>JAHRHZ010000012.1:74766188-74855386 GCA_024137785.1 Ginglymostoma cirratum | reverse complement strand
GAGCAGGAAAACTTGACGTTTCGGGCCTAAACCCTTCATCAGAAAAGTTTTCCTGCTCCTATGATGCTGCTTGACCTGCTGTGTTCATCCAGCCCCATGCTTGTTATCTCGGATTCTCCAGCATCTGCAGTACCTTTTTATCTCTGGCATAGCATAGTGACAACTAAATACGATTTTAAAGTACAGTTTGCTCATTCTCAATCTATTAATATTCATATTAACATATAGACATAGAATCATGCTATTGTAAAACCGAGAGAACTGCAGATACTGTAAATCAGGAACAAAAACAGAAGTTGCTGGAAAAGCTCAGCAGGTCATGTGTTGATCATGATATTGTAATTTATTCAGGTTTAAGAAAACACAAATGACAGGTGCTACTGTTTTAGGTTTAGAATGAATTACAGTAAAGCAACAAATTGTATATTCCTAAATCTGTACAACAGTACAACTTTTAGATTTCTTTTTCCTTCAAATCTTTCACCCAAGGTATGCTTGAATACCTTTGTGGAGTTACCTCTGGTTCTCACTTGGTTAGAGTATCATTTCAGCTACCACTTTCCTTAAGGATGGGTCCATCTCTTCTTGAAGCTTGGTGAAGCACCTGTGAACCAGATGTTGCTGTTTGGCATCTTCATTAACCATCAACTCCCCATACAGATACACGCCCATTGCCTAGGAGAAAATACACATACCTTTACAAAATTAAACTCAGTATTAAAATGTGAGTTTTGCGAAAATTAACTAGCAGGGTCTGGCTCTGTGAAGAAAAATATTCTCTTCCGTTTGCAGTTTGATCACACTGTTTCTTTTCAAATTAACAGCAGTTAGTAATGCTATGTAATTGCTGACTTAGTATAGTACTAGACATGCTTGAACTCTTGCACTACAAGTCTATGTTTTCCTTTTGATTTTCAGCATGATTAAAATTGTATTGCCCCACTCTTTCAAGAGTATTTGATCTGATATACAACATAGGCATGTTTTCAGTACCATTCCCTGCACTTACTGTTAATTAAAATTTTAGGGATGCAATGGTGTAGTTTCTTTTTGAGAACTGCAATTTAAAACCGTCGAAACACAAAACATCAAATAAACTCTGACATGCAGTGTAACCTTTTTTGTTGGCAAATTTAAAATTGACGAAGTGAACCTCGCAAAAGAGATGCTTATGCTTTTAACCTTTAAATCTAGGTCACAATGAACTATTCAAACACAATCACACTGAAATATTTAAACAACATTGTTAAGTAAGAATGTAGCTATCTATACATTGTGTACACTTGTGTTTCATTGCATTTCATGTCATTTACCAATAACTCCTAGCACTCATGTTTGCCAACTCTTTCTGTTACAACCACATTTTTTCTGAAACAAGTTTCTGCCATATTTTTCTATTGACTGAACCACCTCTGATTCGGTCCTAGATACTTTCTTACACGTGTAGGCTTATAGTAGCTACAATGTTATGTTGTCGCATGGCTGCCATTGTGACACTATATTTCAGACAAACTAAGTATTTAATTCTTCTCCCCCAACTTATTTAAATTACTATGGTGCAATCTGTACCAACTAATAGTCCTCTGCCATTTCTTTCATCTCTCAGCCTCAGTTCCAAACTCTACTGTTACTCAATCTTCCCTGTTTTAGACCTACCTCTCTCAGGCCTTTACACACATTACTGCAGCTACACACATCCCTTCTCCCATGTATAGGATCCTTTACCCTCTACACCTCTCATATGTACCCTGTCCTCATCTTTCAAACTAACCAATCCAACATCATTTCCTGAAATACTACCTTTTATTAAGAGCTACTACTGAATGGAGCACACTGTGAAGACAGTGCCCAATCCCCATGTACCTACATGCTGAAAAATTCATTAAAAATGAATGGCGTCAGAGGACTATTCTATATGAATGAGACCAGTAGACCAATTAATTTAATGATGGATGTGAAAAATTCTGTTTCATCAGTGCAACACAAATGTACACAGTATGACAATGGTTAGAAAACTAATAAAAACTAAAGCAAAATTCTTCAAGAAAGAATTATAGGATTCCAGCAGAGATCTTCACGTATTACCTGCCGATCCTCCAACTTTTACATTACATTAATTTGCATCATGCCTACAATAATGTATACAAACTCTTTGTATATTCAGCAATATGTTAGCCCACATGCACTGCAAAGAAAAATCACAACAATGGATGTCTCTGACAGGAACACAGTAGAGAAAACCTAGTGGTAGGGGGAGTAGTTTTCACTTGATCTAAATTACAGGACAGAATTCATGTGGAGATAATAGGATTAAAAGTACTGAAATTGACAATACATTTGGCAATCTGATTCCAAAACACGTATGCTCCATTCAAGGAACAGCCTTGATAGAACTGGATTGTTAACGTCAATTTGTTAATAGTTTATTAAGAGATTTTTTTTAACATGAGTTATGGAATTTAACCATGACAAGCCTACCTTTTCCTCCCACCTTCCATACACCGCTCAGCACTGTATCTAGGAAGACCGCCAAAGTAAATCAGACATTGCCTCAGGTGTGTTCTGGTGCACACCGCACGTTTGGTGAATGGGAGCTTGGTGAGTAGGGGAGAGAGGTGCTCTGTTCGTTTTTCTTTCGCCTTCTTCAGTTGCAAGAAAAGCAGGTGCTGAAAAGCTGCACAAGAGGGGTGAGTTTTGAAAACATTCAAGAGTAGCATTACAGGGAAAACATAAGCTCATCTACTGGGATCTGGAGACAGCACAGTACAAGTGGCCACCTTAATAAGCAAGGCCAGATGAGTACTCCTACTGTCAAGACTTTAAAGTACACACTTCAGTTTAGATTGAGTGCTTAAAGCATAGAATAAGGAAAATGGGAAGGAGAGTAATTTGAGGGTAAGTCATGGTAAAGTGGCTTAGCCAGGCAGAATGCCCCTCCTGTGTGATACTGAAAGTCAACGACACTTCCAACATATAGGGTGATCACATGTGCAGAGGTCTCTCCAGCTGCAGGAACTGGAAACCCATATTTCAGATCTGGAGCAGATTCAGGGCTGGAGTCACTATGAAGTATTTGCAAGGCTGAGATCTTTACAAATAGCATGTGCAGTGAGGTTACACTGTTGGTAAAGAGTGTACAAGCAAAAGGGAATGGATGACCACCAGGCAGATTAAAATCAACAGGCAGAAACTGCTGAAGTCCCCTGCGGTCATTCTTCTCTCTAATGGATTTTCTGTTTTAGATCCTGCTGGGGGAGATGGTTTTTCAGGGAAATGCAGCAAAAACCAAGTCCATGGCACAGGAGTAGTTCAGCTGCACAGGAGTTTGGAGAAACAAAACAGATTGGGACAGCATGAGCAATAGGGTGTTCTATTGCAAGAGAAACAGATATTTCTGTGGCCACAGAATAAAAACCAAGGCGATATGTTGCTTCCCTGGTGCCAGGGTCAAGGATGTCACTTAGCAGCAGAAGCAGGACATTTTGAAAAGAAAAGGAGCATAGATAGAGGTCATAGTCCACATCTGTATAAACAAAGGTAAAATGAGGTATGAGGCCCTGCAAGCAGAATATCAGAAACTAGGAAATAATTAAAAAGCAGCACATCAAAAATAACAATCACAGAATTCCTCCCAATGCCACGTACCGGTGAGATCAGGGATAGGAGAATAGACCAATTGGATGCCTGCCTGGAGGGATGGTGAAAGAGGGAAGGATTTAGATTCTGGAGGCATTTTGACTGATTCTGGGGAAGATGAGGTCTATATGAGCTACACTGGTTATACACCAGCAGGACCATAACAGTATCCTCTCAGAGGCCTTTGCTAGCACTGCTGGGGAAGTTTTGAACCAGAGGAGCATGGGGAATGAGAACCTTGGGGAGACAACATTGAAAAAGGTTAGCAGTAAATTGAGCCATTGTACAAAAAGGAATATAAAGATGTCAAAAAAGTACCAAATATGAATGCACGGAGCATTTGCAAGAAGGGTCAAGTGATAATCTTGTCAAAGGTTCTTCAAGAAAGTGACCAGTACATTAGAGAATTCATCACTGGGACAGAAAATGAAATAATGGAACTCAAAAATGGAGTCCTCAATTGAAATAAATGAAACTCCAAAGAAACTACAAAAGGAATGAGTTGGCTGCAATAGGTGGAATCACTTCATTAAAAGGCATTACTTGTAGATACCTGTGGCTAATATTTAAGGAATGAATGCATGCTTTGCAATCACTATTCACATCTCTTGAGCAAAAGAACTCAACAGGGAAGCCAACCATGCCTAATAAAACAAATTAAACATTGTATTAAATTCTAAGCAAGTGAAGTAAAATAAAGCAAAGGAAGGCCAAAAGGCTGATTATGAGGGGGAGAAACAGGATACAAGAGTAAACTTGCAAGGAACATTAAAGCAGATAATAAGAGCTTCCATAAGTATGTTAAAAAAAATAATTAATGCAGACAAATTTAGGCTCTTTACAGTTTGAAATGGAAGAATTGATAATGGACAACAATGAAATGGCAGAGCAATTAAACCAACTTCTTTGTTTCTGTCTTCACAGCAGAGGAAACAAGTAATTTCCCAGAAATGCTATGGAAGCAAGTGTGTATTGGGAAGGAAGAACTGAAAGAAATTAACATTAGCATAAAAATGGGGCATAAAAACTTAATGGGAGTGAAAGTTGATGAAACTCCAGGGCTTGATAATCTCCATCCCAGGAGAGAAAAGGTGGTGACAATGGAAGTAATAGATGCATTGGTAGACATATTTCAAGATCCTGTAAAACACCCAGCAGATTGGTGGGTGGTAAATGTAACCCCCTATTTAAGAAAGAAGGGAAGGAGAAAACCAGGATATGCAGACTGGTCACTCTAATATCAGGATTAGGGAAAAGGTTGAAATCTACTACAACAGATATGATAGCAGGACACTTGAAAAATACAAACAGGTTACTCAATGTCAATGTCATCAATGGATTGATGAAAGAGACGTCATGAATTTAAACATTGTTAAAATGAGACTAGATTTGAAGCTCTTTGTCCTGCTTTCATCATTATGTGATGCCTGGTGCGAAGGCAGATGTCCCAGTGACTGAGAGATCACTCCAAACAACACTTCCCGTTGACCATTAGTAGTTGGCAGCATGTCACTCTTGCCAACCAGCCTGAGTTAGCATGCCTCAGAAAAGTATGCTCATCATTTGAAGTAATTCTGCTTGGGAAACCACTTATTAAATAATCCAGACTGTGCTAACAGTTGCAGCCGAAACCAATTTAAGGTCATTAGCTGGGCTTGCACACTGATGCACTCGCCCATGCTGGACGCTATACATAAATACTCAGTACTCTGTTTTATGTCGGCAAAAGGAATCTGTACATACATTGCACCTTTTTCAAAGAAGAGATCACTGAGACAGGAAAACTCCGTTGTATCCCCTATGGAAACACCCGGAACAATCAGAATCTACCCTCCTGGTCCGAAAATTAAGGTCAGCAGTTAACTGTTTTAGCTGCATTTCCATGCCAAGACAACTCAACTAATCAGCACTTTCGTTTTATACTGTATAAAATAGTGTCACCTTTATGGTCTGTTTCTTGCAAGCTATTTCTGATGAATGAAAGTCAAAAAGCTTGAACTTCCAGTCTATTTTAGCAATGTTGAAAGGGAAATCATCTTTGGCAAACATACTGGAGGTTTTTGAGTGCATAACTACCAGAATTGATAAGAAAGAAACAGTTGATACTGCTATCGAGACTTTCAGAAAGTTTTTGATAAAAGTCCCACACAAGTACGTGGATTGACAATTGATTAGCAGACAGGAAACAGGGTAGGAATAAATGGGTAATTTTCAGATTGGAAGGCATGTGTCGACTGGGGCACACTAGGGATCAGTGCCTGGACCCCAGATATTCACAATACAAATCAACGATTTGAATGAAGGCATCAAATGTAATATTTCAAAATATTCTGACAACATAAAATTAGATGGAATTGTGAGGAGAATATAAAGACCTTACAATGTGATTTAGACAAGTTAAACGAGTGGGGAAATGGTCCTACATCCAATGTAGTTTAGAGGAACATGAGGGGATCTCACTGAAGCACATAAAATTCTGACAGGGCTGCACAGACTGGGTTTAGAAATTATGTTTCCTTTTGTTTGGGGGGATCCAGAAGAAGAAGCCACAGTATCAGAATGTGCAGCAGGCCATTTTGTACAGAGAAGAATTTCTTGTAAACTTGTGGAATTCTCGACCACCGAAGGCAGTGGAGGCAAAGACACTACTTAAGGAAGAAATAGGCAGGTTTTCAAAAGCTAAAGGTGTCAAGGGATATGGGGAAAGCACAGGAGTGTGACACTGAGATACAAGATCAACCATGATAATGCTGAGCAAGTTTGACGGGGGCTATGGCTTAGTTCTGCTGCTATCTTCTTTAACTTTTAGTTTTCCATGAAAATCTCTACACGTTTGGGCTTCATATTGACTGTTGCGTTTTTTTTTATTTTACCACCACAAGAGTTCATCAATTGTTATTTTTGGAGTGACTCTTTAAATATTGTCTGCTTAACCTAATTTCTCAGGAAATCCAGAAGTCAGATGTAAATGCAGCGGCTGGGTTAAAAAGCTACTGACAAATGAACCACACTTACTTCTGGTTTTCTCAAATGTTAATGTGGCAATCTGCCACTTTCAACATGTCTTCAATTTAAATTTCCCTTCCCACTCAGGAACTGAAAAGATAACAAAAAATGATGAACACTGATTCCAAAAGGAACAGTCATGCTTGAGCAACTTCATTGAATTATTTTAAGATACTGGTGCTACATTTACTTGAGGGCTGAGATTGAGGATAGACCCAGGAATAGTAAGTGATGGTGGTTGAGGGTGGGGGGTCACAAGTTGGGGAGGGAAGGTGAGGGGTATTGGTAGCACAGATGTGACTTTCAGTAGTTGTCCATTGCTTTCTGTTACCTGGTTCCTCAATCACACACCGTGTCTTTGATTAAGGAACGCCCTTTCTCGAGGGAGCCTAAAAGAAGCCTGGCTAGGTCTTGCTTGTCACACTTCCCTCATGACAAGCCTTAGCTGGCAACTAATTTATTATGAGCAGCAGCGGGGTTAAACCCTTAAACAGGTGGTGATTGGCTACTTTAGGGCTCCAACCAATGGTAGGGTAAGATGTCCACAAGCCTCTCCACCAGAGACTTATTCAGGGTGGAGGTAGGGTTATGGTAGGGTCCCCTCATCCCATCCAACCGCCATCCAGATAGATTAAATGCCTCCCAACATCAAACTCACCATAGGGGAGGGCATAAGGTTCCATCAAGTACAGTTTAACTTTGAAAGGCTTTTGCTAAGGTATCACCTAAAGACATGGAGTTAGAGAGCAAGTAGCAGAATGTTTAGCAATCTGACTATAAAATTGAAAGGAGATGGTAAAGGTAGTTTTTCAGTTTTCAAAGACAGGATGTGGAGTTCACAGAGTCAATGCTGGGACCATTGCTGTTCACTACTTGCATAAGAAACTTTGACTCAGGAATAATAAGTACAAGTTTAAAATTTGCAGAAAATATTAAATCAATGAATGTTTTAATATATAAGAACTGCAACAAAAATAGACAACTATCAAGCTATGGCTGCCTCTTTGTAGGTTACGTGGAGTGGCCATGGGTACCCGCATGGGCCCAAGCTATGTCTGCCTCTTTGTAGGTTACGTGGAACAATCCCTCTTCCGTACCTACACTGGCCCTCAACCCCACCTTTTCCTCCATTACATTGATGACTGCATCGGCGCCGCCTCGTGCTCCCACGAGGAGCTCGAACAGTTCATCCACTTCACCAACACCTTCCACCCCAACCTGAAGTTCACCTGGACCATCTCCAACACTTCTCTCTCCTTCTTGGACCTCTCTGTCTCCATCTCGGGTAACCACCTAGAAACAGATGTCCATTTCAAGACCACTGACTCCCACAGCTACCTGGAATACACCTCCTCCCACCCACCTTCCAGCAAAAATGCCATCCCCTATTCCCAATTCCTTCGCCTCCGCCGCATCTGCTCCCAGGATGAGACATTCCACTCCCGTACATCTCAAATGTCCTCATTCTTCAAGGACCGCAACTTCCCCCCCACAGTGGTCGAGAACGCCCTCGACCGTGTCTCCTGCATTTCCTGGAACACATCCCTCACGCCCCGTCCCCGCAACAATAACCAAAAAAGAATCCCCCTCGTCCTCACATACCACCCCACCAACCTCCGGATCCAGCGCATCATCCTCCGACACTTCCGCCATCTGCAATCAGACCCCACCACCAAAGACATTTTTCCCTCCCCACCCATATCTGCTTCCGGAGGGACTGCTTCCGGAGGGACCACTCCCTCCGCGACTCCCTTCTCCGCTCCACACTCCCCTCCAGCCCCACCACACCCGGCACTTTTCCCTGCAACCGCAGGAAGTGCTACACCTGCCCCCACACCTCCTCCCTCACCCCCATCCCAGGCCCCAAGAAGACTTTCCACATCAGGCAGATGTTCACCTGCACATCTGCCAATGTGGTATACTGCATCCGCTGTACCCGTTGTGGCTTCCTCTACATCGGGGAAATCAAGCGTAGGCTTGGGGACCGCTTTGCAGAACACCTGCGCTCAGTTCGCAACAAACAACTGCACCTCCCAGTCGCGAACCATTTCAACTCCCCCTCCCATTCCTCAGATGACATGTCCATCCTGGGCCTCCTGCAGTGCCACAGTGATGCCACCCGAAGGCTGCAGGAACAGCAAATCATATTCAGCCTGGGAACCCTGCAGCCCAATGGCATCAATGTGGATTGCACAAGTTTCAAAATCTCCCCTCCCCCAACCGCATCCCAAAACCAGCCCAGCTCATCTCCACCTCCCTAACCGGTTTTCCCTCTCACCTCAAGCCACACCCCCATCTCCTATCTACTAACCTCATCCCGCCCCCTTGACCTGTCCGTCCTCTCTGGACTGACCTATCTCCTCCCTACCCCCCCACCTACACTCTCCTTTACTGGCTCCATCCCCGCCTCTTCGACTTGTCTGCCTCCTCTCCACCTATCCTCTCCTCTATCCATCCTCTATCCGCCTCCCCTTCTCTCCCTATTTATTTCAGAACCCTCTTCCCCTCCCCCATTTCTGATGAAGGGTCTAGGCCCGAAACGTCAAGTTTTCCTGCTCCTATGATGCTGCTTGACCTGCTGTGTTCATCCAGCCCCACGCTTGTTATATTAATAAATTGTTTATTTGAGTTTCAAATGAACTTGAACAAAACAATTGTGAGGTGGTACATTTGTTAAAGGAGGTTAGGCAACAAATCTCTTCGAAAGTAAATGTTTAGAATGGAGTAGAGTGATCTTTGGATGCAGATAAATAATTCACAAAAAGTAGCAAAGCAGACTAATAAAACCATTAAAAAATTAGCAAGCATTGGAGAAGCATAAAGTTAATATAATTATACATCTAAAGAAGAAAATTTGATAAACTTGTACATTAATTTGGATAGATAACATCAGAAGGAGCAGGAACAGATGGAACTAAAAAAAGAAAGCAGTGGCAGAGCAGGGTTGAGACTAGGAGTGGGAGCAACTCAAACTGGGCAGAAATTATATCAGACTTATGTCAGAGTGGAGTTGGGATCAGTGCAGAGAGAAAGGAGCAGCAGAACCCAAGTTTAAGTTATGAGAACAGGCTGGATAGGCTGGGGCTTTTTTCCCCTCGAGTGTGGGAGGTTGATGGGTGACTTTATAGAGGTTTATAAAATCATGATACGCAGAAGTGAGGAGATTAGCCAAGGCCTTTTCCTTAGGGTAGAGGAGTTTAGTGTATAGGTTTGAGGTGAAAGGGGAAAGATTTAAAAGGAACTTGACAGGCAACATTTTCACATACAGTGGTGCATTTATAGAATGAGCTGTTAGAGGATATGGTAGATGCAGGTACAGTTACAATGTTTAAAAAAACATTTGGACAGGTATATGAATTGGAAAGGTTTAGAGAGATATGGGCCAAATGCAGGCAAATGGAACTAGTTTAGTTTGGGAAACCTGGTCGGCATGGATGCCGAAGGGTCTGTTTCCATGCTGTATGACTCTATAACTCTATAAGCTTGTGATCAAGTTTAAATATTGAGATAAGGATCTTAGATAAGGAATAGACCAAGTAGATTGTGTTTTTTAAAATAAAGTTTAGTTTTCCAAGTTTTATATCTAATTTATTTCGGAAATAGTTTAATATAAAGGCTTGTAAAGGCCTGTACGAGTTTTGTCCCCTTACCTAAGCAAACACACTGGCATAGGAGGCAGTCCAGAGAAAGTTCACTTGGCTGATAGCAGATGTGAAAGGGCTTTCTTGTGATTATTCCATACATTGTACATTTTTATTGTCATGCTATTGGATCATTTTCATGTTGTAAAGACCAGGCTTGTTACATAGTGGAGGTCGACCCCTCTGATAACCAAAACCAAAACACCCAGAGAAGCTTGCCTAGCCATATAATTTTTTAAAGGAAATCTAAGAGTGGTATAACCTGCCTCTGAACCTCCAATCTGTTATAAGGGGGAGGTTAAATGAAATGAACTGCTGACAGTCACTCTACAATCAACAAGTAACCATTGATTTACCTAACTCTAACAGTGCACAAATCAACAGAACCAGTAACAAACAATTCCCCCTTAAATACTAACTGTTCCCGAATAAAAGAAAATTCTAATGTATGCTGTTCCAATAAACAGAAGTCCCACTTATACAAATCAAATTAATAAAAAAAACAAAATTTAGTCTCTCAATATTACAGCCAGGATACATCTTCTGGAATGTTCTGTTCCTTCTCCACCATTCTTCAGTCAGCAGCACCTTTCTCCATCAAATTCCTGTGTCAGGAATATTAGCTAACAGTGCCGCTGTGCTTTAGTCAGATGATGGCTTTCTGAGAGCTTAGAGAATTCTGTGACAGCTAGTGATTTTCCCTTCCAGGGTACTGGTTGTTAACTCTAACAGGTGGTAGTTGCTCTCACATCAATTTTCAAATGCCCTCTTCTTTTACACCCTTGATGACCTATTAATTTCTTAAGGTAGAATTGGTCCTAGGTTGTCAAAACTATCAGTTCAAACTTAATTGGTTTTTAGGTTTTAAGTGCCTGATTTAAAGTAATTGGCTGATTTTCAAACTGGTTGCCTTAACAACAAAACAAACCACTGCCTAGGTTTTTAATCACACAGCTTTTTGATACAAGAGCTACTGTGCACCTGCCCATTATTTAAAATCTCTAAGCCTAGAAAAACACATCTTTTAAAGGGACCACACGCTCTTCTCTCCTATCACTTTACAAATATCAAATTCTAACATCCTGCCTTCCAAACCACAAATACTCTACCCAACTTCGCAACAGGCTGTAATATTAAGATCTGTGCCATTGTTCCTCTGATTACAACTTTTTTTCTTTAGAATGTAGGACTATAAAAATAGTCTTAAAGTTGTCCCTACACTCTGGGAATTTTCTTCTCAATTTGAGCACATCAAAAAGCCGTGTGCTTATTGACAATGTAGGGAGTTCTCATACAGGAAAACATTCTGGATCCAAGACAATGAATTCCATGAATGGTCATCAGCCATAACTGTTACAACACCTGTGGGGAAACCATAAACCCAAAATAACCAAATTTACAGAATGCTCCCAAATGATGAAATTACCACAAAAATCCATCTTTGTAGCTTTTATAGTAACCAATGTAAACATGAAACACAAACATAAAGTGCTAGAAAAACTCAGCAGGTCTGGCAGCATCTACAGAAGGAGAAGCAGCGTTATTGTTTCAAGTGCACCCTTTGTCAGAACTGTCAGAGTGGAGCAAAACTTCCTCAAGGTGGATATGCCTGAGAGAGATGTGGCAGCGTATTACAAAAACATAAACAAAGAACTGCGGATGCTGTCAGAAGGGTCTGTTCTGACAAAGGGTCATTTGACTTGAAATGTTAACTCTGCTTCTCTCTTTATAGATGTAGCCAGACTTGCAGTTTCTCTAGCATTCTGTAGTCTGAATTTCAGATTTCCAGCACCGACAGTTTTTTTGATTTTTGTTTTAAGTCAAACACGAAACTGGCAAATGTTACTTCAAATGAAAAGTAACATTTCACTATAATTGGTTGATGAAACAACAAAATGTTTTACACAACCCCAAGTAGTCATATCACTCCCAATGCAAACGTGTAAGACAGTGCAATCACTCAGTGTTACAAACTCAATCAATTTGGATGCTTGTGGATGTGGTGCCAATCCAGTGGCTTGTTTGTTCTTTACGGTATCAAGCTTCTTGAGTGTTGTTGGAATTGCACTTGTCCAAGTGGGAAGTACTCCATCATACCCCCGACTTCTGTAGTGGATCAACAGGCTTTGGGGATTCAGGATGAGAGTTACTCGGCACAGTGTTCCAATCCTCTGACCTATTCTTGTAGCTGCTGTGTTTATGCGGCGAGAGCAGTTGAGTTTCTTGATAATGATAACTCTCAGGATGTTGAGTGGGGCATTCAGTGAGGGTAATGTTGCTGAATGTAAAGGGGAGGTGGTTATATTGTTTCTTAATAGAAATGGAAATCACCTGGCATTTGTGTTGCATGAATGTAGTTTGTCATCTGTCACTCAAACCTAGATATTATCCAGGTCTTGTTACATTTGAACATTCAAATGCTTCAGCACCTGAGGAATCATGAATGGTGCTGAACATTGCACAATTATCTGCGAACATTCCCACGTGATCTTATGATTGAGGGGAGGTCATTGACGAAACAGCTGAAAATGGTCAGACAGACGAAAATGGCTGAATGTCCAGCAGCTGAGATGACTGAACTCCAAAAGACACAATTATCTTCCTGAATGTCAGATATAACTCCAATCAGTGGAGAGTTTGCTCCTATTCCCACCAATCCATCACAAAGCAAGACAAATCCAACCCACTCAAATACTACCTCAACTACTTCCGATCATCAGTAAAGGGATGGAAGGAGTCCTCAACAATGCTATCAAGGGGCACCTGCTCAGCAATACCCTGCTCACTGATGGCTAGTTTGAGTCTGCCACAGCCATGCAGCTCCTGACCACATTACAGCCTTGGTTCAAACATGGACAAAAATAGCTGAATTCCAGAGGTGAGGTGAGTGTGATGGATCTTTACATCAAGGCAGCATTCACCCAAGTGTGGCATCAAGATTTCCTAGCAAAATTAGAATCAATGGGTATCATAGGGCAAACTCTCCACTGGGTGGAGTCATAGTTGGCACATAGGAAGACGGTTGTGCTTCGAGTTCAATCATCTCAGCTGTAGCTGCAGAAGTTCCTCAGTGTAGTGTACAGGTCCAACCTCTTCAGTTGCTTCATCTATGATCTTCCGTTCATCATCAGGTCAGAAAGGAGGATATTTGCCGCTGATTGACAACATTCAGCACCATGTACTACCCCTTCAGATACCGAAGCAGTCCATGTTCAAATGCAACAAGGTCTGGACAATACCCAGAAATTGCACATGGCAAGTAATATCTGTACCACATGAATGCCAGGCAATAACATCTCCAATAAGAGACAATATAATCACCACCCCTTGAGATTTAATGGTGCTACCATCACTGAAGCTCCCACTATCAACACAGTGGGTGTTACCTTTGACCAGAAGTTCAACTGGACGTGCCACATAAACACAGTGGCTACAAGTGCAGGTCAGATGCCAGGAATAATGTGGCAAATAACTCATCTCCTGACTCCCCAAAGCCTATGCACCATCTACAAGTCACTAGTCACGACTGAGATGGAATACTCCCCACTTGCCTGAATGGGTGAGGCTCCAACAATACTCAAGAATTTTGACACTATTCAAAATAGTGTCTATTCACTATTCAGGACAAAGCAGCCTGGTTGATTGGCATCACACCACAAACATCCACTCCATTCACCAACAATAAAGTAGAAGCGGAGTGTGCTAGCTACAAGCCCCTTACACAGCACCTTCCAAATTCACACCCATTTCCATCTCGAATGTCAAGGGTAGCAGATACATAGAAACACTGCCACCTACAAGTTACCCTCCAATTTACTCAACATCATGACTTCGAAATATGTCATCATTCCTTCGTTGTTGCTGGGTCAAAGTCTTGAAATTCCCTCCCTAACAGCATTGTGAGTCTAGTAAGATACATAAACTACAGCAGTTTATCAACTCCTTTTCAAGAGGGACTAGGCACAGCATTCATGCTCACATCCCATGAATGAATAAATTTTAAAATAAAAGAAGCTGCCTTAGAGATACTGAAAGCATTGGTCGTCACACTTCAAGGTTGTATAGACTGTGGAACAGTTGCCATGGATTGGAGGGTAGCTAATGTAACCTCGCCATTTAAAAAAAAAGTGGACAGAAAACAGGAAACTACAGACCTGTCAGCCTGATGTTGGTAATGGGAATAAATCTAGAGTCCATTGTAAAAGATTTACTAGCTGAGCACTTGGAGAACAGTGACAAGAAGAGACAAAGCAGGCAAAGGTTTATGAAAGGGAAATCATGCTTGATAGATCTATTAGAATTTTGTACAGTTAAAAAGAGTAAGCCAATGAATGTAGCGTGTAGAGCTGGATGAACACAACAGGCCAAGCAGCATCATAGGAGCAGGAGAGCTTGACGTTTCGGTCCGAGACCCTTCTTCTGCATTTTTCTGAAGAAGGGTCTAGGCCTGAAACGTCAAGGTCTCCTGCTCCTATGATGCTGCTTGGCCTGCTGTGTTCATCCAGCTCTACACCTTGTTATCTCAGATTCTCCAGCATCTGCAGTTCCTACTATCTCTGAAGCCAATGAATGTAGTCAATTTGGACTTCGGAAGGCTTTTGTCTAGGTTCCACATGGGAGATTAGCATGCCAAATTGAAGCGCATGCGATTGGGAGTAGTACGTTGATGTGGATAGAGAACTGGCTGGCAGACATGAGACAAAGAGAAGGAAAAATCATCTTCTTCTGAGTGGTAGTCATGACTAGTGGAATACCATGGGGATCAGCACTTGGGGGGACCCCAGCTATTCATAATATGTACTTTTTTAATATTTCAGTAAGGGAACTAAATGTAACATCTCCAGATTTGCAGACAAAACACAGCTGGGTGGGCGTATGAACGGAAGAGGATGCAGAGATGTTTCAGTGTGATTTGGACAAGTTGAGTAAGTGGGAAATTGATCCTTATCTGAATGGCAATGAATTGGGAAAGGAGGAGGTGTTACAAGACCTGGGAGTCTTTGTACACAACTTGTTGACAGTAAACATGCAGATGCAGCTGTCATTGAAGGAGGCAAATGGCATGTTGACCTTCATAGTGAAAGAATTCATGTACAGGAGTTAGGAGATCCTGCTGCAATTATACAGAGTCTTGGTAAGGCCTCACTTGGAGTGTTGTGTACAATTTTGATCTGCTTTCTGAGGAAGGATGTTTTGATAACAGTGGGAGTGTAAACAAGGTTATCAAACTGATTCCTGGGATTACAGGGCTAGTGTATGATTGAAGACTGGATCTGATGGGACTATGTTCACTGGATTTTAGAAGGATGAGGAGAGATATCATAGAAACCTGTGAAATTTCAACAGGAGAAGGCAGAGTAAAGGATGTTCCCAATGACTCAGGAATCTAGGGGTCATAGTTTAAGGGGATAGAGTAGGCTATTTAGGACTGAGATGAGGAGAAATTTCTTCACCCAAAGAGTGTGAGCCTTTGGAATTCTCTGCCACAGAAAGGCCAAAACTTTGAATGTTTGCAAGGAGGAGCTAGGTAATAGTTCTTAGGGCGAAAGGGACCAAAGAGTTTTGGTAGAAAGTAGGAACAGGAGTCTGAATTAGATGATCAGCCACGCTTCTAGTGAATGGCTAGTAGGCTCAAAAGTGCCAAATGGCCTATTCTAGTTTCTATTTTTATGTTTCTATTGACATTAATTCATATCTCCTTAATACAGCTTACACATTAAGCTCTTCTCAAAGGAAAACACATCCCAAATATCCAAAAGGAAATTAATACTGTGGCAAACGATGGCACCCCAAAATCGATTACCCATGACGGATAATGAGGTAATAGAACATAAGTCATGCTTGATACACCAGAGACGTAGGAACGCAGTTCTCAAGTCAGTTCAGAGTTTTAGGGCCAATTATTATTTCTTATCCATTTCATCCTGTTAATTACAGGATAGCATAGAACATACTAAAACATTTACTACATCTTTCCTGCTTCTGAAACTACTATGTTAGGGCTCATACCAAAACACTATTGCAGCTTGGCTTCCCTGATTTGGTCACTGGATTCTGAAATCAACACCTTGGTTGCACTCACACAGTATTATCATCAAGGCTAACCAGGAAACAGGAGTATGACTTGGCAGTCCATATGGAGAAAACCAGTCGCAATACCTTAGGTGTCAACTGGTCTGTTTCTGTGTTGTAAAGTTCTGCAAATGTGTTCGAAATATTACCTGCTTGTACGTTGTTTTAGTAAATTAATATTGTACTGTATGGATAATTTTGTCAACATTGTAAAATGAGCTATACTAAGTGTTTGGTCTATATGAAACAGGCACGTGTGTTATGTTTTCCATCCACCAAATTAATAAGATATAACAAAAAGATTCTGAGTAAATAACACCGGTGACTAAACAGCAAAAACATCCCTTTAAAGTGAAGTGTTTCTGAATGGCCTACGGACATGGAAAGATGCTATTAATGTATTCCTTTCTTATGTAAACTCCAGTCCACAGCATTATCACGAAAACATAAGTAAATGCTCATCCTACGCTATGTTGTGGCTGTACGATTGATAAATATGTGCCAAGCAATCTAACACCTGGACTGGTAAGCTAAATATTAGTTCTGTTTATCTCACTCTTCATATTCAGCAACTAATGTGACAGGAAAACACAACAGCATAACCTCACACAGCATGCTCCAAGCTAGACTGTGTACATGTTTTACATCCTGTTTGCTTGCTCATTAGCATAGTTCCCCCTTCATAGTATATGGCTACGGGCAGGTATAAAACTGCTTAATCAGCAGGTAATTGCATGGACTCCACATGTTACTCGGGTTACCTATTCCCCCACAGAAGACTCATTACTTGGGTATTCTTCACTTGTAGATATATTGGTATCTGGTATATTGTTGGAGAGCCGACTGTTTTCACGGCACATTTCATTCAGTGGGTTTACCTTTGGATGTGTTTTATGCGCCACTGAAATGCTGGATGCTATATGTTCACACTTGATTTCAGTTTTGTGACCTCATAGGAGCCACGCTCACCGCACACTCTAGACTTTTCCGTGGGGGAACAGGTAACCCGAGTAAGATGCAGAGTCCATGCAATTACATACTGATTAATCAGTTTCATACATGCATGTAGTCATACGCCAGAAGACCATAAGTTGTGGGAGCAGATGTAGGCCGTTCAGCCCACTGAGTCTGCTTTACCTTTCAATTAGGTCGTGTAATTTCCTTACTGATTAAAAATCTGTCTCTCTCAACCTTGAATTTTTTTAATAGCCAGATTCAATAGCTCTGTGATAAAGAATCCCACAGATTAGTAAACTCTGGAGGGAGGTGGGCACAGTCCCAGAGATAATGAGTGTGAAGTATCGCAGAGTAGATGCTCGCACAAACACTTGCTGAGTGGAGAAGGTCATTGACCTTCTTCTCATACTGTTTTGCATTCCTCCAGACAGCCGAGACACCACTGAACCAGATGTCAACTTCAGACTAGACTGTTGTATCTGGTGTTGTTACCTACTCTGTTAGGCCTGGGGTAAGATGATGCACACTTTGGTACCATTGCATCTAGCAGAACTTCCAGGACCCTGCCCAAAGAGGGTTGTAATTTTCTATTCTCTGCCATGTACAGGGCAAATATCATGAACTGCACAGGACAGCTCTGCACTAACTGTGCGTATCTGGGTACATAATGGCTTTTTAAATATGGCATACCATCAGGGATGCCAGTCAATTCCAGAATATCCTAGCAGTGGTGAGTTGTTTTGGGAACAATGCAAAGTAAGGTGGAGATAAAATCTAATGAGGCACACCATAGGGGCAGAATAGATAGTGATTGAGGCAAATTTGTAAGATGCACTGCAAAAACTCACCAGGCCTTGTGAAAAGAAACCCTCATGACACATGAAGAAACTTAATCATAGAAAACATAAGATTCAGCCCTATTTGCATACAACAGGCATACCTGAGTTGCCCTTCAATTGTCTGATGGCTGGAAACTTGGAATAATAGTTAGAAAATGGTTGCCATGCACAGTGATTGGAATCAGGTGGATCTTCTTGACTACAGGATCCTTGATGGGCCCAGATTAACAATCTCAGTCAGGAATCCCTGGCTGACCAACATAAACAGGGGATTTAAAAATCCCCTCAGTTCGGGGGACTGACTCCAGCTGGGTGGCTACAGCCAGTGTACAGACTTGGTGATGGGATACTGGTTTCTGTGCAGTTATTTCACCATGGAAGTACCTAACATTTTGCAATTTTAAACGAAAAATGTGATGGAATCTCAAGAGGATGCAGAAGGTCTTTGTTTTGATATGGTTGGTAACTCTAGCATGCTTTGCCCATCTGAACTCCCCACCTACGTGACATCTCCCAGACCATTAACAACCTCATCGTCTCAGGAGATCCCCCATCCACTGCCTCCAACCTCATAATACTCCAACCCCACACTGCCCATTTCCATCTCCTACCCAAAATTCATAACCCCGACTGCCTCGGTCAACCCACTGTCTCTGCCTGCCCTTGCACCACTGAGCTCATCTCCTCCTACCTCAATTCTGTTCTTTCCCCTTTGCTCCAGGACCTCCCCACATACATAACAGTGCCTGTCTTCTCAATATCATTGTTGATCCTTGGTCAATAAACTATTTGCCAGGTGCCTTATTGGCTTTCTGCCCTCATGCTTTGTTAAATGGTTACAATATTTTCAAGTGAAGATCTTCAAGTACAACTACCTACTTTCCTTTGAAAATCATGCCTCCTGAAATACCTCTCCATGGTCACCTCTTTGCGATCAAAAATAGTCACAATACTGAGCTCCACACATGCCAGCAACCATGCTATTGTTGGTTCACTTGTATCCACCAGGTAAAATAGTTAATAGTTTATGAAATTTACCAGAGGTGCATTTCAATGTCAATGTATCAATACAAGCTAATGCATGGCCCATTATATGCAGCTAACCTTCCTGTCATAGGTTTTATCATTGACTTCCAACTATCCAAATACATATTCTTCAGGATGCCGACGAACACTATGTCACTATTCTTTGGGATATGGACGCTGATAATAATAAAATTTTCTAACTGTTTCGCTTCATCCACATTTCATGTCACACTCACAATGTAGATAATCTGTTATCTTTCTAGGCAGAAGATTGTTCCACTCTGATCAGTCTGGCCACTATCAGTGTGTGTGCGCTTGTGCTTACATGGCTCTCTGACACACACTCTGTTGTCGTTGCCAACATGATGCCCATGGTTTTTGTTTGGTTGTGTTTTATTGCTGCCTTTGGTCGCACCGCTGGAACCAGATTTCCTAGACATTTCTAGAAGGATGATCACATTTAATGATAAAAATTAGCAGAAGAAAGGATTCTCACAAAAAAGTCATCAAGACCAAATTTGAGGGCCCTGATGTTGTCTTCAGAGAAGACAATGAACCATAAGGCACTACCTACACTGAGAGCAAAGTTTGCCAGCTCACTTGAACTGGGGTAGTATTTGTTTCAAGCCAAACTCGGAGTTAAAGTTAGGGTTAAATATGAATTTATTTCAAGTTAAAGTGAAGTTAAATGAAGTGAGTTAACATTGAAGATAAACTAAATGAAGTTAGAAGTAAATGTTGCAATGAATTTATATTTTATATTGAATACTTGTACCTAAGGAGTTAAACAAAGAAATGGTTTGTTTAATTAAAGTCTGAGGAAACGCCCTGTCTTTTGTCTGTCACACAAGGGAAGAATACCTGAGAGAAAGGTTTGTGTACTTTCTGGTAACAAAGCCAAATCACGTTAGGACTGCATGGCTGATCATGGTATCCACCTTGAAAGTTCTGGCACTCAATTAACTAAAAGAACAGCACTTCTAACATACTTTCAGTCAATTAGAGTTTAACCATTCCAAGGAGGACCCTTCTTCAAAACAGATGTTGTTAATTGGAAAAGGAAAAGAAACTGGTAAGCAAAATCATCTACAAAATCATTTTTCCTTCAAGACGATTTTGACTCATTGGAACAGTTAACATTAGTTATAAGTAAAAGTCAAATGACATTTAATCTAAAAGCAGATGTGATGGCATATGTGAATGAAAATATGAGAAACAGTAAACGGAGAGGAAGGCAGAATAAGCAAAATAGAAGACAGGATGAAGGTAACTTCACAATTTTTAAACGTATTCATTGCTTTCTAAATGTATGATAGTAGGTGGTTATGAAAACAGTAATAAAGACATCCTAGACATCTAATATGCTTTATTACTGCATTAATAGAATTTATTGCAGTACCAAAGTAGGTGAAGTGGAAACACTTTTAAAACAAAATCTCAGAGCAAGAATTATATCCTGGAAACTATTGTTTGCTTTTAGAAATTTACAAGCGTTTACAACATGTTTTTCTTCTAAGTTTTATTTTTGTATGTTTTCTTTTTTTAAATATGTACTTAAATACAGTACCTGATCCTGCTCCAAAAACTTTATCAAGTCCCCGTATGCAACTGTGTGTTTATGTTTAATGACCAGCTCATACCAACGATGACGCACCTGTGAAATAATCCAAGATTTTATATAATTTAAGTGGGATTAAACAAAGATTTGTCGAAAGCATATACAATGAGATGTTTACAAAACGCAAGTTCACAAGTAACTTCAGTACCTAGGAGCAATTGAACAAGTTGCAATAATAAACAAAAAACTGGTGCAGGATTACATTTTCATGGTCAGCATCGTTACTTTATTGCATACTGTATTGCACGTGAAGATATCCAGCAGGTTAACAGATACAGCATTACATGAGAGACACAGATAAGGTGAATAGCAAAGGTCTTTTCCCCAGGAGAGTCCAAAACTAGAAGATATAGATTTGAGGTAGAGGGGAAATATTTAACAAGGATCTGAGGGTCAACTTTTTCACACAGAGGGTGGTGCACATATAGAATGAACTGTGAGAGGAAGGGGTAGGGGCAGGTACAATTACAGCAATTAAAGGATATTCAGAGGGACACAGACGGGAAAGATATGAGGGATATGGGCCAAACACAGGCAAACGGGACTAATTTAGTTTGGGAAACCTGATCTGCATGGACAAGTTGGACTGAAGGGTCTGTTCCTGTGCTTTGTGACTCTATGACTTTACCTCCATTAGGGAAAAAAATTTTGTTTAGAGTAGGATGCATTTTGGTTGTCAAAATGTCAATTAGCTGTACTAAAGCAGTAGCGGGCAGCTGATTAGAAATTTTAAAGACTTTACTGAAGGCTCTGTTCATTTAGGATTCCACAAATTGTTGTAACACATTATAATTAGGAAATAAATTGATTCAATTCCCGTGATGTCAAGAAATAGCTGAAGGCACTAGATACTGAAAAGATAATGGACACTGACAACATTCCATCAATAGTACTACAGGCTTGTTCTGCACCCCTAGACAAACTAATGCAGTACAGCTACAGCAGTGGTACCAATGTACTCCATTGGCTGGAGTCTTCTCTAGCATAAACAAAGATAGTTGTGGTTGTTGAAGGTCAATAATGTCAGACCGAGAACATTACAGCATGAGTTCCTCACAGTAAATATTTTCTACTAACCTGTTCAGAGATGTTATTTCACACCTCTGTAGCAGGTGGAACTTGAACTTGGACCTCCTGGTTTAGAGTAAGAGATACTGACTCTGCACCACATAAGCCCTCGAGCTCATGTAGGTTCCTAGGCCTAATTACCTTCAGTTGATTCCTTCTATCATGCTGTCAGAAGCAGGGATCCTCGCTGATGATTGCGCAGGGATCAGCACCATTCGCAACTCCTCGGATACTGAAGCCGTCCATGCCCAAACGCAGCAAGATCTGAACAATACCCACATTTATGCTGACATATGGCAAGTAACATTTATGCCACACAAGTTCCAGGCAATGATCATCTCCAACAAGAGAGATTCTAACCATTACTTCTTGATGTTTAATGTCATTACTTCACTGAATCCCCCACTATGAACATTCTAAGGATTACCCTTAACCAGAAGTTGAACTAGACCAGCCATATAAACATTGTAGCTGCAAGAGCAGATCTGAACCTAGGAATTTTGTGGCAATTAACTCATCTCCTGTCTCCACAAAACCTGATCTGCAAGGCAAAAGTCAAGAGTCAGATGGAACACGTGTCACTTGCATGTATGTGTACTGTACATTCAAAAAGTCTGATCCTTGGAGAGCAAAACATCCCACTTCACTGGTATCCCATTCACCACCTTCAATATTCACTGTCTTCAACACTGGCATATAGTGGAAGCACTGCATACTACCTTTAAGATGAAGTGCAGCAACTCACTAAACCTCCTTCGATAACACCAACCAAATCCACAATCTCTAACACACCAGAAAGATAAAGGCAGTAGGTGCATGTGAAAACCACCACACTTAAAACCCCTGAACGCCACACACCAGGCTGTTCCTTCAATGTCACTGGGATAAACTACTGGAATTTCCTTCCTAAAAGCACTGTAGATGTACCCCTACATTACACGAACAACTGTAATTCAAGAAAACAGGTCACTGTCCTTCCCTAATTGCCCTGGAGAAGGTAATGATGCACATGTCTCACAAACAAAAATGAAAACAGAATGTCTTAAGATCTCCAACAGTCCAATCACTGATTTAGAATTTAGCTTAGGCACATTCATGTAATGTTTACTTTAGCTGCTGTATCATGGGATTATAGCTAATTGGGATGATTTTATAAATGAAAAAATTCATATCATCAGGAATCTAATATTTACTGTAACTTTTCAAATTCTTCAAACACCTTTTAAAACCTATTTGGTTTCCCTAATTTTTTGTCTTTTCTCCTTCAAAACCAGTAAAAATGCGGGACTGTACTGTGTCTTTAAGAGATGTCCTGTGTACCCTGCAGAGGGATGTTGTCACACTACTGCCAAAATATTTCCTTCAGATAGGCAGTTAATAAACAGCTTTGAGCTCTCCCTTGGTGTTTTCTTTTGAATTGAGACAAAAGAATCATGAATGGGCAGGGTCAGGTTCACGCAGGCCCAGAAGACTTTAGTTTTGCTCTTGGTTAGTTGAACAAGTTTTTGCTGGCTGCTGGAGCTGAAAGCTTGAGCTTTCTGCTGCTAGAGTGAAGTCTTAGACAGAAAGGCTTCCTCTTAAAAATCAAAAGGGACAGAATTTTTTAGTGATAACCTACCCTGAAGAAGTTACCCTCCTCCCTCCGGACAAACCTCAGGGAATCTCTCTCCCACTGCACCTCTCCACCTATCCTCTCCTCTATCCATCCTCTATCCGCCTCCCCCTCTCTCCCTATTTATTTCAGAACCCTCTTCCCCTCCCCCATTTCTGATGAAGGGTTTAGGCCCGAAACGTCAAGTTTTCCAGCTCATATGATGCTGCTTGACCTGCTGTGTTCATCCAGCCCCATGCTTGTTATCTAGAATTTTTTTAGTGTTTCTTTCTACTGGGCTGTTCAGTATTTCCATAAGTTTTCTTTTTTATTTCAAATATATTTGCAGTATTTTTCTTTTACTGCTGTGTATTACTGTGCTTTTAGTTCACATTGTTTTTAAATATCTTTCCATTGCATAAGGGAGTTGGGATGTCATGTTGCAGCTGTACTGGACATTGGGGAAACCATTTTTAAAATACTGCGTACAATTCTGGTCACCCTACTAGAGAAAGGATATTATTAAGTTGGAGGTAGTTCATAAAAGATTTACAAGGATGTTGCCAGGACTGGAAAGTTTGAGTTATAAGGACAGGTTGGGACTCTTTTCACTAGATCGTGGGAGGTTGAGGGGGTGATCTTAAAGAGGTTTATAAAATCATGAGGGGCATAGATAAGGTGAGAAGAGAAAGATTTAAAAAGGATTTGAGGGGAAATTTTTTCACACGCAGTGTGGTTTGCACTTAGAGTTATCTGCCCAAGGAAGTGGTAATTGCAGGCACAGTTACAACATTTAAAAGGCATTTGGACAAGTACATGGATAGGAAAGGTTTAGAGGGATATGGACTAAACGCAGGCAAGTAGGACCACGTTAGCTTGGGAAACTTGGTTGGCATAGATGTGTTGCACTGAAGAGTCTGTTTTCATGCTGTATGACTCTATGACTGGAGGGAACAGCATGTGAGAATAATAACTTGTGTTGCCAAATGGTCTTTGTCAATGGTGTGTTTATGGGACATTGCTTATGTTGGAACAGTTGATTAGTGGTTAAGTAATACATTACTTTGTGAAGTATTTCAATAGAGTAAAGTTATGCCAATTCTTCTTTTTGTTGTTTTTAAACTGCATCGTAAGAATAAAGTGTGTTTTGGTTAAAGCTTAGTGGTGGACCAATCGAAATCTGACACAGAGTGCCTTACACTTGTCTTCTAAGAAATATTACATTTGGGATCTGGTCTGGACCATAACAGAAGGATGGTGATCAGGACATCTATCAGAAACAAAAACAGAAATTACTGGAAAAGGTCAGCAGGTCTGGCAGCATTTGTGGAGTGAAATCAGCGTTAACATTTTGGGTCCAGTAGCCCTTCCTCAGAATTGAGAGTAGCTAGGAAAGTGTTGGTTTATATGCAGCAGATTGGGTGGGGTGAGTGCGTGCGTGGGCTAAAGAGAAAACAATAGTTGGGGATAGAGCCCAAAGAGAGCGAAGGACAGTTGGACAGACAAAGTAGTGGATAACGATCCAGCCAGGAGGGTGAATAGCTATTAATGAATGGAGACTGTTAGTGGCTAACAAAGGGTATCTATCAGCCTATTTATCCGTTGTTTAATTAGAATTCTAATGCTATGAACAAAAGAGCACTTAATGCATGTATCAGAGTGACAATATGCTCTGAAAGCATTCTACTTAAGTGAAGGAATACACACTTGGACATCACAGGCCCAGGCACAGCCCCTAGGAATGACATATGTATGCCATCGTTCACATTGCCCTCTGTGCAAACCATTGTTAAGAAATTGAGGGTAGTATTTAATGCAGGTGACAGGGGTCTCGACCAGCAGTTTGATAGCTATCAAGAGTTCCCAGAGCTTCCTCTCCAGGAGACTGAACATATTAAGTGAATGCCTATTAAGAGCTGCCAGTCAGAGGTCAGCAGGTATAAATGCTGGCACCAGCAACAAGGAAGCTGTGTCTTCTCCCAGCAATCCTACCCACGGAGACCCCAGATCAATTACTGTCTCCAGCCAAAGGTGTGCAAGGGCATGATGTGGCCGTCATATTGTGGGACTCACGAGAAGATATAACTGGAGGAGTAGATCATTTCAACCTTCGAGTCTGATCCGCCAGTCAATAAGATCATCATATGACTCTCCTTTTCTTTAAATATTCTTTTTTTACCTTTGTATCAAAATGCGTACAATAAGCAACAGTAAAATGACACATCTGGACAAACATTTGAAAAACCGAATGGCCACAAACAATTAGGAATGAACAATAAATGCTGGGATTGTCAACAGTGCCCACATCACATGAACAAATCAAAAGTACGGTGGCTCAGTGCTTATCATTGCTGCCTCACAGCACCAGGGCCTCAGGTTCAATTCCACCTTCGGAAAACTGCATGGAGTTTGCAGATTCTCCCTGTGTCTGCTCTGGATGCTCCGGTTTCCTCCCACAGTCCAAAGATGTGCAGGGTAGGTGGATCGGCCATGCTAAATTCCCCATAATGTCCAGGGATGTTTAGATTAGGTGGGTTAGACATGGGGAAATGCAGGGGTAGGGGAATGGGTCTGGGTGAGACGCTCTTTTGAGAGGCAGTGTAGACTTGTTGGGCCAAATGGCCTGTTTCCACACTGTAGGGATTCTATGATTTATATTCACATGTAAGTTGCTGGCACTCAGTGCACACACAGGGTGCTTGAGGAAAAACAGACTAAGTGAACCACATGGTTGATCAAAAGGATTACCACAAAATTTTGAGACAAGTGGAACGTTACAAGAAAGAACAACTGGAGTCCACCAGTCGGGATATCGTTGAAAAAAAGATGCAAGGGGCAATCAGAACATGAAGCAAGACACACATTTATTTTGATAAACATGTATAATGTATGAATGGTGATGGAAAGCTAAAGTTGAAGCTAAAGCAGACTATGATTCTTACTGAACACAATGCTAAACAGGCCTAGCAGAAATCAACAAACCAAATACATATGGAAGTACACACACGCACACACACACACACACACACACACACACACACACACGGAAATGTAGAAGATTGTCCAACAGCGGAATTTGTTATAAAATAGGAATTAAACTGTAGAAGTTCTGAGCTCACCCATAAGAGGAAACACCCTGTGTTCATCTAAGTAGGCCATTCAAAATCTTACACACTTCAATCAAGTCACCCCTCACTTTTCAAAACTCTAGTGGAAACAAACCCAACGTATCCAATCTATACCCCTCCTCTGTCAAAATAATAAGATGTAGCTCCTATTCCCAAAGATTCCTGTAACCTCCAAACTCCAAATGATCCAGAATATTTAAATGGTAACACTACAAATGATCTTTGCAACTGAGAGGTAGTTGAGGCAGAGTTGGTTTAGCTCCTTGATCTGGTTCTATTACTGAAGTAGATCAGGGGCTGAACTGTACCTCAGGTCCATCTACCAACTGTTGATCCATATCTCTCGATACACTTACCCAATAAAAGTCTGCTGATTTTCTCAAAAAATAAATCAATTGACCAAGCATCCACAATTTTGTGAAAGTTTTCTAGATCTCTACTTTTCATAATGTTGAGAAGCGATTTTACTTCTGGGCTGCCTGACTGTTAATTTACGTTTGCGCCCTATTATTTTGGATACATAATGAAAGAAAACAGGTTCTAAGGACAGAAGGAAACCCTGTGATCAGGTAAAGATGTGGGCTTTATATGAATACTGTATCTTCCATGCTTTACTAGATTTCATATGCCCAAAAGTGTACTGTAGTTTAAAGGTCATTGGTGTATCAGCAATCCAGACACCCGGACTGATAACGCAAGGAATAAAGTTATCCTTCTTTATCAGTTTGAGAATCTGAATTTGGTAGCAGCCAAATTCAAAATGTACGCAAATGGTGAAAGAAATGTTTAAGGTGAGGGTAGGGCATGGCTTTCAGTGAGAAATCCTTGTCCAGTGCTGGTGCCTTTAATCAGACACCAAGAGCAGTATCTTACATTTCTTGACTAGTCCAAATTGTGTCACTATTTTTGGAAGGATTTCTACCTTGAGCCCAAGCAAATTTTCTTGCTGTATCTAATCAAACTTGCCCAATTAACTACCTGCCCTTCTTCTATGGCATCCCCCAAATCCAATCTCAGCTCCATCTTTCTCAGAACAACTCATTACTACCTGGAATCCACCCACATGCCTTGGGGCCATACCATCTTTAAAAGCAACATTTGTCCAACATTGTCCTGCAATGTTCCCGAGATTTGCCAGGGATATTGCAGACAGGAGAAAATCAGCTCCCCTTCACTGTTGTTGTGTCAAAATTCTGAAATTCCCTCCCTAAGAGCATTGTGGGTCAACCCATACAGCAGCTCAAGAAAGTCACTCACCACCAACAAGGAAAGGGTAATAAGTGCTGGCCTGCCGGCGACACCCAAAAGTGCATGAAAATTTTTAAAAACAATCATGTTTTTGCAGGAACCCGGAGGTCCTGCTGGACGACGTATTGCTTAGGCCATATTCCCTCTTTCACCAGGTAAGAAAGGCAGATTTCCTCTCCTGCAGGACATTTATGAACCAGATGAGTTTTAATGGTAATTGACAACTGTTTCCACTGAATTACTTTTTTATTCCCGAATGTCACCGATTTCAAATTTCATCATCTGCCATGGTGGGATTTCAGACATATTCTCAGACTACTGGTCTGGGGTGCTGGATTCCTAATCCAGTGACTTTACCACGACACCATTGCCACCTCTTACTTTATTTCTACGAAGGAAAGATAACATGAGATATCTGTACTCCTGAAAACAACATCACTGCATTAACACTTTTTCAACAGTTTCAAGTAGACCATAACTTTCAAAGTACTATTAAGAAACGTAAGACTTTGAACAATGTCAAATAAAGCTTTCGAACAAGTTAGATAGAAATTTATTTTCTCTCTGCCAAGAGACTGCAGGACTCCATAAACCCGTCTTCCCCCATTAGGTTCAAAAACAAGGGAGTTGATTATTTACAGTGCATTCTAACTTGGCTGGCTTAAATGAATATACAGCTGCCCTTTTAAGCTCTGTGAACTTCATTTTTCCCTCTGGCATAGTTTATCAAGTGTTGACAAAACAGTTCAGTGGACCAGTAAATGAATTACCTCTGCATCCTGCTCCCTGAGGCAATAATGCTTCTGCAGCAACTGTAGTGTTCGGGAAGTGAAGGATTTTACTTCTAACAGCAATTCTAGGAGCAATACCAGCTGGTCTGGCAAAAGCTGAAATGTAGAAAGGCACAATGAGAGAACAGTGTATTCGTAAATAAGAAAACAACATCTGCCTACACATAATGCACACATATAATGTGCACAGTAATTTGAACATTATATAAAACATGTGTACTATTCAGGCACTTATACTGCCTCAAAAATTCCACCTTACTAAAAGTGATCTTTAAAATATTTTATAAGAGCATTGTTGCTTCTATGTATTGTATTTATATTAATTTGAAAGCATTTAACTCTTTAAAAACTAGGTTAGTTAATTGCGAAACTATGGTTTTACACTGTAAGATCCCTTGCACAGAAGGCAGAATTATTTGCCAAACAAATCCTACTGCTTTGCCCAACTTTTGCCCTTCATCCTAAATTGAAGACACATTTGTTTATACCAAAATCTAAAGGCAGGAACAGGTGCTCTTGATAGATACAGCTACAAAGTACTAGCTTTGCATGTTACATTCAATATAACGTTGCAGGTCAACTATGAAGCAGTGCTTATTTTATGGCACCCATATTTGGGGATACAACATCAGTTATGCCAGTGTGGTTGCCAGAAGTACTATTTAATGTGACTAATACAGTTATCCTTTTAAGGTACTTCAAAGAGTATTTAGCATTCTAAACTTAACCCATTCTCCTGCACGCCAGAAGCTCACCAGTAAAATCCCATACTATCCTTTTGATCTTGGTAGGGAAAATACACTTCGCAAGTTGTAACTGGGCTCACTTTTTATTGCATAGTCATTAAATTTGCAGATTCACCATTCCATTTTCTAAATAAACTACCTTCCACACATTTTCACATCATTTTACGTTTCACTGCACATCATGCTGCTCCTATGGGTTTCTTTTCCACACTGGTTGTTTAATAGGACTCTCTTTCACAGTCCAGGTGTAAAACAAATTGGATCAATGAATCTTTGTAAGTTGTTTGTGTGTGTGTGAACTTTTACACAAAGGTTGTAAGCAAGGTTGATTGCACATACTTGTACTCATCTTATAATGAAACTTTAATGAGTATGAGCTTTTGGTTCCCAAGACCTATCGAGCACCTTAGCAAGATGCACAGAATTCTCACGCCACCTACACTAATTAATTATATTATCTTGTGAAGAGTTGCATTTATTGCAAGATAACCACAAAATGTTAACAGGAAGCATTACAATCAACTAAAAATTACAAGTTACCTTTCTCCCTAGGCATTGCGATTGGTAAGTACATACACAATTTTTATTTCACAGAATTCACCAACTCCCCTGCAGAGGCTACTTCTAATCCAAATATACATAAAACTGATAAGTCCCAAAAGTAATTTAAATTTATTCCATGAAAATAAATTTAAATACTTCTAAATAAGTGCAGCAATAATAGAGGTTCAAAATGAGAGTGAACTCCACTTTCCTAACTTACCAGTTGTCAACAACTGGTTCTCTATTAAAACCTTCATCTTATTCCCTGGCTCAGCAGTACAGAGGCAATAATTTCTATATTTAATAAAAGATTTGTACAGGAACAGGCAAGCACAAAAGGAGGCCAATCAGCCCACTGTGTCCACAGTGGTCAACAAAGATCTGACTACATTTTCAGACTTTGGCCCAGAGCCTTGGAAGCTATTGCAACACAAGTGAGTAGCTACATACTGCTTAGATATTACATGAGATTCAACCACCATTTCAGATATTGAGTACCCAAGCCCCACCTTGAGTGAAAAACTTTCTCGTCAACTCGCCTCTAGACCTTCAACTGCTTTTCTTAAATCTATGCCCATTGGCAAAGGAATCAATAGCCAAGGGAAAACACTTTTTCTTATCTAACCAATCAATGCCCCTCACGATGTTTTACACATCTATGAAGTCCCATCTCAATTGTCACCGTCCTAAAAAAAGCAAATCCAGCCTATCTAATCTTTCCTCAGAGGTCAGACACTCAAGCCCAGACAGCATCCTGGTAAATATGCTATGCACCCTCTCTCAAGCAATCACATCCTTCTTGTAACGTGGTGACCAGAACATATGCAGTGCTCCAGTTGCATTGTCTTACACTTTTCTAGCATGACTTTCTCACATTTGAATTTAATGCCTTGGCTAGTAAAGGCTAGTAGCCCATATGCCTTCTTAACCACTTTAATTACCTGCCCTGCTACCTTCAGGGATGTATGGATATGCACATTAAGGTCCCTCACGTCTTCAATACTTTCTAGGGGCTTACCATTCATAGTGTAATCCCTTGGCTTGTTAACCCCTCCACAATTGTATTAGTTCATATCAGGTTGAATTTCATTTGCATTGATCTGCCCAGCCCATTCATATTCCCCTCAGTTTATGGCTACTATGCTCACTATTTACCACACTATCAATTTTCGTGTCACCCCATACTTCTTGATTGTACCCCCTACATTTAACTGCTAATCATTACAGTACACTACAAACAGCAAGAGCCCTATGGAACCCCAGTAAAAATAGATTTCCAGACATAGAAACATCCCACTATCATCACCATCCGCTTCCAGTCTCTAAGGCAATTTTGTAACCAACATTTTACCTGGGAGCCTATGGCTCCTACTTTCATACCCAGTCCGCCGCAAGAAATACATTGTCCTCATCAACATCCTTGACAAATTCAGGGTTCTCTGGTTGTAGCCCAAATCTTTGTCTTTATAAGATCACCGTTGCCTTGTACTCTCACTAATTCCTCTTTGAATGCATCTCACTTCTCTGATACAGTTTATCTGCACGTTGCTGCTCTGAAGTCTACTTGGGCCAAATCACAACTTAGTACAATTTAGTCTTTCCCTAGTTTAGGACTATTTTTCCTGGTCTACCCTTATCCATTTTCATTACTATTATAAATCTAACTGAGTTACAGTCACTATCTTCAAAATGCTTGACTATTGTTACACCTTCCACCTGTCCCAGTTCATGTCCAAATATTAGATCCAGAGCTACCCTTTCTCTCTTGGGCTTTCTACATACTGGCTAAAATAAAAACTCCCACATACACTTTAAGAATTTTGTTCCCTCTCTACTTTGCAAACTACAGCTACCCCAGTTAATACTTGGGTAGTCAAAATCTCCAACTATTACTGTCTTATTATTCTGACACTTCTCTGAAATTTGATTACATATCTGATCTCTCCCTCTCCCTGACTGTTTGGAGGCCATAGCCCACATCCAAAACATGTGTCTTTTTTTGTTTTTTACTACTATCCACATGGCCTTATTTGATAACCCTTCCAGTCTGGAGGAATGGCCAGCAACCCTGCAAAAACAATGACTTTCTCTCTTCCACCAAGTTAGGTGCTACACTATGCTAATTCACACTGACACTGCACCCGACTCCTATTCATGTTCATACTCTAACGTTCTCATTATTGCAGGCAACACGTTCCCTCACTCACGCTCGGACCCACCAAACTCCTAACTGCATGGCCTCCGTGCTACCTACTCACTTTCCAAAATACTTTATCCTTTGAACACGTGCAACAGTGCTAACAGCTATGCCACCCACATTCACCTCACAGCAGTCCCTCCCTCTCTCCCAATACAGCAGAAAACAGCCTTTGACATGGGAGAAAGAGCCCAGGATTGGTTGAGGGGTATCCAACTCCAGGCTCCTTACCTACTACAAGGAGGGAAGACCAGGACCACTCTTGTAGGCACGCTAACCAAGTTAGTACCACTTCTCATTGCAATGCAATTCTCACGTTAACGCCAATGCCTGTGGAATCCATTGCACACCATTATAACAATTGGCCTTCTCTCCCTTGTGTCTTGCAGGAGCCAGTGAGATGACCGCAGCTTCTGCAGAAAAATGGGCTGCACCACTAGAAGGCACTTAATTGACCTTTGAGGAAGAGAGCTCCAAGGCTTCAGACAAAGCACTGGCAAGGCTGCCTTCTGCAATACCTACCAACACAGATACCAACATCTCGGTGGGCACATCAGGTGCAACTTTAGGGAGCAGGAGATTGTCAACAGCTCACGGCCACAGCTTTGTGTCTGGCTGAGGAAGAAATGTCTCTGGCTCCTGAAATTTGGGTACTGCCAGAGACCAGACACCTGCTCAGCTCCAGGTAAGAGCAGACTCTGTAGAGTTGTCAATCTGGAACTTTATCAATGTATAATAAGGAACAGCAGCAGCAGGCAGGTATTTAGGAATCAATGGCCCTCATAGCCCAGAGGCTGCACGAGTACAACTACTCTTTGGGGACACAGTTGCCTCAAGCATGTAATCATGTGGCTGTTTACATGGACAGTTTGACGGCTGCCATCAACAGTCAACTCTAGCACGCTCAGTCTCAGTCAACATCATTGTCCCAGCCATTGATCCTCATGATCAAAGGCTTGGCAAGGGAGTCGGGTACCTGGCACTCATACCAAGTCCTCTTTCCTGATAATGAGGCAGGGGAGTGCCAGGAACCATCTAGCCAGAGAAGGAACCACACCGAAGCATCCACTCAGGACACTTCAGAGACGTCCATGCCCTTTGTATTTAACCTGCCTGACCCGCTCTGCCTTTAGAAGTTCAGCCAAGGTGCGTCATAGAGTCATACAGCATGCAAAAAGGCCCTTCAGTCCAACTCATCCATGCCAACCAGATTTCCCAAATGAAACTAGTCCCATTTGCCTGCGTTTGGCTCATATACTTCTAAACATTTCCTATTCACGTACCCATCCAAATATTTTTAAAATTTCTTTATTCATGCATGGGATGAAGGCATCGCTGGCCAGACAGTATTTATTGTCCATCCCTAATTACCCAGAGGGCAGTTAAAAGTCAACCACGTTGCTGTGGGTCTGCAGTCACATCTAGGCCAGACCAGGTAAGGATGGCAGTTTCCTTCCCTAAAGGACATTAGTGAACCAGATGGGTTTTTCCAACAATCGACAACGGACTCACAGTCATCATTCGACTCTTAATTCCAGATATTTATTGAATTCAAATTCCACCATCTGCCATGGTGGGATTTGAACCCACATCCCCAGAATGTTATCCAGGTCTCTGGATTAACAGTCCAGCGATAGTACCATTAGGCCATTGCCTCCCCAGCTCCTGTAACTGTATCTGCATGTACCAATTCCTCTCGTGCTTTGTTCCATATATGAACCACCCTGTGTGTGAAAAAGTTGCCTCTCAGGTCCCTTTTGAATCTTTCTCCTCTCACCTTAAAATTATTCTCTCTTTAAGTGGTAACGTTACTTCCTCAGCAGGTAAGCTGCCTCTGGAAAGGAGGCCCATCCTGACACCAAGGATCAAACTCCAAAGCCAATAATCTCCACTACTAAGCAGGCTTCCTCCACCCAACTGCAGAACCTGGGACAAAACTGAGAGATCGGGCAAAAGGGAAAAAAAAGGGCATACTGGTGGCACAGGTGACACTGCACTGTATATAGATTCTCATTTTTCCATAAATTGTAATGGTTTTGCCAAACATTTATTTTTTGAATCTCTGTCTAGCTATAAATGTAACTGTGCCAGCATGATACCTAACTTGATGTCCAAGGATCATCTGTGTTGAGCGTCTGCTGAAGCATGTGGAAAAAAAACAAACAAGATTTATGCAGGGCTATGCAATCTGCTGGTACCAATGCCCTTCTTGGTCAAACACTCCTATTCTTTCTCTGAGTTGCATATACAAAAGTGTTGGTGCTGAATGTACTGGTCAGTGGTGTTTAGGATAGGTAGCTGTACATTAGGATCGCCAGGGATTAGGGGCTCCACAAGTTTGGTCTTCTAAAGGACATCACATCAGTGGGTCCTTCAACCATCTCCCTTGCAGGTCAAGGCAGTTTCCTGACCCATTCTGGGTGTGGTCACTGCCATTTTGTTTCTCATTGAGTAGTTTTGCCTTCCAACACAGTGGAAGATGACAGTGAACACTCTTCAAGCAATGATTTTCAACCTCTGCCTCTGTGTCTGCGAAGCCTCAAAACATTCAGATCCTCTTCTACCTGTGAAACCTATATATCTCACACTGCCCCAGGCCCTCACCAACACATCTAGGCAAACTTGCCCATGCCCACCATAACCCCCCCAACTCTGGTATATTAGATGACATTGCCATGTATAGTCATATAATGTCTCCTTCAAAGCCAAGGTGTTCCTGAACACAGAAGAACCTATCTCTTGCATCATCTTGTTCTCATCCATACTTTTCCACATGCCTTTTCTTACAAATAAAGATACTCCCTTCACTACTATCATCTCTCTTTCTTCCCAGCCTACAGCTCCCAATACCCCTAAACAGATTCCAGCATCTCATTTACCATCCCCACTCCTAGCCCCTACACTCCTTTCCCCTACTTGCTCTGGATGGACCCACCAGACTGATTGTGGTCCACATTGTTGAGTGACCTAACTGAATGGTAAGTGTCTAGGTCCCTAACTCATGCCTCTCTATCTCCCTGATGGCCTTACCCCTAGGTCGTAGACTGACTGCTATGGAGTCACAGAACTTAGCATGACCCATGGCCAGGTCTGCTGAGGCACCGACACTTATGACCAAGAGCACTCTAACCAGACACCTCACAGTGTTCAATCCCCTGTACTGGTATAGGAAGCCGCCCTCGACTTGCTGTGCCAGACCCTCTGATTGACGAATGCCTCCATGCACTGCAGTGAAGCCTAGCCCCTAGGATATGAGACACAACTGTTTGCATGATTCTCATGCAGTGTGTTTGCTGCTTAAGCTGTTGGCACCTGAAGCAGATGTGAGATTGATGCAGAACGCAGCCATACAGCAAGTTTTATGCCTCCTTGACTGAGGCCTGTTGACCAACAAGGCAAGCTGCCTGGATGAATGACTACACCAATAGGTGCTGAAAGGCAAGGTGAGCCACAGATGCTATGAGCACGCAGGTAGGTCAAGAGAACAAGCAGGCTGCAGGTTGGTCCAATCAGTGAGCTCGGTGTCTCTCCCTTCATGCAAATTGTCCTTGCAACAGTCTTCCAATGTTAATTGCTAAAGCACCCTGAAATGCATATCTACACATCTCAAGTGGCCTGCAAGTGGATCAGAGAGGTGCCTTGAGGGTCATGAGGGTATGACAACAATTTCCATGGATGAGGGACACGTGTGGTTGATGTCCGTCATTAAACTGCATGGCGAACTACATGAAAGATTTTTGCAGCCAGCAGTGAGCTGAAGTCACCAGGTACCTACTCCGACTTTGATGTCAAGAATTCTCACCATTGAGTTTGCTCGCAGTGGGTGGTAACATGGGCAACAGCATATTAATATTAACAAGCAATAAATCCCCTTAATAGGCAACTCACTGCTGACTAACAAAAATCTCGTATTGATGCCCAGAACTCAGAAAGATGCAAGTCATTCCCAGCATTGAGACAGGCTTAGCCCAATGTCTCACACATTTCTGCCACATTTCTTGCCTGTCCACGTTCCTTTGGACCTTATAAAATTCCACCTCACTTTTATTCATAAAAATATGCGAGGTGACAGTTTAAATGAAAGTAATACCTTTTTCTCAAGGTAAGTGAAATTCTGATACTATTTTTGAGGAAAAAAGACAATAAATGTGATTTTAATTGGATTGGCCACGCTAAATGGCCTGTAGTGTTCAGTGATGTAGAGATTAGGTGGATTATAGGGAGTTGAGTCGGTGTGGACTTGTTGGGCTGAAGGGCCTGTTTCCACACTGAAAGGATTCTATGATCTATTATACCTGCACTATACGTCAAACAAGATAACAGGTATAATCACAATGGCTCAAATTCACTGAAACTATATAAATCTAAGAAATTGAGAGCTGTCATCAAACATACTTTTCTCCAGGAACTAGTGAAAGCTTAAAAATAAAGTTGTTGCAAATATGAGTTTTCTTGTTTTACAATCGTTTCTTCTAACATTAGCAACTTGAAAAAAACGCTCACTTGATTTAGGCAAAATTTAAAGCTGAAGTAAATGTCACCTGGTGAATGAATCTGTGAGAGATTAAAACCATTGACTAAATTAGATATTCTATCTATTGAAACAACCTCTAATGTAAACAGCAAACAGGGAAGGCTTTTGCATCGGTTTCCAGTAAACTAGATACTGATGCACTGGAATTTTAGCCACCGACAGGAGTGCCAAAGAGCCAGACAGGCACAGAAATTCACATACTAACTGGCATGCTGGTGTGACGGTGCCCTGGACAAATTACCAGGAGGCAGGATATAGAGCAACAGAGCTACCTCACTGCAATTAGCAAGGAGCCAATTAAGTGTCCTTAAAGGTCCATTACGTCTATTGCCAGAGGGTGACTAGAATTTTCCAGTTGGTTTCCAGGTGGCTTGAAAGCATTGAGAGCTAGGACAGTTGCCCAGAAAGATCAGGAAACCAGCATTTCAGGCAGGCTTTGTATCCCAGCTCTTCTTCCTAGTTTCAGCTCTCCAGCTTCAAGAGCTCACCACAGTCTAATCGGATGGCAAGCCAACCCTCTGGCCACTAATTGGCTAATTTGAGAAAATCACTGCCAGGGTTGGCTTTAAGAGGTATATTAGTCCTGCTTTTTTTGAAGAGGGGTTTTAAGACAGAGGTAATGAGCTGTCTGTTTGTTTGTTTACTTTACTGGATTCAACTTGTGAGGCCTTGGGGTATTTTTTTAAAAAAGTTGGAACAATACAAACAGTTTGAATGGGTAGAGTCAAGTTCCCACAGAACCAGAATTTTTAGGTTTAGTTTTTCCGAAGCAGCAGTTGTTGGGGTCTTGAAGCTCGGTTTGAAAGCTGCAGTACACCTCTCCCTGCTACTCTCTCCCTCCACCCCCAGTTTTTCTCTTGATGTTTTTCCTCCTGGATTGGAGAATTGCCTATGAGAAAATCTTTTTCCTAGAATTTGCCTTTGCCAAGGGTGTGTTTATGGGTTGCTACTATATTGAGACAGTTACTATTTGGTAGTTAAACAATTATTTGGTTATGTTTTCCAATAAGGTTAAGTTATTCCACTTTCTTCTTTATTTTGTTGTATTTTAACTATAGCGTACAAATAAAGTGTGTTTTGCTTTGGAATGGTAGTTTGACCATTTGAATTACATCCAGAATGCAACAGTTGGCATCTGTTTTTAAGATAAGAAAAGTTAGAGTCTAAGCTATCTTCTTAACATATTTTGAGGGGTTTTGGTCTGTTGGATAATAATGCCCTGACCCACAAAGCAAATTTTGCACCATGTTTTACAATTTGTAGTCCAGAAAATGATAGATATTTTTAAAATTAATTTATAATATCAGCTGGGTTTCTGTTTGGCAAGTTTTGGACCATTAGACCATGCATCTTTTTCCTTTCTAGTATCGAAAGCTCCTTACTCCCATATACAGGAAAGTGGGATAAAAGGACTTTTTTTCTCATTAAGTTACATATCTGGTGAATCTCAACTTAAAAGAACAAATGTCAAACTTTTAGACAATTATTCTACTTATCTATACAACTGAAGTAAGCATACACTCACACGTTATTACTTGCTTTACTTTCTGTGGCAATTCACTATTTTTCTTTCATGCTGGTTTATATAACGAAATTGATCAGTTGGCACAGTTTACAGGAGGGCCTAATTACCTGACATATGAGTTGAACTGGGAAATAGCTGGCACTTCGCATGACATGTACAATGTCAAGCCTTCTTTTGTGTTTGCAAGATTCCTCGTTATAATATTTCTGCAAAGCACACTCTTTGACCGTAACTTTGTACGCTTTTAAGTTGACAGAAGCAGGTTTGTGGGTCTGGAAGGCCTCCTCCTGCTGCTATTACAGGTTCCCACCAGGAAAACGTATCTCAAATATTAGTAACTACTTAAATACTTCAAATAAGTAAACTTCAGTTTCTAATCCTATTATAGACATACTCAGTCTCATTAAATATTTCACCAACAACTGAAGGCATTCTTTGTTTTATGGACCAGACCAAACCCCTCAAAACATATGAAGAAGATAGCATGGATTGGATCTAAACACTGTCTTTAAATAAGATAAGGTGCTGCAATCCAGATGTTATCTGATTGGTCAAACTACTAGGCTTTTAAGCAGAACACATTTTATTCTTACACCACAGTTAAAATAATAAAAAAGAACTGATATAAGTTTAACTCTATTGAAATACTTAACAAAGTAAAATATATTTTAACTACTGGTCATCAGCTGTTCTAATATAGCAGCATCCCATAAACACACCCTTGGCAAAGGCAAAATCAGCAATACAGATTTTTCTCACTTGCTATCTCCTCCAGTTCAGGGGAAGGAATACCAAGACAATTAACCGAGCATCACAGGGAGAACCCGAGCTGTTTTCTGTAACAGAGAGCTTTATCTAGCAGCTCCAAAAACTCCAACTTAATAACGTGAGCAGAACTAAAGCACTAGGCCTGTATGAGCTCATCTCCATCCACTGATGCTTCTGTTGTCTAGTTTGAAAAAAAAAAGCAAAGGTATTTACTCTGCTTTCCATGGAGCAGGTGCCTTGGCCTCAGATTTACAACATGCCCCTTCAAGAGAACCAGAACAGAAAAATCCTTCCTCAAGGCACACATCATCACACTTGACTATGGTACTTTTTGTTACCTCAAGGCTGCCCAAGTCTCAATCACAACAGAGATGATCCCTGACCAAGTACTGTCTCCCTCATCACACACACCCTCTTGCGTGTTGGTGATTTACTCAAATAGTCTCTTATTTCTATTTCCCACAAAATATCCAACTTTGTTCCTTTAAGGGCCAAAAATCAAATGCGCCTGTTACAAAACCTTGTCCATTCATCATTTAAACACAGTCTGGTATGTAAAGCTTCAAACATCTTCATCTACACCCTCTTATAATTCCAAATGCTTGACCATATGATCATGAATTTGTCTTCAGTTTCAGCATGTGTGGGATCCTTTTGTGGCAGCAATATATCATCAATGATGGCCCTTTTGAAAAATCTTAAGACTTCTTATCAAAGGCATTTTTGCATTTCTCACAACTCATACATCCATAGCTTAACACTTTCAAGATATTTCGATATGCTACCCTTCAGCAGGTTCTATGGCAAATCCAGAACTAATGGGAAAAACATTAGTTATTACTGAACTTTTACAGCCACTAAATAAACGCTTACAGTTTTTCTTTTGGATCTATTTATTTCAAATTCTATGTTCTCCAATTGCACTAATATTTTACTTTGGCCACTTATAAATCCCTATAATGTTAATCAACTCTTCCTAATAATTTTTCACATACTAAGTGGTTTCAGAGAAGGACAAGGAAAATCAAAGACAAAAAGAATCTTTTATAAAAAGCATTTCTCTAGAATTACTGAAGATGCACACAAACATAATGACAGTTAGAGGAAATGAATTACAAGCACTGCAAATATTAGAAATCCTAGGGAACAACCAGTGTATAAGATAAAAAGTTGTCATTTTTATAGACTATGAAAGCCATACTCACCAAGCATCAAATGACAGTAACAACTTGAACCAAATTTATACCAAATCAACATATACCAGTTGCTTGTGCAAATTAAAATTCACAAAATGTTTATCATACCAATGACTTGTGAAAACAATCATTATTGTTAGGTACCAGATCAGACCCCTTCAAAATATTGAGGTGGTAGCCTAGACCCTAACTTTTTCTTAATTTAGAGCCAAATGTCAAGTGCCTGCTCCAGATGCAATGCAACTGGTCAAATTACTCAATATTAAGCAAAACAATTTATTTAAACACTGTTGTTAAAATACAACCAAAGACAGAAGAATTTAGAATAATTTCATTCTATTGGAAAACCTAACAGAATAATAGATAACAGTAACAATTACTATAATTAACTGTCCAATATAGTAACATCCCATAAACACAATCCTTGGCAAAAAGGAAAATTCTGACAGATTCTCACAGGCAATTCTACCATCCAGGAGGAAAAAAACATCAAGAGAAAATTCAGGAAGAGAAGCAGCCAGGAGACACTCACTAAAGCTTCAACTCTTTTGAGATCTCAACAGCTTCAGGTGTTACTCAGAAATCCTGATCTGTGACAGCTGAATAGATGCATTTGGGCTGCATTTAAAATAAAAGGTAAGGCCTCCCAAGCTGTTTGCTCAAGTGGTCTTCAGGAGCCAGCTCATCACCTCTGCTTTACAACCTCTCTTCACAAAATACAACAGGACAGCATCATCACATTATGCATTTTTCAGGTATGAATTAGGTGCAGAAGTAGACCATTTCCCCATTGAGCCTAATCTGCCATTCAATAAGATTATGGATGTTCTAATTGTGGCTTCAACTCCAGTTTTCTCCTTCCCTCGCCATCCCTACACCCGTCACCCCAACCAAAATAACTTTTGAGTCCTTTGTTAGTTAAGAATCTACGTACATCCATTTTCAGAGTATTCATAGGGACTGCCTCCATGGTCAATGCTCTGTAGGGAAGTGATAAGCAGCACGGAGAGTTTCTTTCTAGGCAGCAGCATGTTGCCAATTAAGACTTATTGCTTGTCAAATACCAATTCCTATCTTACCAGATGCGCCAAACAGGCCAGACATTGAGAAAACTCGACATCGACGTCAGGGTAGGTAGCTGACAATCTGAGCTCATCATTTGCTCTGAAGAACATGCTATGATGGACATCAGGCATCGACATCTCAGGGAACACTCTATGATTACCGGCCACACAGAGACCGCGTTCATAGACACTGGAATCCAATACTGAACAGTGTTAAGGGTGTGCCTTATGATCCAAGGCCCTTTTGATAAGGCCCTTTACATCAGAAAAACTGAACTTCAACATCCTTATTTGTAAGATTGAATTTACAAGTAAACTATGATTGAATTCAACTACAGGGCTCATTTGCTGAGAGATTTTCACGCGTTAAATGGAATGCATCATTAGGAGACTGCTCAAACAGGCCTTACAGATTTTGGCCTGTGGGAAGAATCCATGACAGTTATGAAAAGTATCAGCAAATGGGACAAACCAAAGGAACATACATAATCAACTTGCATTTCTTTATGTCAAAGCTGAAAGTAAAAGAAATCACAATGGCCAAGATGACAAAATGGTAACTTGCTAAAATATGGTCAAAATTTGAACACAATTGCCCTGAACATTTGACCCAGTTCAGAATGAAGATTCATATATACAATATACCTACAAACAAAGTAGTATCTCATCAAAAAGTATAGCTTTGAGGCAACGTTTTGCTTGTATTATTTTTCTCTGTGGAAGACGGTGGTCCAAGACTGAATAGAGGATAAGTTTACCAAGATCTTACACATACTAAACATTAAGCTCATTAAGGAAGTTGGAATCATAGCGAAAATAATCCCACTTCAAAATATACAAGCAGGTCTCTGATTATTTGACAATCAAATATTCTATTGAAAATGAATCAATATTCAGATGCTTTAAACCATCATAAATATGGTGCCAGTGAAGTACTAACCAAGCCCTCGTGCTTTCACATTACAGTTTTTAGTCACGCTGCACTTTTAGTCAGTAAACATGTCAACTTCCTCACTAATAATTTTTAAAAAAAACATTAATGATGCAGGAGATACCTTTACTGATGTTTGTAATTTATGGCAGCCTCAGTAAACAAAAAGTCCAAATAAAGTGAACATATCTACTAATGCACATTATCTCCACTGCCCAAAAAACACCAGACATTAAGATATTTTTCAAAACTACCTTCAACTACACCTTAATATCTTGATCAAAGGTTTATAGTGTCTGTGCAAATTTTTTTAATCTAAATTTATGCTGGCATTCCATTAATATGAGTCCCATATTCAAATACTTGAGCCAATACAAAAGCCACAAATGCTACAAAATCTGTTAAGATTCATACCATCAGCTAAAATAAGTACATATTTTAAAGGGACTGTATTAATGAGCAGCCGCTAAACAATGCACTTGTAAGAAAATTCCTTTATCTCTCTGACAAACACAAGTCAGTCACACCCTGTTTTATTCAACTGATAAATTTGATAAAGACAATGAAGTTTTGTGTACCAAATATTTCAAATATTTATTTTGCTCAAAGAATGGTATTAAATACAATGATCTTTATAGTGCTTTGTTCTCACTCACTATTGAAAATTCAGATTCAGAGCTTTTACCAATGAAATGATTGCCAGGAATAAAAAACACAGCTAGTTCAAGACTTCAAAAGAACATTCAAATAAGATTAACCTTTGATTATGAAGCAATGAAACCATATCTAAAACATCACAGCATAATGGAAGAACCAGTGAGTTAAATTACATTTCAGTCACGGGGCTGTGCATAGCACTGTGATGCATAAAACTCTCCTTCAGTTCTCACACATTTGAAGCTTCACTGCAGCTGCCACAAGAACAAGCTTGAGTAATCGTGACTTTAAATATCCTGAAACAAAAGCATCGTAAGACTATTCATCAATTTGAATATCAGAATTACCACAGAAAACCAGGACGACGGTTTGCACAGACAGATATTGTGTAAGGAGGAGATCACGACTAACCTTTTTCTACCACAAAATGTAATCGTTTTGCATTTCAGCATCTATAACTGTACCCAAATTCAAGGGACAAATCACAGAACTATGGTAGTACAGCTGGTATGCTGACCACTCAGTTTGTTGAACCCACGCTTCAAGGAAGGCATTGAAGGCAATCTCCGAGCAGAAATATGTGCAAACTAGTGTAGAAGGAACTGACTGACTACAGGGCAATTTCTATTATTGCTCCACTATCGCACGGGGATCTCTGCCTAAATGATGCATACTTCCTCCCTGATGACATTTCCTTTTATCTTCACGGTTTAAAACCAGACCAATGATTGCAATATATATGATATTTCAATTTACAACTTCACTCTTTCTTTCTCATGTACAAGACATGATTCTTTCCAAAAAGATTCTCAAATCCTTCAGCAAGTCCTTTTAATGCAAGCAGATTACTCTGCATAGTGTGCTATACTTGAAAGTGTATGCATTACATGCAGATAAAGTTATTAAATAATTTAATAATCCTAATATGGAAGCTGCAGCTGGCAGCACTTCAATACAGTATAGGCAGAAACTGAAAAAGTTATGTGACCTTTCAAATTACAGAAGTCATTCAAATGAAACCTCACAATGCAGTTCAGAATTTTGTTGGTGAAATGTTACTTGTAAAGCTACAACACTTCCTTTCATCTGCTGTTCATAAGGCTATTGCCTAAACTGGCTTGAACTCTCTACACATCAGTCTTAGCTTAACATGCTTCTGGGTCATAAGTTTCCTGACAAACACACAAGAAAGCAACAACACGATTCGACTAAACAGATTTATGGACCCTAACATGTTTTCTACTGCTTTCTGAATGGAAAGGAATTTCAAGCTGTAAATTCGTCCAAGGGTCAACTTAGCTCTGATTACTTACTGTGCTGGAAATGAAATGAAATCAAATCTTCTAATCATTTACAGTGAAAACAAAATACACATTAATTTGAAGAAATATGTAAATACATTTACAAGATTACTTTGCAAAACGTTGCTTCTTGTGTCTTTCTACAAATTTTCTCCTTGAAGACTTGACAAGATATCAGAGAACCCAACTGGTTATTCTCATGTCTGTTGACTCACAAAGGAAAGGCATTTATTTATCTATTCAGTACTAAGACACTGCAAATGCTGGTAAGGACAGTATTTTATGCCCATTCTGTGGTGACGAGGAGCTTTCTTCTTAATCTGCTGCAGTTTGCATGGTGAAGATGCTCCAATAATATTGTAAGATACAGTGTTCCAAAGTTTTGACCCAGTGACTAAGCAAAAGCGATGTATATCCAAGTCACGAATTGGGTGACTACAAGAGGATGTGCATTTAGGTGGCAGAAGCTATGGATTTGGATAATATTGCCAAAGAAACCTCTTAGAAATTTGCATCGTTATGTTTAGCATGTATAGCATGCAGTCATGATTTATCAAGGGAGAAGAAAATGGATAGGATGCCAAATTTACAAACTAAATGGCTGCTGAGTTTCAACTAGTACTTTTGGTGACTAATAAGAAGGGAAACTAAATTCTACTGCAAGACCGATTATTTAATTGATTAATCAATTAGTTAGTTGAATTTAACCATGTTTTTTTTCTTTATTCATTCACAGGATGTGGCCATCAGTGGTTAGGCTAATAATAAAGGTGATTGTGGGCTGCCTTCTCGAAATGCAGCAATTTATGTGGAGTAGATGCACCCATAGTGCTGTCAGAGATGAAGTTCTCACATTTTTGACCTACTGACAATAAAGGAATGGCAATATAATTCCAAGTCAGTGCGGTCTATGATTGGAGAGGTGTGGTTGCAGGTGTTCCTATATATAAGCTGCCTTTGTCCTTCTAGGTGGTAGAGGTTGTGGGTTTGGAAAATATTGTTAGAAGAAACTTAGTGAGTTATTGCATTGCATCTGTAAATGGTACACACTACTGTCACCGTGTGTTGGTGGTGGAAAGAGTAAACGTTGAAAGCATTAGATGGGTGCCAATCAAGCAGGCTACTTTGTCTTGGGTGCTGTTGAGCTTCTCAATTGACTTCAGTTTTGGTTGGGTTCCTTGATGCCACAATCCGTCAAATGCTGCCTCAAAGTCAAGTTTCTATCATTTTACCTCATAGCCTTTTCCGGTCCTGTTGAAACAGGCCCAACCTTTCATGCTTGTCTGGTGGTCTGATAAACTCTCAATGAATTGAATGTCATTTGTACAATGGGGCACTCAAAATTACACTGTTACACCACAACTAAATTAAACAATGAATCTCACAACTAATCATACAAGTAAAAACTCAGAGCGTTCCTTTTGACACAGAATAATCTCTGGGAACTGAATAAACTGCACATTAGAAGCCAAGAAAAAGATAGTGAAACTGTTAGCTGCTATGTGAAAATCACTGGAATGAACTTTGACTCTAGAAAAGATGTTTCACTCCCAGAATTGAAAACAAGAGTTGATGCTGCTCTGATGAGTTGTGGAACAATCAGGTTGCCTATTACTAGAAACAGACAACTAAGCGACTGCTGCCAGGCCACCATCCAAACTGGGGAAGGTAATGCGCCTCCCAGAGCTGCTGGTCTAATCAGACGGCCAGCCAACTCATCAGCCTCAGGACTGCCACTGTGAGAGGCGCTCACTGCTGAAGCAGCAGGAGAAAGGACTGTGTGCTTGCTGAGACCACATCAAAAGGAAAGGCAAGGTTTTTCTTTAACCTTTAACTCAGTTTTATCCCTCTGCATTTCCACCTTAATGAATTTCAGGCATAACATGACGTCAAACACTTCTTCCATCATCTTTGCCTCCATGCTCATTTGTTTGGGAAAGAGTTCTTTCTCTGTCCCACAGACCCTTCACCCACCTCCAACACGCTCCCTCCACCTGGACCCCTCCCTCTGGCCTTCTACCTGCCCCCGACCTGTTCACTGAGAACTGTTAACGTGACACTGGTCACTTCAATTTCTCTGCCCACCTCACCCATTCCAACCTATCTCCCCCCAAACTGACTGCACTCCGCGCACTCAAATCCAACCCTGACTTTGTTTTTACACCTGCTGATAAGGGTGGTGCTGGTGGACTGACCTCTACATTGCAGAAGCTGAGTGCCAGCTCTCAGAGATATCGTCCTATCTCCCTCTAGACCGTGACCTCACCATAGAACATCAGGCCATTATATCAACTACAGTCACTAACCTCATCTCATCTAGTGATCTCCCCAACCCCCGCTGCCTCCAAGCTGATAGCATCCCAACCCAGCACAGCTCGCTTCTACCTCCTTCAGAAAATCCATTAACAGAACTGCCTGGGTGGACTCATTGATTCTGCCAGTTCCTGCCCCACAGAACTCATGTCTTCCCGCCTTGACTCAGTCTTCGCTCCCCTGGTCCAGTCCCTGCCCACTTACATCTGTGATTCCTCTTATGCTTTACGCCAGTTTTGGAATTTCCAGCTTGCAGGCCCCAGCTGCCTCCTCCTCAGCATGGACGTGCAATCCCTCTACACGTCCGGCCCCCACCAGGATGGTTTCAGGGCTCTCTGCTTCTTTCTGGAACAAAGTCCTGAACCATCCCCACCCACCACCACCCTCCACTTGGCCGAGCTCACCCTCACTCTAAACAACTTCTCTTTTAACATCTCTCATTTCCTTCAGGTCAGAGGGGTAGCCACGGTTACCTTCATGGGCCCCGGTTATGCCTGTTTCTTTGTGGGGTACATGAAACATGCCTTGTTCCAGTCCTACTCCAGCCCCTCAACCCCAAACTCTTACTCCGATGTATCGATGATATCAGTGGTACTGCTTCCCTCTCTCTTCTAGAATTGGAAAGGTTTATCGATTTTGCTTCCAATTTCTACCCTGCCTTCACTTTCACCTGGTCCATCACTGATTACTCCAATCCCTTCCTCGAGATCTATTTCTATTTCTGGAGATAGGCCGGTCACTAATATCCACTACAAACCCAGCAACTCCCACAGTTACCTGGACTGTACATCCTCGCACCCTACTACCTGTAAAGACACTATTCCATTCTCCCAGTTCCTCTGTCTCCATTGCGTATGTTCCGATAATGTCAACTTTGATTTGGGAACCTCCAAAATGTCCACCTTTTTCCTCAACTGAGGATTCCTCAGCACAAACAGGTCTGACCCATCTACCACACTGTACCCTCACTCCCTCTCTTCCCTTCCGCAACAGCGACAGGGTTCCCTTTCTCCATAATTAACATCCTACCAGCATTCACATCCAGAAAGCCATTAGCTGCCATTTCCACCACCTCTAGCCACATATTCCCCTCACTTCCCTTGTCTGCCTTCCGCAGGGACCATTCCCTCCAGGGCACCCTGGTCCATTCTTCCTTCACTACCAACATCCTAATACAGGCCCAAGGCACCTTCCCCTGCAATCGCCAAAGGTGTAACACCTATCCATTGACATCCTCCCTCACCAGTATCCAAGGGCCCAAATATACCTTCCATGTGAAGCAATGCTTTACCTGCACTTCACACATCTAGTCTACTGTGCATTCGCTGCTCACAATGTGGTCTCCTCTACATTGGGGGAAACAAAGCATAGACTGGGTGACGACTTCACAGAAAATCTATGTTCTGCCCACAAAAATAATCCTGAGATTCCAGTTGCCTGCCACTTCAACACACCACCCTTTTCCCTGGATAATACCTCTGTCTCTGCTTTGCTGCAGTGCTCCAGTGAAGCTCAGCATAAGCTGGAAGAACAATACCTCATTTTCCACTTGGGGACCCTGCAGCCTTCTGGACTTAAATATCGATTTCAATAGCTTTAGGGCTTGAACTGCCCTATATTCTAGTCCCCACCCCCACATACCAGGCCTTGTTATCAACGTCTACTACATACAACCCATTGTTAGCCACCAACAGTCTCCATTAACAGCTATTCACCTCCCAGCCAGATCATCATCCATTCCTTTGTCTGTCTAACTGTTTCTCTCTCTTTCTGGGCTCTATCCCCACCTATCATTTAGTCTTTACCCCGTCCCCTCACCCTATCCTCTGTATAAAGAACCACATTTTCCTTGACATCATCAGTTCTGAGGAGCGTCACAGGACCAAAACATTAACTCTGATTTCTCTTCACAGATGCTGCTAGACCTGCTGAGCTTTTTCAGCAATTTCTGTTTTTGTTTCAGATTTACAGCATCTGCAGTTCTTTTGGTTTTTATTAACTTTTTATTCCGCCGACAGTGTAATGGCAATAGAGCACAATTTAGTCATGTCAGCAATGAAAGGACTTGGGAGTTGAGTTACTCACCGCAGTATTCTTAGCCTCTAACCTGCTTTTATAGCCAATATATTTATATGATTAGTCCACTTGAGTTTCTAAAAATAGTAATCCCTAGGATGAAGTTAACAGGAATTCTATGATGGTAGCACCATTGAATGTCAAGGACTGATGGTTAGATTGTCTCTTCTAAGAGATGATCATTGCCTGGCATTTGTGTGGCACAAATATTATGTGCCACTTTTCAGCTCAAGCCTGAATACTGTCCAAGACTTGCTGCATTTAGAGTTGGGCTGCTCCAATATTTGAGGAGACGTGAAGGGTGCCATTATTGGTGAACATCCCCTCTTCATGATGGAGGGAAGATCACTGACGAAGCAGCTGAAGATGGTGGGACCTAAGGCACCTACAGAGATGTCCTGGAGCTGAGACGACTGACCTGCAACAACCACAACCATCTTCCTGTGTGCCAGGTACGACACCAACCAGTGGAGAGTCCCCACCGACCCCTCTCGATTCCTAGTGACTCCAGTTTTGCTAGAACTCCTTGATACCACACTCTTAAGTAGTGTGCTGACTGCACACTAAAACTACTTACATTGTTGGCAGCATGAATTTTGAATGTTACGAGAGGGGGCACCAATTAATTGCACTTCACAATTCTGCGCTTATTTTTCAGAAGGTGACATGTTTTTTTCGATGTACAATCCTTTTACTGTGATGAATAAAATAAATCAATCTCCTTACCCCACCTTTCTGCTAATAAGTTTCCTCAGTTTACCTGGATTATGCCAGTCTCAGAAGCATTACATGTTAAAAATGGAGAAATGCAGTTTGACTGTATGAATAGAATTATACCATGGATAACCATCATGGAACGTCATAATTACATGAAAAAAGATGAATTACAAATTTAAAAGAAATCATTTATTGAAACCACGTCAAGAATTTACAATAAAACCTATGTTAAGATTTTCATCCTGGTGATTAACATTTTTCTCACCATAACATATGGACATATTATTCAGTGCACAATGCTCCATGGGTTGTGTGATGCATTTTACCTCATTGGCCTGCTGCAACCTGCAATAGTTTTATGGGGATCTTGTTAGTTGCTGAAACTCAAAGTAGGGAAACTGCTGAGCATTATCAGTACCTTAAAGGCAATCTGAGTTGGAAAAGAGCCTTTAAAGTTGTATTAAAAAATGGATAATTTTTACGTGAAAGAACTTGCATGTTTTCAACCGATATAAAAGCAGAATGGCCAATTTTTATGAAGTCACCTGCACGTCAACTTATCAAACCAGATCCACGGTCCCCTTTTCAGAAGAAGGGTCCCAAACCGAAACATCAACTTTCCTGCTCCTCTGAGGCTGCCTGGCCTGCTAAGTTCCTCTAGCTCCACACTGTGTTATCTCTGACTCTAGCATCTGCAGTTCTCACTATCACTCAATAGTCTCCTATATTGTTTTTTTCTCAGTAGATTATAATAGAGGAGGAAGAAAAAGCTTGACATTTGTCACAGAATCTGATATATTTCAGTAAATTCTCATTTCCTTTGGTATGTGCAAAGTGGCTTATTTTCTTTTGGTACCAAATACAAGGCACTAGGTCATCTGGATTTATCAAATATGTCACGCCCGCCAAAATGAGTAGTTTGACTTTGCCACCTTTCCATACAAGTGGCCTATAGTTTTCAGTGTCGCACAATGGAGAGGAGTCCAAACCTTTGGTTTCTTCTCTTTTTGCTTGATTGGACATATTGATCTACTGACCTTCAAAAGTCGACTTATACTCTGCAATCTATGATGTGTAGTTTTTTAAACAACCCAGTACAAGAATAGTACCATGAATTGAAAAATCCCTCAAATGTTAATAATCTCTTGTTTTACCAATCAACCTTTCTGATTCTTCCCTTTTCAAAACCTTTTCCCTCAGGCAAGGGATTAAAGTGGATCAGACATTGCAGAAGTGGATTGATACATAATACAGTGCAGAAACTACAATCGAAAAGCCTTCACCTAAACAAATCAGTGGCTGGCTGACAGACTCAAAATGAAGCAAAGGAAAATTTGATAGTGAATTAACTCCCTGTCAGGTGCACAAAAGTTATTACAGTGGAATATCCTTCACGTTCACAATAGCATGCATGAATTTCAAAATTTAAATAAATTTTTCACACTTTCAGTGTGAAATCATTCACACTTCAGCTACGTTAGATGGTAACTGTACTGTCAACCACTTGAGTACAACTGAAAACTGATTTTTTATATTTCTAACTCAGGTGAGTGTGAAAAATATTTATACCACGTTCTCATCAAACTGTAAAGCTAATGAAAAATTAACTTTAGCATAGACAACGTTTAAATAACAGAAGCAATTATTGTTATAAATTGAGGCATATTTCAAAAATTAAGCATATTTCATACATTAGACTGCATAACTGCACAAAAAGAATAAGCCAACTGCACAGAGGTAGAATCACGAACAATTTACAACGGAAAACAGGATTCAGAGTAATCCAAGATGGAGGACAGGAAAATATTGCGTTTGTAACAGCTGCGACTTTTATTTTTTTTAGGTATTTTCAGTGTTGGAGCTGATTTATTCAAATTTTTGGAGCAGTAAGTACAGTTTTATAAGCTGTTGCATTGTTTTGGAACTTTGGGGAAAAAAGGAGATCAAAACAACAGCACTTTAAAGAAAGGAGGGAGAGAGGGAGCAGATACTACATGGGAGGTGAAACAAACAGAAATGTAAACCAGCACAGCTGTGTGACTGAGCAATAAACCTTCACTGTTGACTGCTTCTGCTGTTCAGGAACAAGTATCTGTGGACACTACAGATCGGTCTAAGAAAGACAGATAAACAACGAAATGTACAGTTGACCTTGGACAAACCTGTTTGTGGGGGGGGAGCGCACTTCAGGGGAGCAGCTAAGTGGCTAGTTTTTAAAAGTGTAACCTTACTTTTTATAAACCTACAATAGTGATTAGAGTGGGTTTTTTTTTACATTGTACGTTTGTTTGATTAAACTTTAATAATATAAAACATAGATACTAAGTTATCCTGCAACAGTGGTTTTAGGCCAGTAAGACTGTTATTTTCTGGGTCTGCAGATTGTTAAGGTACAACGATGGCATTTAGTAGAATGATGCGCTCTTCCTGTTGGATGTGGGAGATTAGGGAGAATTTTCATGGTCCTAATGTTTATGTCTGCAGCAAGTGTGTTTGGTTGCAAATCCTATCAGACTGGATGGATCAGTTGCAGCGGCAGTTAGAGACAATGTCGAATTTACAGGAGCCAGGGGGCATGATGGATGGTAGTTTCAGGATGGGAAAAAAACCACAGGTACAGTCAGGCAGGCAGGTTACCTCCAGCAAAGGTAGGAAGGACTAGGCAGGTAATGCAAATGTGTCCTGTGGCTATCCCCATTTTCAAACAAGTACGCTGATTTGGAAAACATAGGGGAATGTAGCACTGACAGCCAGGTTTCTGGTACCGAGACTGGCTCTAATGTAACGAGGGATATGTCAGATACCAAACGATCGATTCTGATGGGGGATCTCTTTAATCAGAGGCACTGACAGATGTTTCTGTGGCCGACAACAAGACATCAGAATGGCATGGCCAGGGAGGCAACAAGGATATCTCGGAGAGGGTGCAGAATATTCTCAAAGGGGAGAAGGACCAGCAGGACGTCTTTGTATACATTGGAACTACTGACAGACTGAGAAAAGGACAAGGTTCTGAGGAACGAATATAGGAAATTGAGCAGAAATATAAGAAGTAGGTGCTCAAGAGTAGTAATATGTGGATTACTCCCAGTGCCACAAACTAGTGAGAGTAGGAATAGGAGGATGGAGCAGATGAATGAGTGGACCAAGGGAGACAGTGAGAAAAGAGATCAGTCTGAGACTGATGCAGTTGGGAAAAGGAGTGAGTCAAACACTCAGCACACGTAGGAACAAAGCAGAGAACGACATTTGACTGATAAATTAATCAGTTGGGAACATGGGACTAGGAACACATAGCAATTGCAGAGATGTGGGTCAGTGATGGACAGGGCTGGCAGCTTAATGTTCCAGGGTGTAGACACAACAGGAAGGATAGAAAGGGGTGCAACAGAGGAGGGGGAGTGGCGTTTTTGATTAGGGATAACATTATGGTTATACTTAGGAAAGATACTCCTGTCTGAGGAGGTTATTTGGGTGGAACTGAGAAATAAGAAAGGGATAATCACCTTATTGGGATCGTACAACAGGCCCCTTTACAGTCAGTGGAAAATCTCAGTTATCTGTAAGAATAGTAGGATGGTAATGGTAGGAGATTTTAACTTTCCAAACACAGACTAGGACTGCAATAGTGTTAAGGGCTTGGATGGAGAGAAATTTGTTAAATGTGTACAAGAACATTTTCTGATTTAGCATGTGGATGTACCCACCAGAGAAGGTGCAAAACTTGACATACTCTTGGGAAATAAAGTAGGGCAGGTGACCAAGGTGTCAGTGGGGGAGCACTTTGGGGCTAGTGATCATAATTCTCGTAGTTTCAAAATAGTGATGTAAAAGGACAGACTGGATCTAAAGGTTAAATTACTAAATTGGAGGAAAGCCAATTTTGATGCTACTAGGCAAGAACTTTTGAAAGTTGATTGGGGTGGATATTCACAGGTAAAGGGACCGCTGGAAAGTGGGAAGCCTTCAAAAAGTGAGATAACAAGAGTCCAGAGAGAGTATTATCCTGTTAGGGTGAAGGGCAAGGCTGGTAAGTATAGGGAATGCTGGATGACTAGAGAAATTGGGGTTTTGGTCAAGAGAAATAAGGAAGCATATGTCAGGTATAGACAGCAGGGATCGAGTGAATCCTTAGAAAAGTATAAAGGCAGTAGAAGTGTACTTAAGTGGGAAATCAGGAGGGCAAAAACGGGCCATGAGATGGCTTTGGCAAATGGGGTTAAGGAGAATCCAAAGGGATTCTACAAATACATTAAGGACAAAAGGGTAACTAGGGAGAGAATAGGGCACCTTAAAGATCAGCAAGGTTGCCTATGTGTGGAACAGCAGGAAATGGGGAAGATACTAAATGAGTATTTTGCATCAGTGTTTACTGTGGAGAAGGATATGAAAGCTAGACAACTTGGGGAAATAAATAGCGGCATCTTGGAAAAATGTCCATATTACAGAGGTGGTGGTGCTGGATGTCTTAAAATGCATAAGGGTGGATAAATCCCTGGGACCTGATCAGGTGTATCCTAAAACACTGTGGGAAACTAGGGAAGTGATTGCTGGGCCCCCTGCTGAGATATTTGCATCATCGATAACCACAGGTGAGATGTCGGAAGACTGGAGGTTGGCGAACGTGGTGACATTGTTTAAGAAAGGTAATAAGGAAAAGCCACGGAACTATACACCGGTGAGCCTGACATCGGTGGTGGGTAAATTGTTGGAGGGGATCCTGTGAGGTGGGGCCCAGGTTGGGGGGGGGGGGGGGCAGCGGGAGCAGGGATTTACATGTATTTGGAAAGGCAAGGACTGATAAGGGATAGACAACATGGCTTTGTGCGTTTGAAACTGTGTCTCACTAACTTGATTGACTTTTTGAAGTAATAACATAGAGGACTGATGAAGGCACAGCAATGGATGTGATCTTTATGGACTTCAGTAAGGAGTTCAACAAGGTTCTGCATAGTAGACTGGTTGGCAAGGTTAAATCACTTGGGAAACAGGGAAAACTAGCCATTTGGATACAGAACTGGCTCAAAGGTAGAAGACAGAGGGTGCTGGTGGAGGGTTGCTTTTCAGAATGGAGGCCTGCGACCAGTAGCATGTCACAAGCAGCAGCGCCGGGTCCACTGCTTTCTGTCGTTTACACAAATGATTTGGATATGAACATAGAAGGTATGGTTAGTAGGAGTGCAATGTCACCAAAATTGGAAGTGTAGTGGACAGCCAAGAAGGTTACCTCAGAGTACAATGCGTCCTTGATCAGATGGGCCGGTGGGCCGAGGATTGGCAGATGGAGTTTTACATAAATGTGAGGTGTTGCATTTTGGAAAGGCAAATCAGGACAGAACCTTAACGGTAAGATCCTGGGAGTGTTGCTGAACAAAGAAACCTTGGAGTGCAGGTTGATAGTTCCTTGAAAGTTCAGTCACAAGTAGACAGAATAGTGAAGAAGGCTTTTGTATGCTTGCCTTTATTGGTCAGTGCATTGAGTACAGGAGTTGGAAGGTCATGTTGCATTGGTTAGGCCACTTTTGGAGTACTGCGTTCAATTCTGATCTCCCTGCTATCTCCCTCTTGACCTCCCCTATACATTAAAACCTTCAAAGCTTTTTTACAAGTGGCGAGCCAAAATTGTCTACAATATTCCAGCTTAGCTTTAACAGTTAACTCAAAGTTGTAAAATGATTTCTTAATTATTTTCATTCCACTATTCTAATAAAGCCTAGGTAACCCAGACAATTTTTGAATATTTTATCAACTTATCCTTCAAACCTAAGAATTTGAGCAGCTCGACACAAAGATCACGCTATTCAAATTTTTCAATATTAGCCCTGACAAAATGCATTATTTCACATTTTTTCCAGGGAATTCCATTTGCCATGTATCTGCCAGTTTCACAACCACACTGATGTCAACTCAAGCCACATAGCTACCCTCACAGTGATGTACTTTGACAAGTTTTGTATCATCTGCAACTTACAGTGTTACTCCCTACGACTGAGTTCAGGTCTTTCATAAATATATGCTCAGCACTATGACAGATTTTATTAACAGTTAATGGATACAATGGCAAACTGGGTTATGTTACTAATACAAATCCTTGGAATAATGGTCTAAACATGAAAGTTCAAATTTCACCTTGGCATTTGTGAACGGAATTCTATTAATATCCCTAGATATAACAAGCAAGTTGACCATAGAATTATTAAATTATTCACTGATGTCTTTCAGGGAAAAGAAACCTGCCATCCAACCCAGTCTGGCCTACTTCAATCTCCAGATTCTCAGCATTATAATTCACTCTTAATTCCCTTGTGAAATCACCCTGCAAGCCATAAAGGTACAAAAACAAAGTTGCTGTAAAGCTCAGCAGATCTGGCAGCATGTATGGAGGAAAATACAGAGAATACAATACGATAGGATAGAGCCTAAAGAGAGAGAAGAGCAGTTGGACAAAGAGTTGATAACAATCAGGCTGGGAGGGTGAATAGTTGTTAATAAGGACTATTAGTGACTAACAATAGGTTACTATCCTATCGTTTACTCCCTACCCCATCCTCCTTTCTTTTTTCTGCATAGGAACTGACGTTTTCCCAGCCACCATCAATTCCGAGGAAGGGTCACCAGACCTGAAACGTTAACTCTGTTTTTTACTCCACAGATGCTATCAGACCTGCTGAGCTTTACCAGCAACGTTGTTTTTGTTCCTGATACACAGCATCCACAGTTCTTTTGGTTTTTATTAAACTATAAAAGGCAGTTCAGCATGACCTTCTCAAGGAAAATCAAGGATGAGCAATAAATGCTAACCTGTGTCCCATTAATAATAGTTTAAAGAGTTGATCAGCTGGAATAGCAAATGTTATTTGAAACTCTTTTTGCTACATTAAGGAGACAGTGTCTTCTTACATCTCAATCAGATTCTGAAAATAATTAAATCTATTGTGTTAATTTAACAATTATTCATTTTTTAGCATTTTAGCAGGAATTTTAATATTCAGACTCAAATCAAATTGAACAACACAAGCATAATATTTTGCATCTGCCTTACATGGAATTTGTTTTGTTACCAAGTGCTCCTTATTCCACCCTTCCATTTGTCCTTTAGGGAAGGAATCTGCCATCCTCACCTGGTCTGGCCTACATGTGACTCCAGGCCCACAGCAATGTGGTTGACTCTTAAGTGCCCTCCGGGCAATTAGGAATGAGCAATAAATGTTGGCTGGCTCCTGGCCAGTGATGCCCTCATCCCATGAATGAATTTTTAAAAAAGGGATTTTCTGCCAGTCACAGCAGGCTGCCCAGAACATTCTGTTTGCAGAAAGAACTAATTCATGATGATTCACCATTATCTATTATTAATACAGGAACAACATTTCCCCTGTTTTGTTGTGGAATTTTATTTTTTCAGCTTAATAGGAAAATGAGATTTGGATAAAAACTGTGAAAGCTTTTAAGTGTTAAAGCTAAACACTTACTCAATACCAAGAAATGAACCTTTGGCATCAACGCTGCAACATGAGAATGGCAGTCACAAAACAATACAGAGATTGCACATTTTATTTTACTATTGCATTTATATAACATGTTACACATGGTCACTGTTACAAGGCACTTTATAGCTAATAAATTCCTTTTGCAATATGGTTACCACTATAATGTTAGACCTTGTCTGGCAATTTTCACACAAGGTTCCACACACCACAATGAGATAATGGCCAGATAATCCATAACAGTGGAGTTGATTGTGAAGTGAATATTAGCTATTATTACATTTTTAATACGGAGTAAAACTCCAATGTTATTTAATATGGTGTTATGGCATCTTTTCCTTTGTTTTCTTTATGGGATGTGGGTGCTGCAGCCTAGGCCAGTACTGAGTGTCAATTCGTAAATGCCCTTGGAAGGTGATGGTGGGTGAAGATGAAGTCGATTTGGGGTGGGGAGGGTGGAGAGGAGGAGAGAGAAAAGGAGTGGATACACCTACATGTTTTAAAAATGGGGATTCTAGGATTCAGACCCAGCAACAGCAAAGAAACGATTATATAGTTCCAAGCTGGGTGGTGTGTGGCTTAGATCGGGAATGTATCGGTGATGGTTTCATTCCAGATGGTAGAGGTTCTGTTTATTGGCAGGTGCGATCAAAGGAGTCTCAGAGAATTCCTACAGTGCAGCTTATAGTTGATACAAACTGTTACTACTGTGTGTCAGTAGTGTAGGGAATGAATGTTTATGCTAGAGGATGGGGTGCAAATCAAGTGAGCTAAACTGTCCTAGACTCTTGGTTGTTTCTTCCTTTGAGATACGTGTATGTTGTTGCAGTTGCAATGATGCAGGCAAGTGGAGAGTATTCCATCACGGGTAGGCAATGGCACAACAGTAATTTTGTTATATTAGTAATTCAGAATCTTTTTTTGTTCTGGCTATTGTTCTAGGGACATAGGTTCCAATCCTACCATGACAGATGGCGAAAATTGCATGGCATTTTAAAAAAAAAAAATCAGGAATAAAAAAGTAACCTTATTGGTGGCCATCGACTGTTGTAAAATCCCATCTAGTTCAGTCATGGCCTTTACAGAAGGTAAATCCGCCATTTCGTCCTGGTCTGACCTCCGTAGGGCTCCAAACCCACAGATTTGGGCAACTGTTAACTGCCCCCTGTTCAGTTAGGGATGGGCAATAAATGTTGGCCTGTCCAGTAACAGTCACATCCCATGAACAAATAAAACACTCCTGATTTATGACTCATAGACAGCGCATAGGGTTCTGTGAGTTAGGTGACAAGATACTCCCTGCAGATTTCCCAGCCTCTGTCCTGGTCTAGTAGCCACAGTATTTATTCAGCTAGTCCAGTTTAGTTTCTAGTTCATTGTTACTCTCAAAATGTTAACAATGGCATTAATTAATGGTAGTGCCATTAAATATTAAGGGGAGTGGATATATTCTCTCATGTTGAAGATGGTTATTGCCTGGCACATGTTTGATGCAAATGTTATCTGCCATTAAATCAGTGCAAACCTGGATGTCCCAAGAATTGCTGCAATGGACATGGACTGCTTCAGAATCAGGGAAGTAACAAATGATGCTGAACATTGTGCAACCATCGACAAACATCCTTACATCTGACCATATGATAGAGGGAAGGTCAACACTGAAACAGCTCAAGGTGCCTGGGCCTTGAGGAACTCCTGCAGTGAGGTCTTGGCACCGACATGACTGACCTCCAACAACGACAACCATCTTTCTTTGTGCAAGGTATGACTCCAACAAGTGCAGTTTCCTACAGATTCCCACTGACTTCAGTTTTGCTATGACTCCTTGATGCCAACTGCAGTCTCTCTCGCCTCTAGAGTTCAGCTCTTTGATCCATGATAGGCCCAAGGCTGTAAAGAAGTGGGGAGCCAAGAGGCTCTGGCAGAACATAAACTTACAATGTGTTTGATAGCACTGTTTACAACAAAACCTTCCATCACTAACCTAATGCAGGTGAACAGCCAAGTAGGATTTGTCCTTTTTTTTGTGGACAGGATACAGCTGAGCAATACTGCATATTGCCATGTAGATGCCAGTGTTGCTGCTATGCTATAATTGTTTGGCTGGAAGTGCAGCTAGTTCTTGAGCACGTTTTCAGTATTATTGCCAGAATTTTGTTACAGCCCATAACTTTTGCAGTATCCAGTGCCTTCAACCACTTCTTGGTATCACATGGAGTGAACTGAATTGGTTGAATGTTGGTATCTATGATGCTGAGGACCTCAAGAGGAGGCTGAGATGGATCGTCCATTTGGCATGATTGGTAAAAGTCAGAAAATAATTTGCAGAATCAGGAGGCAAATCACTCACCATATAATACCCAGTTAATGACTTGCTCTTGCAGCAATAAAATTAAATTCCAGGTCTAATTAAAATTCTGGTCAATGTAATTTCTGTGACATTGATGGTGGGGGATTCAATAATGATAATGCCACTGGATGTAAATTGGAGTCAGACAGTCTTTTTCTTGTCAGGGATGGTTACTGCCTGGCACTCATGTATTACAAATACTACTTAAGACTTACCAGCCCATGATGATAATGAATATTGTCCAGGATCTTGCTGCATGCAGACACAGACTGCTTTGTTAGCTGAGGAATTGCAAATGGTACTGAACACTGTGTAATCATCACCAAACATCTATATTTCTTGATGTTGTGATGAAGGCAAAGATATTGATGAAGCAGCTGAAGGTGACTGGGCCTGGAACAGTACCCGTAGAACTCCTACAATAGTGCCCTATCATCGAAAACAATCACAACCATCTTTTTTGTGCTCAGTTTTACTTCAAGCAAGGTAGAGTTTTCACTGATTTTCAGTGACTTCAATTATAAAGGTTTTAAAGGTCGCACACAGTCGGATGCGGCCTTGATGTCAAGGGCAGTTCTTCCCACTTCACCTCTGGAGTTCAGTCGCTCTGTTCATGTTTGGACCAAGGTTGCAAATAAGATTCAGAGGTATCCAAACTGAGTATCAGTCAATTGTTGATGGTGCAGTAATTGGCTGGTTTGGATTTTCATGCTTTTTGTAAAGCAGACTGCCTGGGCAATTTTCTACTATGTCAGGTTGATAGCAGCTTTCCAGCTTGGCTCAGGAGATAGCTAGTTCTAGACCAGGACATTAATGAAACACCTGGAACATTGCTGAGGCCCTCAATCTTTATTGCGTCTGATGTACTCAGCAGTTTCTTGATATGAAGTGAAGTGAAGTGAACTGGCTGATTCTGTGATAGTGTGCCTTAAAGTGGAGTTGGAGATGGAGTTCCCTCCAGCACTTCTGGCTAGTGATCATTCCAAAAACATTCCAAAAACATCAGGCTTGTCTTCTGCATTCATGTCACTATCAATGATGGGAATGTATGTCAAATCACCTCTTATAGTTAGTTGCTTCATTTTCATTGCTGATGACAAAGGTGGTGTAAGATATAAGGCTACAAATACATGGAATACAATTTTGCTCCTGGTGATGCCCACAGTGTTTCATGGATGCCCAGTTTTACATTTATCCCATTTACTGTAACAGAAATACAACATAACATAATGCAGGGTGTACTCAGTGTGAAGACAGAATTGCATCCTACAAAGGACTATGCAATGGGTACCCCTTCCTATTGGGTAATATTGGTATTGGTAGTTATGTCTGTAATGGTCAGTCATGGCTACAATAGGAAGACTCATACAGTTGGATGTCTGAGTAGGCAAAAATCCAGCAGGTTAAATAGAAGATGGGAATTGTGAACTTATTTCCTTCGGTAGGAAGAATAAAGAAAACAGAGTAATACTTAAATGGAGATCAACTGCACAATTCCAAAGTGCAGAGGGATCTAGGTGTTCTGATGCATGGATCACAAGAAGTTAGAATGCAGGACAGCTTGTAAGCAAGGCTAACTAGATATTATCCTTCATTATGAGAGGAATTGAACAAATGGATGTTGTGAGATAACAAGGTGCAGAGCTGGATGAACACAGCAGGCCAAGCAGCATTTGATGCTTGTTATCTCAGATAACCTTGTTATCTCAGATTCTCCAGCATCGGCAGTTCCTAGTATCTCTGAAACAAATGGATGTTGTGCTTGTTTTTGCTGAGATATCTCAAATACCGAACGTAGTTTTGGTCTCCTTATTTAAGGAAGAATATAAATGCTTTGGGGATGGCCCAGAGGAGGTTTACTAGATTGATACGCGGAATTAGCAGGTTTACTTATGAAAATAAGTTCAACAGGTTGGACTTGTTTCCACTGAAGTTTGAAAGAATGAGGGATGACTTGATTGAATTCTATAAGATCCTGAATAGTCTTGACACAGTAGATGTAGAAAGGATGTTTACTTTTGTGGGTCAGTCCAGAATTTGGGAGCACTGGTTTAAAATTAGAGATCATCTTTTTTAGATAGCAATGAGGAAAGCTAACCACACTCAGCCCTCCCCCAAAAAAGTGTTATGGGGGTGTTTGGCAGGGTGATTGAATACTTTTAAGACAGAAGTGGATTGATTGTCATCTAGCAGGGGAATTATGGGTTGTTGGGGGTGGACAGGGATGTGGAATTTGAAATACAAATAGATCAACTACAATCTTACTGAACTGGCTCACCACCTACAACAGACTCAGTCTTGCAGGTAAATTCTTCAAAGCTCAGCCAGTAGTTGTGCTACCAAACCACTCTTGATCATGGAGGTTGATCTCCCATGCCCCAGATACATTCAGTGCCACTTCCAACTGGCATTCCACAAGGCTCTTTAACAATTCATCAAGGGAAGGCGCTGGGTGGTATCTCACAGGAACTTTTTGTCATTTTTGACCTGATGCTATGAGGCTTCATGGGGCCTAGTATTAATGTTGAGTACTCTGTTCTACCTCCCTGACCGCATATCAATGTGCTGTCATTACTGGCGAGGCTGCCCTATCAGTGGAAGAGGTCATACCCAGCAACAAAAACAGTAATTGCTGAAGAAACTCAGAAAGTCTGGTAGCATCCGTGGAGAGAAAGCAGAGTTTCAAGTCCGGTGACCCTCCTCCAGAATAGAACCTACAGTAATTTTTTTTTAAAATGGCAACAAATGAGTAGAGGATATCAGATAAGTGATACAATGCTAAGAGTACAACTATGTCAGGCTACTGCTTGACTGGTCAACTAGACAATTTTCCTGATTGTGACACCCAAGTTCCCAGGTGTTCATGAAGGGCTTTTTGCATGGTTTTTGACAGTCCTTTTGATGACAAAGCTTGAGGAGCTGCTCCTTCACCATAGTCTTCCCCTCAGCAAGGTTTTGCTGGGCAGTTCCTCTTTGTAACACAGAAGCAACTGCACCAAACCAACCTCATTACTTCTTTAAAGCCAACCAACCTTGCCAAGGCGATTTCATTTTTAACTTCAGGTAAAGTATTAGATACTGCTTTGAAAATGACATACCCAATCCATATTTTCTATCAGATACCATTCAGGTGCAACTGAGACTGCAAACTATGAATAAGTGATGTTGTCATTGGCCTTGAGGATGTTGTAGCCACAAAATGTCTTGATGATGCACTGTCACCAGTTGCAGCATTGATGAGTTGAGGGAAGGTACAGCATATGCACTGAATGCTACTATTGCCCCCAATCTATTCGCTGCAACAAATAAAGTGTTGGTGGCTAGAAGATAAAGCATCTTCATGTCTTCTGAAAAATCAAGGCTAATAGGATGACTGGGGCAAATATTCAAGACAAGCAATATTTGAATATTGGTACAATATTTTCTTCAGGAAGGGATGGCATAAAGTGAAAACCATTCTTGAAAGTGTATCACCAACATCTAGGTTTTCTTATTTGAACAGATATTCCTTGCTACAACAATACTTCTGACTGGTACATCACTGCAGCATTTGTACAAAGCAGAACAGACAGGCAATCTTCAGCATCCTAGTGCTGTCTCCTCCTATTTTAAATGTATGTTCAAATTGGCATAAAGTGCCAGGAAAGCCCTCATCAACACTAAACAAAACTGTTTTGCTAAGTAACCTCCTTCTTCAATGATTCGCTTCAAATGGTAGGGACATTATCCATTCTTCCTGTATCACCACTAGCTGCTTTGCCTAATATTTTAATGCTGTGCAGGTAGGAATGCCTCATGAAATACTTTAACTATCTTTGACTAACATTGAAGCTTTCTGTCTGATAGCCCTCATACTGCTCATTCAGTAAAATGTTTTCACAGTCTCCTGACCTTTTCTTAGATGACCATCAAACTAAGCAGTACCTGGTTCTGGTTTTCAATCCAGAATGCAAGAGTCTGTCCATGTTCGCCATTATGCTGCTTTCAATCTAACTCACCCTATCAGCACTATTGATGCAAGGCTGTTCGCTTTGTTTGATTTTGCGAGACTTGCTATTTATTGCTTTTATTGTTGCTGGGGGGGAGGGTACACCAAGTGATCTAGCAGCATTAACTATTCATACTCAATTCTCAAAACACTTTGATACATCAATTACATGGCAAGGCTGATAGTTGTCATCTTCGCAGCTGATTCCCTACAACTACATTTTAGATGTTTGTGGCTCTTACCCTCTTCCTTTTATGGATAGTGTTGATAGTAAAGATAACTCTCTTCATTCTCTTTCTTTATCCATTTAAAGACATATTGTCTCCCTCCCCCTCCTCCTTTTGGCTGACCGCAAAAGTAAACTCAGCGATAGCACAATGTTAACACAGAAAGCAGTGACACAATACAAGACAACAGGACATTTAAAAAAAAAGCAACATTATGAAAACAAAAAGATGGTCGTCAAGGAAATGTTAAATGACAGCTACATACAGGTCGATGTCAGCAGAATCATCTAGGTTATTCTTGTTTCTTGTAGCACTTTTGATGCAAGTAAACAGCATGTTTGGTCATTTCAGAAGATGGTTTAGAATTGATTACATTAGTTTGGGCCTGGGATCATTATATAGTCCAAATCAGGCAAGATGGCAAATTTCCTTTCCTAAAAAGGTCTTTCATGAACCAGATAGACTCTCACAACAATCTTCGTAGTTCCATTATCATCACTACTGACACACTACTAGCTTTCTTTTGATTTCAGATTTTGTTTTCAATTAATTAATTAATTGACCCAATTTAAAAACCCAGCTGCCCTGCTAGAGATTGAACTCATTTTTCCCAGATCTGCCCTACAACATAAGGCCTTCTGGATTCTAACCCTACCTATTCACCACTTAGCTGCCAATTTCACTGCTACCCAAAACCCTCAACCACGTGGCACCCTACCCCACCTCCCATCCACCTGGCACACTACACCATAATTCACTTTCCTGACACCCCACTGCCCCATCCATTTAGTTACACTTACTATCTCTCAGTGGCTTGTCAAAGAGGTTCTGGGACCTTAAACCTCTGTTTATTTGCTGGAATACATACTGCCACCATAAGACATGTGGTCTTCTGTGAAATTCACTCCAATGCTGCCTGCACGTACTGTTTGCTGGGCTGTGTTTGATAGGATGAACCTTCTACCGGACGTCAGGCTTAAAAAACTTCACTAAGGCAAGGTAACTTGTTAAGTGACCTTATTAGGAAAGGAGGATTCTGATTCAGATCAAAAGATTTAGGGATTAGTTCTATGTCGTATCAACGATGCTGCAGCAATTTTAATATATTTCAGAACCTTACAGTTCTTCAGAAGGTCAAGCTATGCTGTTAATAAACTGTATAATTTTATCCTTTTTCTATTTGAATAGTTACTTTAAAACATCAATACATTTCAACTTCCAAGAGCCGTAAAACAATCAATTACAAAATGTATTTTGTTTACTTTTGTATTATCAGCACATTTAGATCAGAATTGTAATGACATAATGAACCTTAGTGGGTTCAATCATTCTCAGGATGAACCAGCTGGTTGCAAGTTCTGCACTGTATTTAGCTCTGAACTGACTTTTTGTCTCACAGCCTCTCTGTTACTAAAGCTGCCTACGTTGCCTTCTGAAAATTTACTTAAATGCCCTACCTCTCACCATCTGTTGCTGAAAATCATCCACGTCATTATCACCTGCAAACCACACAACTCAACACTCTTCAAGCCAGCCTCCCATCCTCCACCTTCTGCAGGTTTTAGTTTATCCAAATATCTGTTGTCTGCATCCGACACTACACTTATACCCATTCATCACCACTGTCCTCACAAATTACATCAATATAACATGGATTCATCAAAATGACAGAGACTAAATCTATTAAGAGGATAAACTGCATGCATGGATTCCCTGGAGTATAAAAGACTATAGAATGATATAATTGACATGATCAATGAAGTTATTTGGTAGGGAGAAACTGTTTCTTCTCGGGGGAGTCCAGCCTGAAATGTTAACTCTGATTTCTCTTCACGGATGCTGCCAGACCTGCTGAGATTTTCCAGCAATTTCTGTTTGTGTTTCTGATTTACAGCATTCGCAGTTTTTTTGGTTTTCCGGTTTTCCATTCAGAATTGATGTCAGGAATCAGTCCTCCACGCTCTACCTCAAATGAAAAATTGGAAAACTAGATAATTATAAAAATTCAATATTATAGCTGATAAGATTTTTTTGCTGCAGCAGGGCAGTAGGGCAAAAGTGGGTAAATGGGGTTGGGTGCATGTGAACTATGATCTGATTTAGGAGCAAAGTATCCTCAAGGAGCTGAATGGTCTACACTGGTTGCCATGAATTTACATTCAAATTCCATTTCTTACTGTGCAACCTTACAAGATACAGGCTTGATTCTAATCTGGTATTCATTCACTCAATTTAGCTCACTCTTTGAGCCATGCCTCAAGTTCCCTCTCCAAGATTCTGCTTCTCCTCCTTCCTTCTTCAAAGCTCATTTCATTAAGCAACTCTGAAGTAACACCTCCTATTATCTTTTTCTTTTGATCTAATATTTATCTGAAAAAGTCTACAATTCAGAGTATAATTTCTGCTAGCAAGAAATATAAATTATGGTTGTGTATAATTTCAAAATTTTAATTTCAAGGCTTCCCTTGAACTCTTGAACACGGTACCCTTCACTGTATGAGGGAACTGACAAGGGAGTAATGACAGAGAATATCAATCTTAATACGTACTATTGAGACTTTCTTTTAAAAAAATCATTGGAATAGTATCAGAATAGCGGGTGAGGGAAATCTAAACTTGGTAGCTTTATATAGCAAAATTTTAATTCAAGATCAACCTGAGACAATGATAACAATCAAACATACTTTTCTGAAAAGTCCATCTGGTTCTTCTTGTTGCTGTATACAGCTTGAAATAATTCCACGGAGGCCAGTATCCCACTGCCTTTTATTTATACGCCGAGAATCCTCGACACCAATCCAGCTTCCTCATAGCCAGCTCTCAGAGTGAAGAGAATCTCTGATGCTCCTCTTTATATCTATCAGCCAGGGCTCCCTGATTAACAGCATTATTCAGGGAAATGAAATTCCATTCGGTCCACCAGGCTGACCTCGTTACAATCACTGCACAGCTGAGTATCAATACTGCTACAAATTATGAATTTTAACTAAAATGATCCCACCTACAAGTGTTCTATGCACTAATGATCGAGCACAACACATCTGATACCATTACTGAGTAAGTGGGAGATGAAAATCCATGTTCTACTGAAATGATGAATGAAAAGTCTGTAACTTTCAACGCTTGTGTCACGAAGGCTTACACAACTGATATGCACATATCATAATTCTGATTTTTGCCCTCAAAACTTAAGAACTAACTAAAGTCACGCAGTCGCAAGTAGCAAAGTATAAGATGCAAATGAAGTCAGTACTTGATGTACATAATAATGTCCCAGGAGCCTTTGCTCTATTGTGCAGTGAGAAATCTCATGCATTCATTTAAAAAAACTCTGGAAATAAATTACTGCTGCACAAACTTCAAAACAGTTCTAATTACTGTTTAAAAGAACGCTGGGCACATCCAGCTGTCAACCACAAATTCTAATCACCATTAAAGTTCTAGGAGACAGGTGTTGGCACTGTTTGCAACAAATTACAGGCAAGAATTGCTATCTGCTGCTGCTCTAAATAAATCATGCTGAACATGTACATATTTTCAATTCAAAAATTTCATTTAAAAATGTACTGTTTCCATGATATTTTTATTTAGTCACCAAGCTGACCAGGAAGGTGCCACACTCCATCCTTGGTCTTCATCAAATAGTTTCTCTGTTGGAACAATATAAACTAAATTATGGAATATAAAATTGATTACTGTTCCCACCTTGATCACTAAACAGATATTCCCAAAATAAATATTAATCAAGGCATTGAGTTAGAATATGTCTGGAATGGCCACTGTTTGTACAGCTTTCCAACATTTACCATCAAGATTCACTTGACTGAAATGTTCATAAAAACAAGCCACAGTAAAGACTCATCACGTTGAGAGAGGGTGGGCGAAAAAGAAGGAAGCTACAAATTCCCCGTAAACAAAAACATTCTTCCCATTCATTAAAAAAAATGATTATCATGCAAATTATACAACTGAGTAATATATTTCCTGCACCATGAACCTAAAGGTCTCTTAATAGAAATTTGTTAAACTGAATTCAATAAATGTTGCAAGTTGCAGATTAGCAGTGGGAAAACAATGACCACGAAACCTGCCATGGTTATAAGAACACAAATGATTCAGTACTACTGTTGAGAATGTGAACCTGCACTCATACAAAGACCTACACTAAGTGTGACTCTCAATTTTTTAAGGATGTGGCTTAATAATTGATATTAAAAATCTTCCACCAAACAACATTTAAGATAATTGGATTCTTTTTGCTTCCTCTTCCACGCCTTTCATCTTGTTTTTGGTGAAGTTCTACTTTTCATTCAGTAATCAACCAAATTGCTCTTAAACCATGGCGTATTCACTAAGTTCAATTACTCACTGCCAGGATAGTTTAAAATTACTCCCCCATTTATCTTACTTTTGTTTATGGATGAGCATCTAGACCATAATGCAAGAATTAGGAATCTGCTCAACAAAGCATCACATTTCTTACACCAACTGTTCATTACTGATTGCTTCCTAACCTAATGAACCTAGTTCAATACTTCACTGGCTGCTTTTCTCCAACAGATAAACAACTAACCTTCATTCAGCACTTCTCACATGTTGCTAAACAAAAATGCTAAATGAAAATGTGTTTAGCAAAAATCGCTCTCCTATAAGAAAAGGATGGGTTACATTGCTGATCTAAAATTCTTACTTGAAAAGCCTATTGGCTGTCACAAACAACAAAATCAGAAGTTGCTGGAAAAGCTCAGCAGGTCTGGTAGCATCTGTGAAGAAAAATCAGAGTTAATGCTTCAGGTCGGGGGACCCTTTCTCAGTCTATTGGTTGTCTTGAACTTAATGATATTAAAATGCCCTTAGTACCTCCTAAAAACTTATAAATATTTTCTATTTACCACCTGCTCATCACTTCTCCCACAACCCACCCACTCGCAACCTAACTCAACTCTCCTGCTCGTCACCTCCTCTGTTCGTGCTGCTACCACCACCCTTGACTCTCTCGTTTTCGGTTTCCTTTCATGATACTCATGCTTGTTGCTTTCCACCTACCCCACTCACTCTGTCGTCCCTTTCACTGCCCCTCTCCTTTACTACCATTCATTAAAAAGGGTCAGGATAGGGATGGTGTCAGAAGCAGCAAGCGTTTAGGATAGGGAAACAGTTAACTTAAAGACCAGGAAAGCAGCAGCGAGGGAGGAAGTAGGATTATCAGGAGACCCTAATGGGAGGGTGGAGGAGGGATCGGAGGAGGAAATAGAGAAGTAGGACGTTCAGGGGAGGGAAGCAGTGAGAAGAACAGTTGAGAAGAACAGTGAGCAGGACGTTCAGGAAGTGGAAGTGGCAAGTACAATGGTTGAGAGAGGTGGTGCGCAAAACATTAAAATGAAAATGCTGGCAGCGTTATTCAACAAAAATCCCTAATTTACCAACCGTGATAAACAAAATAACACACTATTAAAACAAGTTTTGGACAGGAGACGCCTATAATACAAAGAAACAGAAACTTACAGTTGTTTAAGTAGAAATGCCCATAAACAAATTGAGATACTACACATCATCTACAATTCAAGTCTAATTAAAGCATCGTCGTATAATACAGCACACAGCTTTCCAATCACTATGGCAAAGAATATTTCATCTTTTAAGGGAAAGTTGTTTAAATATTTCAAGCAGAGGAAGATACAAGGTTGGCAGAATAGGGCAGTGGTGCTGATTTTGAATTGCTCTGGCACAAAGGTGGCACAGTTTTGACCAACCAAGCTGCTTTCAATTGTGCTCTAAACAATGCGGTACATAGGAACAGGATTAGGTCACTTAGCCCATTGAGCCGGCCCACCCATTCGTTTAGATTATGTCTGTTCTGTTATCTCAAAGCCACTTTCCAACACTGTCTTAATTTCCCTTTGTCATCTTCTCTGGGGTAGAGAATTCAAAAGAGTCATCATCCTCCGAGTGAACATGTTCCTCCTCAACTCCATCTTAAATGGTATACCCTTTTCCTGGGATCGTCTCTTTTGCTTCTAGACTCACCAGCCAGAGGGTGGTATGCACAGGGTTTTAATATATATATATATAATGCATATCCATCTATGCATTTTTCCATCCTATTGAGTCCTACAAGAATTGTATAAGTTTCAATGACATTACATCTCATTCTTTGAAACTCCTGGGAACACAAGTGCCACTACTTCAATTTCTCCTCATAGAGGATCTTGATATCACAGGATCAATATGTTGGACACTTTACAGCAAGTACATTCTTCGTTACATAGGAGATTAAACTGTATACAATACTCCAGATGTCATCTCACCAAGGCTTTACATTACTACAGAAAGTCATCATGACTCTGTACTTAAATCGCCTGTGATGAATGGTGAGGGAAGGGGAGGTGAGAGGTGGTGGACTAATGGTAATGACATTAATGAACCTGAGCCTCTAACTAATGTTCTTGGAGTTGAGTACAAATCCTACCGAGGAGGATGGTGACATTTGAAATTAATAAAGGTCTGGAATTAAATAAGAATCTGAAATTAAAAAGCTAAACTAATGGCAGCCTGTTGTCCATTCTTGTAAAGAAACATCTGGTTTGCTAATGTCTTCTTAGGAAGGCAATCTGCCATCCTTAGTTGGTTTTACTTACATGTAATTCCAGACCAACAGTAATGCAGCTGTGACTTCATTACTCCCAGAAATAGCCGAGCCAGCCATTTACTGATCAAAACACTACAAAGTCTAAAAAAGGAATGAAACCAAACAGACAAGTAACCTGACATTCATTGTATGAAGTGTTCTCATAGCTGCTGGTTTAAGTAATAGGAGCAGAAGATGGAGCAAAGGATGTGCACAAATGAAGATTCAGCCAGCAAGAAGTGGTTAGTTGGTCTGTGGTCCAGTTACCAGCTATTGATGACAAAGACCTTCTGTTTATCAATGATTAGTTTTCAGGTGCTGAACAGCTTGAGGCAGTGAACAAAGCAGGGGAAAAACCGGCAGATCTCCATCAGCTCAGCAGCTCTTTGTTCTCTTCTGTAAAAGACACTGTAAGCCTTAAAAAATTTTATTTTTCCTTTCTCAGTCACTGTAAACTGTAATTCTTAATTAATAAAGCAGGGATCTTTTATAGGTGTGAACCAGTCACCCTATGCCTCCTGCAAACAAATGAAAGCATTTGGGCAAGGAAGACCAAGAAACCACATTCTATCAGTTCATAAACCACTACAGATCTTTTGAACACAGACCACTGAACTGCTTCCTCGTTCTCCCTTTGTGCATTACACCCAGGCATTTTTTTCCCTGTTTGTGTCTATGCATGTATGTGTAAGAGTGGGTTTTCTAAATGGGTTAGAGTTCTAACTGGAATAGTTAAATGCTGATGGTTCATAACTGTTTTCCTGTAGCTACAGTCTATTTACTTGTAATGAATAGTAATTCTCGCCAGCTAAAGAAACCTGGCCTGCACTTTCTGTCAACCTGGGCTTTAAAATCTGAAAATTGGCTAATTTTGTGTAGTTCTGTAAAACTTTTCTGACAACTCTAGAACTAGCGAGGCTTGATTTCCAGTATGCTACCCCAGTAATGCATTACAGTAAGGAGGGCATTTCAGGGCTGTTTGCTGTCATTGATCGAAGCCAGGTGGTTCATCCAGTTTCATTTTTTGTTGGAACATTCCTAGAGGTTTCTACAACTGAGTGGCTTGCTAGGTCATTAGAGGGTAGTTAAAAGTCAACCACATTGTTATGAGTCTGGATTTACATGTATGCCAGACCAGTCAAGAACAGTCTTCCTTTCATCAGGGACAATGGTCTGATTGGGCTTTTGCCTGGTCCAAAGGAAGATGATAGTGTTTGCTGAAGGTAAATCATCTCAGCTCCAAGTCATTTCTGCAGGAATTCCTCAGAATAGTATCCTAGGTTCCACTATCTTCAGCTGTTTCATTAATAACCCTCCTTCTATCATAATGTCAGAATTGGGGATGTTCTGATTTTTTTTATTTGTCCATGGAATGTGGGTATTGCTGCCTGGGCAGCATTTATAACCCATCATTGAGAGTTAACCACACTGCTATCAATCTGGAGTTCCAAGTCAGCTAAACCAGGGAAAGATGGCAATCTTCTTTCCCTCAAGGACATTAGTGAACAATTAGGCTAGCCATAAGGCTAGCTATTTATTCTAGATTTTTACCTGCCACAATTATGATTCAATCCATGTCTCCAGAACATTAGCCTGGTTTTCTGGATCACTAGGCCAGTGGCATTACCACTAGGCCACCACCTCCCATATAGTAGTACATGCAGCACTATTTGACTTCTCAGATACTGAAGTAGTCTATATGTACATGATGCAAGTCCTGGATAAAGATTACTACTTTAGAGGTCTTTTCATTCTCTGAAATCTGCATTCAAGGCCTGATCCCCTTTCCTACTTAAGACACTAGTGGTGACATGAACTGAGACCTTTGGCTGCTTCATGACATTCTTGACCATGCTGGAATTACATTTACCACTGCAGAAATGCCTGTTTGTTTTGTTACACCTCACTGGGTGGGTGGCACACTGGAAATCAAGCCCTATTCCCAGAGCCATCAAAAATCACCAATTTTCTCGTCAGACAGACACAGGCTATTAGAAAACACAGACCAGGTTTCTGTATTTAGAAAGAACTACTCTTTATTACAAGTAAAGAGCATCCAATCACAGACAAACAACTATGATCTGTCAACATTTAACACCATTATTTAAAACTCTTATCCCCTTATAAAGCCTCACTACACACAGGCAGATGGATAAACACTGGTCTTATGAGTGGACAGGAGAAAACAGGGAATGAGTCTACAAAGTTCACAAAGATTTTGCTTGCCAAGATTTTATGTTCTTCAAATGCTTATCTCCAGTTGCTTTTCACTTCTTCACCGGAGGCACAGGCAATTGGTACATTAACTGCAAAGTCTCTTACTTATTGGTAAAAGGCCACACCTTGCAGCAACTGGTGAGGGGAAAATATACCGACTTTCTTCAGGCTTTAGTTATCTTGTTGGAAAGAAACACATTTGCCCCTTGCAGCAGTCCAGAGGCTTCTGACACCCACAGCTGCTCAGCTACCCAAAAACAAATCAGACAGTGTTATTGGGCTTATAACCCTTGGCATCCACGACTTCTCACAACCTCCCAACCCAATCAGCTATTTGTTGCCAGCCAGCTCTTACTTTACGTCTTCACTTTGCATCATCGTGAATTGCTATGATTCAGTGGCCATTAGAGTGACATGGTTGCAGGGTGGGCATGACTGGGAAATAAATGTCTAGGGGTATCAGGCTATTCAAAAGGTCAGACAAGAAGGAAAGGGAGGTGGTGTAGCTCTGATATTTATGGATAACAACAAGGTAATAGTGAGAGATGATACAGGTTCTATGGAGATAAAGGTGGAATCAATGTTGGTGGAATTTATAAATAGTAAGTGGGAAAAGGTCACTGATACGCCTTGTCTGTAAGCTATCAAATAATAACATCATGGTGCGGCAAGCAATAAACAGAGAAATAATTTATGCATGTAAAAATGGTATGGCAAATATCTTGGGGGATTTTAATCTGCATTGATTGATTGAATGAATGATCTTACTGTCATGTGTAGTGAAATACAGTGAAAAGCTTTGTTTATGAGCATACAGGCAGGTCACAGCAAGCAAAGGATGTACAGATCAAAAAGATTTAGAGGCATACAGGTTACATTGCAGCACTGGAGGTTATAACAAATGCACCAATGTCAGATTCCTGCTCATTGACTACAGCTCTGTCTTCAATACCATTATCCCCTCCAGACTGATCTCAAAACTGGGTGACCTTGTTCTCGGCTCCGCCCTCTGCAACTAGATCCTCAGTTTTCTGACTTACAGGCCGCAGTGAGGATAGGTAACTGCACCTACTCCACAATAATGCTCAACACTGGAGCCCTTCAAGGATGCGTCCTCTGCCCCCTACCGTACTCCCTGTACACCTACAACTGTGTTGCCAAATTCTGAACAAACACCATCTACAAGTCGCTGACGATGGCACCATAGTGGGACGGATATCTAACAATGACAAGTCAAAAGGGAGATAGAGGGCTTGGCGACATGGTGCAATGAAAACTACCTGTCTCTCGACATCAGCAAAACTAAAGAACTGATCATCGACTTCAGAAAGAAAGGAGGAGAACATGCCTTCATCTACATCAACAGAATGAAGGTTGACGGGGTGAAGAGCACCAAGTTCCCTGGAGTGACGATAACCAACGACCTGTCCTGCACTTCCCATGCAGATGCAACAGTCAAGAAGGCACAACAACTCCTCTTCTTCCTCAGGCAGCTCAGGAAGTTTGTCATATCCGTAAGGACCCTGACCAACTTCTACAGATGCACTGTTGAAAGCATACTGTCCAGATGCGTGGCAGCCTGGTATGGCAACTACTCTACTCAAGAACGTAAGAAACTATAGAAGGCTGTGTGCACAGCCCAGACCATCACGGAAGCCAATCTGCCATCCAAAGACTCTATCTGCACGCCTCACTGCCACAGATAGGCAGCCAACATCCTCAAAGACCTATTGCACCCTGGTGATGATCTTCTATAACCTCTTCTGTCAATCTACATACTGATTGGTCAAACCAAGTTGGTTAAGGCAGTCTTGAGGAGAAGTTCATAGAAAGTATCTGCGACAGTTTCCTCAAACAGTTATAATGGAACCTATTAAGGAGCAAACTATCCTAGATCTGGTCCTATGTAATAAGATAGGAATAATTAACTATCTCATAGTTAGGGATCCCCTCAGAAGGAGCGATCACAGAAGGGTTGAATTTAAAATATAGATGGAAGATGAGAAGGTAAAATTCAATACCGGTGTCTTTTGCTTAAGCAAAGGGGACTACAATGGGATGAGGGAGGAGTTGGCTAAGGTAGACTGGTAGCAAAGACTATATGGTGGGACAAACAAGGAACAGTGGAGGACTTTCAAAGTGATTTTTCACAGAGTTCAGCGAAAGTATGTACCAGTGAAAATGAAGGACTGTTGGAAAAGGGATCATCAGCTGTGGACAAGTAAGGAAATAAAGGAGGGTATCAAATTGAAAGCTCATGCATACAAAGTGGCAAAGATTAATGGGAAATTAAAGGATTGATAAATCTTCAAAGGTCAACAGAAAGCCACGAAAAAAGCTATAAAGAAAGGTAAGAAATATTATGAGAGTAAACTAGCTCAGAATATAAAAGCAGATAGCAAGAGTTTCTGCTACTACATGAAATGAAAAAGAGTGGCTAAATTAAACATTGTGGGATTTAATAATGGGAAATGAGGAAAAGGCTGAGACATTGAACAGGTATTTTGTGTGGGTCTTCACTGTGGAATACACAAATAACATGCTAATAATTGATGACAAGGAGGCCATGGCAGGTGAGGATTTGGAAACGATCATTATCACTAAAGAAGTACTGTTGGGCAAGCTAATAGGGCTAAAGGTAGACAAGTCTGCTGGTTCTGATGGAGCGCATCCCAGGGTACTAAAAAAGAGATGGCGGGGAAATAGCATTCATGGTAATTTACCAGACTTATTTGGACTCTGGGGCGGTTCTGGCAGATTGGAAAACAGCAAATGTGACACCACTATTTTAAAAAGGAGTTAGATAAAAAGCAGGTAATGTAGGCCCGTTAGCTTAACTTATGTACTGGGGAAAATGCTTGAATCTATAACTGAGGAAGGAATTGCTAGACATCTGGATAGAAATTGTCCCACTGGGCAAACACAGCATGGGTTCATGAAAGGCAGATTATTTCATGTTTAACTAATTTACTAGAATTTTTTGAGGACATTACAAGCATGGTGGACAACGGGGAACTGGCGGATGTGGTGTTTCTGATTCCCAGAAGGTGTTCGACAGAGTAGTACACAAGAGGCTGGTGCATAAGATAAAGGTGCACAGTGTTATGGGTAACACATTAGCATGGATAGATGAATTGTTAACTAACAGAAAGCAAAGAGTGGGGATAAATGTTTTTTTCTGGTTGGCAATCAGTGGCTAGTGATGTGCCTCAGGGATCAGTGTTGGGACCACAATTGTTTACTATTTACACAGATGATTCAGAGTTCCGGACCAAGTGTAGTGTCTAAAAATTCGCAGATGACACTAAAATGAGACATAGAGCAAAGTGTGCAGAAGACACGGAAAGTCTGCAGAGGGATACAGATAGGTTAAATGAATGGGCAAGGATCTGGCAGATGGAGTACAATGTTGGTAAATGTGAGATAGGAATAACAGCAAAATGGACTATTATTTAAATGGTGAATAACTGTAGCATGCTACAGTGAAGAGGGACCTGGGTGTCCTTGTGTATGAATCATAAGAAGTTGGTTTTCAGGTAAGAGAGTAAATGAAACACTGTCCTTCATTTCTAGAGGGATGGAGTTTAAAAACAGGGATATTATGTTACAGCTGTATAGGGTCCTAGTGAGGCCACACCTGGAGTACTGTGTACAGTTTTGGTCTCCACACTTAAGAAAGGATGTACTGGCATTGGAGGGGATGCAGAGGAGGTTCACTAGGTTGATTCCAGAGGTGAGGGGGTTGGTTTATGAGGAGAGATTGAATAGATTGGGATTATACTCATTGGAATTTCAAAGAATGAGGGAGGGATCTCAGAGTAACACATAAAATTAAGAAGAGAATAGATAAGACAGAAGCGGGGAGGTTGTTTCCACTAGAACTGGGGGCATGGACTCAAAATAAGGGGAAGCAGATTTAAGACCGAGTTGAGGAGGTACTTCTTCACCCATTGGGTTGTGAATCTATGGAAGTCCCTGCCCAGTGAAGCAGCTGAGACTACCTCATTGAATGTTTTTAAGGCAAAGGTAGATAGATTTTTGAACAGTAAAGGAATTAAGGGTTATGGTGAGCAGGCAGGTATGTGGAGCTGAGTCACGAAAAGATCTACCATGATCTTATTGAATGGCAAAGCAGGCTCGAGAGGCCAGGTGGCCTACTTCTGCTCCTATTTCTTATGTTCTTATACACATCCTGGTGCCAACCCATCGACAAATAATCTCTTGAACTGCAAACACAACTTAAAATAAGTTTCAGTAACTTGCTTTTTAAAGCACAGCAATTCCTCCATCAATGTTTTGCCATAAAAACATCCTTTCTATTTCAGTCCACAATCAAAAATTGAGTAAATTAAGATACAGTCTTTACAGTTTCTCAAACAAGTTAATCTTCTATCAGTACAGCTCTTCCACCTCCCCTCCTATACAGCTGAGTCAGCCACAGTGCCACTGATAAGACTCTTACTGCATTCTTCTGATGAACCATCATCCTCACCAGTACCCAAAACATAAAACTGATGTGTAAATGAGATTGTCTCAGGGACTCCTGCAGTACCAGCGTGGTTCATTTCGACCGCCTGGCAGTCACCCATTCCTTATCTGCCTGTACATCTCTAAGCTGCCCTGTGTCCATCTCTCTAAATGCATCAGTTGTCTGCCATGCAGGTGCATAACAGTTACTCCAGCCATCATTAGAGTTCTGAAACTTGGAGATCAAGCCTATACAACTAGTGACACTTCTTACAGATGTATTCACCTCAAACAAATGGTGTTTCCATGACGTCCCACATCCCACAAGCTGTACATTTTATTCAGCCAAGCTGACTGCTGTATATTAACTGCACTGACTCATTATTACAGGTAGAATAGCTTACCAGTGTTGAGCATTCTGCAGATACCAACTACAGGACAGTCCATAGCTCTGAACTGTATATCTTAGAACTGAAGGAAAAGTTTATAAAATATTACAAAGGTATGTAGAAAAAGACCAGATGAGAGGAACTAATCACAAAGTTCTTTCAAATAGTTGGAAAAGACATAATAAATCAATGGTTACAGAGGTAGTAGGAACTGCCGATGCTGGAGAATCTGAGATAACAAGGTGTAGAGCTGGATGAACACAGCAGGCCAAGCAGCATCAGAGGAGCAGAAAAGCTGATGTTTCGGGTCTAGACCCTTCTTCAGAAATTCTTCAGTTTGATATTCTTCCACGTTGATAGAAAGCATGGATTAGGTTTCTGTACTAAACAAGAATCACTATTTATTCAAGTTATTAGTCTCTAGCTGCAGGTAAACAATTCTAAATTATTGGCATATGACATTACTGTTTAAAGTTTTAATCTCCAAGTATTCTAGAACGCCAGGCCATTATTCTGGGAACATGGTTTCAAATCCCACCGTGGCAGATTGTGAAATTAGAACTCAGTTAAAAATCTGAAATAAAGAGTTGGCCCAGTGGTGACCATTTCACTCGTGCTGATTGATACTTTTTTACAACAATCTGATTTACTCATGTCCTTTAGGGAAGGAAATCTGGCATCCTCACCTCATCTGGTCTACACGCAACTCCAAGTCCCCGGCAATATCGTTGACACTTAACTAAGCTCTGGGCAATTAAGAATTAGCAATAAATGGTAACCTAACTAACGATGCCCACATCCCATGAATGAATAAACACACACACACAAACATACACTCTCTCTCTCTCTCTCTCTCACACACAAACACACAGATGGACATACAGAAAGACAAACAAAATAGCTTTTGGGCAGAGTGGGAAATCACTGGAAAATTGTTTCTGGATCAGCTCGATATTAGCACAACGCAAAGTTAGACCCATTACTTTGAATAGCTCCTTAAAAGATATGTGTTGTTTATTTCAAATGATATTCCAATGCCCTTTAAATGGTGTAATGGTGTCTTTCTTAACCACTATGAAGAAAAACTAGCAATTTTTTTTTCACTTCAACATATGATGTGTTTGATGATGTTCTTTAAAAGAACTTAGCTACAGACGGTATTTAAAATTGAATTTCTGACATATCCGCATGCGCATGAAGCAACATTTTATATACTTATCAGTTTAGGAATATCACACTTTACTTCTCAAACTGTAATACAAATGAAATAATTATACTGCATTAACAGAGAAACAGGTGATGAAACTGTAGTGATTGTTACAAGATCAGCAAGTGGACCTTATAGAATATGAGTTCCCTGACTGGGACTATTAATCTGGTCCAATGAGGGAGCTTGATTGACAGATTAGAACAGAAGTGTCAGATATCCTTTTGACTCTAGGAGCTGGATCAGTGTCAAAGATGCTCCAAGTGTAAATAAAGGGTAATTCGGTGACGGGATACTGGTCTCTGTGAAGTTACTTCAGTAGCGGTGACAGAAAAGCACGTTCCTGTCAAGAAATTAGCATGCAACAGTCGTCTTTGAATTGGGATAAGCAACTCTGGCATCATGATCTATTTTGGGAACCTCAGCTTGTTCAATCCTACTGTCAAAGACTGGACCCAGTATGTGGAAAGAACGCGTTCATAGAGTGTAGAGATATACTGCATGGATACAGACCCTTCAATCCGACTCATCCATGCCAACCAGAAATCCTATATAAATCAAGTTCCATTTGCTAGCATTTGGCCCATATCCCTCTAAGCCCTTCTTATTCATATACCCGGTTCAGATGCCTTTTAAATGTTGTAATCGTACCAGCCTCTGTCACTTCCTCTGGCAGCTCATTCCATTCATGCACCACCCTTTGCATGAAAAAGTTGCCTGTTAGGTCCCTGTTACACCTTTCTCCTCTCATCTTAAACCTATGCCCTCTAGTTTTGGACTCCCCCACCCTAGGGAAAAGACCTTGCCTATTTACCCTATCCATGCCGCTTGTAATTTTATAAACCTCTATAAAGGTCACCCCTCAGCCTCAAACACTCTAGGGAAAACAGCCCCAGCCTATTCAACCTCTCCCCATAGCTCAAAACCTGCAATCCTGGCAACATCCTTATAAATCTTTTCTGAACCCTTCTAGTTTCACAACATCCTTCCTATAGGAGGGAGACCAGAATTGCACGCACTACTCCAAAAGTAGCCAAACCAATGCCCTGTACGATGCAACATGATCTCCCAACTGCTATACTCAATGCACTGACCAATAAAGGCAAGCGTACCAAACACCTTCTTCACTATCTTATCTATCTGTGACTCCACCTTCAAGGCAATATGAACCTGCACTCCAAGGTCTCCTTGCTCTGCACCACTCCCCAGAGCCTTACCATTAAGTGTTAAAGTCCTGCCCTGATTTGTCTTTCCAAAACGCAGCATCTCACATTTATCTAAATTAAATTCCATCTGCCACTCCTCAGTCCACTGGCCCATCTGATCAAGATCCTGCTGTATTCTGAGGGTACCATCTTTGCTGTCCACCACTCCTCCAATTTTAGTGTCATCTGCAAACTTACTAATCATACAGTCTATGGTCACATCCAAATCATTTATATAAATGACAAAAAGAAGTGGACCTAGCACCAATCCTTGTGGCACACTGCCAGACACAGGCCTCCAGTCTGAAAAGCAACCGTCCACCACCACCCCTGTCTCCTTTGAGCCAGTTCTGCATCCAAATAGCTAGTTCTCCCTGTATTCCGTGTGATCTCACCTTGGTAGCCAGTCTACCATGTGGAACGTTATCGAACGCTTTACTGAAGTCCACATTGATCACATCACCACTCTGCCCTCGTCAATCCTCTTTGTTACTTCTTCAAAAAACTCAATCAAGTCAGTGAGACACAATTTCCCACATACAAAGCCATGTAGACTATCCCTAATCAGTACTTGTCTTTCCAAATACATGTAAATCCTGTTCTTCAGGAGTCCCTCCAACAATATGCCCACCACTGATGTCAGGCTTACTGGTCTATAAGTTCCCTGGTTTTTCCTTACCACCCTTCTTGAATAGTGACACAACTTTTTCTTCAGGATCCAGGCTGGCAAGCCACTGTAGCTGCTACCAGTAAGTGAACTCGAGACAGGAAGAGAATCTCACTACACCTAAACTGAGTAAGAGAACTCACAGGCCAATATCCAAGAGAGTGCACACCCTGGAAAGCCCACCGACATCTGGTTTAGAACAATTAAATTGCTTAGCAACATCCAAATAAGAAACAATCAAAATAAACATCTGGCTAAATGGCCAGCCTGTTCTATTGGAGGTTGATACCAGTACAGCCATTTCAGTGATTGCAGAACCAGATGTTAACAAAATTTGCTCTCAACTCCAACCCTTAAGTTTACGCCACACCTCGACTAGGACCTATACCAGGGAACCATTACAGATTAAGGTTACAACTTCAGCTCTGGTCTCTTTTGGGAAGCAATTGGTTCAGTTACTGCTGATTGTACTAAAAGGCTCAGGCATAAGCTTGATGGGGTGAAATTGGTTGAGAAAGATTCACCTAAATTGGCTCAACATTTTTCGATGAGAAAATGGCTGCCTGAGTGAAGCCCTAATTAACCACGCAGAAGCTTTCTCAGGAAGGTTTAGGAACTTTCAAAGGAGCCAAGGCCATGTTCCAGAAAGCAACTTCACAATTCTGCAACGCCCACTCAGTGCTATTTGCCTTATGAACAAAAGTAGAGGCAAAAATCAGAAAGCATCTTTCCTTGGGCTGGTGAATATTACAGAATGTCCATACATAACCGGCCTCCATCCTGGCACTTTTGCATCAACACTTAAAAAAGATCAGCCTTGGAAATGGTTATGTAGTCGAGCCACAGTTTTCAGTAAAGAAAAAGATATCATGCTCTAAAGGTGCTGGCACACTGTGATCCCAAGTGAGATCTGGTACTGACATGTGACGCCTCCCCATATGGTATCAGGGTTGTATTATCTCATAGGCAGCCCAATGGAGAGGAGCGTCCAACTGTGTATGCATCCAGGGATTTGGCTAGTGCAGAGGATAAATATGCCCAGATAGAGAAGGAAGGTTGGGTGGTCATATTTGGAATCAGGAGGTTCTACCAGTACCTTTACAGATGTAAATTTGTGACAATAACATACCACAAACCCCTGCTATGTCTACTTATAAAGGACAAGGCAGTACCGCCTATAGCTTCAGGCCGAACTCAGCTGTGGGCTCTAAAACAAGTGTTTAAGTTGCAATATCATCTGGGAGGACCAGTAGCAAATGCAAATGCATTGTGCCACCTCCCGCTGGCAGGTACACCACTGTATGGTTTTGAATTTTCTGGACACACTTCCAGTTACAGCTGACAACATCAGACTTTGGAGCAGAAAGGATCTGGCACTGGCAAAACTGAAACAGCTGGTGGTGACAGGGGAAACCAAAGAGCTGTCACAACCAGAACTGAAACCTTTTTGGATCCGGAGAGACCAGATCACAGTACAGGATGGCACATTGTTATGGGGAGCAAGAGTAACTGTCCTGAGCAAACATTGCCACCAGATACCAGGGCAGCATGGTGGCTCAGTGGTTAGCACTGCTGCCTCACAGTGCCAGGGACCCGGGTTCAATTCCACCCTCGGGTGACTATCTGTGTGGGGTTTGCACATTCTCCCTGTGTCTGCGTGCGTCTCTTCCCACAGTCCAAAGATGCGCAGGTTAGGTGGATTGGCCATGCTAAGTTGCCCATAGTGTTCAGGGATGTGTAGATTTGGTGGGTTACAAGGAGACGGGTCAGGGTGGGATGCTCTGAGGTTCGGTGTGGACTTGTTGGGCCAAAGGGCCTGTTTCCACATTGTAGGGACTCTATGAACTCCACAAGGGCCTTCCAGGGGTTTCCAAAATGAAGATGCTGGCAAGATGTAATGTCTGGTGGCCAGCACTGAATACAGACATAGCCATGTTGGTGGTGCAGTGCCCAGTGTACCAACAAGGACAAAAATAATGCCAGCATCTCTCCCATATGTGCGGGAATGGCCGGGTAACCCTGGACATAGTTACAAACAACTGTCTTTTCAATGGGCTCAATGTTCTTAGTCAGTCATTATGAATGCCCACTCAAAGTGGCTGGACGTGCATAGAGTTCATTCATCAAACATGGGGATGATAATTGAAAAACTGTGTGCATCTTTTGCAATATGTGGACATCCAAAGTGTTAGTCACAGATAATGGGTCATTGTTTACCCACAGGGAATTTGAGCGGCTCCTAAAGGTGAACGGAATTTGACATATAAAGACGGCTCCATACCATCCATCACCTAATGGTCTGACAGAAAAAGCAGTCCAACCTGTGAATGCTACAGCCTACAGCTTCAGTGAGGGTGTCTGAGGGTACAAATTATCTAGTCAAAGTTAATGATGCAAGAACACTCCAAGTCATTAAAAGGTGTAGAGAATTTTTGTTGTGGCAAACATTTATGAAATCTAAATAGTGGCCAGACATGTGTCAAAAAGCATCTGGAGGAAATGTAAAGATGAGGCGTGAAGGCTCAGTTAGGGCGCTTGAGAGTTACAAGTTTGCCAGGAAGAACCTAAAGAGAGAGCTAAGAAGAGCCAGGATGGGACATGAGAAGTCTTTGGCAGGTAGGATCAAGGAAAACCCTAAAGCTTTCTATAAGTATGTCAGGAATAAAAGAATGACTAGAGTAAGATTAGGGCCAGTCAAGGACAGTAGTGGGAAGTTGTGCGTGGAGTCCAAAGAGATAGGAGAGGTGCTAAATGAGTATTTTTCATCAGTATTCACACATGAAAAAGACAATGTTATCGAGGAGAATACTGAGATGCAGGCTATTAGACTAGACGGGATTGAGGTTCATAAGGAGGAGGTGTTAGCAATCCTGGAAAGTCTGAGAATAGATAAGTCCCCTGGGCCAGATGGGATCTATCCTAGGATTCTCTGGGACGCTGGGGAGGAGACTGCAGAGCCTTTGGCTTTGATCTTTATGTCGTCATTGTCTACAGGAATAGTGCCAGAAGGCTGGGGGATAGCAAATGTTGTCCTCTTGTTCAAGAAGGGGAGTAGAGACAACCCTGGTAATTATAGACCAGTAAGCCTTACTTCAGTTGTGGGTAAAGTGCTGGAAAGGATTATAAGAGAGAGGATTTATAATCATCTAGAAAGGAATAATTTGATTAGGGATAGTCAACACGGTTTTGTGAAGGGTAGGTCATGCCTCATAAACCTTATTGAGTTCTTTGAGAAGGTGACTAAACAGGTGGATGAGGGTAAAGCGGTTGATGTGGTGTATATGGATTTCAGTAAAGCGTTTGATAAGGTTCCCCACGGTAGGCTGTTGCAGAAAATTCACAGACATGGGATTGGGGGTGATTTAGCGGTTTGGATCAGAAATTGGCTAGCTGTAAGAAGACAGAGGGTGGTGGTTGATGGGAAATGTTCATCTTGGAGTTCAGTTACTAGTGGTGTACTGCAAGGATCTGTTTTGGGGCCACTGCTGCTTGTCATTTTTATAAATGACCTGGATGAGGGCGTAGAAGGATGGGTTAGTAAATTTGCGGATGACACTCAAGTCGGTGGAGTTGTGGATAGTGCGGAAGGATGTTGCAGGTTACAGAGGGACATAGATAAACTGCAGAGCTGGGCTGAGATGTGGCAAATGGAGTTTAAGGCGGAAAAGTGTGAGGTGATTCACTTTGGAATGAGTAACAGGAATACAGAGTACTGGGGCTAATGGTAAGATTCTTGGTAGTGTGGACGAGCAGAGAGATCTTGGTGTCCATGTGCATAGATCCCTGAAAGTTGCCACCCAGGTTGATAGGGTTGTTAAGAAGGCGTACGGTGTGTTAGGTTTTATTGGTAAAGGGATTGAGTTTCGGAGCCTTCAGGTCATGTTGCAGCTGTACAAAACTCTGGTGCGGCCGCACTTGGAGTATTGTGTACAGTTCTGGTCACCGCATTATAGGGAGGATGTGGAAGCATTGGAAAGGGTGCAGAGGAGATTTACCAGGATGTTGCCTGGTATGGTGGGAAGGTCTTATGAGGATAGGCTGAGGGACTTGAGGCTGTTTTCGTTATAGAGAAGAAGGTTAAGAGGTGACTTAATAGAGACATACAAGATGATCAGAGGATTAGATAGGGTGGATTGTGAGAGGCTTTTTCCTCGGATAGTGACGGCTAGCGACGGCTAGCACGAGGGGACATAGCTTTAAATTGAGGGGTGATAGATGTAGGACAGATGTCAGAGGTAGATTCTTTACTCAGAGTAGTAAGGGCATGGAATGCCTTGCCTGCAGCAGTTGTAGACTCGCCAACTTTAAGGGCATTTAAATGGTCATTGGATAAACACATGGATGATAATGGAATAATGTAGGTTAAATGGGCTTCAGATTGGTTTCACAGGTCGGCGCAACATCGAGGGCCAAAGGGCCTGTACTGCGCTGTAATGTTCTATGTTCTATGAAATGTACGGCAAATATCCAAGGATATCTTGGAAATCCTACTGCAGCAGCTTCAACAAAGAGAGTGATCTTTCTTGAAACCAAAGGTCAAAGCGCTTCAGTATTCTTCTTATAGGACAAATTTCAATACGTCAACAATGGGATGTGGAATGCTTTTGACAGTTTAGTTTCTTTTGCTTTGATGTTGGGGTTAAAGTCATGTGGCATAAATTGGAAAAGCTGTGCACATTACAGACCCTGAAACTTCTTTTCCAGGCTCTTGATGTGACAATAAAGGTAACTTAGGTACTCCCTGTGAATGCTCCATCTTTCACCTGAAAAATTAAAACTATGGGTCTCTTCTGCTGTGCACCAAAATAAGACAGACTAATTTTCAGAATTTCTCCCTAATGAAATTATCTCTCATAATGAGACATGCAGATCAAACTGGTACAGCACATTTTTGGAAATCACTGTCTTAGATACCATAAAAACCTGACTGGCAGAAGCAGACAGTGGCTGATGACTACTGGAGTTCTACTAGAGTCAGCGGCGGGACCACAACTATTTGTATTGTACATTAACAATCTGGACGATGGAACTGAGGGCATTGTTGCTAAGGTAGCTGGAGGGACGGGCAGTTTTGAGGAGGTAGGGAGGTTGAAGAAGGAGTTGGAGAGGCTAGGACAGCAGGCAAAGTAGTAGTAGATAGAGTACAGTGTGAGAAAGTCTGAAGTAATGCGCTTTGGTAGGAAGAATACAGACGTAGACTATTTTCTAAATGAGGAAAGCCTTTGGAAATCTGAAGCACAAATGGACTTGGTAGTCCTATTTCAGGGTTCTCTTAACATTAGCACGCATGTTCAATTGGCAGTTAGGAAAGCAAATGCAATGTTAGCATTTATTTCGAGAGGGCTAGAATACAAGAGCAGGAATGTACTGCTGAAGCTGTATATGGCTCTGGTCAGACACATTAGGAATACTTTGAGCAGTTTTGGGCCCTATATCTAAGGATGGATGTGCCAGTGTTGGAGGAGTTCTAGAGGAGGTTTACAAGATTGGTCCCAGGGATGAAGGGCCTGTCATAAGAGAAGCAGTTGAGAACTCTGGGAGTCTGTACTCAATGCAGGTTAAAAAGATGACGGGAGGATCTTCTTGAAACTTATAGAATACGGAGAGACCTGGATAGACTGGACATGGAGAAAATGTTTCCACTAGTAGGAGTGAGTAAAACCTGAGCACAAGGGATGACCCTTTAGAACTGAGCTAAGGAGGAATTTCTTCAGGTGTTGGCTCTGTAGAACTCGTTGCTACAGGAGGCCAAGTCATTGAGTGGATTTAAGGCAGATACAGATAGGGTCGCGATTAGCAAGGGATCAAGGGTTGTGGGGAGAAGACAAGAGAATAGGGTTGGGAAACATATCCACCATGACAAAATGGCGCTGCAGACCCAATGGACTGAGTGGCCTAATTCTGCTCCCACACTTTATGGTCTTAATGATAACTATATTGGTTGCTAGATATGGCTAATGACAAGAAAAGACAGATTTTACTCACTGAATTTAGAAACCTATCCAAGATCAAAAATATGCAATAGATAATTTAACAACGGTGTAAAATTAAACTATATTTACATGTTATCATAATGGCAAAGAAAATTAGACTCTTAACATATAGCATGATTGTTACAGATCTCAAGTTGAAATGCGTCATTGATGGAATCATGGGAGAAAATCACCCACGCAGCAAGCCACAGCAGCTGCATAGATCAGGACAATCAGGAAAAAATAAAGTATTTCTATAAACTAAAATATGAAATAATGTTTTCATAGATGCCATAACAGACACAAGTATATGCTAACAGTCAAAATGGGTACTCAGTTCCATACTTAAAGCAAAAACCATGGATGACTTGTACTGTATTCAGGAACTTGAAATTAAAATATATCAACTATCTCAATGCTCATGCCTTCATCGAAAGAGCAGCTGCAATTTGACACATCCTTGAAGAATGTTCACTTCTAAAGCAATGATTTTTTCAATCCTGGTGATTCACCATTTTCATCTAAATAAGGAATCGTGCCAATTGACATAAAAATAGTTCCGTCAGAACAGTTATATTTCAAGTGGAGGAATGTAAGACCAATAAAACTACTACAGAGATGCAGAATATGACCAAAGAGCCAAAGAATAATTACGGAAACAGGTAAACAAAAAAGCTGTCATTCTCCTGCTCTTCTGGAATCATTTAATCAATTATTCTTCCGATCATAATATATTTTATATTTTTAAAGGTTGGATCCTTTTCATGTATCTATTTTGTCAATGATTCACTTGATAAATCAATACCCTAAAATTCTTCTTAATTGCTAACTTATCAACATGAAAAATTAACCCCTTTCTAAAGTTTGATTCAAATAATTGTGTTTTGTTCCCTCCTGATGTGTCTAATAAATTTGAATTGTTAGATTTTGTTATTTCTCAATTCAAGATGCATTTTACTCTGAATCTGAAAATGTAGCCCAATCCAACTTGCAATAAAAGCAATATCTTAACCACAAAGAACGTTCATGCGGGAAAAGTATAAAACTGCTCATGAATGAAATTATTTATAACCTTTGAAAGTAATTAGCATTTTTTTCCCCCAGTTTTGAGGCCTGCACTAACATTCTGGGGCTTTAAATAAAAGATTTTGCTTTGTAAATTCCTGAGATTGCCTTTCATATGGAGATATGATCCAGATGTTCTATGCTTTGTTCTTACTTTTTAAATTTCAGATTTTAAAATTATTTACACATCTTTCACATAAGCCAAAAAAATTCACCGTCAATTTGAGCAAACTTTAGAAGGAAGGACGATTTTCAAAGAGCCATAACTTTCTGTCAGATTGAGTTTAATAGCAGCTGTCATTAGTTAGACTTGTTATTGTCTATTTAATTGCAACTATATTTTGCACTACAAGTTGCTGAAAGGCAAACGGAAAAACCTATAGCCTGGTAAACAAGCCATCGACCTCGGTAACATGACAAGTAAATTTCTAACTCCTTAAACAATCAAACTGAAGAACCATGAAACAAACAGCTTAAGGATGGGAGCAAACTGTATCTGAGAATTCATCATCATATCAGGTACAGAAACAAAAAGAACAAAGAATGGATTAATCATTGAAAAAATATGAAAAGTGAAAGATAAAAAAAGGCTTAAAATGTCACTTTTTAGGAGATCCATCATGTAAAATCTGAAGGAACAAAATTAGACATTTGTTAAGGTTTTCAAAGAGGTTAACAGGCAATAATTAGTTAGCACACTTTAAAATTTATCTCTGATAATTAATGCAGACTTAATAAAGTGCAAACTTTAAATAGCCCTAAAACAGGCTTCTTTTATCACTTCAAGTCAACTCCAACATTATGTTGCAAGTTTTAACTCAGAACAGAATGCAAGTTCTGCAACTCCATGGTGCTCAACTTCAATTTCATTTCAACTGTGATCCATTCAGTGAGATACCATTATTGCTAAGCAAATGCAGACAGCGCATCATAGACAGTGACTTTTACATTTCCCTGTTTAATTACACATCTGCTTTCATCTAAGAGTGCAGGAACATTTGCACAAAATAACTGTGAATACTAATGGCTTTACCATTATCTGAACAATGAATTATTGGATAAAAATAGACATTACTGGTGAAAACTGCAATAAAAAAGCGAAAGTGCTAGAAAAGCTCAATTGGTCAAGCAGCCTCTATGGAAAGAAACAGAATTGGTGTTTTGGGTCATGACTTTTCATTAAGATTGCATATTAAATATGCAAGTTTATTAAATTGTTAATTGTGTATTTTCACTTATGTTGAATCTTGTGATGAAAGTACATGTATTTTTGAGGACTTCCATTTCCAAACAAAACAGAAAATTGTCACTCTTTCATAAAGGTGGCATCTAATAATTTAAAATTAAGAACTGCAGGCGCTGGAGATCTAAAAAACACTAAAACAGAAATTGTTGGAGAAACTGAGCAGGTCTGGCAGCATCTCTGGAGAGAAAACAAAGTTAACGTTTTGATTCCAGTGATCCTTCTTCAAAATTTTGGTCACTGGATTCAAACAATTAATTCTGTTTTCTCTCTACAGATGCTACCAGACCTGCTCAGTTTCCCCAACAATTTCTGTTTTAGTGTTTTTTTTAAATCTCCAGCACCTGCAGTTCTTTGTTTTAAATTATTAGATGGTACCTTTATAAAAGTGTGACAATTTTCTCTTTTGTTTGGAAATGGAAGTAATCAAAAATACATGTACTTTCATCACAAAATTCAAAGTAAGTAAAAATGCACAATTAACAATTCAATAAACTTGTAGATTTAATATGCAATTTTAATGATAAGTCATGACCCAAAACACCAATTCTGTTTCTTTCCATAGAGGCTGCTTGACCAATTGAGCTTTTCGAGCACTTTCTCTTTTTTAATTGCAGTTTTCACACCTCATTGAATTAAATTATTAAAAAAGAAATTAATTTTTTTGAATCGCTAATCTAACCCTCCCTCTACTGACCCCTTCTCCTGCCTCCAACACAAGCCCTCCTCCTGGACACCACCCCAAGGCCTCCTACCCTCCCTCGACCTCTTCATCTCCAACTGCCGTCGAGACATCAATCGCCTCAACCTCTCTACCCCTCTCAAACACTCCAACCTCTCCACCGCAGAACGTGCAGCCCTCCGCTCCCTCCGCTCCAATCCCAACCTCACCATAAAACG
>JAHRHZ010000012.1:74720446-74765788 GCA_024137785.1 Ginglymostoma cirratum | reverse complement strand
TTCATCCAGCCCCATGCTTGTTATCTCGGATTCTCCAGCATCTGCAGTACCTTTTATCTCCACCTACCTAGACGCCATTTTCACCCCTTTGGTCCAGGAACTCCCTACCTACGTCCGTGACACCACCCACGCCCTCCACCTCCTCCAGAACTTCCAATTCCCCGGTCCCCAACACCTCATTTTTACTATGGACGTCCAGTCCCTATACACCTGCATTCCCCATGCTGATGGCCTAAAGGCCCTCCGCTTCTTCCTGTCCCGCAGGCCTGACCAATCCCCCTCCACCGACACCCTCATCCGCTTAGCCGAACTTGTCCTCACCCTCAACAACTTTTCTTTCAATTCCTCCCACTTCCTACAGACAAAGGGGGTGGCCATGGGTACCCGCATGGGCCCAAGCTATGCCTGCCTCTTTGTAGGTTACGTGGAACAATCCCTCTTCCGTACCGACACTGGCCCTAAACCCCACCTCTTCCTCCGTTACATTGATGACTGCATCGGCGCCGCCTCGTGCTCCCACGAGGAGCTCGAACAGTTCATCCACTTCACCAACACCTTCCACCCCAACCTGAAGTTCACCTGGACCATCTCCAACACTTCTCTCTCCTTCCTGGACCTCTCTGTCTCCATCTCGGGCAACCACCTAGAAACAGATGTCCATTTCAAGCCCACTGACTCCCACAGCTACCTGGAATACACCTCTTCCCACCCACCCTCCTGCAAATATGCCATCCCCTATTCCCAATTCCTTCGCCTCCGCCGCATCTGCTCCCAGGATGAGACATTCCACTCCCGTACATATCAAATGTCCTCATTCTTCAAGGACCGCAACTTCCCCCCCACAGTGGTCGAGAACGGCCTCGACCGTGTCTCCTGCATTTCCCGGAACACATCCCTCACGCCCCGTTCCCGCAATAATAACCAAAAAAGAATCCCCCTCGTCCTCACATACCACCCCACCAACCTCCAGATCCAACGCATCATCCTCCGACACTTCTGCCATCTGCAATCAGACCCCACCACCAAAGACATTTTTCCCTCCCCACCCTTATCTGCCTTCCGGAGGGACCACTCCCTCCACGACTCCCTTCTCCGCTCCACACTCCCCTCCAGCCCCACCACACCTAGCACTTTTCCTTGTAACCTCAGGACGTGCTACACCTGCCCCCACACCTCCTCCCTCACCCCCATCCCAGGCCCCAAGAAGACTTTCCACATCAGGCAGATGTTCACCTGCACATCTGCCAATGTGGTATACTGCATCCGCTGTACCTGTTGTGGCTTCCTCTACATCGGGGAAACCAAGCGGAGGCTTGGGGACCGCTTTGCAGAACACTTGCGCTCAGTTCGCAACAAACAACTGCACCTCCCAGTCGCGAACCATTTCAACTCCCCCTCCCATTCCTCAGATGACATGTCCATCCTGGGCCTCCTGCAATGCCACAGTGATGCCACCCGAAGGCTGCAGGAACAGCAAATCATATTCAGCTTGGGAACTCTGCAGCCCAATGGCATCAATGTGGATTTCACAAGCTTCAAAATCTCCCCTCCCCCAACCGCATCCCAAAACCAGCCCAGCTCGTTCCCGCCTCCCTAACCTGTTTTTCCTCTCACCTCAAGCCACACCCCCATCTCCTATCTACTAACATCATCCCACCCCCTTGACCTGTCCATCCTCCCTGGACTGACCTATCTCCTCCCCAGCCCCCTACCTACACTCACCTTTACTGGCTCCATCCCCCGCCTCTTTGACTTGTCTGCCTCCTCTCCACCTATCCTCTCCTCTATCCACCTCCCCCTCTCTCCCTATTTATTTCAGAACCCTCTTCCCCTCCCCCATTTCTGAAGAAGGGTTTAGGCGCGAAACGTCAAGTTTTCCTGCTCCTATGATGCTGCTTGACCTGCTGTGTTCATCCAGCCCCACGCTTGTTATCTCGGATTCTCCAGCATCTGCAGTACCTTTTATCTCTGATATAATTTTTTTGAGCATCAGAATTGTCAGGTGGCAAGGTCATTTATGTTTTTCCCCATCAAACAGATGTAAATGTAGCCCACATCCATAATACTGTATTACCAAAGTAAAAGCAGTCTAAAGACCAAAAAATTTAGACAGGTTAACAGGGTGGCAAGCCTCATTCTTCCACTTCCTTTCACCATGCAAGGGAGTTGATAGCATTAGCTGTACACAGCTGACATCAGCTAGCAAATCCACAGGGAATAATTTGACCAAGATCAATTCCATTCCTGCATATCAACCATATATTGTCTGAGCCAGAAAACCATTTAGAACAGTTGAGTTTTCCACTTCAGGTGACTTCTGACAAGCATTCTATTCCAGGAGGATGTTTGCAATAATCTGTACAATGCCACTTCTGACAGATGTCATTTTTTTGGGCACACTGCCTAATGGAATGCCAAAATTTTGAACTTCTGCATAGATTCTAAAACTCCCTCACAAGGTAAGAGTTTACCTTTTATTAGGTGGCTGCCATACATCGATGTATTCCACCTATGCTTATTTTCTTTTGGCGTGTGAATCATTATTATGAACTCTTTGAATCTGCTCAACTGGAGGCACTACATAGCCTCAACACAAAGCTGCCATAGTTCATAAACAACAGGCATTGTGAACATTGTGAGCATTGTGAACAAAACTAAGATTATCCATCTAATCCTTTCAAAATCAAAAAGAATGTTTTATTACTTGTAGTCCAGTGTTAAAACTTCACGAGTTAATGTATATAAATACTGATAAAATAGATAGGAAGGCACTTTTGACTCTAGTAGACGGCTCAATAAACAGAAGACATAGACTTAGGGTAATAGGTAGCAAGCTAAAAGATGAGTTGAGGAGAATTTTTTTCCATCCAGTGTGGAGTGGGAGTCTGGAACTCTGTTTGCAACTCTCATAACATTTAAATGACATTTAGATATTCACTTATGGTGCCTTAGACTCCAAGACTATAGGCTGAGAGCTGGAACACATGAATGGTGTGGTCAGATCTTTGTTGATTGATGTGAACATGACAGGCCAAATGGTCTCTTTCTGTGTTGTAAACATCATGAGTCTTCCTCTCTGAAGGAGACTCAAAGTGTTAACTCCACTTCTCTTTCCATAGATGTGCTGCCAGGCCTGCTGAGTTTCTCTAGCATTCCCTGGTTTTGTTGCTTTCAAGTGAGTCCATGATGATGTTTGGGATTCTATTGTATCATATGTTTAGATTCTACTGAGTCAACAGCTTTTTATTTGCTAATATGCACAGTATCACAGATTAAAGAGGAGAATATTCACATATTTTCTACTCAGTGGAGATTTCACCCCAATGGTGTGGGGCGTGAAGGGTGTAGTAGTTTACAATTTTCATTCAGCTTGTTTGACGTATTTTTAATTACTGTTTCATGGGTTACTGGCAAGGTCAGCATTTATTGACCCTTTCTAATTTCTCTGGAAGAAGACGGTGGTGAATCATCTAATTGAACCACTGCAGCCCACATGGCGCAAGTCTATCCACTGTTCCTTCCTGCTTAGTGTTGTTAGGGAAGGCAATGACTGGGTGGTAGTATTGCTAAGCTATTAATCCAGAAATTCAACTAATGTTCTGTTTAACATGGGTCCAAATCCTGCCATGGCAGATGGTGAATTTTAAATTCAATACATATCAGGAATTAAGAATGTACCAATTACCAGAGAACCTCATCTGGTTCACTAATATCCTTCAGGGAGGGAAATCTACCATCCTCAGGGAGGGAAATCTGCCATCCTCACCTGATCTGTTCAACATGTGACTCCAGAACCACAGCAATGTGATGGATTCTCAACTGCCCTCTGAAATGGTCTAGCAAGCCACGCTGTATCAATCACTACAAATTCATAAAGAAATGAAACCAGATGCACCACCCGGCATCGACATAGACACTGAAACAACAAATTCAGATTCAACAAAAACAGAAGTTGCTGGAAAAGCTCAGCAGGTCTGGCAGCATTTGTGAAGAAAAAAAATCAGAGTTAAAGTTTCTGAGGAAGGGTCACTGGATACGAAATGTTAACTCAGATTTTTCTTTACAGATGCTGCCAGACCTGCCGAGCTTTTCCAGTAACTTCTGTTTTTGTTCCTAATTTACAGCATCCACAGTTATTTCAGTTTTTATTTAATTTCGGGTGAACATGGGCAAGGAAATCCCCTGCCAATTACCACATAACATCCTCCTTCAGCTAAGAATCAGTACTCCCCCATGTTGATCAACACTTGGATGAAGCAAGATGGCAGAATGTACTCTGGGTGGAGGATTTCAATGTCCACCAATAAGAGTGGCTCAGTAGCACACTACTGATCGAGCTGGTTAGATCCTAAAGGACATATCTGCGAGACTGGATCTGTTGTAGGTGACAAAGGAACCATCAAGAGTGAAAAACATACTTAACTTCATCCTCATCAATCTGTATGCTGCATATACATCTGTCCCTGACAATATTGGTAAGAGCGACCAGTGCACAGTCCTTATGGAGTCAAAGTCCTGCCTTCCTATTGATAATACCTCACATCGTGCTGTGTGGCACTATCACCATGCTAAATGGGACAGACTTCTAACAGATCTAGTATCTCAAGACTGAGCATCCATGAGGCACTGTGGGCCATCAACAGCAGCAAAATCATACTCCAACACAATCTGCAAACTCATGGCCCAGCATATTTCCCATTAAACTACTACCACCAAGCCAGGGAATCAACCCTGGTTCAATGGAGAGTGCAGGAGGGCATAGTAGGGACAATACCCCATGTACCTAAAAATGAGGTGTCAACTTGGTGAAGCTACTAAATAGGGTTACACGCGTACCAAACAGTAGAAGCAGCGAATGATAGACAGCGCTACATAATCTGACAACCAATGGATCATATCTGAGCTCTGCAGTCCTGCCACATCCGGTCGCCAATGGTGGTGGTCAACTAAACAACTCACTCCACAAATATCTTCATCCTCAATGATGGAAAAGCTGAATAAAACAGTGCAAAAGATAAGGTTGAAGCATTCACAACAATCATCAGCCAAAAGTGCAGAGCCGATGATCCACCTCAACCTCTTTCAGTGGTCCCAGCATCACAGATGTCAGTCTTAAGCCAATCAATTGACTCCAGAAGACCACGAAAAGATGGAAGGCAAAGGAAACTGTAAAGCCTATGGGCCCTGACAATATTCCGGCAATTGTATCGAAGACTTGTGCTGCTGCATCTCTAACCATAACACTGGCATCTACCCAACAATATGGAAAATTGCACAAATATGTCCTATATAGAAAATGCAGGGCAAATCCAACCTGATCATTTACTACCTCGATGGTCTACTCTCAATCATTAGTCAAGTGATGAAAGTATCATCAATAGTGCTATGAAGCAGCGTCTGCTCAGTGACAACCTGTTCACTAATGCCCAGTTTTGGTTCTTTCAGGTCCACTCATCACCTGGCCTCGTTACAGCCTTGGTTCATACATGGACAAAAGAGCTAAATTCCAGAGATGAGGTTAGAATAACAGCCCTTAATATCAAGACCAAGTGTGGCATCAAGGAGCCCTGGCAAAACTGGAATCAATGGGAATCAGACAGGAAACTCTGCTGTTTGGAGTCATTCCTGGCACATAGTAAAATGGTTGCAATTGTTGGAGGTCAGTCATCTCAGCTCCAGGACATCTCTGCAGGAGTTCCTCAGGGGACTGTCCTAGGCCCAACCATCGTCAGCTGCTTCATCAACAATCTTCCCTCCATCATATGTCTTTTCACACGGATGATCCCTGGAATGGTAGGCCTAACATATGATCTACGGCTGAGGATCCTGGGATTGTATTCATTAGAGTTTAGAAGGTTGAGGGGAGATCTAATAGAAACTTACAAGATAATGCATGGCTTAGAAAGGGTGGACGCTGGGAAGTTGTTTCCGTTAGGTGGGAAGCTAGGACCCGTGGGCACAGCCTTAGAATTAGAGGGGGTCAATTTAGAACGGAAATGAGGAGACATTTCTTCAGCCAGAGAGTGGTGGGCCTGTGGAATTCATTGTCACGGACTGCAGTGGAGGCCGGGACGTTGAATGTCTTCAAGGCAGAGATTGATAAGTTCTTGATCTCGCAAGGAATCAAGGGCTACAGGGAGAGTGCGGATAAGTGGAGTTGAAATGCCCATCAGCCATGATTAAATGGCGGAGTGGACTCGATGGGCCAAATGGCCTTACTTCCACTCCTATGTCTTATGGTCTTACAAGGTCAGTTGTGGGGATGTTCACTCATGATATTCAGCACTATTCATGGCTCCTCAGATACTGTCCATATTCAAACGCAACAAGACCTGGCAAATGCAAAACAATATCTAGGCTTAGACTGACAAGTGGCAAGTAACATTTACAACACACAAATGCCAGGCTATGACCATCTTCAATACAGACAATCAAACCACTGCCCATTGATATTCAATGGCAGTACCATCATTAAATCCCTCAGTATTAAGATCCTGCAGGTTACCATTGACCAGAACCACAACTTGACTTTCCACATAAAAACAGTGGCTAATTGAGCCCATCACAGGCCGGGATTACTGCAGCAAGAAAGTCAGCTCCTGACTCCCCAAAGCCTATTCCACCATCTACAAGGCACAAGTCAGGAGTGTGATGGAATACTTCCCATTTGCCTGCACGAATGCAGTTCCAAGAATACTCAATAAGCTTGACACTATTCAGGACAAAGCAGCCTGCTTGGCTGACAACAAATCCACAAATATCCACTCCCTTCATTACTGACTCACAATCGCAGCAGTGCGTACTATCTACTGCACTGGAAAAATTCACCAAAGATTCTTAGACAGTACCTTCCAAATCCATGACCACTTCCATTTAGAAGGGCAAGGGCAACAGATACGTAAGAACGCCATCATCTGCAAGATCCTCTCCAAGCCGCTCACAATTCTGACTTGGAAATAGAAGCTGTTCTTTCAGTGTCGTTGGGTCAAATTCCTGGAATTTCCTCCTAACGGCATTGTGAGTCTACCAACAACACATGGGCTGCAGAGGTTCAAGAAAGCAGCTTATCACCACCTTCTCAACAGCAACTAGGTATGGCCAATAAATGCTGACCAACTAGTGACATCCACCGCCCACAAATGAACAGAAAAAGAGTAGGAAATTCCACAATTTTGAGCCGGCAACAATGAAGGGCAATTACCTCTAAGAATGGAAAAATAAGAAATCCCATTAAAAAAGCAACACTACTATTATTTTTTGTGAGATTAAGTCTAAATTACTACCATTAATGATGGCTTTATGTCTAAATTATTACTGATTTTGTTTTACAATTATAATAACAAAAATTACATTAACACAAACAAAAAAATCTAACTCAGAATCATTATGCAGCAGCAATACAAGTTCTATAATACATGGCTATGACAATTGAGTACCAGAAGACTATAAGACCATAAGATATAGAAGCAGAATTAGGTCATTCAGCTCATCAAGACTGCTCCACCATTCGATCACGGCTGATATGTTTCTCAACTCCATTCTCCTGCCTTCTCCCCGGAACCCTTGATCCCTTTCCTAATCGAGAACCAATCTATATCTACCTTAAATATACTCAACGAGTTGGCTTCCACAGTCTTTTCCGGCAGTGAGTTCCAAAGATTAACCACCCTCTGCTGAAGAAATTTCCTCATCTCAGTTCTATAGGATCACCCCTTCACTGAAGCTGCGCGCTAGGGTCCTAGTCTCCCCTAGCAGTGGAAACTTCTTCTTCACACCCACTCTATCCAGGCCTTGCAGGATTCTGTAATTTCCAATGAGATTCCCCTGTCATCCTTCTAAACTCCAAGTACAGATCCAGTGTCCTCAAGCGCTCCTCATTTGACAAGCTCTTCAATCTCAGCATCATTCTTGTAAACCTCCTGTGGACCCCTTCCAACACTAGTACATCCTTTCTTAGGTATGGGGCCCAAAACTAAACTATATAATGTTACTGTAAATTGTCATAAAATTTAGAGAGGGGACAGTAGCACAGTGGTAACACTGCTGAACTAGTAACCCAGAGGAATAATGCACCAGTGATGCAAGCTTGGACCTCACAATGGCAGCCAGTGGAATTTGAGCTCAGTTAAATAAGTAATGTCCAAAATAAAACATTGGTCTCAGTAATTGTGGCATGAAACCACCAGACTGTCATAAAAACCCACATGGTTTGCTCTGATGCCCTTTAGGCAAAGAAATCTCACATCCTTATCTGTCTGGTTTACAGGTGCCGCCAGTCCAACAAAAGTGGTTGGCCCTTAACCAACCTTGGAAGCGGCTCAGTAAGCTGCCCACTTTGATGGAGGCAGACCATCACTTTTTCAAGAGCATTAAGGGATGAGCAACATTTGCTGGTCTTGCCAGTACTGTTCTCATCCCATGGAAGAATAACAGAAACATAAGAATACTTACTTTTGAATTTCTAAGTAACAATATCAAAATCAATCACATTGATAAATTACTCAAACTCAGCTTCTCTTGCCGATTATGTCATATGAACTCCTTGATGGTCTATTGCCTTATGACAGAATAAAATGTGGTGTGGAACCAAGCTTTGGTCATGATTCTTCAACAATCTTCTCAGCATTCATTCTGATATGGAAATAGTACAAAGACCTCTTAGAAGGTTTGCCCACCAAAAACAAGGTTTCTTTATAAATTTGGGAGAGTTTCAAAAACATATTCTTCTTCAGAAGTTAAGGCTGCATTTGTAAGGCTGCATTTGGAGCACTGCACATAAATCTGGTCACCCTTCCAAATGAAGAATGTTATTAAACTGGAAACAGTGCAAAAATGATTTACAAGGGCGTTTCTGAGACTGAAGGGTTTGAGTTACAAGGAGAGGCTAGACAGGCTGGGACTTCTTTCTCTAGAGCATAGGGGCAAAATGTTGAATCAGTCTGGGTGGAAATAAAAAGCAAAGGAAAAATCTCTTTGGTAGGAGTAATTTGCAGGCACCCAAGCAGTACTTCCAAAATAGGGCATAGTATAAACCAGGAAATATGCGGGTTTATGAGAAGGGCACCAAGGTAATTATGGGTGATTTGAACATACATATTGACTGGATCAATCAGCTTGGCAAAGGTAGCCTTGAAGAAAGGCTCATAGAGCGAATATGCCACAGAGAGCAATATGCCACGGAGCCAACCAGAGAAGTGGCTCCTTTAGATTTGGTAGTAAAAACCAAAAGAACTGCGGATGCTGTAAATCAGGAACAAAAGTTGCTGGATTCCCCATGCAGGTGGCCTAAAGGCCCTCCGCTTCTTCCTGTCCCACAGGCCCGACCAGTCCCCCTCCACTGACACCCTTATCCGCTTAGTCGAACTCGTCCTCACCCTCAAACAACTTCTCCTTCAATTCCTCCCACTTCCTACAGACAAAGGCGGTGGCCATGGGTACCTGCATGGGCCCAAGCTATGCCTGCCTCTTTGTAGGATACGTGGAACAATCCCTCTTCCGTACTGGCACTGGCCCTAAACCCCACCTCTTCCTCCGTTACATTGATGACTGTATTGGCGCCGCCTCGTGCTCCCACGACGAGCTCAAACAGTTCATCCACTTCACTAACACCTTCCACCCCAACCTTAAGTTCACCCGGACCATCTCTGATACCTCTCTCTCCTTCCTGGATCTCTCTGTTTCCATCTCTGGCCACCACCTGGAAACCGATATCCATTTCAAGCCCACCGACTCCCACAGCTACCTAGAATACACCTCCTCCCACACACCTTCTTGCAAAAATGCCATCCCCTATTCCCAATTCCTTCACCTCCGCCGCATCTGCTCCCAGGATGAGGCTCCCGTACATCTCAGATGTCCTCGTTTTTCAAGGACCGCAACTTCCCCCCCTCAGTGGTCGAGAATGCCCTCGGTCGTGTCTCTCACATTTCCCGCAACTCATTCCTCACACCCCATCCCCGCAATAACAACCAAAACAGAATCCTCCTTGTCCTCACTTACCACCCCACCAACCTCTAGATCCAATGCATCATCCACTGACACTTACGCCATCTGCAATCCCACCACCAAAGACATTTTTCCCTCCCCATTCTTATCTGCTTTGCAGAGGGACCACTCTCTCCGGGACTCCCTTGTCCGCTCCACACTCCCCTCCAGCCCCACCACACCTGGCACTTTTTCTTGCAACCACACCTCCCCCCTCACCCCCATCCCAGGCCCCAAGAAAACTTTCCAAATCAAGCAGATGTTCACTTGCACATCTGCTAATGTGGTATACTGTATCCGCTGTTCCCATTGTGGCCTCCTCTACATCAGGGAAACCAAGCGGAGGCTTGGGGACCATTTCACAGAACACCTACGCTCAGTTCGCATTAAACAACTGCACGTCCCAGTCACGAACCATTTCAACTCCCCCTCCCATTCCGCAGACGACATGTCCATCCTGGGTCTCCTGCAGTGCCACAACGATGCTACCTGAAGGTTGCAGGAACAGCACCTCATATTAAGCCTGGGAACCCTGCAGCCCAATGGTATCAATATGGACTTCACATGCTTCAAAATCTCCCCTCCCCCTACCGCATCCCAAAACCAGCCCAGCTCGTCCCCGCCTCCCTAACCTGTCCTTCCTCCCACCTATCCCCTCCTCCCACCGCAAGCCCCACCCCCATTTCCTACCTACTAACCTGATCCTGCCCCCTTGACCTGTCCGTCCTCCTTGGACTGACCTATCTCCTCCCTAACTCCCCACCTACACTCACCTATACTGGCTCCAACCCCACCTCTTTGACCTGTTTGTCTCCTCTCCACCTATCTTCTCCTCTATCCATCCTCTATCCGCCTCCCCCTCTCTCCCTATTTATTTCAGAACCCCCTTCCCCTCCCCCATTTCTGAAGGGTCCAGACCCAAAACGTCAGCCTTCCTGCTCCTCTGATGCTGCTTGGCCTGCTGTGTTCATCCAGCTCTACACCTTGGTATCTCAGTTGTTGGAAAAGCTCAGCAGGTCTGGCAACATCTGTGAAGGGAAAAAAGGCCTTTAGATTTGGTATTATGTTATGAGGAAGTATTGATAAATGGTCCTGTTGTTAAGGATCCTCTTGGAAGGAGTGGCCACAGCATGCTAGAGTTTCAAAATTTGGATTGAAAACATGAAGACAGATTCACATACAAGAGTTCTAATGTTGGTCAATGGTACATAGGCCTGAGGAAGGAGTTGGCCTGAAAGGACTGGGAAAAAACATTAAAGGGCAGGACGGTTGAAGAACAGTGGCAAATGCTTAGGGAGATAGCAAACACCTCTCAATTATATTCCTGACAGGAAGAGGAATTGTAAAAAAGGTAAAAAAAAAATCATCTGTGGCTTAAGGAGGAGGATAAGGATAACAAAGGCAAAAACTAGGGCACATCATACTGCAAAAGTTGGTGGCACTCTGGAGGATTGGGAGAACTTTAAATATCAGCAAAGGGTTACGAAAAACAAAACCAAAAGAGCTAAAATGAATTACAAAAGTAAACCAGCAGAAAACATAAGCACTAGTACCAAAAGCTTCTATTGTATATTAAAAAAAGGAAGAGAATAGTGAAAGAAAATGTTGGCCATTTAGAAGATGAAAATGGTGAGGAAATAACTAGAGACTCAGAAAGGACAGAGGCATTAAACTAATATTTTGTCTGCTTTCACAGTGGAAGATAATTTCTTCCCCAAAACTGCGGTTAGTACAGAGGAACTTGGTGAAATTACTATAACTAGGGCAAAAGTATTAAGCAAACCAATAAGATTAAAGGCAGATAAGTCCCCAGGGTCTGACATTCTGCACCCTAGGAGGTGGGAGCAAAGATAGCAGAAGCATTAGTTATGATATTCCAAAATTCCCTGGATTCTAGAAAGGTAAAGTGGATTGGAAACATGCTCACATGGCACTCTTTTCAAAAAAAAAATGCAAAAAAAAATGGCAAACTGTAGACCAATTAGTTTGACCTCTGTAGTGGGGATGTTGCTGAGTCAATCATAAAGGAGGAGACAACTGAACATTTGGAAATGGCTGCTAAAACACAGATAGATTGCTAACTTGACCAACAGCAAGGGTTGCTGGGTACATTTGCCAAGTAAAATCTGAAATCACAAAACCCACACACCAGACACAATGCAAACACAGCAGCCAGGTGCTACTGACATTAGCGTAATGTAAGAAGCAACAGTTATTCTGGACAGACATACCCCCAACAAATTATCCACTGAACAAAGGAGAGCCCAGACAGAAAGGCACCGGGTTCAGCTATACAGGGAAGCTAACAGTAGCATGCCATCTAAATGAATGACGCTATTTCAAACTATTAAGTGTATCTCCCTGATTGGCCAGAACTGTAGAAAGTTCCAGAAAACCATTAAAACACAAAAATAGGTTTACTTTGTCTAACTTGTTTAAAAGAGGAACTCAACAACAAAACAAAGCTCATTTCACCAGTATCAGCATGGTTTCATGAAGGGCAAGTCATGCTTGACAAACTTTCTGGAGTTCTTTGAGGATGTAACTAGCAAGATGGATAAAGGGGTTCTGGTGGATGTGGTATACCTAGAATTCCAGAAGGTACCTGATAAGGTGCCGTACAAAAGAATGATCCAGAAGGTTAGATCCCGGGGGTTGAGGGTAGAGTACTGGCCAACTGACAGAAAGCAGAGGTTTGGGATAAAAAGACCCAATTTGAACATAAGATGAACTCTACTTAAGTCATTTCTTCTTACTCTTTTTGTTACTCAAAATGGCACCAGATTGGAAAAAAAAAGTACATTTCACTGTATCTTCCTAGATATGTGACAATAAAACCATTCATTCTTACCTTCTTTAAAAAAAAAATTTATTTATTTAAAATCATTCATTCATTCAAATAGGTCCTTCTCTGGATGGCAAACAAGTGGGGTGCCACGGGATTCGGTTCTCGAACCTCAACTTCTTAAAATCTACACAAATGATCTGCAAGAAGGAACAGAGTGTAACATAGCAAAATTCTCTGATGATACTAAAATACGTAAGAAAGCAGGCTCTGATGAAGTGATAGAGAGCATACAAATGGATATTGATCATCTAAGGAGAATGGGGCAGAGTCTGGCAGATGGAGTTTAATGTGGATAGGTGTGAAGTTGTCCATTTTCGCCAGCAAATCAAAAGGGCAAATTATTTTTTACAATGGAAACAAATTCAAAGTGTATCAGTGCCGAAGGATCTGGGTTTTTTTGTGTATGAATCATAGAAAGTGGATATGCAGGTGCAAAATATAATAAAAAAGACAAATGGAATCCTGGCATTTATTGCAAAAGGACAGGATTACAGATGTAAAGAAATGTTGTGACAATTATGTAAGGGGTTGCTGAGACCACACCTAGAGTACGGTGTACAATTTTGTACACAGTACTCTTACTTGAGAAGGGGTGTGGTGGCATTGCTTACTTGAGGAGGGGTGTGGTGGCATTGGAGACAGTTTAGAGGAGGTTCAGCAGATTGATTCCGGGGATGAAAGGGCTGTTGTATGAAGGTTGAATAGCTTGGGCTTGTACTCGCGAGAGTTCAGAAGAATGAGGGGAGTATCTGACTGAGGTATATAAAATGCTAAAGGGGATTAGATAAGGTGAACATTGAACAGATTGTCCCCCTTGTAGGACAGTCTCAAATAAAAAAAGTCATCGATAAAGAGTGAGAGAAGTTAGGTACAAAACTGAGATGAGGAGAAACTACTTCCCTGAGAGGGTTGTGAATCTGTGGAATTCACTGCCCCAAAGCGCAATGGAGGCAGAATCAATCAATAGATTCAAGAAAGAAATAGATACGTTTCTGATGAAGAGCGCGAAAAAGAGGGATGGTGGGCAGACAGGAGAATGGAGTTACGGAGTCATTAAAGCATACAGCACGGAAAAAGATCCTTCAGTCCAAATCATCCACGTCAACCAGGTTCCTCAAACTAAACTAGACCCATTTGCTTGTATTTGGCCCATATCCCTCTGAACATTTCCTACTAATATACCTGTCCAAATGTCTTCTGAGTGTTGCAACTGTACCTGCATCTACTACTTCCTCTGGCAGCTAATTCCACATACGAACCACCCTGTGTGACAAAGTTGTCCCTCAGGTCCCTTTTAAATCTTCCTCCTCTCACCTTAAAATTATGCCGTCTAGTTTTGAACTCCCCTACCCTACGGAAAAGATCTTTGCTATTCACCTTATCTATGCTCCTCATGATTTTATGAGCCTCCATAAGGTCACCCCTCAATATCTTACACTCCAATGATAAAAGTCCAAGCCTATCAGCCTCTCTTTATAACTCAAATCCTCCATTTGTGGTAACATCCTGGTAAATCTCTTCTGAACCCTCTACACCTTAATAATATCTTTCCTATAGCAGAGTGACTAGAACTGTACACAGTACTCCAAAAGTGATACTGTACATAGTACTCCAATGTCCTTTACAACTGCAACATGATGTCTCAACTCCTATACTCAATGGTATAGGATGGTACAGTTTTATGATGGAGATTGCATTGCTCAATGGCCTGAGCAATGAAGGCAAGCGTGCCAAACACCTTCTGTCTACCTCTGAAGCAACTTTCAAGGAACTATGTACCCGAATCCCTAGGTGTCTCTGTTTGACAACACTACCCAGGGCCCTACATTAACTGTATAAGTCCTGCCCAAAATGTAATACTGCATTTATCTAAATTAAACTCCATCTGCCACTCCTTGGCCCAGTGGCCCAATCACTCAAGATCCCTTTGTACTCTTTGGTAACCTCTTCACTGTCTACTATACTATCAATTTTCCTGTCATCTGCAAACGTACTAATCATACTCCCTGTATTCTCATCTAAGTCATTTATGTAAATGACAAACAACAGCAAATCTCATGTGACCTAACTAGTCTATTTTGCGGACCCTGGCAAAGGCCTTGCTAAAATCCATGCAGACAATGTCTGTCATTCTGCCCTCATCTATCTTGTTGGTCACATCCTCAAAAAACTCAAACAAGTTTGTGGAACATGATTTCTTATGCACAAAGCCATGCTGACTATTCTTAATCAGTCCTTGCCTTTCTAAATGTATGTAAATCTCCTCCAACACTTACCCACCAGTGACGTCAGACTCACTGAGCTACAGTTTCCAGGCTTGCCCTGTTAACTTTTCTTAAATAAAGGCACAACATTAGCCACGCTCCAGTCTTCCAGCACCTCATCTGTGGCTGTAGATGATACAATTATTTCTGCTAGAGGCCCCACAATTTCTTCCCAGCTTCCACAATGTCCTGGGATATGCTTGATCGGGTCTCAGGAATTTATCTACATTTATGCTATTTAAGACCTCCAGCAGCTCCTCTTCTGTAAAGTGGACTATTTTAAAGCCATTAATATTTCCATGAGTTCCCTAGCTTCCATGTCTTTCTCCACAGTTAATACTGACACAAAATATTCCTTTAGTATCTCTCCCATCTCCTGTGGTTCCACATAAGGAAAACCTTGTTGATCTTCAAGGGGCCTGATTCTCTCCATAGTTGCTCTTTTGCTCTTCATGTACTTGTAGAATCTCTTTGGACTATGCTTAACTTTATCTGCCAAGGCTATTTCACATCCTCTTTTTGCCCTCTTGGTTTCCCTCCTAATAATGGCCCTCCTCCCCTGATATTCTTCAAGAGATTCACTTGATCTTTGTTGTCTATACCTGACATATACTTCCTTCTCATCCCTGACCAGAGCCTCAATATCTCTGTTCATCCATTGTGCCCTTTCCCTTCTAACAGGAACATACTGTCTGTGAACTGTCGTTATATTAGAAGTTGAGATCAGGGTAAGATCAGCCCTGAGCATGTTAAATAGTGGAGTGGGGTGGAAGGGCTGAATTGTCCACTCCTGCTCCTAATTCCTATGTTCCAGTCCTCCTGGCCCAGAGATAGAGACACTATAGGCTCACAACCACCCAATGCCTCCACTGCACCAAAATTGGTGAATATAAATATCACATAACTACCACCAAATTAAACATTAATATGTGTTATAAAATAATCTGTTTTCACTATAACATATGCAGCAGACCTGTAGAAAATCACAAAACTGCCTAGTTGTCCCAAGAACTATGTCCCAATGAAATATGAAATGTAGAATATGACGATGCATCCTATTCTTTGGCAACAGTATGCGGTAACAGTTTCCTGGGTGGGAAGAAACTGGCTACAGTTAATACAGTTAAACTGAGCCAAGTTAGTTATCGTAGGAATCAGTAAAAGTATGTCTGTCATTGAATAAGTGTCAAGAGCGCACGAAATGGTCTTTGAATAAGGAGAACTAAATGATAAAATTATCCATCGGTACAATATTAAATACCACAAATTAGCAGATCATGCAAATGCTTATGTTCTTTCAAGAGTTCCCTTGAAAACTGATTCATTTCTAGCAACTGAGTCAGTTGTGAATTACTGTGCAAACACAATGACATGTCTTTGTTGGCCAGGCTAATTAATGAAGGAGCTCACAAGGATGTAGTTTACAGTGAGGTATTCAATTATCCCATGATGACAGTGTGATTATTAGAAATTGCATGAGCATTTCACATGTAGAAATTAACTGTGGGTAGACCACGGCTGTTTAAAAATTATTATTCTAACACAGTTGAATAGAAATGATTGGGGGAACTTTGTCAAGAGAACACTGGGATAGTCCTGTCACAGAGCAGTCATGAGAATCGATTTTGATATCCAAAGGTAGGCACAGATGTTGAAAAGCTGTAAAGTGTGCATCAAACACGAAATTATCAAACCAAAGTTATTTCAATTCCATGGTCAAACACAAGAAAACCACGGGAATGAGAGCATGTAGATTTCTATTTTGGTCGCTAGTTACAGCAAGTAGATCAATGCAGAGTCTATGCCCAATACTACAAGTGTCAAAACTATCAAGGTTTTGAGAAACTGATTTGCAATCTATAGGTTGTCAGAGGTATTTGTGTCAAATAATGGTTCTCAATTTACACCAAGAGATTGAAATAATTTTCAATATGAATGGAGTCAATCGCACTTAAATACCACTTAATCAATCAACATCAAATGGTGCTTCAGAAAGAAGTGAGCTGATTATGAAGAAGTCTTTACAGAAGTTTTTGCCGGACAGTAATTTCCATTTTTCTTGAACACAGGCTAAACAACTCTCTGTTCTGTTTCAGAATAATTCCACAATATATAAAGGTTAATACAGGTTAATATTTAAACACATTCCCAGAACAAGGTTTAGTTTACTTAAGCCTGACATCCACAGCAAAGTAAAAGAAAATCAAGACAAAGTGAAGACTAATCACAATGCTCCAAGCATGAAACATAGGGCATTGAGTGCTGGTTAGAATGTCTTGGTGATAAAACACCGAAGTAATGAGATGTAGTACATGTTCAGAGTTGTGAAGACTAGGTACATTCAAAATATCTAGCAAAAACTGGAGAGAGACTCAGTCAGTGATATGTAGACAATTTCCTTGAAAGGGGAAACCTGACATGGAGAGCACAATCAACCTCAAACAGCTCTAAGTGAAACACAGAAAGTGAAAGTCAGCAGGAAATTTTTTTGGAAGTTGCAAAGAATCCGAGGCAGCACGGCGGTTCAGTGGTTAGCACTGCTGCCTCACAGTGCCAGGGACGTGGGATTGATTCCACCATCAGGCAACTGTGTGGAGTTTCCACATTCTCCCTGTGTCTGTGTGGGTTTCCTCCACGTGCTCCAGTTTCTTGCCACAGTCCAAAGATGTGCAGGCTAGGCGAAGTGGCCATGCTAAATTGCCCATAGTGTTCAGGGGTGTGTAGATTAGGTGGGTTATAGGGGGATGGGTCTGGGTGGGATGCTCTGAGGGTCGGTGTGGACTTGTTGGGCTGAAGGGCCTGTTTCCACACTGTGGGGATTCTATGACTCTTTATGAAAGGTTTTTTGGTATCTCAGAATTCATCATTCGAACAAAGTTAGTAAGTCTTTCATGAAGAAAAATCAATGTCACAGTCACAACCATTAAATGAAGTGCACTGATATAAAAATATTGATAATATTGATAATATTTATTTAAATATATGCAAGCGAAGTTGTGAATTCCATCTTCTCACATTTAAATACTTTACACTATATGGACTAATTAGCCAGTAGTTTAGGAATAGATTTAGAAGGAAATCTTCTGATTAAAAGCTGATTACAATTAGCTTTCAGAATGGACAGAAAGCATGCATTCATACTTTTCACTATTGTGCTTGGCATTAGTATAACTCATTATGGAATTCTTAAATCAAGTACCTACATAATTTCCATGAGATTTTTCATTCTTTATTCACAGGATGTGGGTGTCACCAGCCAGGCCAACATTTATTGCCCAAGAGGGCAGTTAAGAGTCAACCACATCGTTGTGGATTTGGAGTCACCTGTAGACCAGTTCAGGCAAAGCCAGCAGTCTCATTCTCTAAAGGACTGGATTGGTTGTCTGACAATGTACAATGAATACACAGATACCTACTAAATTCAAATTCCATCATCTGCCCTGGCTTGATTCGAACATGGGTCCCCAGCTCAATAATCTCACTAAACCATAAAGCAAACTGGAGGAGGTACTGAGAGTGGCAAGGACGCAAAATGCAATCTGATTGAGGGACTTCAATGTCCATTAACTAAAGTCAATCGATAGCATGACTACTGATCGCAATGGAGGAGTCCTCAAGGACATAGCTGGAGAACAAGTCAGGAGCAGCACCAGGCATACCTAAAACAGGTTATCAATCTCTGATGCTACACAACAGGACTACTTGCATGCCAAAGCCAGTGAGAGCAGCAGGTGATAGAAAGAGCTAAGCAATTCTATATCCAACAGATCACAACTAAGATGTGCAGCCCTGCCACATCCAGTTATGAATGGTGATGGGCGTCAAATTACTCACTGAAGGTAGACTCTTCACTAATATCCCCATCTCTATAATGGAGGAGCCCAGTGCAGAATGACAGAAGGTAGTATTTGTAACAATCTTCAGCCAAAATTGCCAAGTGGAAGACTCATCTTCACCTCCTCCCGATAGCAAGAGCAACACAAATGCCACTCTTCAGCCAATTTGATTTACGCCATGCTATTTCAGAAATAGCTGAAGAGACTGGCCTACTGCAAAGGCTACAGGCCCTGACAGCATTCCAACGATGGTCCTGAAGACTTGTGTTCGAGAACCTGCTGTGCCCCATGCTAAACTATTTCATGACAGCTACAACATAGGCATCCACCAAATAATGTGAAAAATTGACTAGGTACATCCTGTTCACAAAAGCAGGACAAATCTAACTTGGCCAATTATTCCTCTATTATTCCATTCACAATCATGAAAATGTCTGCTATCAGTAAATAGCAGAACACTTGGAAATAGTCACAAGATTGGAAGGACTAAACATGGATTTACAAAAGGGAAATCATGCTTGAAAAATATACTGAAATTCTTTGAGGATGTAACTAGTAGAGTTGATAAAAGGGGGCCACTGGATGTGGTTTACCGGGACTTTCAGAAGGCTTGAGACAAAGTCCCACATAAAGTATTAGCATGTAAAATTAAAATGCAAGGGGTTAGGAGTAGTGTTTTGAGATGGATAGAAAGCTGGCTGGCAGACAGGAAACAAATGAAGAGCAAAAGGGTCTTTCTCTGAATGGCAGGCAGTGATAGCGGGGTACCGCAGGGATCAGTGCTAGGATCTCAACTATTCCCAACATATATTAATGATTTAGATGAAGAAACAAAATGTAGTATCTTCAATTTTGCAGGTGACACAAAGTTGGTTGCAAGACTGAACTGTGAGGAGGATGCAAAGATGTGTCAGTGTGAACTCGTGGCAGATGCAGCATAATAGGGATAATTGTGAGCTTATCCACCTTCTGGTTTTAAAAATAAGGCAGATGATCTAAATGGCTATAAATTCAGAGGGGAAGGTGCAACCAGACCTGGGTGTTGTCTGGAGGTTAAGTGTGCAGATGCAGTTGGCAGTCAAGAAGGAAAACGGCACATTCACCTTCATAATGAAAGGATTTGACTACAGGAACAAGTATGTCTTGTTGCAATTATACAAGGCCTTAGTGAGACCACATTTGGAACCTAGTGTGCAGTTATGGTCTCCTTACCGGAGGAAGGATATTCTTGCTATAGAGGGAGTGCAGCAAAAGTTAACCAGACTGATTCCCGAGATGACACGACTCACATAGAAGAGAGGCTGAATTGTTTTGGATTATATTTTCTGGAGTTCAGAAGAATGAGGGCCATCTCATAGAAATCTACCCCAGAAAGCAGTGGAGGCAAAAATGCTGTATAATTCTAACAAGGAGTTAGATATAGCATATGGGGCTAAAAGGAAGAAAGGATATGGGGAAAAGCTAGAATAAGCTATTGAGTTGGATGGTCAGCCATGACCATAATGAATAGTGGGTCAGGCTGAAAGGGCAAAATGGCCTACTACTGCTTCTATTTTCTCGGTTTTCACGTTTCTAAGTGATTGAAGATGTCATCAAGAATGTTATCATGCAGCACTTAACTAGCATCACCCTACTCACAGATACTCAGTTTGGGTTCTCCCAGGATCACACAGATTTTGGTCTCACTACAGCCTTTGTACAAGACAGACAAAAAAGACAATGTGCAAAGGGGAGGTAAGAACGACAATCCTTGATATCAAGATTGCATGTGATTCAGTGTGGCATCAAGGAGCCGGAGAAAAACTGGAATCAATGGGAATTGGACAAAATTTCTGCTGGTCACAGGCATACTTGACACAAAGGAAGATGATTGTGTTTGCTAGAAGTTAGTCATCTCAGTTCCAAGACATGTATGCAGGAGTTCCTCAAGAAAGCGTCTCAGACCTAATCATCTTCAGTTGCTTCTTAACTGATCTTCCCTTCACCACAAGGTCAGAATTTTGAATATTCGTAACATTCACCACCATTTGTGACACCTTAGATACTGAATAACTCAGCTCCTGATTCCCTAAAGTATGTCTAGCATCTCCAAAGCTCAATTGCATCTCCCACAATACTCGAGAAGCCTGGCACCATCTAGGACAAAGCAGCCACGTGATTGGCACCACATCCATAAAAATTCATTCTCTCCACCATTGATACTCAGTAGCAGTGTATACCATCTACAAGATGCACTGCAGAAATTCACCAAGGGTCCTAAGACAGCACCTGTCAGCCCAAAACCACTACTTATTAAGGACAAAGGCAACAAATGAATGGGAACACCAACACCTGCGAGCTCCCTTCCAAGCTACTCACCATCCTAACTTGGAAATATAATGCCATTCCTTCAGTGCTACAAGATCAAAATCCTGGAACTCTCTCTCTCCACTGGTATTGTAGGTCTACCTACACCAAAGTGGATTGCAGCGGTTCAAGAAAGCAACACACCACCGCCTTCACAAGGGAAATTAGAGTTGGGCAATAAATGCTGGCCCAGCTTGTGACACCTACATCCCAGGAGCGAATAAAAAAAAACACAATTAAGAGCTACCTTTACTTCAATAAACAAATAATTAGTTTTGCAAAGATAACAATTATATTTAGAAAAACATATTTCACTGGGACCTTCAACAGGAATGATGATGATTAAACGTGTAGATTTATTTGCACCTGTTTAAACTACTGTTAAGATGAGCACAGATTTCAAGAGCTAAATGGCACAACGATTAGAAATATAAATTTCTTACATTGTCTTAAAAGAACCAATAGAGGATTCATTATTTAGTTCTTTTAATTGTAACATGGGATGTAGGAGTTACTAGAAAAGCAAGCATTTGTCGTCCATCCGTAATTGCAATTGATCTGAAAAGGTTACTAGGTTGGGCACTTGAGAGTCAATCACGTTGCTGTAGATATGGAGTTACATGTATGGAGGCGGATTTCCTTCTTTAAAGGACATTAATGACAAATCAATAATTGTTTCATGGTTATCATTCTTATATTTGCTTTTAATTCTTGATTTATTAATTGAAATTAAATTTCACCAGCTGTAATGGCAGGACATGAATCCAGGACCCCAGAGCTATATTCCATCTCTCGATTACTAGCCCAGTCGCAATAGCACCACCTTCCTTAACATGTTACGAAGTGGAACAGTGTAGCTGAAAAGGTCACATAGCCTCCTCTTGGCATTGTTTGTATTTTGTAGCCTTCAACCCAATTGTTTAACACCATAAAATTCCAAAGCTATTTCATGTGTGAAACAAATCGCCAACAAGCCAAACGTTTAAAATATTCTTGGCTATATAGATTTGACACACCTTTAGATTAAACCTGTAACATTTCTCATGACTTCATGTCATTCATTTTTAGAGATTTTTGTCTGATGCACTGATAGCTTATTAGGTAAGATTACACTTTCTTAAAAAATCACTAAATAAAAACAAAGAGTGACTGAGGGTTCATCAGAGACCAGAATAAACACACCGCAGAAGATAAATATTTAAAGTCTGAATTGGGCTGTTAACTCACCAAAGATAATTTTTTTACACTGGTGTCATTTAAGCTGTTGACATCAATAAGGATTATGCACATTCAACTTATACTTTACAACATCAAATAAAAAGCATTAGTTTTATCCAACAATAGACCCCAAAACTGAATGTTGTTTTAATGTTAAACTGAACACACCCTAATTTATGATTTGATTACAGATCATAAATTAATAAATGAATCATATTTTGCCAATGTAATTCAAAATCAGTTATTAATCTGCTTCAGATAATTACATGGATAATCATGATTTCTGTAACTAACATGCAAAAATTGAATTTTATTCCCATTGTCTCATTTCATCTTTCCAGGTTATTGGATATCTAGCAATTTTTTTTACTTTCCAGTCAGACATAAAAGCACAAGTCCCAAGCTATAAAAGTTAAATTGTATAGAAGTCAACATTTTAATTCAAGAGGTGGTCATTTTTTTTTCCTAAGACACGCAAAGTCGGGTACTGGCTCCAGCTCTAACAAACTCATCACACAAACAATTCATTTCAAATAACTAACCCTAGGCTTCTGCAAACGGTTTACAATTATTGCTAAGATCTCGACGTTCAAAGGTAAGTTGTAAATCTTGATGGTTCCTGTCTTAGCATGCTTTTTTTAAAATACAGGCATTTTTGGTACTGAAACGCAATCCTTCAGATTACACAATCCTTCTTTGGATTACACGCTTTGATTATTAGATATTTGGAACTGGAAATCTAGAAAAGTATGTTTGCAACTTTTTTTTTATTCTTTCATGGAATGTTGCAAGGCCAGCATTTGTTGCCTACCCTTAATTGCTCATGAACATACTAACCTTGGAGTTAAAACTCCATGATGTTTGGGAAACTCCAAATAATTCTGCATGGAAATCCTGTCTTAGCAATCATCAAGGTGGTAGTTCCTAATTTAAAACAACAACTAATTTCAATAAATTCTTAAATGAAACATGAGGAGAGAAAAGCTAAAGCAAAACTATGGATTAAAATGTTTATCCATTTAGGTATGTGAACATTTCTCAGTTCCCACATCCTCATGTGGCACGGTGGCTCAGTGGTTAATACTGCTGCCTCACAGCGCCAGGGACCTGGGTTCGATTCCACCCTCAGGCGACTGTGTGGGGTTTGCACATCCTCCCAGTGTCTGTGTGGGTTTCCTCTGGATGCTCTGGTTTCCTCCCACAATTCAAAGATGTGCAGGCTAGGGTGGGTTGGCCACGTTAAATTACCCATAGTGTTCAGGGATGTGTAGATTAAGTGGGTCATAGGGGGATGGGTCTGGATGGGATGATCTGAGGGTCAGGGTGGACTTGTTGGCCAAAGGGCTTGTTTCCACACTGTAGGGATTCTATGATCTAAATGCAGGTTAATCAAAAGCTCTGCTGTCAGGATCCTATCTTGCATCAAATCTAATTCATAGAAACATAGAAAATAGGAACAGGATTTGGCCATTTGGCCCTTTGAGCCTGTTCCGCCATTCAACATGATCATAGTTGATCACCCTACTCAGTACCTTGCTCCTGCTTTCTCCCTTTGATCCCATTAGACTGAAGAACTATTGTAATGTCTCCTTATTGAAAACATTCAATGTTCTGGCCTCAACCACTTTCTGTGACAGAGAATTCCACAGGCTCGCCATTCACTAGGTCAAGAAATTTCTCCTCATCCTACTACTACATGACCTACACTACATCCTTGGACTGTGACAGTGATTCTCAACTTTTCAGTCCTGTACTTGAATCCTGTCTCTATGAAGGTCACCATACCACTTGCCTTCTTCATTGTCTGCTGCACCTGCATGCTTACTTTCAGCAAATGGTGTACAAGGACACCCAGTTATGGTTGCACCTTCTCCTTTCCCGACCGCACTGACATTCAAGTAAGAATCTGCCTTCCTGTTTTTGCTACCAAAGTGGATAACCTCACATTTATTCACTTTACTCTTCATCTGCCATGCATTTACCCACTCAGTCTACTTGCCCAAATCACAATGAAGTACCTTTACACTTTCCTCACAGTTCAGCCTCCCACCCAGCTCTGTGTCATTTCAAATTTGGAAATATTACGTTTTCTTTCCTCAACTAAATTACTAACATATATGTGAATAGCTGAGGTCTATGCACTTATCCCTGCGCTACCCCACTTGTTACTGGCTGCCACTCAGAAAATGACCAGTTTACTCCAACTCATTGTTTTTGGTCTGCCAGCCAGTTCTTTATCCATGTCAATACATTAGCTCCAACCACATACACTTTAATTTTCTATGCTAATCTCAGACTTTATCAAACATTCTGAAATTCCTAGTAAACCACATTCAACTCATTCGTCACTCTTGTCAACTCATTTATCATTCACCTCTAATATTGCTGACTTACACTGGCTACTCGCATAGCAACACTTTTGTTGTAAAATTCTCATGTTTGTTTTAAAATCCCTGTAGTACCTTGTCCTTCCCCATCTCTAACCTCCTCCAGCCCTTGAACTTTCTGTGATATATGAACATTTCTAACTCTGGTTCCTTGCTTTAATCATTCTACCACTGGCAGTCACATATGCAACTGCTAAATGCTCTAAACTCAGGGAATACTTTGCAAAATCACTGTCACTCTAACTTCTTTTATGACATTTCTTAAAGTTTAGCCATTTCCAATGGCATTCTGTGCAATTGTAAATGCTGTGGGATTGCTGTAATTATTTCCTCTTTTCTCACAGACACAACTCCAGCTTGTTCGCCAATTCAGAAAGCTTTTCCCTACTGACTTCCTGTAAAACTCCCGAAATGACTTCTTCCACCCTCAGAAAACCTGACACACACTGTTTAAACTAATCAAATTCAACACCTGAAATAAGACACCAACAATTACCTCTCGCAGCCTTTGAGTCCAATAATCCTAAACTCAACCTGGCATTAGTGATTTTGATCCCGACAAGGGCTCTAGTTTGTTATGGACCAGGCCAGATTCCCTGAAAATATTTTAAGAAGGCAGCCTAGGCCCTAACTTTTTCTTATTTTAAGGGCCGATGTAAATTGTCTGTTTCTGAAGCAATATGACTGGTCAAACTACTTGACATTAAGGAATACATAATTTATTTAAACACTGTAATTAAAATACCAGAGGAATTTAGAATAACTTAATTCCACTAGAAACTTTACAGAATAATAGATATAGTAACTATCACTAATTAACTGTTCCAATATAGTAATATCCCATAAACAAGCCCCTTGGCAAAAAGGACAATTCAGAGACAGATTCTCACATGCAGTTCTTCCATCCAGGAGGAAAAAACATCAAGAGGAAATACAGAGGCAGTAGCAGCTAGGAGATATTCACTGAAGCTTCCAGCTCTTTTGGGAGTCCAACAACTTCAGATGCGTCTCAGAAATTCTGATCTGAGAAAGCTGGCCACACATATTCTAGCTGCATTAAAAAAAAACCCAAGGCCTTCCAAGCGGACTTCAATAGTTATCTTGTCACTTCTCATTCAATCTCTCTCTTAAAAGAAACCAGGACAAAACGATCTCTTAAAGGTACAGCATCGTCACAGGATTAAGAAGTGCCTCAAAAGGAGGAACGCAAGGCAATAAGAAGAAATATGCTGAGAAAATATTCCAAGCTACCCTGGAGGATTGGCGGGTTTGAAGATGTCAAGGAGAAAGGGAGAGGTGAAACCAAGGAGAGATTTGAAAACAAGGATAACAATTTTAAAAACAAGATGTTGCAAGATTCAGAGCCAATGTAAGTAAGCAAGCACAGTGAGGGCTGCTATGTGAATGGGACTTGATGTAAGTAAAAGTAAGGGCAGTAGAAGTTTAAATGACTTCAGTTTTATGGAGAGCAGAATACAGGTGGCCAGCTAGGAATGTATTGGAGTTGCCAAGTTTAAAAGTAACAAAGGCCTGAATAAGAGTTTCAGCAGCAGATGAACTGAGGCATAAGTGAAATCGAACAATCTACAGAGGTGGCAAAATGCAGCTTTCATGATACTGCAGCTAAGCGTAGGGAAATTCATCTCAAGGTCAAATGCGTCATTAGGTTTGGGAACAGAGTGGGTCAACTGTAGCCAGTTGCAGTGTAAGGGATGGAGTCAGTAGGGAATGGAATTTTGAGCACAGACTGAAAATAGTGGCTTCAGTCCGCTCATTCTTAGCTGGGGAAAACAATGTTCATGCAGCATTGACTACTGGATGAACTGGCCGGTAATTTAACAACAGCGAGTCAAGAATGGTGGTGGTGAGATAAAAATGTAGGGTGTTATCAGCAGCAGCCTGGTAATGCTACGTTTTCAGATTATGTCACAGAAAGACAGCATGAAGATTCAAAATAGGAGGAAGGCAGGAATAGATATTTGGAAAACACTAGGTGCAACAGTGCAGGATTAGGAAGAGAAATTGTTGCAACTGATAATTTGGTTACGATTAGGTAGACAAGAATGGAACCAGACAACAGCATTCACAGAAAGCCGGGCAACAGTCGATAAGGTGGTAGAAGTGAATTCTGTGAGCAATCGACTCAAAGACTGCCAACAAATCAAACAGAATGAGGGATAGTTTGACTTTGCCATAGTCATAGGTTTCAGTGAAATCAAATACTGTGGATGGTGGAAATCCGAAACAAAAACAGAAAGTTCTCCCCTCCCCTCTTTAAACAGGATACAACCTATCACAATTCTATCTTACTTCAGTTCTGAAAGATCATATTTGACCTGAAACATTAACACTATTTTTCTCTACATAAATGTTGCCAAATCTGCTGAGTATTTCCAGCACTTGGTTTCCATCCCATTGATTTCAGTACCATTTCAGTACTGTGGATTCAAACATCGAGCTCTGGAAAGGTGGGTACTGATTTCAGAAGCACCATATTCAATGACTTTCGAAAGGAAAGGGAGGGTGGAAATGGGTGGCGAAGTTAAGGGCCTTTTTTGGATAGAGAGATGATGACAGCAAATTTAAAGGAGAAAAGGGAAAACATCTGATAGCGAAGAATAGTATCAGTGAAGAAGGGGACCCACAGGTGAAGGTGGATGATCATTTTAATGGAAATAGGTTCAAGAAAGCAGTACAGGACCAGCTTCGATAGGGTCTAAAGAAGAAAGACACACTAGTGAAAGAAGCAAGTTCAGGGCTAGGATAAGAGGGAGCTTATAAAGAAACTTGGCTGAAAGAAAGGGCAGATGCAGCAAAGACAACTGATGGTCTTGATATCAATGGCATAGAGTCAAACCAGCCAGACCTGGCAACAGATGACTAAAGTTGTTCTTGGCCGTAGCTCTTCAAGTCTACATCTCTTAGGCTTAAGGTAGTGAAAATGTTGGGCATACTGGGGAGAATGTCAGGGTGAGAGTATTTGTTTTGTTGGACTACAGCATCAAAGGTGAGGGAGCAGGTGAGGTTTAGCAGATCAGCAACTCTAGATATGTTGTGGCAAATGAAGGGCCGAAGGCATATAATTAAATTGGAGAGGGTGCAGAAGAGATTTGCAAGGATGTTGTCAGTACTGGAGAAATAGGGTTATAAGGATAGGCTTGGACTTTTTCCCCTGGAGTATGGGAGCTTGAGGGGTGACCTTATGGAAGTTTATAAAATGAGGAGCATGGATAAATCGAATAGCAAAGGAGTTTTCCTGAAGACAGTTCAAAACTAGAGGGCATTTTTTTTTGAGGTGAGGAGAGGAAGATTTAGAAGAGATCTGAGGGACAACATTTTCACAAACAGGGTGCTCATATGTGGAATGAACTATCAGAGGAAGTGGTAGACACAGGTACAGTTACAATATTTAAAAGATATCTGGACAGGTACATGAATAGGAAGTGTTTAGAGAGACATGGGCCAAATCCAACAAATGAGATTAATTTAGTTTGGGAAACCTGGTTGGCATGGACAAGTTGGACTGAAGAGTCTGTTTCTTTACTGTATTACTCATAGATTCTATGACTCTGACTAAACAACTGGCATTCTGAAAAGGTGTCTGTAAGTCACTTTTTTGGGCGCATTGGTCCCATTCAGAATGGGGCACATTCAGAAGATGGAGCTATTGGGTTGTAACGTTGAATGTTAGTGGAAAGTGACACAGGGAAATAATCAGAAATTACCTCATCTGTGAATGATTGAAGGAACTGTGAAAACGGTTTGTGGTGTTTATACGGAGGGAGAGAATTAGGGAAGACAAGAGGGGAATGAACTCAGAGGACAGAAAACATGATGAGGCAAAATGGAGATTAAAATCACTAAGGTTGGAAAATTATTCACCACAGAAGCTGAGAAAATAACAGTAAAGATATCTTAGTCATAATTTATTATCGTACTAATGACAGAACACATATGATTTTGAATGCGAATTGAGAAACATAGAATATGGTGGAGTGCTCAAAATGAGGAGAAAATGCAATAGGACTGGGGGATCAGAACAAGGTGTGATCTGATTTTAAGTCTAATAATGAAAATGAAATCATTGAGACCACATGAGAACGGCACTTTGCTTCCCTAAAGGACATCAGTGAATTGAATGGCCTACTTTTCTCCAGATCCACAGAAATGTGATCAACCTTTAACTGACTTCAGAAATGGCCAAACAAGCCATTTAGTTGCAATAATTGCTAGAAATTAGCAAAAACGGAAAAAAAAGTTGGACTACCTAGTATCAACAAAGGTACCAGAAATAACAATGGCAAATACCATTCTGCCAACTCTGTAAAATCCTCCTTACAACTAATGACAAAATTGAGATAGTAATTTCACAGGCTAGTCAAACAATAGCCTGGCACAGTTAAACACACAGAATCATACCCTACTGACAAGTCCCAGACAAGATCACCATTGCCTGGGAGTATGACCTGCCACAGCAGTTTACAGAAGACAGCATATTGCCCTAGCACATGCTCAACATTGACACCAAACCCCATGAAGTCTCATGACATCAGGACAAACACAGGCAAAGAAACCTCCTGCTGACTATCATGTACTGTCCCTTCTTCAGCTGATGTTTCAGTACTGGTCCATGTTAAACACCCCTTGGAAAAAGCACTGAGGGAGCACTGGAGAGAGAGGGTGTCATTGCCAGCCAAGAGTTACGTGCAGCAGCACCACTATTGATCAAGCTGGTCAAGTCTTAAACATCATAAAAGCTAAATTGGGTTTGAAGCAGGTGGACAGAACCAACAAGAGGGAAAAACATACTTGATTTCAATCTCGGCAATCTGCCTGCCACAGATGCATCTGTCCATGACAGTATCAGTAAAAGTAACCTCTACCACTGTCCTTGTGGAAACAAAGTCCCATATTCACATTTAGAATACTCTCCATTGTGTTGTTCGGACTATAAAATTTAAAGGTAAAGTCATCCTTGCCCTACCAGACCACAGCGCTGACCTCTCGTTCAAAAGAAATGACTGGTAGTCGTTTAAATCTAGGGTCACCATGCCTCAGGCGACAGGAGAGGTTGAGAAGGAGAGTTCTTCACAGTAACCTCAGCCAGTGATGGAATTGAACCCATGCTGTTGGCATCACTCTTCGTCGCAAATCAGACATCTGATCAACTGAACTGATCAACCCACCCTTCCCACCAACCAGTCCCCCAACTCCTGATGCTAAATGGGGTGGGCTTTGAATAAGTCCAGCCACTGAAGGTTGGACAGCCACGAGGTGCTGAGCACTATCAACATCAGCAGACTTGTACTCTAATACAATTATCAATTTATGACCCACATATCCTACACTTTACAAGTACCATTAAGCCAGGAGATTAACTTTCATTCAATGAAGTGTGCAGAGGGGGCCGGAGTAGCATCAGGCATGCAAGCCTAAATTTAAGAGTATCTGATTTACGAACGCTCATACTTGCAAATGGAGGGATGAATTAATACTAATTTTAAAGATCTGACATGCAAACTTTTCTTCATACTTATGATCACCCATTTTATATTGTCTGATATTGTGTTCCGACTTGCATACAAGTCGATTTGTGAATGTCCTCAAGAACAGAACCTGGTCTCAACCCAGGGACTGCCTGCACCTAAAAATGAAGTGTCAAGCTGGCGGAACAACAAAGCAGGACTACTGGCACGCCAAACAATATAAGCTGCAAATGACCGAGGTAAACAATCCCACAATCGATGGATCAGATCTAAGTTCAGCCTTGTCATGAATGATAGTGAACAATAAACTCACTGGAGGAGGACTATCTTTAATTATGGGGCAGCCCATAAGTGCAAAAGATAACTTGCAAGAATCTTCAGTGATCTATCTCAGCCTACGTGAGAGGTCGCCAGCATCACAGATGCCAGCATTTAGCCAGTTCAATGCACTTCACATGACATCAAGGAACAGTTGGAAACACTGGACACTAGAAATGCTATGGGCCCTGACAACATTCCAGTTACTGTACAGTAGCGGTAGAGAGTGTGAATGTTTGTGGATTGTCTTGAGGACTAGTGCTCCAGAACTTGCAGTGCCCATAACCAAGCTGTTCCAGTACAACTATACTGCTGGCAATGTGAAAAAATTATCCAGGTATGCCCCATACTCAAATATCCAACTCAACCAATTACCATCCCATCAGCCTACTCTCAATTATTGGTAAAGTGATAGAAGAGTCATAAACAATGCTATCATGCAGCACTTCTTTAGCAACAACCTGTTCACTGGTGCTCATTTTGGGCTCTGCAAGGATCACTCAGATTCTGACCTCATTACAGTTTTAGCTCAGACTTCGACAAAAGTCCTGAATTTCAAAGTTGAAGTGAGAGTACTGCCCTTAATATAAAGGGCACATTTGATCTAGTGTAGCATCAAGGAGCCTGAGCAAATCTAGAATCAATGGGCATCAGGGAAAAGGTGGTTGCAGTCATACCTAGCACAAAGGAAGATAGTTATGGTTGTTGGAGGTTAGTCATCTCAGCTGTAGGATATCATAGAGTCACGGAATCCCTTCACTTGATATCAACATCTCTGCAGTAATTCCTTAGGGTAGTGCCCAAGGGCCAACCAGCTTCAGCCGCTTTACCAATGACTTTCCTCCATCATGAAGTCGGAAGTATGGATCATTACTCCCTCTGATATTTGTATTAGTGTGCAGAACTCTGAGATATGTGCTTGGCAGCAACATCCGTAACCAGAATTCAATGCATCAGCATGCAACCACACCAATCGGCATGCAGGGAAACCTGGAACACACTGGCAGTAAATTCTGGCAGGGATGCTTGCTTACCATGTATAGTACTGGGTTTAGGCTGACAAATGACAAGTATCAATTGTACCACCCAAGTGTAAGGCAATGACCATCTCTAACAACATAGTGAGATTCTATTACCCCTTGATAATCAATGACATCATCATCATGGAAATCTTATCTACCATCCAGGGACATGTTAGGAAATTAATGGGACTAACCATTTAAATCGTGCAGCTACAAGAGCAGGTCACCTCCGGACTCCCGAAACTCTGTCCTCCATCCACAAGGCACAAGCCAGGACTATGACGGAATATTCTCTACTTGCCTGGATGGCTGCAGCTCCAACAACACTTAAGCAGCATGACACCATTGAGGACAAAGCAGTCCACTTGTTTGGCTCCACATCCACACTCTCTACTACCAATGCTCAGTAGCAGCAGTGCACACTATCTAAAAGATACCCTGCAGAAATTCACCAAAGCTCCTTAGACTGAACCTTTCAAATCCACAAGCTCCACATACTAAGCACAAGGGCAGAAAATACATGAGAACACCACCACGTCCAAGTTCCCCTCCAAACCATTCACCATCCTGACTTGGAAATACATCACCATTCCTTCACTGCCACTTGTCAAAATCCTGGAATTCCCTCCAAAATGACAGTGTAGGCCTACCTAAACAAAATTAACTGCAGCAGTTCAAAAAAAAGGTTACCACAACCTTTTCTAGAATAACTAGGGATTGGCAATAAATGCTGGCCCAGCCAGCAAATATTTCATCCCATGACCGAAAAATAAAAAGAATAAATTCCCAGATGTGAGGGCCTTGTTCATTAACAGATGGACATTCTGCATGGAGATAAGTAGAGGGGCACAAAAGCTGATCTAGCATAAAATCTACATAATTGGCAGTTTGAGGGTTGAGTAGGATTGGAGGGGGATTCTCCCAATCCACACAGCAGATGCCAAATCCAATGATGGGGCACAATAAGGCTTTCAGAGGACACCTAAACAGATACAGAGGAAAAGCTGTAAGCATATCCATGAGGGAATCAAATCAGCAATGGCAAATATGACTGCAAGTTGCTATTGATCACAATTTTTAAAAAGTATGCATTGACACAGAACCTCTGAATCAATCACTATCATGTCTTCAAACCATTCCATCTGAACTATTCTATTCAAACTTGTTAATTTGGAAATAGAACCAATTCAACATCCAGCAAATGAAAAACCCCGATAAATCTGAGCTTTGACAACATAGTATTTATGATGATTACAGGTATATTAAAATGTAAATTAATCAACAAAAATAAAAATATAGCTCCTTTGACAATAAGTTAAGTAGCTTCACCCCACCACTATCAGCAATACAAAAGATGACAAGTATCTTTTGCTGATCTGATGATAACTATAGTTCAGATAATATATTCACATTTGAGGATGTTAATGCAGGTGATTACGAGGCCAATAACAATGATTAAATATTACCTTCAAATGTGTAAACACAATATTTCACATAATTTCGGCTTGTTACTTTTATACATCATAGGGCTGATTCCATGACTGGGAACTACCAGTGAGATGCAGTGACCACAGATAACACAATTCAGTAAACGGTTCACCCTCAGATAGTGATTTTCAATTTATTTAAACTACCAGACTGTAAATCATGATGCAGGATTTCCTGAGCAATCTCACACCTCACTGGGAGCACTGATCACGAATTGACTTTTAGGTCCATTTACTGCACTTGTTAAATATTGTATTACTGACAAAAGTTATCACAAAAATAGATTAAGTTCTAAAAATAACAAAGGATGGGTTTTGCACAATTCGACTCCTATTGCACATGGACTAACCATGCAAAAACAAACTCTAACCTAACAAGGACACTCAGTGACAGCACATGGGAAGGAAGGTGGGAATAAAATCACACCAGTGCAATATTACGCTATTCTTTGGATCTTGGATCTATGGAAGCAGTGGCAAGTAGTGGAGACTATGCCTGACTTGAGAGTGCTCAAGGGGGGAGTGTTATCAATATTGAGAGAAATATTTTTTGTATCCTCACAGTGACTACCTTTACCACAACGCACGTGAAATCCACCTACATATTTAAAAATAAAGTTCAACACTCATTCAAGATAAAACCAATGATGTGGAGGTGCCAGTGTTGGACTGGGTGGGCAAGGTCAGATATCACATGACACCAGGTTATAGTCCAACAGGTTTATTTGAAAACACAAGCTGTCGGACACCTGAAGGAGGAGTAAGGCTCTGAAAGCTTGTGTTTTAAGATGAAACCCAAAATAAAGACAATGAATCTGCTAACTGAATTAAATCGAATAACAGTTCATAATCCATGTATTTGTTCAATTTTCATAGCAGCATGAATGTAGAACTTCTTGTTGCTACTCACATGACTGTCATGCTGTAAAAGTCAGTACTCCATTGATACTCAATCACACGTGATACGTAATTTACCATGCCCTGGATCTCGGCAATTCTCAAAAACCTGCATTTACGTAGAACCTTTAATGTATTAGTGCCCTAAAATGCATCGCAGAAGACAATAACAGAAAATATGACACCAAGTAACATAAGGAACTGAACTAACCTTTTGGTCAACTCCGAAGAGATGGAAAGTGAAATAGAAATCCGAGCAGGTTTAGGCGAAGAATTCCAGGACTGAGGGTCTGGAACCTGAAGGCAAAGCCCTCAATGATGGTGTGATTAAAATCAAGGATACTCAAAAGTCTACAACTAGAGCACCATTGAAATCTTATGGGCTTGTTGGTTTCAAGGGGTTACAGAGATAGGGAGTTCAAGAGAAACTGGAAAGCAAGCTTGACAATTTTAAAATTGAGATATGGCTTAACCAGGAACCACTAGTCGGATGTGTGGTCAGCATGGATGCGTTGGACCAAAGGATCTGTTTCAATGCTGCACAGCTCTATGATTCTATGACATTACAGGTCAGCAAGTATGAATGAAGAACAGATTTGGTGCAAGTAAACTTCAGGCAACTGAGCTTTGGTATGCCACTTTTACAGAAGGTAGAATATGGAAAGCCAGTGAGGAGTGACTGGAATAGTCAAATAATGGTCAAAAAGGCATGAATGAATGTTTCATTAGCAAGAGACTCGAGGCAGAGTAGAATCGGGCAATGTTACAGAGATGAAAACTGGCAGTTTTAGTGATGTGCAGATATGTGCTCAGAAGCTTACCAAATATAACAACAAGGTTCTGAAAAGTCCGTTTCAGCCTCAGTTATGAGGGAGATGGATGAAATTGAGTGATAGGGAACAGATTTTGCAGCACAGAGCAAAGTGATTTGCTTCCATTTTTCCAACATTTAACTGGAGGGAATTTCTGTTCATCTGGTAAAAACTGCTTGATAATTTAAAAATAATGGAGGAAAGAGAGAGAAAGATGGTGGTGAGGTAGAGCATGTATACATGACACTGCTGTGTTTTCAGATAATGTCACAACAGATAAAAAGATTGATCAAGCAGTTTATTTAAATCATTAAGTAGTAAATGACTGCTGACGGAATTTATTGTTCAACTTTAAGAATGTACTTTATTAGCAGAGCTTTTCATTGCCTTTCATTCTCCAATCAATGAGATTCATTTTTTCCCAAATAATCTTGCTATCAGACCTTTGTGGTAGGTATCTTCTAATCAACCTGTTCAGGGATGTTATGACACACCTCTGGCGCAGGTGGGACTTGAACCTGGGCTTCCTGACTCACAGGTAGGAGACCTACCAGAGCAACACAACAGCTCCAGACCGCTGCAGTATATTTGCTTGCTAGTTAGATCATTTCATTTTTCATCAAATTTACAATTATTTGAGAGTTTGTAAAGTTTACTAACCACTAAGCATCTGTGTTCAATAGATATAGAACGCAGTCTTACAAGGTCAGAATTCATTGCAACTTTTAGATCCAAAAAGTCCTAATAAACTATGTTTGTGGACCATAACGTAGAAAGGAACACCCCTTTCCCTCCCTCCGAAGCAAGTCAAACACTCTTAGATTTTATTCACGTTGACTCAGTGGTTAGCACTGCTGCCTCACAGCACCAGGGACCCGGGTTTGATTCTACCCTCAGGCGACTGTCTGTGTGGAGTTTGCACATTCTCCCCACGTCTGCGTGGGTTTCCTCCGGGTGCTCCGGTTTCCTCCCACAGTCCAAAGATGCGCAGGGTAGGTGGATTGGCCTTGCTAAATTGCCCGTAGTGTTCAGGGATGTGTAGATTAGGTGGGTTATAGGGGAACCGGTCTGGGTGGGATGCTCTGAGTGTCGGTGTGGACTTGTTGGGCCGAAGGGCCTGTTTCCATACTGTAGGGATTTTATAATCTATGATTCATTTAAATCCATTCTTCAGACATGAATGCAAAGGAATACCAGCATTTATTGCCCCATCCTTGTTCTCTTTCTTTTCAAACCCTTCAACACAACTACCACATTTGCCATCAACCAGCTTCTGCCTGTATCCACTTAGCACACCATTGTGATTTAACTCGATACCTTCAGCATTGCTAACAGCCAAGCTATCGACGCTTTTAGCCCTACAGTCATCAGGGCAGATGCAAGAATACCAAATTTTAAAGGGGGAAGCAATAACATACTGCATGAGAAAAAGATGCTGACTGGTTGGCAAGTTAGCTCTGTTTGGACAAGGCATTGGCATGGACAATGAACCAGGAAACTATGGTTTGCATTCTTTTGCCTAATTTTAAAAAAAGGTACAATGCTAAACAGTTCCTTTTTTCAGCACAGGACAGGTCCCCAACAAAAAAAGCCTGTCTGATAAATTGGTTGTTAATGTAATTCTTAGCACAATCGGGACTTTTCACTCTTGTGAAGTCTCATTTACTGTTCAATATTATTTACTGAGATTTGCAGACACTTGATGGCTGAGTATAGTCAGCACTTGCCAACTGTGAACAGCTGAAGGGACAAGCTATGTGATAATGATCTACAAGCCATTGTGCATAGAATCACTACAGGACAGACAGAGGCCATTCAGTCTGTCAAGTCTACACCAACCCTCCGAAGACAGCATCCCACCCAAACCACTGCCCCACCCTAACCTTGCAACCCCACGTTAAACATGGCTAATCCACGTAGCCTGCACATCCCTGAACACTATAAAGCAATTTAGTACAGCCAATTCACCTAGCCTGCACACCTTTGGACTGTGGGAGGAAGCCAGAACACTCAGTGGAAACCCACAAAGACATGGGGATAACGTGCAAACTCCACACAGATATCTACATGTCTTTCAATATTTATTGGTTCTATACCAGTAGCTGCCATATACATATCCATCAAGTTCCCACTTATTTATATTCTTTCAAGACTGAACAGCCTAAACTTTTTCATCTTTTTGCATAATTCAGTCCACTGGTCCAGGAATTAGCAATGTGGTCCTTCTGTGCACTGCCTCTGAGGTCTCAGTGCCTTATTCATTTCTTAGAACCAACACTAAATTGAGTACTCATGCTAAAGGCTGGTCAAGAGAATGCAATACAATTCAGTTCCCTAATTACTTTGTTCAATGCTGCTCATCTGCAAATATTGTCACATTATCACAAAAAGTTCACAATCAATCTGACCAATCACCATTACTAGAAAATGCATTGGTGCTAATACTAGGTGAAAATAATATGACGCTTAATCATAAAGGTGCTCTGTGCTCAAACAACCTTCATTGCCTAGACTTACAAAATTAGAAAAGTCATAGAAACATAGAAAATAGGAGCAGGAGGAGGCCATTCAGCCCTTCAAGCCTGCTCTGCCATTCTTCACAATCATGGTTGATCGTCCAACTCAACAGCCTAATCCGGCTTTCTCCCCATAATCTTTGATCCCATTCGCCCCAAATGCTATATCTAGTTGCCTCTTGAATACATTCAATGTTTTGACATCAACTACTTCCTGTGGTAATGAATTCTACAGGCTCACCACTCTTTGGGTAAAGAAATATCTCCTCCCTCCATCCTAAATCGTCCACCCCGAATCCTCATACTGTGATCCCTGGTTTTGGACACAGCCACCATTGGGAACATCCTCCCTGCATCTACCCTATCCAGTCCTGTTAGAATTTTATAAGTCTCTATGAAATTCTCCCTCATTCGTCTGAACTCCAGCAAAAGCAATCCCAACCTTGTCAATTTCTCCTCATACGTCAGACCTGCCATCCCTGGAATCAGCCTGGTAAACCTTCGCTGCACTCCCTCGAGAGCAAGAGCATCCTTCCTCGGCAAACAAGACCAAAATTGCACACAATATACCAGATGTGGTCTCACCAAGGTCCTGTACAACTGCAACAACACATCCCTGCTCCTGTACTCGAAACCTCTCGCGATGAAGGCCAACATACCATTTGCCTTCTTTACCGCCTGCTGCACCTGCATGTTTACCTTCAGCGATTGGTGCACAAGGACACCCAGGTCCCACTGCAGACTCCCCTTTCCCAAATTACAGGCATTCAGGTAATAATCTGCCTTCTTGTTTTTGCTTCTGAAGTGAATAACCTCATATTTATCCAAATTATATTGCATCTGCCATTGATTTGCCCATTCACCCAACCTGTCCAGATCATGCTGAAGGATCTCTGCATCCTTTTCACAGTTCACCCTCCTGCCCAACTTGGTATCATCTGCAAACGTAGCGAAATGATGCTGGGAAAATTGTTGGGATTGAAGGCCAATAAATCTGCAGGACCTGATAATCTACATGCCAGAGTACTTAAGGAGGTAGCTCTAGAAATTGGATGCATAGGTGGTTATCTTCCAGTTTTCTATAGACTCTGGTGATGTTACATTTTGTTCCCTTATCCAAATCATTAATATATATTAGGAATAGCTGGAGGCCCAGCACCGATCCCTGTGGCAACCCACTAGACACTGCCTGTCAATTTGTAAAGGACTCATTAATTCCTCCCCTTTGTTTCCTCTCTGCGAACCAGTTGCCTATCCATCTCAACACACTTCCCCCAATCTGCTTTAGTCTTGCACATTAATCTCTTATGTGGGACTCTGTCAAACGCTTTCTGAAAGTCCAAATATACTGCATGACTGGCTTCCCTTGTCAACTCTACCAGTTACATCTGCATAGAATTCCAACAGATTTTTCAAGCATGACTTCCCCTTCATAAATCCATGCCGACTCTGTCTGATCCTGCCACTGCTTTTTAAATGCTCAGCTATAAAATCCTTGACAACGGATTTGAGAAACTTCCCCAAAACCGATGTTGGTCCATAATTCCTTGTTTTCTCTCTACCTCCATTTTTGAATTTTGGAGTGACGTTAGCCACCCTCCAATCCGCAGGACCTGTTCTAGAGTCTACAGAAAACTGGAAGATAACCACCAATGCATCCATTATTTCTAGAGCTACTTCCTTAAGTACACTGGCATGTAGATTATCGGGTCCTAGGGATTTACTGGCCTTCAATCCCAACAATTTTCCCAGCACCATTTCGCTACTGTTGTTGATCTCCCTCAGCTCTTCCCTCTCACTAAATCTTGCATCCTCCAACAATTCTGGTATCTGATTTGAGTCCTCCTTTGTGAAGACAGGACCAAAGTATGTATTCAGTTACTCAGCCATTTCTTTGTCCCCTGTTATACATTTACCTGTTTCTGTCTTTACCAATCTCTTTCTCTTCATGTACCTATATAAACTCCTAGCGTCAGTCTTTATGTTCCCAGCAAGCTTACTTTCATACTCTATTTTCTCCTTCTTAATCCTTGCTCCTTCTTTGCTGAATTCTAAACTGCTCCCAATCCTCAGATTATTATTTTTCTCGGCTAATCTGTATGCTTCTTCCTTGGATTGAATGTTATCTCTTATTTCCTTTGTGAGCCATGGATTGGCCCTCTTACCCATTTTGCTTTTGCGACAGACAGGAATAAGCAGTTGTTGCAGTACCCCCATGCGTTCCTTGAATGTTTGTCATTGAGAATCCATTGTAATCCCTTTAGGTAACTATCCCCAATTTATCAAGGCCAACTCACTCCTCATATCCTCAGTTTCCTTTATTAAGGTTCATCACCCTAGTCTCCCAATCAACAACCGCACTCTCCATCTTGATAAAAAAATTCTATCATGTTATGGTCGCTCTTCCCCAAGGGGTCTCACACAACTAGATTGGCAATGATTCTCCGATCATTACACAGCACCCAGTCTAAGATGGCCTGCTCGCGAGTTGGTTCCTCCATATACTGGTCAAGAAAACCACCTACATACACTCCGGGCATTCCTCTTTTACGGCATTGTGGCTAATTTGATTTGCCCAATGTATGTGCAGGTTAAAATCGCCCATGATCACCAATATTTCTTTATCACATGCATCTCTAATTTCCTGTTTAACGCCATTCTTGTCATTACCACTGCAGTTTGGGGTCTATATATGACACCTACTAATGTTTTTTGCCCCTTGGTATTTCTCAACTATATCCATACAGACTCCAAATTGTCAGAGCTCATATCCTTTCTCACTATTGAGTTAATTTGCTCTTTAACCAGCACCTGCCACCTCTTCCCTTTTGCCTGTCCTTCCTAAATATTGAATACCCCGGGCCATTCAGACCCTATTCCTGGTCACCATGCAGCTATGTCTCCATAATCCCCATTATATCGCACCCGTTTACATCTATCTGTGCGATTAGTTCATTCACCTTATTGCAGATGTTCCACGCATCTGGGAGAAATACACCAAAAACTGTTGGTACCTATGAAATCATATCTAAGGATGAGAGAAAAAATAGAATAATTGGTGTAAAATACTGCCTCTTTGCCTTTAATTCATTTCTTTAACGAACAAGGGAGCTTCAGTGGTAGTGTAGTATGCAGCCCGCAGGACCAGGATATCCGTGTTCAATCCCAATTGTTTCAGACATGCACAACTAAATCTTTGAACAGGTTAATTAGAAAACATGTAATTGCTATCGTCTATTAGCAGAAATACCATAGCACCACAGTATAAACAACAGTATAACAAACAGGCTTTCCACACAATATACAAGCTACAATCTACAAACAACAGTTGTCCATATTGGAACTGAACTACATGGATTGTCTCTCCCATATGGCTGTAATGTGTTCTCCTTAACTGTAAGCACCAAGAAAACCATGATCATGATACAAGGTGTCGCACCTCCATCTCTGATCACACTTAGTAACACTTGAAGAGGTTACCAAAGTCTGCTATTTTGGTTCCATGATGACCATCTGTCTCTTAATGCAGAACTTGACATTCAAATAGAAAAAATGCCTATCATCTTTCACTAACTCTCAAAATTTGCACGCAATTAAATCAAGCCACCTCTTCAAACAAACATGTGGGTGTACTGGGTTTACAGCACCTTGTTGTAGGACTGTGAAACATGGACGACTTACAGCTATCAAGCAAAGAAGCTCAACAAGATCTATCTTCACTGCTAGCAGCGTGATCTGGCTATATCATGAAGAGACAAAATCACAAATGTGGCCACCCACTAAAAAACAAAGCTCTCAGGTCTGTTGTTATTCATCAAGAAGAGCTGTAAAGTTGTAAAGAAGACAGACACAGTATCTGCGACATCAGGAAACCAGAGCAAATTTACCAATAAGATGTTAAAATCTCTGCTTTAAGAATGCTTGAAATGAAGATTCTAAATATCAAATCTCACATTTGGAAGACACTAGTTAATAACAGCAAATTGGAAACATCATCTGTCAGATGGCATGCATCTCCATGGGATCAGCGGCTGCAGTAGGATGGCTACAGTCATTACCAACTGTTGACCACTTCAAATGCAGCACTTGTAGCAGGACCTACCTCTGGTTTGATTTGTCTCTACAGTCATGAGCAACAGTTCAGCACATGAAGCTACCCCATCCCCAACTAATTTCTTTTGCTGCATGAAAGGATCAAGAATAAAATGGCACAGATTTAGGAATGGTCAAAAATAGTAATCGCAACATGGGGATTATTTTTAAATTCAGCCTTTGGCTATAATCTGGAAACTACTGCAAGACAGTGTGGTTGAGACAGGTTTAATCAAGGCATTCAATTATGAATTGGATTGTTATACAGAAACAAAGTTGTTGCAGCAGCAGCGTAGGGGAAAAGGCTGGGCACTGGCATACATGAATTGCTCCTGCAGAGGATCAACATGGATCCATCATTTTGTGAAATGGAAGGATGTCACCAACTTGGTCCAAGAGACAAACTGCCTAAATATTTTCTATTGCATCAATTTCAAGTTTGCAAACTGAATCAAAAAAGAATTGACTTTATCAAGTTGAGCAGTAAGCTAAAAAAAATTAAAATTGAAAAATAATTGAATAAGAATGAGGATTGCATTTTCAACTCCTGTTATATTTTGTATTGTTCCCACTTCAAACACAATTTTTCACTGATCCACTTCCAATACTTTGAAAACAAGTATTAGTACTTCAACAAAATAAAAACCCTATATCTCAGAAGCAAGCTCAGGGTGCTTCTAAGTAGCTTTTACATACTTCTTTGAATTTCATCTCATCCTTCTGGCTCCGTTTTCTTTTACGGGAGTCTTCTCGGTCTTTTTTATTGATCTTGATCCATTTTGTAACCTAGAGTTAATGATAACTCCAGTTAAAGAAAATGATGCATTTTATTCAGCACATATTTTGGCATTAAGGCAATATGTTCTTCAAACTTCCCACCAGTCTAAATATTTCTAACAGGAAATAAGTTAAAGACAATGTTGAATAAACTTAATCCATCAGTGTAGATTGGCTGCATGTCAAGTTTGTTTTTTTCCCTTGTTAAACATCTTCCAAATTAATTAGTATATTCTTAAAAGAAAAACAGAAGACAAAACATAATGTTTGAGATGCATGAAAATAGTCTGCCAAACTTCCAAGTTATCATTTACAACCACTTATTAAACAATAATGTCCTCACCTCACTCTGCACTTCAGAGACCAGTCGGTTCTCAGTCCACTTCAGTGTTTCATCCAAAAGAGGCTAAAGGGAGAAAGGAAATCGGAAATTCCACATTTTCAAATCTCAAGGAACAAGAACTTTAGCTTACTTTTCAGTTATAATTAAATCCACTACTGATTTTGCTTTTGATTTGAATTTCACCTCCAGACCATAAGCAGTTACAGCAGCAGAGTCCAATGTGTAAAAACACCATAACCTCGCTTTGTCCATCTTTGTTGGTCTTAGTCTGCTACTCACCTCCCCTTTCCATCCAGCCCATATCCACTACCACCCTCCTCCCATCCCACAACCACTATATTCCTCCTCCAAGCCTGAACCCACCACCCCCTACTCTACACCCACTCACTTCACAATTCAACTAGCACTGCTTTCCTCCAACCTACATCCACCAGATCTATCGCCCCCAAGCCTACGCCCTCCACTCTCTCTGCAGCTCATGCTTCCATTCCTCCAGCCCAAGTCCGCATCCACTAGAAAGTACCGTGAAAACAATTTGCGACGCCTCCTCGCGGAATAGTTGGAAGTTTATGATAGCAGCAAGAGTGAATGATTCACACGTTGCGTCCCTCTATCCCTGCCGCTTTAATAAAAGCGCACACTGTCGCTTCCTCGGAAACACTGTGCGGCTGGCGGCGTGTCCCTTCAGCACAGCAGGGTTGTGGGTTTGGGTTAGTGCTGCACGTGGCCGCTCCGGGTGCCGGAGGCGCGAGCATTCTCCTCCCGCCGACACAACATTCCACCCGGAGAGAAGGAGCTCCTCCGACTGCCAGCCACTGGGCTAGCATGTACATTCTTCGGTGCCTGCTGAAGGCGAAGCTCCAACTAACTGCATGTACAAAAATAAAGCCAACTCGCCCGGAAGGAACAAGAAATGCTTTGTTGTTGTTTTGGTGCGGTGCCGCCCCGTGTGTAGGTGGGCGGTGAGTGGGAGCTGGGAATGTGAAAGTGAACTTGATCCAACATTGATCACTCAACCAGCAAAAGCTTCATTGTCCTTCATATACCAAACATAACTGAGATGCACTGCCCCAGCTAACCGCGATCAGGCTACACAATGACAGAATACTTGTATTCATTGCTGCCAACATAGCAAGTCAATACAAATACACGAAATTCTTTGCCGACTTTGCATTCAAGCAACACAATTAATCTTCAACAAAGCGTCCAAACGCGGTATGCCCACTGAAACGCCAAAGCTATTCTACTCAGTTTAACATTTCAGTTTTGATTTAAATTAAACATATACATTTCGTTCAGATTACACGCTTCACTATGAAATTACATAGCTCACAGTCAAAATAATCAGCCTATCGCCCGCGGTAATCTTTTTTGACGAAATATGGTAATAGCTATTGGAAATTCTTCAATAGGAACACGTTTCTTAACAATGGAGAAAATTGCATCCGGTTTACTGTACAATAATTTTTTTCTAACGAAAGCAGCTTGCATTTATATTGGGCCTTTGACGTATCGGAACAGATCCCAAGCGACTTTGAACAGTGTTATCAAACGAAATGCAAACAAGGATATTAGCACGGTCGACCAAAAATCTAGTCAAAGGGAAGGTTTTAGGAACTTGGTAAAGGACACAAAACTAGAGACAAAAATGACAGGTTTAAAGAGTAAATTTCAGAACTTGGCAGATGAAAGCACAGAAGCCAATAATACTATGAAATTGCCACTTGTACGAAACAGCCCAAATATTTTGAATAATTGCAATCAGATTGATGTTAACGCACTTTGCAACACTGTTTCATTCATTTTGCGTGTACCATATTGTACTATCCAGATATTTGAAACCATCTCTACCAGAATATTCCTTCCTAACCTGTATTTCTCCGAGCCATTAGAATTAGACCTGCACAAGTGGCGTTCTGGAACAACTACAGGACCTTGAAAACTTCACCAATAATGTGTTTTGCTCAAGTGTCACTGTCAGGAATCACAGACTACCTGAATGTCCAGCTTCACAGTACAGGAGTTCCTGATTGGGAATTAAAGAGTTGACAAGCAAGACACAGAAAAAGAAGAAATCATAGTTTTGGACAACCTCTTTTTAAAATAAAAGTCTTAGGGTGAAAGCTAGGATTCATTAATCATAGCTCTTTGTGCCCTTTTTAATTGTGGTAACAGGAGCTTCAAATACATCGCGGTCATTATCTGGCAAATATTGCAGCCCCAGAGGCACCATACCTTAACCATCAAAGACGGGAAGTAAATGAGAGGAAGACCTAAACGTGGTACAGTTGAATCATCAGTAACAATGCACTTACGTATGGCCTTGTATTCTAAAGCATGGTATAATAACAGCATTCCATCTATCCTCTGCTTCATTTTATCTGCAACGCATCAGATCTTCGACACGGGTACTATCATCACACGTGGGAACACCACCCACCACGTGGATGGCAGATATTCGTGTGCCATGTTGGCTAATGTTGTCTATCTCATACACTGCAAGTATGCCCTGAGGCAGGGTATATTGGCGAAAGCATGCAGTCAATAACACATCAGATCAACGGACACGACACATCAATCGCCAAATGCAGTCTCCCCCCCCTCCCCCCCCCGGCTCCCACACACACACACACATTCACTCTGTCTCACACCCACACTCTCTCCCCCCGACACAGACACACACTCTCTCCCTCCCCCGACAGAGACTCT
>JAHRHZ010000012.1:74518351-74587094 GCA_024137785.1 Ginglymostoma cirratum | reverse complement strand
CCCTCCCCCCCCCCCCCACACACACACTCAGACACACACTCTCGTGAGGGTTGAGAAGGGGAGAATGGAGCAGATGAATTCCTGGTTGAGTAGCTGGTGCAGAGGAGAAGGATTCACATTTGTGGATCATTGGAATCTCTCTGGGGTAGAACTGACCTGTATAAGAAGGACGGATTGCACCTGAATTGGAAGGAGACTAATATACTGGTGTGGGGATTTGCTCGAGCTGCTTTGGCGAGGCCGGGGGGTGGGGGGGTGGTCGTTGCAACCCAGAGAGATAGTGAGGAAAGAGAGCAGTCTGAGACTAGTACAGCTGGGAAAAGGAGAAAGTCAAACAGTCCGGGCAGGCAGGAACAAAGCAGAGAATGAGGTAAAACTGATAAATTAAACTGCATTTATTTCAAGGCAAGAGGCCTGACAGGTAAGGAAGATGAACTCAGCGCATGGGTGGGAACATGGGACTGGGAAAGCATAGCGACTACAGAAACATGGTTCAGAGATGGACAGGACTGGGAGCTCAATATTCCAGGGTACAGATGCGATAGGAAGGATAGAAAGGGTAGCAAGACAGGAAGGGGAATGGCATTTTTGATTTGATACAACATTACGGCTGAACTTAGGGAGGATATTCCTGGGAATACATCTCGAGAAGATATTCGGGTGGAACTGAGAAATAAGAAAGGGATGATCACCTTGTTGGGATTGGTACTATAGAACCCCCAACAGTCAGCAGGAAATTGAGAAACAAAAATTTGTAAGTAGATCTCAGTTATCTGTAAGAATAATAATGTGTTTATGTTTAGGGATTTTAACTTTCCAAATATAGACTAGGACTGCCACAGTGTTAAGAGCTTCGATGGAGTGAAATTTGTTAAGTGTGCACAAGAAAATTTTCTGATTCAGTATGTGGATGTACCCACCAGAAAAGGTGCAAAATATGACCTACTGTTGGGAAATAAGGCAGGGCAGGAGACTGAGGTGTCAGTGGGGGAGCACTTTGGGGCCAGTGACCATAATTTTACTAGTTTTAACATAGTGATGGAAAAGGATAGGTTAGATGTAAAAGTTAAAGTTATAAACTGGAGGAAGGTCAATTTTGACGCTATTAGGCAAGAACTTCTGAAAGTTGATTGGGTGGATATTCACAGGTAAAGGGACCTCTGGAAAGTGGGAAGCCTTCAAAAGTGAGATAACAAGAGTCCAGAGAGAGTATTATCCTGTTAGGGTGAAGGGCAAGGCTAGGTGTAGGGAATGCTGGCTGACTGGAGAAAATGAGGTTTTAGTCAAGAAAAAGAAGAAAGCATTTGTCAGCTATAGACAACAGAGATCGAGTGAATCCCTAGAATATAAGGGCAGTAGGAGTATACTTAAAAGGGAAAACAGGACAGCAAAAAGGGGAGTAAGGTTACGTTGGCAAATAGTGCTAAGGAGAATCCGAAGGGATTTTATAAATACATTAAGTGCAAAAGGCATAAAATAGGGCCTTAAAGCTTAGCAAGGCCACTTATGTGTGGAACAGCAGGGGCTGGGATAGATACTAAATGAACATTTTGCATCGGTGTTTACTGTGGAGAAGGATATGGAAGATACAGAATGTGGGGAAATAAATAGCAGCATTGAAAAACGTCCATATTACAGAGGAGGTGGTGCTGGATGGCTTAAAACACATAAAGGTGAATAAATCACTAGGACCTGATCAGGTGTGCCCTAGAACTCTGTGGGAAGCTAGGGAAGAGACTGTAGGGCCCCTTAGTGGGATATCTGTATTATCGATAGCCACAGGTGAGGTGCCAGCAGACCTGGAGGTTGGCTAACGTGGTGCCACTATTTAAGAAATGTGGTAAAAGATAGTCAACATGGCTTTGTGAATGGGAAGTCATGTCTCAGCAACTTGATTGAGTTCTTTGAAGATTTAACAAAGAGATTGATGAGGGCAGAGTGGTGAACGTGATCTATATGGACTTCAATAAGGCATTCAACAAGGTTGCCCATGGCAGACTGTTAGCAAGGTTAGCTCACATGGAATACAGGGATAACTAGCCATGTGAATACAGAACTGGCTCGAAGGTAGAAGACCGAGGATGGTGGTGGAGGGTTGCTTTTCAGACTGAGGGCCTGTGACGAGTGCAGTGCCACAAGCACGGGTACTGGGTCCACTGTTTTTCATCATTTATACAAATGATTTGGATGTGAACATAGGAGGTATGGTTAGTAAGTTTGCAGATGACACCAAAATTGGAGGTATAGTGGACATCCAAGAAGATTACCTCTGAGTACAACGGCATCTTGATCAAATGGGCCAATGGGCTGAGGAATGGCACATGGAATTCACTTTACATAAAAGTGAAGTGCTGCATTTTAGAAACACAAATCAGGGCAGGACTTATACACTTAATGGTAAGGTCCTGGGGAGTGTTTCTGAACAAAGAAACCTTGGAGTGCAGGTTCATAGTTCCTTGAAAGTGCAGTCGCAGATAGACAGGATAGTGAAGAAGGCATTTGGAATGCTTGCCTTTATTGGTCACTGCATTGAGTATGGGAGTTGTGAGGCCACGTTGCGATAATACAAGACATTGGTTTGGCCACTTTGGAGTACTGTGTGGAATTCCGATCTCCCTGCTAACAGGAAGGATGTCATGAAATTTGAAAGGGTTCAGAAAAGATTTACAAGGATGTTGCCAGGGTTGGAGGTTTGGAGCATAGGGAGAAGTTGAATAGGCTGGGGCTATTTTCCCTGGAGCATCAGATGCTGAGGGGTGACCTTATAGATGTTTATAAAATCATGAGAAGCATGGATACGGTAAATAGGCAAGGTCTTTTCCCTGGGGTATGGAGTCCAAAACTAGTGGGCATAGATTTAAAAGGGACTTAAGGGGCAATGTTTTCACGCAGAGGTGGTGTGTGTATGGAATGAGGTGCCAGAGGAAGTTGTGGAGGCTGGTACAATTACAGCACTTAAAAGGCATCTGGAAAGGTACATGCATAGAATGGTTTAGAAGGATATGGGCCAAATGTTAACAAATGGGACTAGATTTATCTCGGATATCTGGTTGGCATGGAGATTTGGACCAAAGGATCTGTTTCCATGCTGCATATCTCTATGACACCATGATTCTATTTTGACTCAGCAACAGAGAAGGAATGCTAATATATTTCCCAGTCAGGATGGTGAGTGACTTGGAGAGGAACTTGCAGATATTGGCATTCTCATGTATCTGTTACCCTTGGCCTTCTAGATGGTGGTTGCCATGGGTTTGGAAGGTGCTATCTCTCAATCTTTGGCGAATTTCTGCAGTGCATCTTGCAGATAGTACACACTGCTGCAACTGAGCATCAGTGGAGGGAGTGGATGCTAATGGATGTGGTGCCAGACAGAGGGGTTACTTGGTCCTGGATGTGGTCAAGCTTCGTAAGTGTTGTTCGAACATCACACATCCAGAAAGTGGGGAATATTCCTTCATACACCTGATTTATGCCTTGTAGATGGCGAACAGGCTTTGGGGAATCAGGAGGGGAGTTATCTGCCACATTATTTACATGGCAAGTCTATTGGAGTTTCTGGTCACATGGTAACCCCAGGATATTGAGAGGGACGGATTCAGTGATGGTAATGCCACTGAATGTCAAGGGGCAGTGGTTAGGTTGTCCTTTGTTGGAGATGTTCGTTGCCTGGCATTTGTGTGGTGTAAATATTACTTGATAGTTGTCAGCCCAAACCTAGAAATAGTCCAGATCTTGTTGCATTTGAACATGAACTACTTCAGTATCTGAGGAGTTGCGAATTGTGCTGAACATTGTGCAATCATTGGCAAATATCCCTACTTTTGACCTTATGATGGAAGGAAGGTCACTGATGAAGCAGCTGAAAAATGACAAGGCCCAGGACACCACCCTGATGAACTCCTACAGAAATGTCCTGGAGTTGAGGTGAATGACCTCCAACAACTGCAACCATTTTTATATGTGCCTGTTGTGACTATAGCCAGTGGAGAGTTTGCCTCTTGATTCCAACTGATTACAGCTGTGCTAGGGCTCCTTGATGCCAGACTTGGTTGAATGTCGCCTGATGTCAAGGGCTGTCACTCTCACTGCACTTCTGGAATTCAGCTCCTTTGTCCATATTTGAACAAGGCTGTAACAAGGTCAGGAGCTGAGTGGCACTAGTGGAACCCAAAACTGGGTGTTGCTGAGCAGGCGCTGCTTGATAACACTGCTGATGATTCCCTCTACTCCTTTACTGATGATTGAAAGTAAATTGATGGGACAGTGATTGGCCGGGTCGGATTTGACCTGCTTTTTGTGTACAGGCCATGCCTGGACAATTTTCCACATTATCGGGCAGATGCCAGTGTTGTAACTGTACTGGAATAGACTGACAAGTAGAGCGGCAGGTTCTGGAGCACAAGTCTTCAGTACTATTGCCAGAATGTTGTCAGGACCCATAGCCTTTGCAGTATCCAGTGTATCCAACCGTTTCTTGGTATTACGTAGACTGAATCTAAGTGGCTAAAAGTCGGTATCTGATATCAAGACCACTGGAACAGGCTGAGGTGGCTCATCCACTTGAAATTTCTGGCTGATGAATACTGTGAATGCTTCAGCCTTATCTTTTGCACTGATGTGCTGGGCTCTTCCATCATTGAGAATGAGGATACTTTTGGAGCCGCATCTTCAAGTGAGTCGTTTAATTGTCCACCACTATTCACGACTGGATGTGGCAGGACTGCAGAGCTCTGATCTGATCCGTTGACTGTGCAATCACTTAGCTCTGTCTATCATATGCTGCTTATGCTGTTTGGCGTGCAAGTAGTCATGTTTGATAGTTTCACAAAGTTGACAACTCATTTTTAGGTATTCCTGGTGCTGTTCCTGGCATGCCCTTCTGCACTCTCAACTGAACCATGGTTGATTCAAACGCAATGATTGAGTGGGGACTACACCAGACCATGAGTGTTCTGGAGTATGATTCTGCTGCTGTTGATGGCCCGCAGCACCTTGTGGATGCCCAGTATGGAGTTGCTGGATCTGTTTGAATTCTGCCCCAATTAGCACAGTGATACAACACAACACAATGCACAGTGTGGATTTTGTCTCTGTGTGGTGGTCACTCTTACCTTCATGGACAGATGCATCTGTCAAGGATAAGGATAAGGTCAAGTATGTTTCTCACTCTTGTTGCTTACCTCACCATTTGCCGCAGACCCAGTCTAACAGCTATGTCCCAACCAACTTGAACAGAAGTGCTGGTGTTGAGCCAATCTTGGTGGTGGACATTGAAATCTCCCATCCAGAATACAACCTGTGCCCTTGTAACCCTCAGTTCTTCCTCCAACGGTTTTTCAACATGATGGAGTACTGATTCATCAGATGAATAACAGAGTCAGAGCTGTACAGCACGGAAACAGACCCTTTAGCCCAACTCATCTACGCTAACCAGATATCCTAAATTAAACAAGTCCCATCTGCCAGCATTTGCCTTCTTGTACCCATCCAGATACCTTTTAAATGTTGTAATTGTACCAGCCTTCATCACTTCCTCTGGTAGCTCATTCCAAATTCCAAATTCACACCACTAGATCAACGCTAGGTGGTCCATCTGGTTTCATTTCTTTCTTGATACTTTGTAGCGATTGATACAGCTGAGTGGCCATTTCAGGAGGTAGTTCAGAGTCAATCACGTTGATGTGGCTCTGGAGTCACATGTAGGCCCGGCCAGGTAAGGGTAGCAGATTTCCTTCCCTGAAGGACATTAGTGATCCAGGTGGGTTTTTCCACAGTTAACAATGGTCATCAGAAGATCTGTATTTCCAGATCTTCTTCAAATTGAATTTCAAAATCTACTATCGCAAGATTTGTACTCAGGTCTCCAGAACATTAGTCGAGTTTCTGGATTAATAGTGTCGTGATAATATACTAGGCCATTGGTTAATGACGTTTATACTGTGCTTGGGCTTCTCTAGTTTTTGTTCAGGAACATGTTTCTCACGATTAGCAGGACTGACCAGATGCTGCAAAAGGTTCAGCTTGCCTGGTTTATAGTCAACTCATACTCTTTTTGAGTATCAAAAGCTCAATTCAAGTGGTTTACTACGTGAGTTATTCAACAAGTTTACCAGTGGTCTATGATCTGTTATCACTTCAAACTTACCGACATTTTCAGCTCTATTTGTATGGAAGATAATCCAGGCAATTGAGAGTGTTTCTCTCTGTGTGAGAATCACACTGTTCTACAGGTGTTAGCGATCTGTTTGCTCTCTTTATGATTTATGGGTTCTGCTTTGTCTTTTCGCACAAGAACTGCATTTAAGCCAACTAGACTTGCATCCTTGACTTTCTGGGTAGTTTTTTCAGGATTGAAACAGGCATTTATGCAAATTACTGACAACATGTTGTTTAAACATGTACAGCATGTTTATGTAATAAAGTCAATTCCCTTTTGTCAGAGTGCATGGGGAAGCAGACAGTTTAGTGATGTCAGAGCTGAAGTGACACAGAACAATACAATACATGATAACAAGATGTGGAGCTGGATGAACACAGCAGGTCAAGCAGCATTGTAGGAGCAGGAAAGCTTGACATTTCGGGCCCAGACCCTTCATCAGAAATGGGGGAGGAGAAGAGGGTTCTGAAATAAATAGGGAGAGAGGGGGAGGCGGATAGAAGATGGATAGAGGAGAAGATAGGTGGAGAGGAGACAGACAAGTCAAAGAGGTGGGGATGGAGCCAGTAAAGGTGAGTGTAGGTGGGGAGGTAGGGAGGAGATAGGTCAGTCCAGGGAGGACGGACAGGTCAAGGGGGCGGGATGAGGTTAGTAGGTAGGAGATGGGGGTGCGGCTTGTGGCCTCCTCTACATCAGGGAAACCAAGCGGAGGCTTGGGGACCGCTTTGCAGAACACCTGTGCTCGGTTCGCAATAAACAACTGCACCTCCCAGTCGCGAACCATTTCAACTCCCCCTCCCATTCCTCAGATGACATGTCCATCCTGGGCCTCCTGCAGTGCCACAACGATGCCACCCGAAGGCTGCAGGAACAGCAACTCATATTCAGCTTAAGAACCCTGCAGCCCAATGGTATCAATGTGGATTTCACAAGCTTCAAAATCTCCCCTCCCCCAACCGCATCCCAAAACCAGCCCAGCTCGTCCCCGCCTCCCTAACTTGTTCTTCCTCTCACCTATCCCCTCCTCCCACCTCAAGCCGCACCCCCATCTCCTACCTACTAACCTCATCCCGCCCCCTTGACTACTCTGTCCTCCCTGGACTGACCTATCTCCTCCCTACCTCCCCACCTACACTCACGTTTACTGGCTCCATCCCCACCTCTTTGACTTGTCTGTCTCCTCTCCACCTATCTTCTCCTCTATCCGCCTCCCCCTCTCTCCCTATTTATTTCAGAATCCCCTTCCCCTCCCCCACTTCTGGAGGAGGGTCTGGGCCCGAAACGTCAAGCTTTCCTGCTCCTATGATGCTGCTTGACCTGCTGTGTTCATCCAGCTCTACACCTTGTTATCTCGGATTCTCCAGCATCTGCAGTTCCTATTATTTCTGATACAATACAATACATGTTGATTCTTACAGACTCTGGGCTTCTGTGTGTTTGCAGGATCTACAGCATTTACAATTGTTGCAGACAAGTATGTAGGCTTTGAGTTCACTTTCAGTATGACAATAGACGAAAATGTCATTATGCTCAGCGTACCTATCAAGTCCTCGAAACACAGACTACATTATGTGTTGAAACAGTTCAGCTGCTGAATTCAGTCAAATGTTGCAAGTTGGTGGTGGGTAGGACGTCCCAGCCAGAACTCGTCTGCTCCACCTGCTCTTCTTCTTCTCCTTCTTTTTTCTTTTTCTTTCCTCCATGTGTGTTTTCTTCTTCTCCTTTTCTTCCCTTTGACTCTCGGCTTTCGACAATGACTCCTGGCCTCCACAACCTCCGGTGAGGAGCAACAATCCCCAGCCTACTATGACAATTCCTGGCCTCTGGCAAGCGACGACTCCTGGCCTGGCACATTAGCCTCCTGGTGTGGAGTGGCATCCTCCCAGCGTGGCATGCAGCCTCCCAGCATTAGCGTGACGACCTCCTGACCTGGCGCAGCAGCCTCCTCCCGTATGGGCCTTTCAGTGTGGCGACCTTTGGCCTCCACCTGTGGAACCAGGGGCCGGTGCTGACTGGAAACTAGGTGCCATCATGGTCTGGCACTGCTGCCTCACAGCGCCAGGGGCCTGGGTTCAATTCCACCCTCGGGCAATTGTCTGTGTGGAATTTGCACATTCTCCCCGTGTCTGCACGGGTTTTCTCCAGGTGCTCCGGTTTCTTCCCACAGTCCAAAGATGTGCAGATTAGGTGGATTGGCCATGCTAAATTGCCCGTAGTGTTCAGGGGTGTGTAGATTAGGTGGGTTATAGGTGGATGGGTCTGGGTGGGATGCTCTGTGGGTTGGTGTGGACTTGTTGGGCCAAAGGGCCTGTTTCCACATTGTAGGGGTTCTATGAACAAAAGATGCTCTGCTATAAGTACATATTGTGTTTAATCAATTGAATTCAGTTTTAATGAGATAACAGAGAGGGTTGGTGAGTGTTATGAGCTAACGTGATGCATACGGATTTTCAAAGATGCTTTGTAACGGTCACATAATGGACTTGTCAGCAAAATTTAAACACAGAATTAAAAGGACAATGGCAAGAAGTTGGCTTTTACAGAGAGAAAGTACATAATCCACAGGTCCTCCTTCCATATTGCAATCATTCTCTGATTCAATTCTTTGATTCTACACATTTACTTGCACAAATCTAAGAAAAAAAATTCCTCTAAAGTTTAATACTTGTTTAACACTTGTTTAACAAAAATATTTTAAAAGATGATCTCACAGGCAACATCAGTCATCAACTCAGACTGCTGACATGCAACTCTTGTGACGCTCTGATTGCCATGCAAAGAGAAACTAAACCCTGCTCCAGTGTTCCATTTTGAACTGTCACAATGATCAAATTACACTGAAAATTGCAGGAAACTGAATAAATCAGCCACATTATTAAAATAATGACACTGCTTAATCTCTTTTCAGCATCAAATTTTGTTCAAACTTAATCCCAAAATTGTATTTGCTTGCAAACGGCAAAGGGATGTTTAATTTTGCTAAATCTAAAATAACCACATTAAAAGACTACAATTATATGCAAGAGTAAATAGGAATACCCTGAATTTGTATTTTTTTTCCCTTTCCTGGTTGTTTTTGACAATATTATTATAAATACTATCATTCAGAAGTACACAGAATTTATAGCACAGAAAATAGCTCTCTGACTGATCCATATGGTATTTATACTTAACAAAAGTCACATTTAATACTCTTATCTTTTCCCACCTCGTATCAATCTATTCCCTTTTTCTTCCATGTCAGCATCAAGCCCCCAAAAATGCATCAATACTGACTACTTAAGCCAGTGGCAGCAAGCTGCATATTCAATTCCTGTTTAAAGAAATCCTTCCTCTGTTTTTATTTGTGTTTGTGGCTATTTTACATTTCTTCTTCCCTGTTTTGGTCTCAAGTATAACATAAAACACCTGTCTCACGTCTAAACACCTTCATTATTGCAAAAAAACTCTAATTTTCTTTCCAGAGAAGAGGTTCAGCCTTCTCATTTTCTTTTCAAATGGTTGCAACTTCTCAAATCCAATAATATTTTAGTAATCATTACTGCACTTTCTCTAATGCCTCAGTGTCCTTTTGTGATACAATTATGCAAACTTACTACTGCCTTCCTATTTTTATATAATTACTTATTAATTTGTCTGAAGCAGGATTACTTTTGTAAAGCTGTTAGTAAATCCTAAAGTAGCTAACATGCGCAACTGAATTTACATTTCACAGACATTCCTGTTAGGTAAAACCCTTTAAACATAAATTTTCAGGAATTGATTTGCACTCAGTCTTTGGTAAACACCTACGTGTGAAAAATAGGATAATTAAAAACACAGTATGCATGCATCTAAAGACAAGCAAATTAGATACTGCTAACGTTACAATGGAAAAAAAGAGAAATTACCTTTGGTATTCCAGCCACGTCCAGCCAGTTTTGAAAAATAACTTCCATGGACAATCCCTGACTGTGAATGAATTCAAAGGAGAAACCTGAGCAAAATATCAATTCAAGCAAATATTTTGTAAAAAGTAAGAGAAATATCTGAAGCCTTTATACAATCTAACACAACTGGCTACTCAGCGGGTGGCAAATGTTGACAGACTATAATCCAAGAAAAAATTAATAGGCACTTCAAAAATTATGTGTTGATAAAAGAAGAGAGTTGTGTGCATTGCCATCTGTATCGTTTAGTGTATGGTTTCTTTAGGGGCTTACATGGTCTTTACATGCATGGGGGTGGCCACCTTCTTGGCTAACAAGAAGGGTTTTTCAGGGTAAAACAAGATTCTCAACAACTATTCACGGGTTATAAGAATAGGCTTCAAGTTTCAACAAGGACTCTTAGGTGGGCTTAGCCTTACGTCTGAGTCCTGTTAGATCCTACTTTTTACTTTTCCACTATGTCGTCATGGGATTATCACAATGGGTGGTACTCACCACATAATCAAGAATTATTGCTTTCAGATCATTCCAGATCCGTACAGAACAAAACCCATATTTATTGAAGAGAAATTTTATTGGAATGGACTAACTTAAGTGCACATTTTGATGAAGTTATGGAGTGCAGCATTGCAGGTAATATGAATATGGATAAATTATCACTGCACAGCTGTTCGTAAGTTAGTGCATATAAGTTACCATGCAGCATAGCAATGAAAAGAAATTAAAAGCAATTCACTTAAACAAATCAGCTGCACACCCAAAAAAATTGGACAGTATATTGAGCCACAGTTCCTTTAGATATATATTAATGGCCTAAACTTGGGAAGTCATAGCAGAATTTCAAGTTCTGCAAATTAAGAATTTCAAATTAGCAAGTATCACATAACTCAGAAATGTTGTAGGCAGTGAGAAGGATAATAGCAGACTTTTAAAATACATATGCTATGAAATATATTGATACATGGCAGATAAAATGCAGAGAAGGATGAATAATTTTGGCAGGAAAAATGAGATGACGTCACATGAACTAACTCGTACAATTTTAAAGGAGAAGCATAAAGTGATAAACCAGACAATCTATGTAGGCAGTTCTTTGAATGTGACAAGATTAGTTTAGAAGACTGTTCAAAGGCATACAGGATTCTAGGTTTGATACAGTGTACAAAAACAAAGATACTGCCCAAGAAGATTGTGGCCAGTTTTGGACACCACTTTATAAAATATATTCAGGCTTTAGGGAGGCTGCAGAAGAGATTTATGAAAATGTTATCAGAGATGAAAGGCTACAGATTTTTGGATAGAGAAACAGGAATTGCTCTCCAAAGAACAAATAAATCTAACAAGAGTTTGACTGAGCAACTCAAAATCATAAAGCGTTTTAACAGCGTAAACAAGAAGAAACTGTTTCCAATTGCAGAAGGGTCCATAACCACAGGACTCAGACCTGAAAGTTGATTAGCAAAAGAAACTAAGGCAACATGTGGAAAAATTGTTTTACATAGCAAGTTTTGTTGTTCTAGCATGTATTGTTAGAAAAGGTAATGGGAACAGGCTCAACAATAACTTTGAAAAAGAAATTAGATAAATAGTTGAAGGAGTAAAATTGAAGAACTATGGGGAGGAGCAAAAGTGGGAACTAAATGGATGGGCATCATGGCCATACTCCTCTTGTGCTATTTCATTCTTAATCTTATGAAAATACAGAGCAGATGTCAAAACAAGTATTCAAATTATTTTGTAATGGAAAAGATTAATTTGCTAAACAATAAATGGACATTAATAAAAGGCTTTACAATGATAATGGAAACCTCTTCCTCAATATCTGTCATTACCCGAGTAAAATTTTCTCCCTTCCCAAAGCCTTATGGTGAACATCATGATTTAACAGAGCAAATCAAATGCATTTTCTACATACCTTCTAAGTTCTGAAAAGTTCTCCATAAACATGTACAGGAAATCCTAATTTTGAAATAACAACAACTGTGACAACAGGAATTACAATCCAACAACACACAGTCTTCTGAACTATCATTAAGAAAAAAACAAAAACAAAAGTTGCTGGAAAAGCTCAGCAGGTCTGGAAGCATCTGTGAAGAAAAAATTCTTCTGAGTTCTGAGGAAGGGTCTCTGGACCCGAAATGTTAACTTTGATTTTCTCTTCACAGATGCTGCCAGGCCTGCTGAGCTTTTCCAGCAACTTCTGTTTTTGTTTCTGATTTACGACATCCGCAGTTCTTTCGGTTTTTATTAAGACAGTTTATTTCAGCATGCTTAAACCTGTGCTCACTTGCCCTTCACAATATAAGCTCTGATGCAGAGGTGTATTAATACACTGCTGCTTGCATATAAATGAAGAAATAGGGAACTTCATCTACAGTCTTTCGCCAACTATTAGGGAATTTCCAATTGTCTTCACAGCATCATAAAAAATAGATTAGGGAAAAGTGTCAAGTGTCCTCATGGGTAAAACATAAAACAAGATGTTATTATTCATGTGCTTTGATGATTATTAATTCCATATCTCACATTTACAGAATTGGAGTGCTGCAGAACATACTTATAAATAATTTTCACAAAACATACACACCTGAGAAAGTATCAGTTGTCCATGAAATCTCTCCACAAATAACCTGAAAAACTTCAGAAATTCTTTTTGTCCAACTCTGTTCTCAAGATAATGAAGGACAAAATAACCCTTTGAACAAAAAATGATTGTAAGATCAAAGAGAATCTTAATCGTGATAGACGATAACAGGATTGTAACTTCAAGACATGTCATATGCATACCTATTACCTAAGCATCAAGTAAGGTTTCAGCACATCAAACAGAATCTGATCACCATCTTGATTATCATCATCTTTCCCTATATAGTTCCACTCAAATGACTGAACAATTACAGTTTTTGTTTTGGCAACTATTCAAGAAGACCACTAACACCTTCTTAGCACTATATACTCTACACCATGAGTAAATCTTGAACAAAAACAAAGTTGCTGGAAAAGCTCAGCAGGTCTGGCAGCATCTGTGAAGGAGCAAACAGAGTTAACGTTTCGGGTGCGGTGACCCTTCCTCAGAACCGCATGAGTAAATCTTGCATCTGTTCTAATCTAGTCCACTTCCCCTGTTAATATAAATGTATTAATTCTACATTTCAAACTATTCAGCATGAAAATGTTGCAACTTGTGTGAAGATTCAAAATAGATATAATTCTAAGGAATATCTGAGGGTTTAGCAAGAGCTTCTTCATTGCCCTAAGGTCACTTTCAGATAACACTGAGATACATAAATGCTTTAAAAAAACATAATTATTGTCAACGTATGTGCCAATGCAAATAATGTGTTTTAATAAAAACTAAGATATTTGAAAGGTACAAAAATAATAAAATCAAATCCTAACGCTAGATTTACACTAGAAAAAAATGACTGAAATATTTCTGTTTGACATAACCCCATAATTGAAGTCCATTCATATGGTAAAGTGTACAGGAAGCAGAAAATAGACAAGACAGAATGATAAACAAATGAAACAAAATATTAATCAAAGATGACAGAAATGTGGCAAACTTTTCAGCGATATGTGAAGTGAAATAACATTCCGCACAGTAATCAATTAAGTCAAAATTTCTTTCGAAGGTTGAAATGCAACAGAACACTTCCTCATATAAAGGCAATACAGCAGTACTGTATGTTACTCCAACATAACATATGAGCAACATAAACACTTCTAAGACAGTGTCTTTGGTTGTAGTGAGTGCGCTAGTTAGGATTCAACTTTGAATTGAATGGAAAGCATTCTGCCCACTGAGCCATAATTCAATAGGATCATGGCTGATCTGCACCTTAACTCCATTTACTTGTTTTGTTCCATATCCCTCAATACCCCTATATAACAGCTATGAAAAATTTCAATTGATCCAACAACCAGAGTTTCTTGGGGGATGCTGTTCAACAATCCAAAGTTGAAAAGTGAATTTACATGGATGTCAGCACAGAAAAGGACTTCAATGTGATCTTCTCCTCTGTCCCTCTATTCATTTGTGGGATGTGGGCATCGCTCGCTGGCTGGCCAGCATTTCTTACCCATCCCTGGTTCCCCTTGAGAAGGTGGTGGTGAGCTGTCTTCTTGAACTGCTGCAGTCCTCCTCCTGTGGGTTGACCCACAATGCTATTAGGGAGGGAATTACAGGATTCTGGCCCAGTGACAGTGAAGGAATGGTGATATATTTCCAGGTCAGGATGGTGAGTGACTTCGAGGGGAACTTGGAGGTGGTGGTGTTCCCATATGTCTGATGCTCTTGTCCTTCTATATGGAAGTGGTCATAGGTTTGGAATGTGCTATCTAAGGATCTTTGGTGAACTTCTGCAGTGCATCTTGTAGATAGTACACGCTGCTGCTACTGAGCATCGGTGGTGGAGGGAATGGATGCTTGTGGATATAGTGACAACCAAGTGGGCTGCTTTGACCTGGATGGTATCAAGCTTCTTGAGTGTTGTTGGGGCTGCACTCATCCAGGCAAGTGGGGAGTATTCCATCACACTCCTGATTTGTGCCTTGTAGATGGTGGACAGGCTTTGAGGAGTCAGGAGGTGAGTTACTCGCCGCAGTATTCCTAGCTTCTGGCCTGCTCTTGTAGCCACTCTGTTAATGTGGTGAGTTCAGTTGAGTTTCTAGTCAATGGCAACCCCCAGGATGTTGATAGTGGAGGATTCAGTGATTGGTAACACCATTGAATGTCAAGGGACGGTGGTTAGATTGTCTCTTATTGGTGATAGTCATAGCCTAGCATTTGTGTGGTGCAAATGTCACTTGCCACTTGTCAGCCCAAGCCTGGATATTGTCCAAGTCTTGTTGCATATGAATGTGGACTGCTTCAGTATCTGAGGAGTCATGAATGGTGCTGAACATTGCGCAATCATCGGAGAACATCCCCACTTCTGGCCTTATGATGGAGGGAAGGTCATTGATGAAGCAGCTGAAGATGGTCGGGGCAAGGACACTACCCTGACGAACTCCTGCAGAGATGTCCTGGAGCTGAAATGATTGACCTCCCACAACCACGACCATCTTCCTATGTGTCAGGTATGACTCCAACCACCGGAGAGTTTGCCCCCGATACCCATTGATTCCAGTTTTGCTAGGGTTCCTTGATGCCATACTTGGTCAAATGCAGACTTGATATCAAGGGCTGTCACTCTCACCTCACCCCTTGAATTCAACTTTTTTGTCCATATTTGAACCAAGGCTGTAATGAGGTCAGGAGCTGAGAGGCCCTGGCAGAACCCAAACTGGGCATCACTCAGCAGGTTATTTCTGAGCAGGCGCTGCTTGATAGCACTGTTGATGACACCTTCCATCACTTTACTGATGATCGAGAGTAGACTGATGGGGCGGTAACTGGCTGGGTTGGATTTGTCCTGCTTCGTACGTACAGCACATACTTGGGCAATTTTCCACATTGTTGGAGGATACCAGTGTTGTAACTGGACTGGCTAGGGGAGCAACAAGTTCTGGAACAGAAGTCTTCAGTACTATTGCTGAAATGTTGCCAGGGCCCATAGCCTTCGCTCTAGTGTCTCCAACCGTTTCTTAATATCACGTGGAGTGAATCGAATTGGCCGAAGACTGGTATCTTTAATGTGGGTGACCCCTGGAGGGGGCCTAGATGGATGATCTACTCAACGCTTCTGGCTGAAGACTGCTGCAAAAGCTTCAGCCTTATCTTTTGCACTGATGTTCTGGGCTCTTCCATCATTGAGGATGGGGATATTTGTGGAGCCTCCTCCAGTGAGTTGTTTAATTGTCCACCACCACTCATGACTGGATGTGGCAGGACTGCAGAGTTTAGATCTGATCCGTTGGTTGTGGGATTGCTTAACTCTGTCTATCGCTTGCTGCTTTCGCTGTTTGGCGTGCAAGTAGTCCTGTTTGCTGGCTTCACCAGGTTGATACCTCATCTTCAGGTATGCCTGGTGCTGCTCCTGACATGCCCTCCTGCACTCTCCACTGAACCAGGATTGATCCCCTGGCTTGATGGTTAACGGTTGAGTGGGGGATATGCCGGGCCGTGAGGCTACAGATTGTGCTGGAATATAATCCTACTGCTGTTGATGGCCCACAGCACCTCATGGATGCCCAGTCTTGAGTTGCCAGATCTGTGCGAAGTCTGTCCCATTTAGCACAGTGATAGTGCCACACAACACGATGGAAGTTATTCTCAAAGTGAAGGCAGGACTTTCGTCTCCACGAGGACTGTGCGATGGTCACTCTTACCAACACTGTCATGGACAGATGCAACTGCAACTGGCAGATTAGTAAGGATGAGATCAAGTATGTTTTTCCCTCTTGTTGATTCTCTCATCACCTGCCGCAGACCCAGCCTAGCAGCTATGGCCTTTCGGACCCAACCAGCCCGATCTGTAGTACTGCTGCCGAACCGTTCTTGGTGGTGGTCATTGAAATCCCCCACCCACAGCACATTTTGTGCCCTTGCCATCCTCAAATCTTCCTCTAAGTGTTGTTCAACACGTACTGATTCATCAGCTGAGGGAGGACAGTATGTTGTAATCAGCATGATGTTTCCTTGCCCATGTTTAACCTGAAGCCATGAGACTTCATGGGGTACGGAGTCAATGTTGAGGACTTCCAGAGAAATACCCTCCCGACTGTATACTACTGTGCTGCCCCCTCTGCTGGGTCTGTCCTGCTGGCGAGACAGGACATATCCAGGGATGGTGATGATGGTGTCTGGGACATTGTCTGTAAGGTATGATTCTGTGAGTATAACTATGTCAGGCTGTTGCTTAACTATTCTGTGAGACAGCTCTCCCAATTTTGGCATAACCCCCAGATGTTAGTGAGGAGGACTTTGCAGGGTCGACAGGACTGTTTCTGCCGTTGTCTTTTCCAGTGCCTAAGTGGATGCCAGGTGATCTGTTAACACCTATCATCATGACCCTTATCTGAAGGATGCAATTTGAGCAAGTTTCTGCAGTCAACTGAAATGGAATATATCCAAGTCAGTACCTATAAGATTGCTGGGTAGAATTAATGTTTATTAAAGTTCGTACCTTTAGATAATGGACTTGCATAAAACATTTTCCTGCATTTAGACCATGTTTGACAATTGTCGATCCAGAGTCGCTCACTGCACAAGTATTCTGTTTGTTAGGTCTGTAAAATGAAAACAATTTCATAAAAACATCACAAAATAAAGTAGGGTATCAATTCTCTATCAAAAATCTGCAAGCCATTAGCAAAGTTAGAGCAAGCATCACATATTTGCAGTGATTCTGGGAGACTAATGCTGGATTGTGCAGTCTCATGGAGACATTTTCCAGTCCTGCAAAGTCCAGTGGGAAATGAAAAGGCCCTTCTGTAAAAGCTGTACACAATTTTCTAGGATGAGTTATTAGAATCTTACAATGGTATAGCACAGGAGGCCACCTTTGGCCCATCAGTTCTACACTGCTTCTTTAAAAGAACCACCTGGTTAGTCCCATTCGCCAGCTCAACATTTTTCTAATTCAAATATTTATCAAGTTTTCATTCAGACCACCTTAGCTGACAGAGCATTACAAATCTAAAGATCACACTGCAAAAAAGAATCCTTGTATCACTTCTTTCACCAATCACATTAAATCTGTACATATGGGATTTCTGCCTTCTAACATTCAAAACTGTTTCATTGTATTAACTCTATCCAATTAGTTCATGATTTCAAAAACAGCAAATCTCCTCTTAGCTTTTTCTGCTGTAAGTCTGTCCAAATGACAGTGATCCTTCAATGCTGGAACCTCACTTGTATATCTCTTTCATACTCTCTCCATAATCTTCCAGAAGTGTGGTGCCCAGGCTGGAAACCAAATTCCAGCTGGGGGCCAAACTAATGTTTTATATAAATGTGGTATAACTTGCTGTTTTCTGGAGTCTTTGCCTCAGTTTATACAGCGTACAATCCAATATGCTTTATTAACAGTTTCATTAATCTGTCCTGCAACCTTCAAAGATTTGAGCACAAGCACCCTCAGGTTCTGTTCCTTTCCTGTATCAGCAGCATGTTCATCTCTTCTTGAATATTTTTATGATCTTCCTCAATATTGACTACATTTCCAAGTTTTGTCTCATTTGTAAATTTCAACATTGCGCCCTGTATTTGTAGCAGCCAATCATATATGTCAGAACAGCGGGACACATTCAAGGAGGAAACAGGGAGAGTACAGGGCTACAATTTCTAAAAAGAAAAGGGTGGACCAACAAATTCTGTGAATGGTGACTGTCAAAGGATATACAGGATTGGATAAAGAGGTGAAGGAAGGCTCATGGCAGATACTGAGGTTTCAAAATAGCAGAAGCCCTAGAGGAGTACAGAAGGTGCAAGGAGAAACAAGGACAACTAGGGAAAGAATAAAGCCCATTAAGGTCCATTGTGCCAATTTGTGTGTGGACCCAGAAGATAGAGGTAGAGTTCTAAATGAATACATCATGTCAGCATTCACTAGTGAAAGATACAATGCGGATATAAAAATCAGGGTGAAGGACTGTATTGTACTTAAAGAAGTTAACACAGACAGAGAGGAAGTTCCGAGTGATCTAGCATGCTTAAAAGCAGATAAATCTTCAGGGACAGATGAAATACATCCCAGGCTGTTCCATGAGGCAAGGGAGGAAATAGTAGGGGTGCTGGGAATAATTTTCAATTTCTCCCTCTCAACAGGAGCAGTGTGATAGGACTGGGGTACAGCCAATATGGTACCATTGTTCAAGTAGTGAGCAAGTGATAAACCATGAAATGTCAATCTAACCTCAGTGATGGGGAAACCATTGGAAGCAATACTGAGGAACAGAATTAAATGCACTTGGCGATGCAGTCTGCATAATTTTGCTAAGAGGAAGTCATGTCTGACCAACTTGATTTAATTTTTTGAATAGGTGACCAGGTATGTAGATGAGGGCCATGCTTTTGATGTAGTCTACTCAAACTTCAGCAAGGCTTCTGATAAGGTCCCACACGAGAGACTGATAGCAATGGTAAAAGTCCATGGGATCGAAGGAAATTTAGCAAGTTGGATACAGAATTGGCTGAGTTACAGAAAGCAGAGGATAATGGTCAAGTGGTATTTTTGTGACTGGAAGCCTATGTCCAGTGTAGTTCCAAGGCAATCAGTGCTGGGGCAAGATTTTTTCACCTAGAGGATGGTGAGGAGCTGGAACTCACTGCCTGTAAGGGTGGTAGAGGCAGAAACCCTCATAATATTTAAGAACAATTAAGATGCATATTTGCAATGCCAAGGCATACAAGGCCATTGGGCAAGTACTGGAAAATGGGATTAGAATAGTTAGGTGGTTGTGTTTGACCAGTACAGAAACAATGGGCTAAAGGACCTTTTAAGTGCAGCAGATGTCTATGAACCACAGTTCTATTTTCTAACCTGTGGCAAATTTATTACTGTCCCTTTTAGACTATAAGCTTCAATTTTGTTAAACAGTCTAATATACGCTACTCTATCAAACATCTTTTGAAAATGCACTATACAACACTAACTACACCATCATCACTCACCCTCTCATTCAGCATCTCTGTTACCTCATCAAAAAAGGTCTTAATCAAAATTGCTATCACTTATGCTATTCTCCTTCCCTACCTTTCCTGAATACCTTGCACCAGGGCAACATTAAACATCCAATCCTGGCTTTTTCAAACCAGATCTGAACCAGTATCACTATATCATAATCCCATATGACTGTTGCACCTACAGCTCATTAACCTTATTAATCAGACTTCGTGCATTTACACACATGCACCCCAAATCTAACTTTGACCTTTTTGCATATTCTGAGATGCCACAGACAACAATGAATCATAGTATGGTACTCACCCACTGGCAGTGCCATAAGTGCTCTATAGGCCATTTTACAACACAGCGCAACTTAGAGTCAATGCAACAAACCAAAGGGAAAGTGTGCTTCAGTTCATAATTGTTGGTTAGTGGATATAAGCAGGTAGTCCTGATACTTCTGCACTACACCATCATTCAAGATACATACTAAATTTTCTGAAGAAGGGTCTAGGCCCGAAACGTCAGCCTTCCTGCTCCTCTGATGCTGCTTGGCCTGCTGTGTTCATCCAGCTCTGCACCTTGTTATCTCAGATTCTCCAGCATCTGCAGTTCCTACTATCTCTAAATTTCCGCTGTTCTTTTTTTTCACATGCTATTCACTGGCATCAAAGCTACTGTAAAGAACTGATCAATGTCATTCAGTGAAAAGTTACAACTGAAATGCTGTTATTGAGGCACCATTGGGAAGTACACCTTTTGCGTTCTCAAGGTGTGTCAAAGGAAGATCATTTTGTGGGCAAAAGAACAAGAAAGAGCCCGAATCTCATGTCACATTCTGAGCTTCATTCTACTCTTCCAAAGAAGCACCTCAAGTACGTTCATCACATGGAATATGAAGCACAAGATTGAGCAGAGTGTACTGATTGATGTACAGAGCTTAAGCCAACAGTAGCAGGTAGTTTTGGGGCAGAAGGAGTAGGAACAGGTTATCCAAAAGGTTAGAACATTATTTTTCTTCACATACTGAGGTAAAAAATTTAGGCCTCGGGGGTTTTAACAGAATGCTTGTCAAGTATGAATGACTGTTATACGAAATCCTACAGAAGCTGCATCGCACGGAGAAGTTGATGATTTGCAGAGTAATGCAGCAGCCTATGGGATATGTCGCAATTCAAAGGACAGTTACGTAGGCACTATTTAGACAAGTGTGTCATCGCAGCACAAGATTATATTAAACACCTCAGTAGGACACCGTGACCAGAAAGAAATACTGAAGTAGCAAATAATTGTTATGTGCACAGTGAGGATGCCACACAGTGTAAACTGGTTAAACAGAAATTGCAATCTTGTTAAATACATGAGTTAATTGATCACAAGTAAGTTTGAAATTCATTTATTTTGATGCGGTAACTAATTAGACAGAAAAAGAGAATTACGCACGTGTAATGCAGATTATTCTTTCAGATGATGTTGGATATGAAGTGCGAGAAAATTTTTACAAAGTATTTGGCTTGTATTATGAAAGAAAATGTAACAACATTGATGGAAGGTTGAATGCTGCACTGGAAGAAATGAGACAAGGCTAAATAGGCTAAGTGCTGCTTAGATTAGAAAAGGGTTGGAAGTGGTATATCCATGATCAGAATTGTTCTGGGTATGATATATAGTCATAGAGTCATACAGCACATAAACAGATGCTTCAGTCCAACTCATCTATGCCAACTAAGTTTCCCAAACTAAACAAGTCCCACTAACCTGCTGTTGGCCCATGTCCCTCTAAACCCTTCCTATTCATGTACCGGTCTAAATGTCTTTTAAATGTTGTAACTGTACCTGCATCTACCACTTCCTCTGGCAGTTCATTCCACGTACGAACCACCATCTGCTGAAAAGTTCCTTCAGGTTCATTTTGAATCTTTCACCCGTCATCTTAAATATATACCCCCTAGTTTTGAACTCATCCACCCAAGGGAAAAGACCTTTGCTTTTCATCTTATCTATGCCTCTCTTGGTTTTATAAATCTCTGTATGGTTACCCCTCAACCTCCTACACTCTAGTGAAAAAGAGTCCCAGCCTATCCATATAACTTAACCATTCCAGTCCCAGCAACATCCTGGTAAATCTTTTCTGAACCCTCTTCAATTTAATAATATCCTTCCTATAGCTGAAGGACCAGAACTGAGCATAGGACTCTAAAAGTGGCTTCTCCAATGTCCTGTATGACCTCAACATGATATGCCAACAACTATATTCAACGCTCTGAGCAATGAAGGCAAGTGCGCAAAATGCCTTCTTAACCTTCCTGTCTACCTGTGACACAACTTTCAAAGAACTATGTACCTGAACCCTTGGGTCTCTCTATCTGACAACAGCACCATTAACTATATAAATCCAGCCCTTGTTCCAAAACGCAATACTTCGCATTTATCCAAATTAAACTCCTTTGCCACTCCTTAGTCCCTTGGCTAAATCGATCCAGATTCCTTTGTAATTTTAGACAACCTTTCTCACGGTCAACTATACACCAGTTTTGTTGTCATCCAATAACTTATTAATCATGTCTCCTAAATTCTCATTCAAATCATTTATACAAATGACAAGCAGTGGTCGCAGCACTGACCCCTTTGGAAGGATGCAGGTCACAGGCGTCTGGTCCAAAAAACAACAGGCCAAACTAGCCTGTCTCCTACCATCAAGCAAATTTTGTCTCCAATTAACAAACTCTCCCTGAATCCCATGGGCTCTAACTTTACTAACCAGTCTACTATGCAGAACTTTGTCAAAGACCGAACTAAAGTCTATACAGACAATGTCTACCGCTCTGCGCTGAATCCTTTTGGTTATGTCCTCAAAAAACTCAACCAAGTTTGTGAGGTAAACTTGTTTGTCAGCACAACACAATGCTGACTAACTCTAATCAGTCCTTGCCTTTCCAACTGCATGCAAATACTATCTTTCAGAATCCCCTCCAACAATTTACCCACCACTGATGTCAGACTCATTGGTCTATAGTTGCCAGACTTTTCCTTACAGCCTTTCTTAAATAAAGGCACAACATTAGCCACCCTGCAGTCCTCTGGCACTTCACACATAGATATGAATGATACAAATTTCTTTACTGGGGCCCAACAATTTCTTCCCTAACTTCCCACAACGCTCTGGGACAAACTTGATCACTCCCAGAAATTTATCCATCTTTATACTTTTTAAGATCTCCAGCACTTCCTCTTCTGCAATGTGAACTGTTTTCAAAATATCAATATTTATTTCCTTAAGTTCCCTAGCCTATGTAGTGAAGATCTGAGTACAAGGACAATCAGCTGTTGTCATAAAAGTCAAAATCTGGAAAAGAGTGAAGAGGTCTCTGAAAGACTTTAGGAACTTGGGGACAGGTTAACATAATGTACATACTGATTACACAGCAAGGTAGCATAGCTTGGGAGGAAAAAAAGAATGCAAGTACGGAAAGGTGCTGAATGATAACAATGAAAGAAGACATCTAATCGCTTAGCTACATAATTCACCATAATTGAGTGGAGTTACTAAGATCATAAGAGGAATGAAAATTTGTGGCTTAATAGATAAGACAGAAAATGCAATAACAGAGATGTATTGATAAATTTATACAAGGCAATAATTAGACAACGTTACACAGCTTAAAATTCTCCATTGTAAAACCACATTAAAGTAGTACAGATCATATGGCACAGCTTCACCAGAATGATAAAAGGGATTAGACATTTAAGATATTTGGACTATTTCTACAGGTGTCAACAAAACTAAGACAAGATTCAGTACAGAGTTTTAAGTTCTGGTGAGCTTGATAGATTAAATAAGGTAACATCACTCCCTTTGGCCATAGGCGCAGTGGTAATAGTTCATCAGCTGAAAGTTATCACTAACTACACGAGAAGTTAGGTTAAGAGAAATTGTTAATGTAGAAAATTGTTGCAGCGTGGAAAGCTTTGCCACAGTAACTGATTGAAATAGAGACCAATGGACTTTTCATGGAATAAAAATGTATAAAATTGAAACAAATGATGACGCAGGTCTGTGGAGAGAGCCCTGTCACAGATTTTAAATTTGCAACACTTTAGCAAAGAGTTGGTATGGATACAGTGTCCTTAATGACATCCTTGTATGTTGAAAATTCTCTATATTTCAATGGAGAAGTAAAAACTTCAAAAAGCAGTGTGCTGGGAATGAAAAGACTAACTGCGCAAGAAAGTGAAACAGATCAAGCAAGAAAGCAATAAATGTCAGCAATCACTTGCAAGTAAAATAGATAAATGCATTATGAGATTCACCAGAGCTGAAAAGTTGGAGGGCAAGGACATTCTCTAAATTGGGTTCAAAGGCAGTTGAGCCAAAACAAGCTCCTATATCATGTTTTTCAAGGAAAGATTCAACATAAAAAATTGAAAATTACACAAATCACAACAAACACATATATTTTGACTTTACATTTAAAATCCGTTTATTTCAAATATCTGAATGCCCAAACTGTTTGATTTAAATGAATGTTCTGCATTATTATTTTATAAGTTTCAAATCAATTTTTCAGACAACAAAATGTCTTACGATAGGGCATCATCACTGAAGTGCAATGTAGCTGTGCTCACCTCAGCACTTGCAATTCTTCTTCAGAGTTCTGAATCTCATCTTGGAGCCTTCGCCATCGCAGCAGGGACTTCAGTTGATGATAATCTTTTGCTGCTTCCTCTGAGAGCTAGAAAAATATATTAAATTGGAATGTGCATTCTAATTAAAAGTGAAAAATACATTGATTGATACATCAAAGAAACAAAAGAACTGAAACATTCAGAATTCTTCTCAATATTAAACTTGTTAAGAAGACCATGATTAGAAAAATGCTGAATTATATTTGGGCTTTACTCACCTCCTTCCATTGAACTGGTAACTGGAAAGATTCGCAGAAAATGAAGGGGCAGCACAGGAGCACAGCTCTGCTGCCTCACAGAGCCAGGGGCCCAGGTTCAATTCTGTCCTCAGGCAACTGTCCTTGTGGAGATTGCACATTCTCCTCATGTCTGCATGGGTTTCCGCCAGGTGCTCCAGTTTCCTCCCACAGTCCAGAGAATCGGCAGGCTAGGTGGACTGGCCATGGTCAATTATCCCATACTGTCCAGTGATATGCAGGCTAGGTAGATTAGCCAGGGGAAATACAGGGTTACAGGAATGGGGGCAGTGGGATGCTCTTCGAAGGGTCAGTGTGGACTCAATGGGGTGAATGACTTGTTTCCACACTGTAGGGATTTCTATGAATCGAAGAAAGAACAATGACTAACTTTCTTTCCATCATTAATCAAATCCCTACAGTCAGGAACAAGGCCATTTGGCCCATTGAGTCTGCACCAATCTGCTGCTAAGCATCCTAGCCACATCCAGCCCCCCATCCTTATCCCCATAACCTCGCATTTACCATGGCTAACCCACCTAGCCTGCACATCCCTAGTCACTACAAACAATTTAGAACGGTCAATCCACCAAACCGGCACATCTTTGGACTGTGGGAGGAAACAGAGCACCCAGGAGAAACCTATGCAGACACGGGGAGAACTTGCAAACTCCACACTGTCACCAAAAGGTGGAATTGAACCTGGGTGCCTGGCACTGAAAGGCAGCAGTGCTAAGCACTGAGCCACCCGATTCCTTGAATAAAATCTTGCTTACAATGTAAAATGTATTTATAAAATTTGAATCCCTAAAATTTGTTTGTTGTTTTCTTTTTAAAATGGAAGTCTAGAGAAAATTGTGCAGATTCATTCAGCTGTCTAAAACATATTCAAATTTAATTAATTATTCTTTGAGAAGCATGAGAGCAAAATTTCAAACCTCAACACAATGTTGACAAGAACTGACAGCAGAGTTTGGAAAACACAATCCATCAATTTATAGACACAATTTAATTTGACTCCTTACCCAATTCTGATTGGTAATCTTGACTTCATAAGACCGTAAGACGTAGAAACTGAAGTTGCCCATTCAGCCCATTGAATCTGCCATTCAATGAGATCATGGTTGATCTGATAACATTCAACTCCACTTTCCTGCCTTATCGTCATTATCCTTGATTCTCTTACAGATTAAAAATCTGTCTATCTCAGCCTTGATTATACTTAACGACCCAGCCTAAATAGCCATCTGCTGCAAAAAAATTCCACAGATTCACAATCCTCTGAGAGAAGAAATTACTCTTCTCTCTATTTAGAGAGAAATCTATCTCTGCAGCTATCTCCTTCAGAACTCAGGAGTGTAGTCCATCTGGTCCAGGTGAATTATCCACCTTCAGACCTTTCAGTTTTTCCAGCACCTTCTCCTTGGTGATGGCCACTATACTCACCTCTTGAATTTTTGGGATATATTCGTGTCATCCACAGTGAAGACTGACGCAAAGTACTTGTTCAGTTCCTCAGCCATTTCCTTGTTCCCCATTACTACTTCCCCAGCATCATTTTCCAGTGGTCCAACGTCCACTTTTGCCGCTCTTTTGCTCTTTGTATATCTAAAGAAACTCTTCAAGAAGATCACTTCTCATTCTTCTAAATTCCAATTAATACAGGGCCAACCTACTCAACCTCTCTTCATAAGACAGTCCCTTCATACCTATTATCAACCTAGTGAACATTCTTTGGACTGCCTCCATTGCCAGCATATCTTTCCTTAGATAATGGGCCCAAAACTATTCACAGTATTCTGGCTGCGGTCTGACTAGTGCCTTGGATAATTTTAAGAAAACCTCTCTACTTTTATACTCCACTCCCTTTGAAATAAAGGCTAACATTCAAATTGCCTTCCCCATTACCCACTAAACTTGGATGCTAGCATTTTATGATTTATGGACAAGGACTCCCAAATTGCTCTATTCTGTAGCTTTCTCCAATAATTTTCTTTTTAAATAATACTCAGCTCCTCTCTTCTACTATGAAGACTGATGCAAAACATTCATTCAACACTTCTGCCATTTTCTGGTTACCCAGCATCCTTATTCAAGGGGTTTAAGTTCACTTTGGCTTCTCATTTTGTTTTTATATATATTTTTAATAAGCTCTTATTGTCTGTCTTGATATTTTGCATGTTTACCCTCAAGGTTTATTTTATGCCTTTTTTTATTATCTTTTATTGGTTTTTGAAACATGCCCTAATCTTTGCCACATTGTATTTTTTTCTCTTTCAAAGTGATACTATCCTTAACTTCCCTGGCTAACATCTTTCTAGAATCCTGCTTTTTCACTGACATATTTCTTTCCTGTGAGCCATGAACTATTTTCTTAAACTTCTGCCGTTGTTCCTCAAACATCTTTGCTGCTAAACACTTTCCCGAGTCCATTCCAGCCAGTTCTGCCCTCATTCCTTTCTCAATACCATTATTTAAGCTTAGCATTATTGTTTCCAATGCAAGTTACTCCCTCTCACACTGAATGTTAGATTATCTAATGTTATGATCACTGTATTAAATCTGTCTCGACACACGTCACCAAACTCAACCAGGTTACCTTTGAATCTGAAGGTTTCAGCTACATAGTTATCAATCTACTCCATATCCAATCCGCTTGCATAGGTGAATGACTTAATACAATTAAGTCAAATATTGCAACTTTTACATGAATATGTATTCTTTAGACTCAGAAAATCCAATCAAAACTGTGAAAATTTATATAACAGCCACCAGCTGTTCATAATTCTAGTCTACAACTCAACTCTTATCATAAAAGTGCTTGTTTTGGATAATGACAAACAGACTTTGCATTTTGAAAATTAGCTACACATATGATAGTTATTTTCTGTTCACCTCAGCAAGGTGCAAAAAAATCTCTTGATTACTCATTCTTTAATCTCACTTTCATTTTTTTCTGGATAATACAGGTAATTTCCACTACGGTATCCAAATTTGGTACTTTACGAAATATCCTCAATCCATTTTAACGCATTCTTATAAATCTTATTCCCAATTGCCTCTTCTTTCTGCGTGTCTCTATATGTCTTTGTATGGCTTCCATACACATTCCTTTATTGATAGACATAAGGTAAACTCTGAGAGGCCCCAGAAAACCAACAGGCCTTAAATTCAGGCATGTTGATTTGATGAATGCTTGATTTACGGGGTGCAAACTGGCAATAAATAATGATGTCTCAATACCACGCCCAATTTTAAGTAATAAAATCTAATAGTGTTTGATTTGTTTGGAAGGGAGGGAAAGGGGTGAGCCTTTCTACATTTTGGTTCACAAGCACATTGGTTTTGCTGGGCAACACTTCTTGCCCTTGGTCTCCCATCAATACCTTCTTTCATTACTCTAGGCAATTGCTGGCTTTGACCATTACACTTTCCAAGTGTATTTTCTTGTTGTTTACTGTGTCCTGTATGCTCAAATTGGCCACTGTGTTTCTTACGTTACAATGATGAGTATAGTTCAAAAATATGTGTTTTTAATTTGTTAATGGAATGTGGTTATCACTAACTGGTCTAGCATTTATTGTTCATTCTTAATCACTGTCAAGAAAATACTGTCTTTCTTGAACCACCGTACTCCATGATGTATAGGTTCACCTATCATGTTATTAGGAAGGGAGTTCTAGAATATTAACCCTACAACACTGGGGGAGTGTAAAATAATTTCAAATCAGGACAGTGTGTAGTTTAGAGGGGAACTTGCAAGTGGTGGTGTTCCCATACATCTACTACCTTGTTCATCTAGATAGCCATGGGGCTGAAATGTGCTGTTGGAAGAGCCTTGAAAAGTTGCTGCACAGCACATCTCATGCACACTACCACTGTGTGTCGGTGGCAAAAGGTGTGAAAGTTGAACATTGTCGAAGGGGTATCAATCAATTGGCTTCTTTGTCCTGGATGGTATTAAGCTTTTGGAGTGTTCAATATTCAGTGTTGGGAGCGCTACACCCATTCAAGCAAGTGGAGAGTATCAATCACATTCTAGGTTTGTGACTTACAGATGGTGAACTGACATGGACAGACAGTTACTCACTGCAAAACTCCCAGCCCCTAACCTACTGTTACAGCCACAGTTTTATATATCTGGTCTAGTTCAGTTCTGGTTAATGGTAGCCCCCACAACGTTGATGTAGAGGATTTAGTGATGGTAATGGTTAAATTCTCCCTTTTTGGAGATGGCTCTTGCATTGCAACAAAATTTAACAGCCCAACCCAGGTTGTTGTCATGTATTGCTGCATGGATGGGATGCCTCAGTAGTTGAAGATTGGGGAATAGTACTGAACTTTGTGCAATCATCAGTGAACGTCCTACTTCTGACCGTATGATACAGAGGAGCTCATTGATAAAGCATAAAGTTGATTGAGCCTAGGACACTACCATTGTGCTGATGGCCTGATTGAAACTATTGACCTCCAACAACAACAACTATCTACCTTTGTGCTGGATTTGACTCCAAACAATGGAGAAATTTCTTACAGTTCCCACTGACTCCAGTTTTACCAGAATTCCTAATGCAACACTCAATCAATTGCAGCCTAGATGTCAGAGTCATTCATACCTCACCGCTTGAGATTATCTCTTTGGTCCATGCTCAAATCACGCCTGTAATGAGGTCAGGTGTTGAGGCACTCTGACAGAAAGCAAACTGATATAAGTGAACAAGTTATTGTTGAGCAAATGTTTCTCAATTACAAAGGTGCCTTCTTCCTTCATCTTGTTCATGATTGAATATACACCAATAGGGTGGTTATTGACCAAGGTGGATCTGTACAGATGTTTCGTCACCTTGCTAGGCAACACTGTCAGTGCGCCTCGGGTGACGTGTTGTTGTTTTGTCCTGCTTGTTATTTATATCCCTCGGTTTGCTGGGGTGGTTGGCATTACTTCTGGTCCTGTATTTCAGTGGCTGGTATAATGGGTTGCGTTCAATGCATTTGTTGATGGAGTTCCGGTTGCAATGCCAGGCCTCCAGGAATTCCTGGCATGTTTCTGTTTGGCTTTGCTATTATGGATGTGTTTGATGGACATATAGAGACAGACTCGTCAATTCTGGCTCCTGAGCAGACAGTAATAGGGCCAGACAGCAACCTCACTTGCTTAAGATTATGAGCTGATGCACAAAACCCCCATTCCAGAAAAAAAAACTTTCCCTCGTCAGAATGTACGGCCATTCTTAACAGGGACATCAGGGGAAAGCAAAGACAGAATATGAGATAGCCTTGGCAAATAAGGACAATCCAAAGAGATTCTATAAACATATTAAGAGCAAGAGTGCAACTAGAGATGAGAAGGGCCTCTAAAAGATCAAAGAGGTCAGCTTTGTGTTGAACCTCAGGAGATGGGAGAGATATTAAATGAATACTTTGTATCAGCTTTTACTGCGGAGAAAGAAATGTAGGCTAGAGAACTCAGGGAAATAAATATTTGACGTGTGAAAACAGTTAACATTGCAGAAGAGGAACTGCTGCAGGTCTTAGTAAACATAAAGGTGGAAAATCTCCAGGACCTTATCTAGTGTATCCCAGGACTGTGCAGGAAGTTAGGGAGAAAATTACGGGGCACCTTGCAGAAACATTTCTATCATCTATAACTATGGGTGAGGTGCCGGATGACGGGACAGTGGCTTTGTTTAAGAAGGGATATAAGGAGAAGCCTAGGAACTACAGACCTATGAGTCTGACTTCGGTAGTTGGCAAGTTGTTGGAAATGATTCTGAAGGATAGAATTTATATATGTTTGGAGAAGCAAAGACAGGGATAGCCAGCATGGTCTTGTGCAAGGGAAATTGTATCCCATAAACTCAACTGAATTTTTTGAGGAAATAACCAAGGAAAGTGATGAGGGCACAGCAGTAGACATTGTTTACTTGGACTTTAGTAAATTCTTTGACAACATTCCTCATGGTAGACTACTTAGATCACATGGGATTCAGCATGAGTTTGCAAACTGAATACAAAATGGTTGAACGGCAGGAGACAGAGAGTTATGGTGGAGGGTTGCTTTTTGGACTGGTGGCCCGTCACTAGCAGTGTTCCACAGGGATCGGTACTGGGACCTCTTTTGTTTGTCATTTATATAAATGATTTAGGTGAGAATATAGAACGCATAGTTAGTAAGTTTGCAGATGACACCAAAATTGGTGGTATAGTGGACTGTGAAGAAGGTTATCTAAGATTACAAAGAGATCATGATCAATTGCATCAATGGGCTGAAGAGTGGCAAATGGATATTAATTTGCCTAAATGCAAGGTATTACATTTTGGTAAAACAAACAAGGGCAAGACTTATACATTTAATGGTGGGGCCTTGAGTAGATTTGTAGAACAGAGATACCTCGGGGTTCAGGTACAAAATTTTTTGATGTCACATATAGGGTGGTTAAGAAGCCGTTTAATAAGCTTGCCTTCATTGCTCAGAACATTGGCTGTAGGAGTTGGGATGTAATATTGAGGTTGTATAGGACATTGGTGAGGCCTCTGCTGGAGTACTGTGTCCAGTTCTGGTCGTACTGTTGTAGGAAGGACATTATTAAGCTGGAAAGAGTTCACAGAAGATTTACCTGGATGTTGCTGGGAAAGAAGAGTTATAAGGAGAGGCTGGATAAACTGGGACATTTTTCACTGGACTTTAGGAGATTGAGGGGTGAATTTATAGAGATTTATTAAAATGATGAGGGGTACAGGTTATGTGAAAAGCAGGTATCTTTTCCCTGGGGAGGGGATTTCAAGTCTAGGAGGCATATTTTTAAGGTGAGAAGAGAAAGATTTTAAAAAAGACATGAGAGGCTTCTTTTTTGCACAGAGAGTGATTTGCATGTGGAATGAACTTCCAGCGGACATGGGTACAGTTACAGCATTTAAAAGACATTTGGATAGGATACACTTGGAGGTGCTGGTGTTGGACTGGGTGGGAAAAGGTAAATAAATCACACGACGCCGGGTTATAGTCCAATAGGTTTAGTTGAAAACACTAGCTTTCGCAGCTTTGCTCCTTCCTCGGGTGTAGTGAGAGAGGAGATATCAAGACACAGAATTTATAACTAAAAGATCAAAGGATCTTCTCACACCCAAGCCTGACAGGGGTTCTCAATACCCCGGCTAGAAGACTGCTTAGATTGGGCAGGTAAAGAGGCCTACATCAGATAAACCTACTCAAGGGATACTGGCAAGTTTCCCTGACTGCCCACATGAAGGAAATCTCCACTTTAGTAACTCCAGACAGATTATTCCAATGTCAAATTATGCTATTTGGACTCCAAAACTGCCCCTGACACCTTTCAAACACTGATGAAGTAGATAGTAGCAGGATTATCTAATTGCATAGATGACCTCCTACTGTAGCAACATGACATCCTAGTGGACAGCGACACCTGGTAAATCTACTTTGAGCAACCAGAAGCCTTCAGCCAGTACAATCAGCTGATCGAGTAGGCTAACCCACCAAGAGCATATGCACCAAGGTCCAAGTGACCCTATCATGGACATGCGCTTCCCACGGCTGCAAAGGTACAAGCAGTAGCATAGCTCCCCATTCGCACAACAAAATTAGAGATCATGACATAGAACATAGAACATAGAATAATACAGCGCAGAACAGGACCTTCGACCCTCGATGTTGCGCCGACCTGTGAACTAATCTAAGCCCACCCCCTACTATCCCATCATCATCCATATGCTTATCCAAGCACTGTTTAAATGCCCCTAATGTGGCTGAGTTAACTACATTGGCAGGCAGGGCATTCCATGCCCTTACTACTCTCTGAGTAAAGAACCTGCCTCTGACATCTGTCTTAAATCTATCACCCCTCAATTTGCAGCTATGCCCCCTCATACTAGCCGACGTCATCATCCTAGGAAAAAGACTCTCACTGTCCACCCTTCCTAATCCTCTGATCATTTTGTATGTCTCTATTAAATCCCCTCTTAGTCTTCTTCTCTCCAATGAGAACAGACCCAAGTCCCTCAGCCTTTCCTCATAAGACCTTCGCTCCAGATCAGGCAACATCCTGGTAAATCTCCTCTGCAACTTTTCCAATGCTTCCACATCCTTCCTGTAATGGGGCGACCAGAACTGTACGCAATATTCCAGGTGAGGCCGCACTAGTGTTTTGTACAGTTGCAGCATGACATCACGGCTCCGAAACTCAATCCCTCTACCAATGAAACCTAACACACCGTATGCCTTCTTAACAGCACTATCAACCTGGGTGGCAACTTTCAGGGATCTATGTACCTGGACACCAAGATCCCTCTGCACATCCACACTACCAAGAATCTTTCCATTGACCCAGTATTCTGCCTTCCTATTATTCTTCCCAAAGTGCACCACCTCACATTTATCTGCATTGAACTCCATTTGCCACCTTTCAGCCCAATTCTGCAGTTTATCCGAGTCTCCCTGCAACCTGCAACGTTCTTCCACACTGTCCACCACTCCACCGACTTCAGTGTCTGCAAACTTACTAACCCATCCACCTATGTCTGCGTCCAAGTCATTTATAAAAATGACAAACAGCAGTGGTCCCAAAACAGATCCTTGTGGCACACCACTAGTAACTGGACTCCAGGCTGAATATTTTCCATCAACCACGACTCTTTGCCTTCTTTCAGAAAGCCAGTTTCTAATCCAAACTGCTAAATCTCCCTCAATCCCATGCCTCCGCATTTTTTCCAATAGCCTACCATGTGGAACCTTATCAAAGGCTTTACTGAAGTCCATGCACACCACATCAACTGCCCTACCCTCATCCACATGCTTGGTCATCTTCTCAAAAAACTCAATGAGGTTTGTGAGACACGACCTGCCCTTGACGAATCCATGTTGACCATCTCCAATCAAATTGTTGCTTGCTAGATGATTATAAATCCTATCTCTTATAATCCTTTCCAAAACTTTTCCTGCAACAGATGTAAGGCTCACTGGTCTATTATTACCTGGGTCATCTCTACTGCACTTCTTGAACAAGGGCACAACATTTGCAATCCTCCAGTCATCTGGTACTAAACCTGTAGCCAATGACGACTCAAAGATCAAGGCCAAAGGCTCCGCCATCTCCTCCCTAGCTTCCCAGAGAATCCTCGGAAAAGTCCCATCCGGCCCAGGGGATTTATCTAGCTTCACACCTTCTAGGATTGATAACACCTCCTCCTTACTAACCTCAATCCTTTCAAGTCTAATAGCCCGTATCTCAGTCTTCTCCTCTACAATATTCTCCTTTTCCCGAGTGAAAACAGATGAGAAATATTTGTTTAGCACCTCTCCGATCTCCACAGGGTCCACACACAACTTCCTACTTCTGTCCTCAACTGGCCCTATTCTTACCCTAGTCATCCTTTTATTCCCCACATACCTATAGAAAGCTTTAGGGTTCTCCTTAATTCTACCTGCTAATGACTGCTCATGTCCCCTCCTTGCTCTTCTTAACTCTCTCTTTAAATCCTTCCTAGCTAATCTGTAACTCTCCATCGCCTCATCTGAACCATCTCGTCTCAATGTCACATAAGCCTCCCTCTTCCGCTTAACAAGAGATACAATTTCTTTTGTAAACCAAGGTTCCCTTACCTTATCACTTCCTCCCTGCCTGACAGGGACATACCTATCAAGGACACGCAATATCTGTTCCTTAAACCAGCTCCACATTTCAATTGTCCCCATCCCCTGCATTTTGCTACCCCATTCTATCCCTCCTAAGTCTTGCCTAATCGCATTATAATTGCCCTTCCCCCATCTATAACTCTTGCCCAGTGGCATGTTCCTATCCCTTTCCATCGCTAAACTAAACGTAACCGAATTATGGTCACTCTCTCCAAAGTGCTCACCTACCACTAAATCAAACACCTGGCCTGGTTCATTACCAAGTACCAGATCCAGTGTGGCCTCCCCTCTTGTCGGCCCTTCGACATACCCTCAGGAAACCCTCCTGCACACATTGGACAAAAACCGATCCATCTGACGTACTAGAGTTATAATTTTTGTTACATTCTTGGGAACTTTTGGCTGTACCTCAAGTTTGTCTCAAATTTCAGCAAAGTAGCTGCCCACTGTCAGAAATACTATAGAATACATCAATATGGGCAGAAAATTACCATTTATCTTTCAAGAACCACTCCAAACTTATCGCAAGCTTTTAACATAGTCATTGATTTGTGTGACATTGGGATAGCAACTATCTTCTTCCCTGAGGATGAATCTGGGATGGAGGCACCTGTGGGCTAATTCTAAAAGCTAAATAAACTGAAAGCTAAACTTCTAAAAGCTAAAGAACTGAAAAAAAAAACTGACCAAGGCTAGGCGAATGAATCTATGGGAGTGTCTCATTACTTATATGGAACTATGTTTATGTGTTTTATTTGTTTGCATCAAATTCTCGTGAATCTCACTTCATTCACCATGTTCGGAATGTCACAACAATGGATCAGAAACCCAGATTACTGACAGATATATTTAACCTTTAATTACGAAGTACAGAAGTCACGGAATTCAAAGGCATAGAAAAAGGCCTTTCAGTCTGTGCCAGTTAAAAACAGCCACCTAAGTATTCTAATCCCATTTTCCAGAACTTGGCCCATAACTTTGCATGCCTTGCATCAGAAGTGCACATCTAAATACCTTTTAAATGTTATGAGGATTTCTGCTTCTGCCATTCTTACAGACAATGAGGTCCAGGTTCCCAAAACCCTGAGCGAAACAATTCTTCCTCATATTCCTTCTCAACTTTCTGCCCCTCACCTTATATCAATACCAATGACCGCTGATCCTTCTACCAAGGGGAAATGTTTCTTCCTATCTATACCCATCAATTCTAAACATCTCAATCATGTCACCTCGCTGCTCTCAAACTATGCGGCTTGGCTAATAAAGGCAAGTATCCAATATGCTTTCTTAACCATTTTATTTATCCGTTTGGTTACCTTAAGGGGCCAGTGGACATGCACACCAAGGTCCTTCTGATTTTTTTTTAAAGGAAGGCACTAAACCAAAAGAAAGCTGTAGATGTAAATTCAGTGACTGTCTGCAAAGGTCTGTGTGAACCCATGAAATTTCACACATTTAGAATGTCAGAGAAACTCTAAACAGGTGCCTTAAAATGAAGGGCTAAGTAACCCTCTCAGCAGAAAGACATCCCCCATGGATTATGTTCCAAAATGCAGGCATTTTTGTGTTTTACCCTTCCAGGGATTTATATAAACAAATGTTAAAAATGGCAACCCTTTGTCTGTGTGTGTTATTGAGCCGATGTATTAGTGTGTGGGCTAGTGTGCTGTATAGTTCAAAACTTCAGAACAGCCACGAGTCATCTCTGTGCTGCAACTTGAAGAAAGACTGGTTCTCACATTGGAAATACGCAAACACTTTGATATACATGTATACAGGCAACAAGATGAGGCCACCACTGAGAATAGGTCAAAAGCCTATCAGCTAACTGTATGACCAAGAATCTCAAAATCATCTGTTTCACTACTAACATCAGCATTCCCAATATCGTCCAACTTAATACGGCAATGTTCCACAATCTATTCTTCACAGGTCTCAGACTGATTTGCATGTCTTTTTAACGTTATCTTTTTATTCAATTCATATTTCTAATCTGTGTGCGTGTCACCAATGTTATCTTGCCTCACATTTAGCAGCTAATGAACTCACTTTCTCTTTAACTCAAAAAAGCATGTTTAACTTACATCCTTTTAAAACATTTAGACAGGGAAAAGATATCCACAAGGGAAGAGATCCTTGTAAAATTAACCTTGCTGTGACCAAGACGGGGTCTAAATTAAGAAGGGAATCAATTTGTCCTCTAGGTATCCCGCCCAAAATCACAAATTAACGACCCTCATCTATGGTCCAACTGTAACAATATAAATGATGTGGATGAAGGATCAAAGATATGGTTGCTAAATTTGTTGATGAAAGTAACCTGTGAAGAGGACAAAAGAATATAGACAGGTTAGCAGGCAAAGATCTGGCAAATGTAGTATATTGCCCATTTTGGCAGGAAGATTAAAAAAATGATATTTTGTTAATTGACAGAGATGGCAGAGCTCAGAAATGGAAAGGGACCTGGGTGCCCTAGTGTATGAATCACTAAAGGTTACTATGAAGCAAATAATTAGGAGAGTGAAATAACTGCACAGAGGCCCGTATCCCATCACCAAATCACTCTTTGTTTACATGTGCATAGTACATGGGCTCTGACCAGCCAGTTCAGAGACAGTCCCTAGAATGAGGAGACTCTCTGAATCTGTTTATGTCTGTAGCCAGGGTTCCCTGATTGGTTGAGGCTAACAACTGCAATAAAGGGTCTCACAGTCAATGAGATCCACCTAGCGCTCAATCCAATCACTAAAGAGAGCTAATAGAATGTTAATGTTTACTGCAGGGAGAACTGGATACAAAAGTCGGGAGCTTATGCTGTAGTTATACAGGGAATTAGAGAGACCAGTGTAGCACTGTGTACAGTGCTGGTCTCCTTATTTAAGAAAGGATGAAACTGCATTGGAAGCAAATTAGTGGAAGTTTTCTCGATTAATACCTGAAATGAGCTGATTGTCTTATCAGGCTAGGCTTGGAATCACTAGAATTTAGAGGAATAGATTATGACTTGACAGAAGCATAAAAGACACCGAGAGGCCTTTATAAGGTGCACGTGGAAAAGATATTTGCTCCTGCGGCAATTACAGAATTAGGGCTCAGGGTTTACGTGGATCACCCACGCAAGTTAGAGATGAGAGGATATTTTTCTTGTCAATGCTAATGAGTCTTTAGAATGCTCATCTTCAAAAGCAAATAGAACTACAGCCCTTGAATGTTTTTAAGGCAGAGATAGATAGATCCTTGATAAGCAAGGCGATGAAAAATTACCATGGCTGTGTGGAAATGTGGAGTAATCAAACCAATCACGATCTTATTGAATCCTGGAGCAGGTTTGAGATGTTGACTGGCCTACTCCTGCTTCTAATTTGTATGTTTGTAAAACAACATGCTGAACAAATTGATGCAGCTGACTTTCCTTCAATGGGGATAATGACTTGACCAATTTTAAGAGCACCCATTTCATTCCCTTGTGTTTCAAAGAAGAATTATCAGTACAAGTGACAAAAGATCACTGCGGCATTCTTCAGTAACGTGATGTAAAGAGTTCACCAGCAAACCAGCCATTGAGAGCAAATAAAGACATTCAACCTAATCAATAAATACAGGTTTGCTTCAGCAAAATATAGATGAGTTGCATACAACTTCCATCAAGCCAATACAACGTCCACAGATTCAGGATAAGGTTAAGAAGAAATTATGCAGTGAAAAAATCCAGGATACTGCAAGAAAATCAGTATCTGTTTTTCTTGCAGTATCCTGGATTTCTTCATCACATAATTTCTTCCATGATGGACATCCAGATTATGCTATCAGGCAATATCTGAGATGGCAGAGAAGTGTTCCTATGAAAAGCAAAATCAGGAGATTAAGGGTCAACATGTAATTTAAATAACAATCCTCATGATGCTGTTGCCGGCGATTTTAGTGAATGTAATTCCATCAACTACCATAGGGACGTGGTTCTTTTCTCTTACTGAAGGTGCTTATTGCCTGACCATTGTTTCACTTACAACTCATCAGCACAAGCCATTTCTTCTGTACACAGGCATGGACCACACGTCATTCAAAGAAGTGAAAAAGAAAGCTGAAAGAATTTAAATTATCAGAGATCGTCACCATTTCTAGTCTTGTGATGGAGAGAAGATTAATGACAAAGGTGCTGAAAATGACTGGACTCGAGAGACTATATTAAGCAACTCTTGCAGTTCTCCGGACTGACAAGATAGGTCTCAACAAAACAAAAACTAGTTTGCAGCAAAATGTACTTTTCCATACTATACCAGGTGTTCCTGTAATTATTATTAGTAGCATATTAATTGTGTTCATTGTATGCACATATAACTGACCATAGTGCTTTATTATCTCATTCATACATCTCCAGATCTAATTTTTGATGAGAAAAAAACCTTTGAAAGTTTGGGACACTTCATGAAATTTAGCAAGAAATTTGTTTGTATAGATTTACAATATTAAACTAAATTGTAAATTTATCAGTAATATTCAATACTAAAACAAAACTTACAAGTGCCTAACTAACAGCAAGACAGTGCAGATTTGTTAGAGCTTGATGATGTTTGACAAATTTATTGGACTACTTTGTGGTTAATGCTGACATATTGAATAATGGAATCTCAGTAAAAAATAATTTAGATTTTACCATGTTTCGATAAAGTACTGCACAGGAGATTGAAATACAAGGTCAGACAACCCAAATTAAGCGAATAGATCAGAAACAATTCAGAGGCGGCAAGACTATGTGGATGGAATAAGAAATTAATGAGGCGGCATAGCAATTGTTCCAACTGCTATTATTATTAACATCATGCAAAACTGATGGTAAAATGGGGCAGAAATGAAACCACCTTGGCTTAATGAAGATACAATCTTGGAGCAAAAACTGCAAATATCAGGAAACAAGTGGACCATATACAGACCTTAGTTGTGGGAAAGGGTGATGAATCAAAGGGCAATGAGCAGTCTAAGGTGCATGGTAGCACAATACCTAACATAAAAAACAGGATCTAGGAAATGGTGAATAGTTTCAAAATTTTCAAACCAATGTAGGACTTACACAGTAAATGATAATGTCCTGAGGTGTGTTGAGGAACAGAGGGACCTAGCAGTATAAGTACATAGTTCGTTGAAAGTGGCACCACAGGTAGAGAGGATGGTGAAGAATGCACGTAGCATGCTGGCCTTCATCAGTCAAGGCATTGAGTATAGGAGTTGGAATGTTGTGTTACAGTTGTTTAAGTCACTGGTGAGGCCGCACTGGAGTATGTGTACAGTTTTGGTCACCCTGTTATAGGAAAGACATAGTTAAACTGGAAAGTGTGCTAAGAAAATTTACGAGGATGTGGCCAGGACTAGTAGGCCTGAGTTATAGGGAGAGGTTGGCCAGGATAGGACTTTATTCTTTGGACCATAGGAGAATGAGGGGTGACCTTATTGAGGGGCATAGATGGGATGAATGCATGTAGTCTTTTTCCCAAGGATGGGGAATTGAAAACTAAAGGGCATAGGTTTAAGGTGAGGGGGGAAAGATTTAAGAAGGGCCTGAGGGGCAACTTCTTCATGCAGAGAGTGGTGTGTATATGGAACGGGCTGCAAGAGAAAGTGGTTGAGGCAGGTACAATAACAACATTTTTTTAAAAATTTGGATAAGTACATGGAAGGGTTTAGAGGGACATGGACCAAATGTGGGCAATTGGAACTAGCTGAGTGGGCAGCACGGTCAGCATGGGCCAGTTTGGGCCAAAGGGCCTGTTTCCATGCTGTATTACTTTATGCCTCTATTAGCCAAAGTGCAACAAAACAGACGTATGGGTTACCAAGCCATAGGAACCAAACACCAGTTCTCCAGGGAACAACAGAATCACACAGAGCACAAATTTAGCAACATCTGCAATACTGGCATAATTCGGACCACTGTACTACACTGCAGGCATGATCAAACATTCAGAAGTTTTTCAAAGAAATTGTGAACTCCAAATCTTCTGACTTTGGAAAGGGTGCAGAAAAGGTTAGGTATGTAAACTAAAATTAAGAAAGGTAAGAATGGGTGTACTGGAGAGAATTGAGCTCATGAAAGATCACAAAGGTCAAAAGATAAATCTTAATCAATTATTCAACATAACCACAAACTCTGTAAATGACACACAATCAAGCTCAGAGATTGCTGGGTAAACGTAGTTGAGATTTAATTACTGCATGCAGATAGCAGTGAATACTTGGAATGGACAGGCAGAAGGACAGCAGAGTTGGATAATGTTGGCAGATTTACGACAAAGGTTTACAAAATTTATGACATTTGGAGAAATTGTTGATTGAGGGATATGAAAGATTGAGTATACTATGCATCAAACACAACGAACTTCATATTCTTATGTAATAAAGATGTATAAATAACGTGCCTATTTCTGTTATCTTACATAAGTAAATTACAATTGGGAACAAAATGATGCAGCAGATTTTATCACACAAGCACCCTTCATGACAAAAAAGGAGTTAAATCAGAAATGACAAATGTATAAGAATGGTGTGTACAAAATTCAGAGCAGCAAGTTGAACACAGTACATTTCTTGTTGGATCAAAATATGAATAGATGCCTTATTTCATTTTAGAATGATTTATATTCTCTGTCCATCCCTCAGTACTTATTTTACAATATCTAACTGTTTTCTAAGAAATAGCATTTACAATTTATTTTCCTGGTGAAAGCCCAAAATGCTGAAAAGTCTTGATTTTATGTATTAAATAGCAAAATTTAGAAAATGTATATTCTAAATCTTGCAGCATTTTATTTTGTCATTTCAAGCAAATCCCACTGACGTATTGATCTTTTACATTACTGACTAACCACCACCCTTTGACATTCCATGGTGTTACCATCACTTGAATCCCCCACTATCAATAACCTTGAGGTTACCAATGACCAGAAACTTGAATGGACTTGTAGCATAAACACAGTGACTTCAAGAGCAGGTCAGAGACTAGAAATATTGCAGCGAATAACTTACCTCCTGACTCCCCAAAGCCTGACCACCATCTATAAGTCAGGAGTGTGATGGAATATTCCCCACTTGCCTGGATGAGTGCGGCTCCAACAACACTCAAGAAGCTTGACACCATCCAGGACAAAGCAGCCTGCTTGATTGGCACTACATCCACACGCATCCACTCCCTCCACTACTGACACTCAGTGGCAAGTGTGTTCTACCTACAAGATGCACCTAAGACAGCACCTTCTAAACCTACTCAGAGATAGCAAGAACTGCTGATGCTGGAGGTCAGAGACAACACAGTTTGGAACTGGAGGAACACAGCAGGCCAGGCAGCATCAGAGGAGCAGGAAAGTTGACATTTTGGGTCAGGATCCTTCTTCTGATGCTGCCTGGCCTGCTATGTTCCTCCAGCTCCATACTGTGTCACCTTCTAAACCTACAACCACTTTCATCTAGAAGGACAACATCAGCAGATATAAGGGAACACCACCATCAGAAAGTTCCCCTCCAAGTCACCCACTATCCTGACTTGGAAATATATCGCCGTTCCTTCACTGTCGCTGGGTCAAAATCCTGGAATTCCCTCCCTCAGGACATTGTGAGTTATTCTACAGCATTTAGACTGTAGCGGTTTAAGAAGGCAGCACACTAACACCTTCTCAAGGGCAACTGGGGCAGGCAATAAATGCTGGCCAGCCAGCGATGCCCAAGTTCCACGTGCAAGTAAAAACAAATTAACCTAACAAAGACAGTTTAATAGACAAAGGAAAATGAAAATAATAGCATCAGCATACTACAAGAAACTGAGAAAGCACTTCGTTAGGGATTGAGTGCTACACATAAATTGACCCGTGTAATCTGAATTCAAATATCATTAATATTAGTCTAAATATTAGTGCCACTTCTTCCACACAGCAATCAGTCTCAACGTTGAAAAGTATTTTACATATAATCATTGTAGATTGTTTCAGGATAATGCCAGGTATTTTGGGGCTTCATTTTCTTGGAGGGACAGAGAAAACTGAAGTTGTTCTCCTTAAGATGGGAACTTAAAGGGAAGGTTTACTGGAGGTGTTCAAAATTGTGAAGCATTTTAGGATGTAAACATGAAAAAACTTTGTAGTAGCAGAAGCATTGTTAAGCAAAGGATGTAGATTCATGGTAATTGGCAAATCTCCATGACCATTTCTGTTAGTGAAAAAGGTACAATGAATGGGCAAATTCTTTTTGCCTACACTCAGGGCTTTATAACAAAATTCATGATAAAAGAATGGAAAGCGAAGATCCTCTTTAGGTGATGACTAATAAATCTTGGACTCTTTATGACTTAATACAGAATCTTATAGTTTTTACAGCACAGAAAAACACCCTTCAGCGCGTTATGTCAGCATTTTTCCAGTGTCTATCTATTCTAATCCCATTTCCCAGCACTGCAGCCTAGTTTCAAACGTTCATCTGAATACTTCTGAGATGTCTCGAGGATTCCAGTCAATACCACTTTTAGGCAATGAATTCCAGAATAGCACCACTCTCTGGGTGAAAGAAAATTCCGCAAATCCCATTTAAACATTCTGCTCTGTACCTTAAAACTATGTCCCTGGTTATTGATCCCTCTAGTAAGGGAAAAGGTTTCTCCTTATGTAGCCTATGACCCTCAGAATATAGTACACATCAATAGTCCCTGCTCAACCTTCTCTGCTCTAAGGGAAATAACCCCAGCCTATCTACAAAACAGATGGAGAATATATTTACCCTTTAAGGTTGATAAGAATATCTTTTGTTCATATTACTATTACTTTTATGCATTGTTTACCTTCAGAATCACTGCCACACTGGCAAACACACAACCACACAACAAAGTATAAATAAAGTGTTATGCTATTGGATTGACAACCAAGAGATAGACTCATTCTTGACAATGAACAATGCCCTACATTATCAGGAACGACAATACCTGATAAACTGAAGCAGTCGAGATTCATGTGCAACAAGATTCGGATAATATTCAGGTTTGGGCAAGTGACAAGTGGCAAGTGACTTTCATGCCACAAACGGGTCAGGCAATGACCATCTCCTACAAGGGAGAATCTAACCATTGCCCCTTGATCTTCAGTGGCAATATCATAACTGAATCCCTGACTATCATCATCCTGGGGATTATAATCCAGCAGAAACCAAACTGGACTAGTCATGTAAATACAGTCTCAATAACAGCAGGTCAGAGGTGAGGAATACTGCAGCAAGTAACTCACCTTCTGACTACCCAAAGTCTGTTCAAAGGCACAAGTCAGTAGTGTGATAGGATTCTCTCCATTTGTCTCAATGAGTGCAACTCTAACAACCCTCAAGAAGCTTGACATCACGGAGGACAAAGCAGCATGCTAGATTAACACCGCATGCACAAATATCCACTCTTTTCACCACCGACGCTCAGTAGCAGCAGTATGTACCATCTACAAGATGCACTGCAGAAATTCATCAAGGCTGCTTAAAAGAACCTTCCAAACCCATGACCAATACCATCTACAAGGACAAGGGCAGCTGATACATGAGAACACAACTCCTGCAAGTTCCCCTCCAGTCACTCACCCCTCTGACTTGGAAGGGTATCACTGCTCCTTCTGTGATAACACAGTGAGGGAAAATTTCTGAAGAAGGGTCCCGACCCAAAATGTCAGTTTTCCTGCTTCTCTGATGCTGCCTGGCCTGCTATGTTCCTCCAGCTCCACACTGTGTTATCTCTGACTTCACCATCAGCAGTTCTTACTATCACTGTTCCTTCTGTGTCACTCGGTCAAAATATGGGAACTCCCTCCCTAATGGTATTCATAGATCATTGAATCCCTACAGTGTGGAAAGAGGCCCTTCGGCCCAACAAGTCCACACTGACCCTCAGAGCATCCTACCCAGACCCATCCCCCTATAACCCACCTAATCTACAAATCCCTGAACACTATAGACAATCTGGCATGGCCAATCTACCTAGCTTGCACATCTTTCGACTGTGGGAGGAAACCCACACAGACACAGGGAGAATGTGCAAACTCCACACAGACAGTCACCTGAGGATGGAATCAAACCCGGGTCCCTGGTGCTGTGCCGCCGTGCTAACCACTGAGCTACCTATAGCAAATCGACTATAGTAGTTCAAGAAAGCAGCTCATCAGCATTCTCTCAAGACAAACTGCAAATGGGCAATAAATACTGGCCCCACCGGTGATGCCCACATCCCATGAATAAAAAGAATATATCAGAGAGCTGCAATATATTCACCTGAAAGTCCACTCCACAGTCTTTCAACAAAAGAATTAATTTAAAATAAATTCTTACCACAACAATAGCAGCAAGCTCAATTTCAGACATAAATACTAAGCACTGTACATGAACCGACTAACACACAAAATAAAAAATTACCTTTTGTGCCTTCGCCCAAAACACATCCTCTAAATAAGTGGCAAAACCTTCACTTATCCACTCTTCAGTCCAATCACGAGCACCAATGGCCAATCCAAACCAGGCATGAGCTATTTCATGGCACAGTCGCACTCCACAGATATTATTTTTTCCAGACAATACAGACTGTGATAGGTAGATGATGTGTGGACTAATAAGAGAAGATTTTAAAAATGTTACTAACAGCATGTTACACAATCTTGAACTCTTCTTTATATATAAACTGTACTATCCTTTCCTATGAAATATTAATGTTTTACTTCATAAAATGGTCATGACTTACCCTCATCACCTAATGACTGCATCAACTAAAGTTGTATCTCAAGATAGGTCTTTAATAAACTGAATTGGCCAAGGGAAGGGTTGTCTGCTTTTCATTATTTTTATCAAAACAATAAAGTCCTTCTATTTGCATGTTCACCATTTGCAAATTTGCTTATTTGCACAATACTTTCTATATACCTTTTTGCCAAATGTGAATCTAATCTTCACTTAGCCGGAGTTTTCCAGAAAACGTATATTCTACCATTTGTAAAAATCACAGATTGTGACATTCTCCAGAAATACATCTTCACAAACAGTTAGACATGACTGCATATAAAAGATCCCGTCCTCATCAACTGATGTTCATCCCTCCCCCAGTCTATCACTTCATGCAGAATACGCATTGAAACCTCATGATGATTAGTTGGCATAAGGTATCCAATAAATCTCCTACTCAGCAGTCACTTAAATGTAGAAAACCAAATTAAATCTCTTCCTATGTGACTATTAATGAGGATTGGTACATTTGTTAGTTTTGCGAACAGCAAGTTAATTGTCAATTACAGTAAATCATACAACAGACTACATTACACTTCCTTCAACTGCATCACAAAATTCATGTTTGGATGAAAGATTAGACTTGAAACATTCTATTTCTTTCAACCAAGAGAATGCCAGATCTGCTGCATACTTCCAACGTTTTCTGTTTTTATTTTAGAATTCTAGCATCCACAGTATTTTGTTTGTGCATCACAGACTTCATACACATATTGGGATTAGCCTTGATTACATCCTACATTTGCACAATGACTTCAAGAATGCAAAGCTAACAGCGTAGAATGATAACATGATCATTTTAAACTAGCTTTTGATTCAAAATAGAACAGTTTTAGTCAGCCTAATATATATGTGCATACCATTTATACATATCTTAACATAACTTTTAATGGATTCATTCAAGCTTTTCTTTGTCCACTTTTAGCTTGTGCAATAGGTACTAAGAAATGCAGTTCAGTTACCATTGACCAGAAACTCAACTCGACTAGCCACATAAATACAGTGGATACAGCAGTAGGTCAGAGGTTAGGAATACTGCAGCGAGTACTCATCTGCTGACTCTCCAAAGCCTGTCTACAAGGCACAAGTCAGGAGCATGATGGAATACTCCTCACTTTCCCGAATAAGTGCAGCTCCAACAACACTCAAGAAGATCGACACCAACCAGATGAATCAGCCATATAATTGACACCGCATTCACAGACATTCCGTAATTGTTTCCACCACTTACAGTCAGTAGCAGCAGTGTGTGCCACCTAAAAGAGGCAATGCAGAAATTGAGCAAGGTTCCTTAGACAGCATCTTCCATCTAGCAGGACAGATATATGGGGACACCAGCACCTGCAAATTTCCCTCAAACCACTCACAATTTTGATTTGGAAATATATCACCAATCCTTCAGTATCGCTGGTTCAAAATCCTGGAACACTTTCTTTGAAAGCATTGTGGGTCTACCTACAGCACACGGACTATGGCAGTTCAAGAAGACAGCTCACCGCTACCTTCTCTAGGGCAACTCGCATAACGTCCCATAACAGAATTCCAAAACTGTGATGAGTCTAATTAAATTAGAAATCTAGGCATGCTGCACTTTATTCTGACAACACAAGGATGCCATGAACCCCATGGAGATCAAAATATTTAAAGCTAAATTTGAACTTCCAGTTAACAGTTGAAACACTGGCAAGAAAGGATTTCACATTTTACAACTTTTATTGCTATAAATGACTAAAAGACATAACCGAACACATTTTTTGTAGGCAAATTGCACTTTAAACAATAGAGAAGAGATTCCACATTTAACCCAGAAAACCCAGTGCTACAGTTATACATAGTTGGCTGTGAAGTGGACATTTCACCATACAGAAACCAATCAAGAATTATTCTTATCTCCTAACGAAATGCTTCTTTTTCACTTGGCCTTTTGGGTTACTTCTAATAGAACTGCCTTTCACTGTGAGGGTTACATTGTAGGTCCCTTCTTCGTGCTGAAAGCTAGGCAAACCTTCCAGCTTCCTTTATGTCCATATGAACTTGGTCTTTAACACAAGTATGAACTCACACCCACATTCCACACGGTGAATTATAAGAGGCAGCATTTTCTTTGTTTAAGGGGCAGGCTTGGCTGCTTCTGTCTCTTGTTCTCTACCTTCCAGATGGCTGCAGACAAAGACAAACTGTTGTCTGTAATATCGCTGTGCTTATCGGGAAACCTTTACCTCAACCATAAAAAAAATTGGCTTCCTTATTTTCTTTCCCTTGGAAACAGATTAATACTTCTAACTGGAAACAAAGCGAATTTGATCCGAACTCCCTTTCATTTTAGAAGTAAATAGAGAGTTTGTGGCACCACTGCTCACAACGCAATGTCTATAATAGCTTTCTAGGATTTTAGGAGATTCGACATCTATGCATGGTATGCTCAGAGACTGTGCCCATTGTCTTTAAGAGTAAACACGCTGCACTTCTTCAAAGTAAAATAATCCCAAATCTTCCTTAATGTCCAACAATCAAATGAGATGGTTTTACTGCCATGAAAACGTCAGAACAGGTCATATGATTCATTTACCCTCAAGTTGAAGCTAAACTACTAAATGTAATAACCTTACAAATCAAAGGGTACAATCCTAAAACATAATCTTATAAACCACGTAATTATAACAAGGAGATCGCCAAGGATGAAGATTATAACACATTTCTTTTTCTAAATTTCATTATTCTGGATTTTATCAAAAATTCTAGTTGTAAGTGATACTTCAAATGCAAAGCTTTCTACACAAAGTAAATGATCAGGCACATTCTTGATCATTTAAAAACAACACCTATTGATATTTATTTTAAATGCAAGAGTCACTAGAAACTTTTAAGAACATTAAAAATTTGGGAATAATTTCAGTGCACAAGGATTATTCTCTTCAGAAATGGAACAGCCTATATTTCACTCAAAATACTTGTCATGAGAATTTCACAGTGAAATTATTATTAAAAGGCAAATATTACAGGCAACGTATGAAGTATATAAATGTTTCATCTTGAAAACACTTCAGCGAGCTGTTGTATTGATTAATCATTAAGCATTGATTCTAATAGAAAAATCAATTTAGCAACAACCATCCCCTCTGCATATTTTTTGATTAGATAGTCTTTCAATTCTTTGCAAATAGCTAAATGAAGCATATTCCAAGTAGTACTGGATAAATTAGGTATAGACTACAGGATTAGTAAGATTTTGGTAGTAAACAGCCATAACGCAAAACTGTTCCATAAATTGCAAGAAAATATTTTCATTGTTCCTGTGTTTCATTAAACCAAAATATATGAAAAATGAGAGTAAGTCACATAGCCTCTTAAACCTTCTTCCTCATTTAATAAAAACATAACGAAATTTCTAAATTAATTCCACCACATCCCTACATCCTCTGATTTTAGTGTCTTTATGGCCAAAAATCTGCCTTCACTATCCCCATTGATAGTCCACTGAATGAAAGAATTCCAAAGATCCCAATCATCTGATCAAAGCTATTTCTCATCTCAGTCCAAAATCGCCAATCCCTTTATTCTGAGACAATTACCTTTAGATTTTAGAAACAGGTGCTCAGCATCTATCCTCTATGCATTCTGCGTTTGCCAATTAGACTACATCTACACTTTTCATTCTACTCTATTTCACGGAAAGATGGTGGCTCACTGGTAACATCACTGTAGTACTGACACAGATTAACCTGCTTTAGGAATGGAGTTTAAATCCCACCATAGCAGCCAGTGGAATCTGAATTTAATTGTTAAGTGGTGGTCCATTTTAGATTGAGGTGAGAAGAAATGTCTTCACTACGAGGGTATTGAATCTGGAATTCTCTGTCACAGAAGGTTGTGGAGGCAAGATCACTGAATATAAACAAGAAAAACATTTCTAAAGGCTACAGGTGTCAGAGGCTGGTAATGTGGCATTGATTTACAGGATCAGGTACGATAATGGTGAACGGTGCAGCAGGCTCAAAAGCTGAACAGCCTACACCTGCTACGCTCTTATTCGACAGCCCACTCACCTCAGAAATCAATGAAGCTTGGTTGCATCCCTTCTAAGGCAAGTGCATTCTTCCTTAGGTAAGGAGTACGAAACCAGTAAGACCATGCCAACTGCACAGTGTACAACATCTGATATAATTACCATAAGACCTCTTTATTGTTATATTCTAACCTCCCTTGCAATAAAAGCTAATATACTATGCATCTTCTGAATCGCTTGCTGTACCTACATGTCAACATACTGTGATTTATATACAAGGATTCCCTAAATCCTCTGCTATACAATATATGTTTGTTTCTAATCTTTTGACAAACATTATGCAGAATTGATAATTTGACGCATTCCTAAATTATACTCCATGTGACACAATCAAGGCCTGTCAATTATTCTGTCTATATTATTTGCAGCCTCATCACAGCCTCTTTGCACCTTACTTTTCCACTTAGCACTGTATCATCAGCAAACTTGGATACAATAAACTAAGTGCTCCCTCATCTCAGTCACTGACACATTATAAGTCCAAGCTTGGATTCTTGCATTAGTCCAATGGTTACATGTTACTAACCTGAAAATGACCTTCTCTTTTCTTGCTCTTAACCAATTGCCAATTCATGCCAATCACTACTCCCATTACATCCAATCCCATAAACTATAATTTTGTGTGACAGTCACTTACGTGGAACTTTATGAAATGCCTTCTGAAAATCCGAATATAGTACATTCATTGGTTCCACCAATTGACATAAACATCAGTTTGGTAAGACACATTAGTACATACATATACAGAATATGGATCATTACACTGCTAAAAATTAGAATCAACACTGCGATAGGCTGTCAATATATTGATATATAGTTTATAATTATGCTGTTGTATTTGAAGGCGGTCTAATTCAAATAAAGTACAAATATATTATATATTTTTATATTTTCAAGATCATAAAAATATTCAACTTTGTTCTATATTGACTCTCAGGTTATGAATTGTGAGGCACATGTACACAGAGTATTCCAGCTTACTTTATCTTTCCATAATAAATTAAGCCCTGACACGGACAGTAGATATTAGCACTTCTTCTCAAGCCTTGGGGGTAAGAATAGGTAGGGTTAAAGATTTGCTGAGAATGGTATCACAGGCATTGATAGCATATTGTTTAGTCTTCAAATATTGAAGAGTCAAATTTATGACATAAAGCAATGAGAGCACTGTGTCATTATTTAGAATTTACAAGGCAACAATCTATGTTAACATTTGACTGTATATCAAAGAGATTCCTTGTGCAGTGAAATACATGATTAGTATAATTTTTTTTTTTACTGTGTCTCTCCTAATTATTGGTTCACTCATGTCATTGCAAGGTACACTGAACTAAACGTTCACGTACAGGAAGAAGCATTTCAGTTAGAAATATGCCAGCCATTCAGAGTCAAATGAAGTACAGACTGACCTTGGGTACATAGCTAGGATGTCAAAAGTGTAATGCAAAGAAACTCAGTCAAATAAAAGTTTAACCTAGACTATTTAGTCCATGACTCAGGTGGCATGCCCAGGTCAAGAGACCATAACCACAGGAATCCAACAAGTAAATACGATTCTAGTTATGTAAAATGTTACATATGCATACTCTGTGCAAACAGACTTGGGTAAATGTTCAAAATAATGCTACATGACAACAACAGCATCATACCTACCCTAAGAACATTTTCGCGTTACTTAAGCTGCCCTCATTCACCAATCACAAATCTGCACTAGTAAAAAGATTATTTTTCAAAACTTGCATTATTTTTAAATAAATGTGACAGAAATAAAATAAAAATCAATCTATTCAGTCTTTCTGAGCATGGTTCAGATTTGTATAATCATGCCAACATATATAGGATAGCACAACCATAATATCTCTTTTCTACTGAAGAACTGAAGCCGTGGTCCCAGAAAACAAGCAGTAAGAAATAAGAACAGGAGTAGGCTATGTGGTCCCTCAAAATTGCTCTGATATTCATAGTTGAACTATTACATCAACTCAACTTACCCTCAAGCCCACCATCACTCCAGTCCCCATTCCATTTCTTGATTACTTTAATACCCAAAAATCCATTATTAAATATACTCATTGTCTTAATGCCCTTAACCATCCTGAGTAATGAATTTTAAAGATGCATAAACTCTAAATGAAGAAATTTCATATTGCCATTTTAAAAGCTGATCCTTTATCCTATGTCAATGACCCCCTTATCCTAGCCAGGAGAAACAGCCCCTCCGCATCCAGCCTGTCGTGCCGTCAAAGAATTTTGCATATTTCAAAATGGTCAGCTCTCATTCTGCCCTGCAACATAGAAACTTGACTATGTATGTCCTGGCTACAAAACACAGAATAAATCCAACCCTTCCAATTACACCCAATTGGTACTCTCAATCATCAGCAAAGTTATGGAAGGAGTCTTCGTCAGTGTTATCAATTGGCATTTGCGCAGTAACAATCTGCTCAATGACACTCAGTTCATGTTCCACTAGGGCCATTCAGCACCTGATCTCATTACAGCCTTAGGCCAAACACAGACAAAACCACACGTGAGGTGACCGTGATTACCCTCAACACCCAAGCAGCATTTAACCTAGCATGGCACGAAGGAGCCTTCACAAAATTGGAGTCAATGGAGAAAAACTTGCTTCCAATTTGAGGCATATCTTGTACAAAGGAAGACGTTTGTGGTTGTTGGAGGGCAATAACCACAATATCAGGACACCTGTGGAAATTCCTCAGTGTAGTGTTCTGGGTCCAACCTTCTTCAGCTGTTTCAATGACCTTCCCTCCATCACAAGATGAGAAGTGGGGATGTTCAACACTCCACAGGTACTGAAGAAGACAATTTCCTTAAATGATAAGACAACATCCATGTTTGGGCTGATAAGTGGCAAGCAACATTCATGATATAAAAATGCAGGCAATTACCATCTCCAACAACAGAAAATCTAACAATCTCCACCTGAAGTTCAATGGCATTGCCAACACTGACTTCTCCACCATCAAATTCTGGAAGTTACCACTGATCAGAAACTGAACTGGACTCACCATATAAATACTGTGACAATAAGACGAGGTTTACAGGTTAATAGTTCTGATCAAAGTAACATACCTCCTGACTCTCCAGTACCTGTCAATCGTCTAAAGGTACAAGACAGGAGGCTGATAAAATACTCTCCAGTGCCTCGATGAGTAAAGCTGCAAAAACACTGAAGAATATTGGACCATACTGGACAAAATAACCTGCTTGATTGGCACCTATCCAACCACTTTCAACATTCAATGCCTTCACCACAGAGCTCAGTGGAAGGAGCATGTACCATCTGGAGGATACACTATACCAGTTCACCAAAGTTCCTTCAACAGCACCATCTAAATCTGCAACTGCTACAACCTAGAAGGACAAGGATAGAAGATTCATGGGTACAGCTTCAAGTTCCTCTCCAAGCCATGCACCATCCTGACTTGGAGCTAAATAGTCTTCAATGTTTCCAGGTTAAAATTCAATAACTCCCTTTATAACAGCACTGTAGTGTACCCACACCTTATTGTCTGTAGCAGTTTGAAAAGACAAATCACTGTCCCATTCTCAAGGGAAATTAGAGATGGGCAACAAGTGCTGGCTCAGCCAGAAACACCCACATCCCAAGAACTTTTTTTTAATTCTTCAAAATTCTAGAGAGCATATTCAATCCCTCTTCAAAGGACATTCTCTCATCCCAAGGATCAATGTACTGAACATCTGTTGCTTCTCCTCTAAAACATGTATTTCCTTCCCATGATAAGGAGGACATATCTGTGGATAGTACTTCAAATATGATTTCACAAACCCTTATACAATTATGTAATTCTTTGAGAAAAAAGTATTTGAAGATGAGCCTCAAAACCCAAGTCTAAGGTCATGGTTTATTGGGAAGTAAAGACCCCTGCATTCCTATATGCTTTGGAAAACCTAGAGCAAGCAACTGGAAGCATTCCAGAAGTACTCCAGCAATGTTTTCACACGAACCTCCGAATCAGCATGAATGAATGGTAGTTTATCAGCAGCATCCTCCCGCAAGTCTACATGACAAGCATCAAGGCACTAGTCATTCAAAATTAGTTCTGCTGGGCAAGACAAGTCATTTGTATGCTTGACACCAGCCTCCTAAAGCAACTGCCCTACTTGGATCTCAGTTATGACAAGAGATCTGCAAGAGGGCAACAGAATTACAGTAGACAACACAATGTGGAGCTGGAGGAACACAGCAGGCTAGGTTGCATCAGAGGAGTAGGAAATTTGAAGTTTCGGGTCGGGACCCTTTTCGGAAATGGGGGAGGGGGAAGGGAGCTCAGAAATAAATAGACAGAGGATGAGTGGGGCTGGGGAAGATAGGTGGGAAAATGATAGGTGAGTGCAGGTAGGCAGTGGTGGGGATTGGTCAGTGAGGTGGGAGGAGCGGATAGTTGGGAGAGAAGATGGACAGGTTGTGGCAGATCAAGGTGACAGAGATGAGAGGGAGGGTTGGTCATGGCATGAGACGGGAGCTGGGGAGATTTTGAAACTGGTAAAGAACACATTTAGGCCATTGGCCTGTCCGTCTTCTCTCCCACCTATCTGCTCCTCCCACCTCACTGATCAATCCCCACCACTGCCTACCTGCACTCACCTATCACCATCCCACCTCCCTTCCCAAGCCCACCCCTCCTCTATTTATTTCTGAGCTCCCTTCTCCCTCCCTCATCTGAAGAAGGGTCCTGACCCGAAACATCAACTTTCCTGATCCTCTGATGCTGCCTGGCCTGCTGTATTCCTCCAGCTCCACAATGTGCTATCTCTGACTCTAGCATCTGCAGTTCTTGCGATCTCTGAGTGGGATAGACAGTAGAGGTATCCTCAAAGCATCCCCTAAGTGGTCAAAATATCTCAATTGATTCATAATATTAGCCGTCTCGTGACTGACCAAAAAGGATGTTCATTCAGGGAGGCACAAAAACACATCTAAGGACTTCATAAGGAATGTGCAGAGGTCAAGCTGGAGACAACATACAAACCTCCAAATAAATAAATTACTGCACCCTACAAGCACCATCAGACTTGCATGTGGCAGAGTCTGCAGATCACATATTGGGCTGTTTCTGTGCTAATTTTTTCATGTTTGGGTAGTAACAGTTATTACCTTTGAGATTCTGCTTTTTAACTTGTACCCTAAACTCCTTCACCAGAACCACATTCCAGGTTCTGCCTAACTCATTGATTCCTATGTGGATTTTAACAACTTCTGGTATATTAGTATAATAAATAAAATTGGGGAGTTACAGGTACAGATTGCCATTTAGGATTATAATATTGTGGCAATAACAGAGATTTGGATCAACAAAGGGCAGAACTGGGTGTTAAATATTCCTGGGGATGAGAAGTTCTGAAATGATACTAAATAGATGTGGTGGTGGTAAAGCATTGCAGTGCTGGAGCAAGAGGATATCCCAGAGGGTTTAAGGACAGAATCAATTTGACTAGAGCTTAGGAACACAAACGATATAATTGCATTGCTAGGTGTCATCTACAGACCATCAATTAGCGGAAAATATGCGAGAAATCTGCAGGGAGATTACAGCAAGATGCAAACATTATAGATTACTAATAATGGGGAACCTTGACTACCTGAATGTAGACTGGGGCAGCAGAGGCGGCAAACATTCCTTGACTGTACTCAGGAAACCTTTCTAAAGCATTGTGTATCCAGTTCACCAAGGATGATGCACTGTTAGACCTGGTTCTTGGAAATAAGGTTGGCCAAAAGGATCAAGTGTCAGTTGAGGAACATTTATGAGCCAACGATTAATGTATCATAATGTGCTGGATGTGGATAATTAAGTTGGAGAGAAAACCAACTTTATGAGGTCAAAAGTGGAGATGTGCTGGATAAACTGGAACAAAAGCATGGTGGGAAAAACTGTAGCTGAATAATGGGCTACCTTTAAAAATAGATATGGTTCAGGCATAATCAAGGTATATTCTCTCAAAAGAGAATGGTATAGCAAATAAATCCAGGGCTTGGTGAATAAAAAAAAGCAGATAGAAATTAAAATACAATAAAAAAACAGTTTTTTGGATTGACAGATAGAAAATACAACTGAAAATCAAAGGAGTAGAAAGGGTTCAGAGCAAAGATGAGAGAGCATTATTGGAGAAGCACAGAATGATTATGAGAAAAGACTAGCGGCCAACAAAAAGTGGAATCCCAAAGTGTTTGACAGACACATTATTAATAAAAGGAAGAGCAGGGACCTAAAAGGGGATTTCCATGTGTATGGCTGAGGCACTAAATACAAAATTTGCACCTGTCTTTATGACGTAGGTGGGTGCTACCAAGGCCATGGTGGAAGAAGCCCTGCCATGAGAAAGGTTCATAACTGGCAATGAGGAAGTGTAGCATACACTATCAGGACTTAAAGTTGGTGGGGTATCGAGACTCAACGATAGGCATGCAAGGGTATTAAACGAAGTGACAGGACAGATGGCAGAGGAATCGTCAGAGGTCTGGAAAACTGCAAACACGATAGCCTGTTCAAAAAAGTTGTAAACACTGCAAGTTCAAATTCAGTATGGGGAAGCTATGAGAAACAATGAACCAGGATAGAACCACCAGTCACAAGGAAATTATGGGTTGATTAGTACCAGCAAGGATGGATATCTAAAGGGGGAAATTGTGCTGAAGTTTTTTGAAGAAATAGTAGAAGGGTTTGATGAGGATAATGTTTTTGTCATGTATATCCACTTCCTGAAGGCATTTGATACAATACCAAACAACAGACTTGTGAGAAAAGTTATAGCTGATGGAATAAAAGGGATGGTAATAACAGATACAAAATTGGCTGAGTAACAGGAAACAAAGAGTAGTGGTAATTTGGTATTTTTTGGGCTGGAGTGGCTTTCCCCAGGCGTCAGTATTGTGACCCTTCTTTTCCATATAGACTAGATTTTAGTGTATAGGGCTCACTTTCTTAGTTTGAGGATTATACAAAACTTGGAAGCAATGTAAACTGCTAGCAGGACAGTTTAGAACTTCAAAATGATATAGAAAAGTTGATGGAGTTGGCCGATAGGTGATAGTTGAAGTCCAATGCAAAGAAGTCAGAGGTAATACATTTTGGTTGAAAAAATATGGACAGAAAATATAAAACAGAGTGTTACAATACGCAATGAAGGTGCATGAGAAGAGGAACTTGAGTATATATCTGTACAGATCACTGAAAGTGGTAGAACAAGCACTGTTATTAGAATGAGGGCAGCCAGTTGGACCTCACAGAACATGAATTCCCTGATTGGGGCTGTTACTCTGGTCCAATCACGGAGACCTGGCTGATGGATGAGAACAGGAGTGTCTGAGGGCAAGTCAGAGGATCTCCTTGTGGGTCTGCTCCTAGGTCTGGCCAAGCTGGCCATTAACAGGCCCAGGCAGTGGGCCGTGGAAGGGGTCATTATGGCTGACTGCCTGCCCTTCTTCCGCGGCTATGTTCGGACCTGAGTGTCCCTGGAGAAGGAGCAGACAATGCCCACCAATATTCTCGATGCTTTTAGGGATACGTGAGCACCGCGGGGAGTGCAGCGTTTTATTTCCCTCCCAACTCTATTATAACTTGATCCCTGCCCTCCTCTTCATAAAATATGAATTTCCTCTTTGGACTAGATTAACAGCTCCACTTAGGGAGCCCTGGCTGACAGATACGAACGGGGTGTCAGACATCCTGCTCGCCCACAGCTGGTTCTGAGGGAGTTGGGTAAATGTCAAATACTCTCTATGTGTAAATAGCGGGTGACTTGGTGACAGGATACCAGACTCTGGAGTTATTTTAGTTAATAAAGCATACAGCGTACTGGGCTTTAACGATCTCCTACAACTCCCGCCTGCTCCAGGGATGTGTCACAAAATTTCCGAGCAATGTGATTTAAATAAAATCTATTGCGCTTTAGTAGGGCCATAGAGTACAAGAGCAAGGTCATTACGCTGAATTTATACAAAACACTTATCAGACCTCAGACACACACAAAAACAGAAATTGCTGAGAAACGTAGCAGGTCCTGCAGCGGCATCTGCATAGATTGTGCTTTTCTCCGTGGAGAGAAGAAGGCTAAGTGGAGATCTAACACAAGTTTTCAAAATCTGGACAGATTAAATGGGGAGGAACTGTTCCCATTTGTAGCAGAATTAAAAATGAGGGGACTGAGATTTAAAGCGATTTGCAAAAATAGCAGAAGTGATGCAAGAAAAAGCAAATGCATACAATGAGTGGTTCTAATCGAGAATGCACTGCCTGGAAGCATGGTGCAGGCAGGTTCAATTCATGCATCCAAGAGGACATTAGATGATTACTTGAATAGAAACTGAGAAGGTACACGAGAAAAGTAGGAGAATAGCACAAAGTTATAATACGTCATGGGCCGAATGGCCTCCTTCAGAACTGAGATTTCTGTGGTTCCAATAAGATAGCATATAATTCAATCAGCTGCCTGTTATCCTTCTCCTACCCATAATTTTAACTGGCAAAACCAACGTAAGTCTACAATTTCGTGATGGGATGCTGTGACGTAGTGGCTCCTCACTGAACTAGTAATTCACCTGGAAGCTATTTTGAATCAATTTTTTGAAAAAATTGCAATCTTTAAAAATAGTGCTTTTAAACATTTGTCATCATTGCTGGCACTGGCATAATGCAGCTTACATTGTCTCCACCACTTACCACACTTGCTGGTGAAGTCCTCATTCAGATCACTGCCACTTTCTAATTCAGTTACTCCAATGTGTTATCAATGGTCCTCCCATCCTCTATCCGTAAACATCAATGCTTCTATACGTATCTCAACTGCCACTGATACATTATGTTTTCATCAACCAATACTGGATCCCAGGCTCCCAATGCCTCAAATTTATAATTCTCATTTTCATGTTTAAATTTCATGACATCATTCTTCTCTATCTCTAGAACTCACTTTGGGGCTATAATCCAACTCACTATATTGACTCAATTCCTCCTCTTATGTATGGCCCCTTCCATTTGTCTACACAGACATTTCTGTAGCTTCCAACGAGACTCCAGTGGTGTGCTGCTTCCCTGGCGCCAAGGTCAAGGATATCTCTAAGTGGGCAAAGAACATTCTGAAAGGGGAGGGTGAGCAGCCTGAAGTTGTGGTCAATACGGGTACTAACAGCATACGCCGGAAGAGAAATGAGGTCCTGCAAAGTGAATTTAAAGAGTCAGGCAAAAAGTTGAAAAGTTGGATCTCTCACATTGTAATCCCACTTGCTAGTGAGGCTAGGAATGGGAATATAATACAGTTAAAGGAGTAGCTAAACAGCTGGTGCAGGATGGAGGGATTTAGATATCTCGATTATTGAAATGTCATCCAGGGAAAGAAAGACCTTTTCAATAAGGACAGATTGCACCTAAACTGGAGGGGCACCAATAGGTTTGCCAGTACCACTCGACGGTTTAAACAGATGTGGCAAGGGGGCAGGAACCAGAACAGTAGATCAGCATGTGTAGTGATTAAGGAGAGAGTATAGGTTTAGTCAAGTAGGTCTAATTGGAAGATTTATAGTGCCATGTTAATGAACATGACAGTGCGACCAGTGTGACGTGTGCTTATTTTAATGCAAGGTGTATAACAGGTCCTGCAGGTAAGCTTAGGGTCTGGATTAGTACATGGATCTATGATGTTGTAGACATTACAAAAACTTGGTTTAGAGAATGACAGCTCAATGTCCCAGAGTGTGGATGCTTCAGGCGTGATACAGAGCGATGCAAGGGGTGGGGAAGATGCATTACTGATTAAGGCAGATGTCACTGCTACACTAAGACAGGACATCTTGAAGGGCTCACCCAGCAATGCCAAATGGGTAAAACTCAGGCTAAGAAAGATACTGTCATTATGAAGGGGTTGTGCTATCGACATCCCAATAGCCAGTCGGAGGTAGGAGAAGAAATACGTTGAAAAATCATGGAAAGATGTAAGAGCAACATGGTTGTTGTAGTGGATGATTTTAATTTCTCCAATATCAGCCTTAGATCCAGGGCTACAGATAGAGCAGAATTTGTTAAGTGCATCCTGGAGGGTGTCTTGAAACAATACATAGATAATTCAATTGGGGAAGGAGCCATACCAGATCTTGCACTGGGAATTAGCCTGGGCAGGTGATCGAAGTGTCAGTGGGGGAGCATTTTGGGAACGGTGATCATAATTCCATAAGTTTTAAGATAGCCGTGGATAAGGATAGGACTGGTGCTCAGGTGGAAGTGCTGAAATGGGGGAAGGCTAACTACAACAGACAGGAACTGGAGAATTTGGATTGCGGTGTGACTGTTTGAAGATAAACCCACATCTAATAAGTGGAAGTCTCTTAAAGGTCATTTGATCGGTGTTCAGGGCCTGCATGTTCCTGTCAGCATTAAAGATAAAGATGGCAAGATTCAGAAACCCTGGGTGACAACAGATGTCGAAATTTTAGTCAAAGAGAAAAATTAAGCATATGTAATGTTTGGAAAATTGAAATCAGACAAGACCCTTGAGGTATATAAAGGAAGCAGGAGAGAACTTAAACAAGAAATTAGGAGGGCTGGAAAGGGTCATGAAATGTCATTGGCAAGTAGGATTAAGGAGAATCCCAAGGCATTATCGATATTTATTTTTTATTTATTCGTTTTGTAGGATGTGGGCATTACTGGATGGGCCAGCATTTGATGCCCTTGAAAAGGTAGTGGTGAGCTGCTTTCTTCAATCGCTGCAGTCCACCACTGTGGGTTGACCCACATTGTTATTGGGGAGTGAATTCCAGAACACTAATCCAGTGAGAGTGAAGGAACGGCAAAATATTTCCAAGTCATGACAATGAGTAGTTTGCAGCGGAACTTGAAGGTGGTGGTGTTCCCATATACCTGCTGCCCTTGTCCTTCTGGATGGAAGTGGTCGTGGGTTTGGAAGGTGCTGTCTGAGGATCTTTGGTGAATTTCTGTCGTGCATCTTGTAGATAATACACACTGCTGCTACTGAGCATTGATGGTGGAGGGAGTGGATGCAGTGGCAATCAAGCGGGCGGCTTTGTCCTGGATGGTGTCAAGCTTCATGAGTGTTGTTGGGGCTGTACTCATCCAGGCAAGTAGGGAGTATTCCATCACACTCCTGACTTGTGCCTTGTAGGTGGCGGACAGACTTTGGGAAGTCAAGAGGTGAGTTACTTGTTGCAGTATTCCTCGCCTCTGACCTGCTCTTGTAGCTACTGTGTTTATGTGGTGAGTCCAGCTGAATTTCTGGTCAATGGTCACCCCCAGGATGTTGATAGTGGGGGATTCAGTGATGGTAACTCCATTGAATGTCAAGGGACAGTGGTTTGATTGTCTCTTATTGATGATGGTCATAGCCTGGCATTTGTGTAGCACAGATGTTACTTGCTACTTGTCAGCCCAAGCCTAGATATTGTCCAGATCTTGTTGCATTTGGAAACAGTCTGCTTCAGTGTCTGAGGAGTCACGAATGGTGCTGAACATTGCAATCATCAGCAAACATTCCCACTTCTGATCTTATGACGGAGGGAAGGTCATTGATGGAGTAGCAGAAGTTGGTTGGGCCTAGGACACCACCCTGTGGAACTCCTGCAGCTTCAACTCCTGGAGCCAGGATGATGGACCTCCAACAACCACGAACATCTTCCACTGTGTCGAGTATGATTCTAACCACTGGAGAGTTTGTTCCCTGATATTCATTGATTCCAGTTTTGCTAGGGCTCTGAGGCCACACTCGGTCGAATGCAGCCTTGATATAAAGGGCTGCCACTCTCACCTCACCTCTGGAATTCAGCTCTTTTGTCCATGTTTGAACTAAGGCTGTAATGAGGTCAGGAGCTGAGTGGCCCTGACGGAACACAAACTGGCCATCACTGAGCAGGTTATTGCTGAGCAGGTGCTGCTTGATAACGCTGCTGATGACAGCTTCCATCATTTTACTGATGATCGAGAGTAGACTGGTGGGGTGGTAATTAGTCGGGTTGGATTTGTCCTGCTTCTCCTGTACTTGTGCAAAAAGAGGGCAGCTAGGGAAAGGGTAGGTCCACGCAAGGAGAAAGGAGGGAAGTTATGCATGGAGCCAAAGGAAGTGGGCGACGTGCTTAATGAATACTTTGCATCGGTATTCACCAAGGATAAGGACGTTGCTACTGGTAAAATTAGGTAGGTGTATGTTGATATCTTGGGAGTATCGAGATTAAGGAGGAGGTGGTATTGGGGGTCTTGGAAAAGTTTAAGGTAGATAAGTGCCCAGGGCCTTGTGGAACCCAACACAGGATGCTGAAGGAGACAAGGGAGAAGATTGCTGGGGCCTTGACAGAGATCTTTGTATCCTCTTTAGCCAAAAGGTGAATTTGCAGAAGCTGGAGAATAGCCAATGTTGTTCCATTATGGAAGAAGGGCAACAGGGATAATACAGGAGATCAGAAGCCTAACAACAGTGATAGGGAAATTGTTGGGAAAAATTCTTTTGGACAGGATTTACTCGCATTTGGAAAAGAATGGTCTTATTAGCAATAGTCAGCATAGCTTTATGCGGGGGAGATCTTGTGTCTCAACTCAATGAAATTTTTTAAGGAAGTGGCAAACATCATTGGGGATGAGGCAGTGGATGCTGTCTGCATGGATTTTACTATAGCATTTTACAAGGCGCCTCATGGTAGGCTGATCCAGGAGATTAAGTCACATGGGATCCACAGTGAGTTAGGAAGTTGGATACAATATTGGTCTGTTCACAGAAGACAGAGTGTAGTTAAGCAGGAGTGTTTTTCTGGCTACAGCTCCCTGACCAGTGACTTTCCACAAAACTGAGTGCTGGGACCTCTGCCCTTTGTAAGAGCTCTACACATTAGTGCAAAAGATAAGGCTGAAGCATTCGCAGCAACCTTCAGCTGGAAGTGGCAGCGGATGATCCATCGCGTCCTCTTCTATTCATCAGCCAATTCGATTTACTTCATGTGAAATCAAGAAATAGTTGGTGGCACTACATACTGCAAAGGGTATAACAATCTTCCAGCAATACTAGTGAAGACTAGTGCTCCAGAACGTTCCCCTAACCAAGCTGTTCCAATACAGTTACAACACTAGCATCTACCTGACATATGATGGAAGGGGTCATCAACAAAGCAATCCAGCTGCACTGGCTCAGCAATAACCTGTTCAGTGGCATCCAGTTTGAGTTCGACCAGGGCCCTCAGCTCTTGACCTCATTACAGCCTTGGTGCAAACATGGACAAAAGTGCTGAATTCCAGAGGTGAGATACGGAGTGACAGCCATAGGGTCAAAGTCACACAGGATGGAAACAGACCCTTTGATCCAACTCGTCCATATCAACCAAATTTTCCAAACTAAACTAATCTCATTTGACCACATTTGGCCCATATCCCTCCAATCCTTTCCTGTTCATGTACCTATCCAAATGTCTTTTAAATGTTGCAACTGTACCTGCATCTACCACATCCTCTGGCAGTTCACTCAACACACAAACCACCATCTGTGAAAGAGATGTCCCTCAGGTTCCTTTTTAAAACTTTCCCCTCTCACCTTAAAAATGTGCTCCCTAGTTTTGAACTCACCCATCCTTGAGAAAAGACCTTCGCTAGTCACCTTATGCACATGCCTCATGATTTTATAAACCTCTATAAGGTCACTCTTCAACCTTCTACATTACAATGAAAACACCCCAGCCTATCCTTATAACTCAAACTTTGCAGTTCCAGCAACATCCTGGTAAATCTTTTCTGAACCCTCTCCAATCTAATAATACTCTTCATATAGCAGGGTGACAAGAACTGCACACAATACTCCAGAAGAGGCCTCACCAAAATCCTGTATAACCTCAACATGACATCCCAACTCCTCTGCTTAATGCTCTGAGCAGTGAAGGCAAGCCTCCTTAACCACTTTGCCTACCTGTGACACGACTTTCAAAGAACTATGTACCTGAACCCCTAGGTCTCTCTGTTCAACAACACTACCCAAGAACCTACCATTAACTGCATAAATCCTGCCCTTGTTTGTTTTAACAAAATGCAATACCTTGCATTTATCCAAATTAAACTCCATCTGCCACTGCTCAGTCCATTGATCCAATTGATTAAGATTCCTTTGAAATCACAAATAACCTTCTTCACTGTCGACTATACCACCACCTTTCATGTCATCTGAAAATTTACTCAATATGTCTCCTAAGTTCTCATCTGAAACATTTATATAAGTTATAAACAACAGTGGACCCAGCACTGATCCCTACGGAACACTGCTGGTCACAGGCCTCCAGTCCAATAAACAACCCTCCACCACCAACCTATAGCTCCTACCCTCAAACCAGTTTTGTATTCGATTGGCTAGCTCTCCCTGAATTCCATGTGATCTAACTTTAACCGCATTTGACCAAATGTGGCATCAAGGAGCCCTAGCAAAACTGGAATCTAGATTAACAGTCCAGAAATAAAACTAGGCCATTGCTTCCTCCATATGCTTCAATCATAACTGATTTATGCAACAGCACTTTTTCTTTTGTGAACAATCATCGTCAAATGAGTCAATATTCAATGTTGCATTTTTAATCTGGGAATTTGGAGAGGGGAAGCTTAGCTACATTTAATTTGCGTAGATTATTGGTCACAGATAGAATTCAATGTGCCTTTAATGTCCAATTCCGATACAACCCAAAAAGATGACAGATGCAAAACTGACCCTTCCGCAGTAGAGCCCAAGTTCTGTGTACATTTAAAACGATACTCTCATTTTAGGCAGTATAAGGAAAGAATTTTTTTTCTTATAATATCAGGTAAACATCTTTAGTGGTTATCAACCATACTCAGATTAAGATGTTAATTTAGGAAACATCAGGTGAAATCTTTAGCTTGATAAAGTCCCCTTCCATGGCTTATGAATTGTAATCTTCCACGTCATGCCAAATTAAGAGTTCACCTGAGCACATGCATCTGAGAGAGTGGGCTGATTCCAGAGACAGGACATCCAATCACAGGTTCGCAACGCTTGAGTGCTAGTAACCCCACCAGGAGAGGTGGGTGTTACTGAGGAAGTATAAAACTGACAGCAGCTCAAAATGGAAACTCCAGAAAGCATGATGAACATTTTAAAATAAAAAACTTCCACAGTCAGGCACATCACTAGCAAGAGGGAACTTCTCAGGATTGCCTGTGGCCTTGGTTGTGTTTTTCTCATTTCAGCAGCTCCATGATTGAGTGATCAGGAGAAACATTTTCAGCCCAGACAGTCTGGCGATGGGAGGCTCCATCCAATCGGCCATCAGCTTTAGTCTCAATAGAAGAGGTCCCATTTGAAGATGCCAAAGGGCTCTGGAAATCCCATCCAAATGAGGCATTAAATGCTTAATTTGCAGCCTACCTCTGTCAAACAGCTGCTGAATCCTGTTGCAACCCACCTCCGACAAGCTCAAAAAGTTATGGGAACCAGTCAGGGAGCCAAAAAGATGCTCAACTTTCAATCTTTCCCTGCACTCCCACCTTAATTGGCTAGAAAACATTGCATTTGTCATTTAGGCTGATGAATACTGTTTAAGTCCATCATCCATATCAGACAGGATCCTCCCACAAATTCAGATACAAATTTTTGACACTTCAACAAGGGGAGGAGAAAAATATCTTTTAGACAAGGTGGGGGGAATAAACACAATTGTAATCTTGCGTTCACCTAAGATAACTGCTAAATATATTGTATTCCTTTTCAATATTCTTTCCTTGCAGAAAAAGGTAGAAGATACGAAACTTCTAATCTTGTACTACTTTATTCTGGTCTGACTGGTCTGCACAAGTCCTCAACTGCCACCTCTGTCATTTTTTTGCTTTTTTTTTAATGCGTTCCTCAAAAAAACTAGTTTCAGTGAGATGATGCTTAATCATGGCAATATTTCTAAAACAAGGAAATCATTGGAACAGAGATAAAAGGTACTGCAGATACTGGAGAATCCGAGATAACAAGGTGCGGAGCTGGATGAACACAGCAGGCCAAGCAGCATCATAGGAGCAGGAAAGCTTGACGTTTCGGGCCTAGACCCTTCATCAGAAATGGGGGAGGGGAAGAGGGTTCTGAAATAAATAGGGAGAGGGGGGGAGGTGGATAGAAGATGGATAGAGGAGAGGATAGGCGGAGAGGAGGCAGACAAGTCAAAGAGGCGGGGATGGAGCCAGTAAAGGTGAGTGTAGGTGGGGGGGTAGGGAGGAGATAGGTCAGTCCAGGGAGGACGGACAGGTCAAGGGGGCAGGATGAGGTTGGTAGATAGGAGATGGGGGTGTGGCTTGAGGCGGGAGGAGGGGATAGGTGAGAAGAAAAACCGGTTAGGGAGGTGGAGATGAGCTGGGCTGGTTTTGGGATGCGGTTGGGGGAGGGGAGATTTTGAAGCTTGTGAAATCCACATTGATACCATTGGGCTGTAGGGTTCCCAGGCTGAATATGATTTGCTGTTCCTGCAGCCTTCGGGTGGCATCACTGTGGCAATGCAGGAGGCCAAGGATGGACATGTCATCTGAGGAATGGGAGGGGGAGTTGAAATGGTTCACGACTGGGAGGTGCAGTTGTTTGTTGCGAACTGAGCGCAGGTGTTCTGCAAAGCGGTCCCCAAGCCTCCGCTTGGTTTCCCCGATGTAGAGGAAGCCACAACGGGTACAGCGGATGCAGTATACCACATTGGCAGATGTGCAGGTGAACATCTGCCTGATGTGGAAAGTCTTCTTGGGGCCTGGGATTGGGGTGAGGGAGGAGGTGTGGGGGCAGGTATAGCACTTCCTGCGGTTGCAGGGAAAAGTGCCAGGTGTGGTGGGGCTGGAGGGGAGTGTGGAGCGGACAAGGGAGTCGCGGAGGGAGTAGTCCCTCCGGAAGGCAGATAAGGGTGGGGAGGGAAAAATGTCTTTGGTGGTGGGGTCTGATTGCAGATGGCGGAAGTGTCGGAGGATGATGCGTTGGATCCGGAGGTTGGTGGGGTGGTACGTGAGGACAAGGGGGATTCTTTTTTGGTTATTATTGCGGGGACGGGGCGTGAGGGATGAGTTATGGGAAATGCGGGAGACACAGTCGAGGGCGTTCTCGACCACTGTGGGGGGGAAGTTGCGGTCCTTGAAGAATGAGGACATCTGAGATGTATGGGAGTGGAATGTCTCATCCTGGGAGCAGATGCGGCGGAGGCGAAGGAATTGGGAATAGGGAACACATTGGGAAATTTGATCCCTGTCCTTGCTGACGTTGATGATGCACTGTTGGACAGATGTGCCAAATGCATTGTCCAAAAAGTCATCTTTATCAAATTTCCCAGCTTTGAAAAACTACTGACAATCAACAAAAGCACTCAGTAAATCTTTATTTTGCATATCCTATGCAAAGTATATCTGGAATGTTGAGAGTCTGTTGACAGTGGTGTTTGAGAACTTGTCATAAGAAAATGGGAAATAGGAGCAGGTGCAGTCTTCTCAAGTCAGCTCTGCCAATCAACTCTACTGTGGCTAATCTGCCAACTTGGGAGGTGATGACCTAGTGGTATTATCGCTGGACTGTTAATCCAGATATGCAGATATTGTTCTGGGGACCTGGGCTCGAATCCGGCCACGGCAGGCGGTAGAATTTAAATTCAATAAATATCTGGAATTAAGAGTCTAATGATGACCTTGAATCCATTGTCGACTGTTGGAAAAACCCATTTGGTTCACTAATGTCCTTTAGGGAGGGAAACTGCCATCCTTACCTGGTCTGGCCTACACGTGACTCCAGAACCCACAGCAATATGGTTGACTCTTAACTGCCCTCTGAGCAATTAGGAATGTGCAATAAATGCTGCCTAACCAGCGATGCCCTCATCCCGTGAATGAATTTAAAAAACTCAATGCCGTGTTCCCTCACTTTCCCTATCCCTTGATATTTTGACATCTGGAAATCTATTGATCTCAGTCTTGAATTTTGAGGTTAAGCCTCTGCAATATTCTGGGGTTGAGAATTCAAAAGATTCACCATGCTTTAAGTGAAGAAATTTCTCCTCATCCCAGTCCTAAATAGTTGACTAATTGCGATAAGACTAAGTGACCCCTGGTTAGAGACACCTCTTCAAGAAATTGGATATGTGGTTTAAGTACCGCGAGACTCAATATGGCTGTACCAATTTGTTTGGTCTCCACTCCACCCCCACCAATTTATAGTGAAAAATTAACCAAATTTAAATACAGAGCATGTCAACACAGCAGGTTTTTCAAGTATAAAATAAAATATCTTTGAAGTACAAAAGTCCTTTCAAAAGTATTAGTTCAGGACAGTGGCAAACGCCTATGTTAAAGTTTCAGTGCTTCCAGAAATTCTTCCACCAAATGACTTCTTCAAATGCCAATTACAGCCTAAACAGAGGTGTTTAGACTTTTACAATCCACATACTGTGCATTTTTCAAAACCAAAGACATTTTGCCAAATATGGATAATATTCAGCTAAGTTTTCTTAAACTTACAAGGCATATGCATTGTACAACTATTTGCATGGCTCATGAAGGATCTGCTAAAATTGTTAGACATTCTGTACATACGAATAGTAATTTCTGTCAAGTGTAACATCAGGCACAGAGAACAAAACCATTTTATCATATCTTTTTAAGATGCAAGGTCTCAGATGAACATTAAGGAAGAAACTGTTGTATCAAGCCAAATTACACATGCCAGTTTTACTCCTAAAAGCTTCCTTGATTGTGAACTAGTTAGTTCAGAAAGAGTAGAAAAGTGTCTGCACCTAAGATGAAGTTATGTTTTCAGAAACATCATTTCATAATTACATATGAAATGATGCAATTTCATATCACTATTCTAGCATGGAGTGCCACGGAGTAATCAGATGCTAGTTTACACCCACGATTCTCCACATATGAATGCTGCATATTAGCTGGACTCTCTAATGAAAGCACTAATTAGGCGCAGTATGCTATGCCTATCTATCTTGTTTGACAGCTATAATCTACACATCCTGAAGAGTAGTGGCATCAACCAAACTGCTTGTAAATTTTTTTTTTAAATCCTTAATTAGCCTTTCATTTGTTACATAATTAATTTCTCACATAAATCAGGAAAGACTATACTTCAAAAAACAAATACTGTACAATAACTTTAAAATCCACACATGATCCATATCATCTTGCCACTGCAATACAGCATATCCAGTTCGACTTGAAAACCTTAAGGTATTTCACACAAAAAGTGTAGAGCAAGTAAGGTCATTTAATGAACTTGATTATTTATATTTAGAACAAATTTAACAAATAATTTCTACCTAAAAATGCATTTTCTCTTCTTTTTCTCAAAAACAATCCAAAGGTTGACAATGGCTTCTATTATCAACATGGCAAGTGAAGAATCAAAGGAATAATCTCACATTCCATTAGCATGAGCAACTATTAACCAAATGAGGCAAGATAGCATAGGGAGTGAACATTATATATTTGAAAGACAAATCATAAAGTAAAAATAATGAAGAAAACAATATCAAAAGGCATGTCTCCTTTTAATTCAGAGATAAAAGGTACTGCAGATGCTGGAGAATCCGAGATAACAAGGTGTGGGGCTGGATGAACACAGCCGGCCAAGCAGCATCAGAGGAACAGGAAAGCTTGACGTTTCGGGCCTAGACCCTTCATCAGTTTCTGAA
>JAHRHZ010000012.1:74469958-74517951 GCA_024137785.1 Ginglymostoma cirratum | reverse complement strand
ATGTAACCAAACCTGCATTTGAGAAAGACCCCCCACCTAATGGACCACAATGCTGCCTTACTTTTCTTTAAACTTTCTTCCAGGAGGTTCAATCCATTGAAGCAGTAACAGGTGGAAGAAGACTGGAAGTAGCAGTGAGATAAGATGTGAACAACACTGAGGAAAGAAACTTTTATTTGAACAGATTTACACGGATGTGACAAATGTGGCTATTTAGTTTTACTGGCAGCCAACAAAAGTGTACAAGAATCAGCATTATCAGCAGGTCTCAATATAATACAAGAAGCAGTGGGACAAGTAAAAAAGACGACATTGGACACAAGGTTCATTGTGAGTGAGCAGTGGGAAAGGAATGGGGTTGAGAACAAAGGAGTTTTCTTAAGTGTGGAATCAGACTGGTTCAGCTTTCTGGTCTTCAGTTATTCGCTTAATCCTGGACAGGGAGATGAGTTGCCTATTTGCTAATTTAGAAATGAGTGCTCTTTCAAGTTAGCCAACCTGACTCTAGGTCAGAATCTATTAGGGGTTAAGCAATGTGGGCTATGGCGAAATGCGTAGCAGAATCAGACAGGTGCAGCAAGGACCATTTCAATGTTGACATCATTTTGCTCCCTCTTTAATGCTTTTCATTAGCAATGTGGCGAGATTCTCTTTAGGCAACTGTGAGATGCCAGCTGATAGTCATTATTGCTTGTTAAATGCCTTGCTGACATAACTCATCTCATTAATATTCAGATCTCCAGCCAACCGAACTCGCCGAACAAACTCAACATCAGGAAAACTCAACAAGGAAACCACAGCGTATACTTGGCAGATTCAGCTTGCTGCTTACTCCAAATGACATCCATCTCGCCTGTGCTGAAACCACGTCTGTCATAACAATTAACAGACATTATCCAAACGCATTCTTACTTGAAGGGCAACGGCATGTGCCAACACATCACAATCAACCCGGCACTCAAATATGCACTGGCAGTGAGATCAGGAAGCACAGATTTGCAATGTAAATCGCAAGAGTTTGCATTGAAAGGCTTCAGTAGGACACTTTGCGCACAGGGTCAGGCATTCAGCTCGCATTTCTGGCCATTAACTGTACATGCAGATGGTACTGACCCAGATGACAACATCAGACAAGGCTGTCAGCTTCTAGTAGCACAACCTCTTCTGTTGGTCCTCTGTGAACAAAAAGCTTTTAAAGATAGTGTGGGCACAAAGGCTGCCAGCATTTTGGTGGATAGTCACTAAGTGGTGAGTTGTTCCAGAAACACTGCATGGCAAGATGAGTTAGATATCATGCATGAGAAACTTCATAGGTAGTTATGAAATGAGCTTGGTAGGATAGGGCAAGGTCTCACAGCAAAAAGCACTCTGCAAAACTTGACAGAATTAGGGTTTAGTTGGAAAATGTAAGATTCAGCCCTAGTTTTATTTCCCCCAGAGGCATGAATTCACAACATCTAACTTGTATTTGGTACGGGAAGTGCTGAAAAGACTCAGCAGATCAGACCGTGTCTATGGAAAAAAACAGTTAACATTTCAGGTCAATGACCATTTATCAGAACCGAACATAGGTACAAACACAAGTGTTTTAAACCATTGGAAGGGGATGGGGAATGAAGAACAACATGTGAACGGGTGAAGGGCATGGGACCTAAATAATGAAATATTTCTCAATGCAAGCAAAAGGTAATGGTACTGGGTACAGGCTGTACATCCTTAAACCTTAGTATAGCCCGACCAGTGAAAAGTCAAGTATATTCAATGCAGAAACACCTTCAAATTAAAGATCTTACCATGATATATATCAACCACATGCCTAACGGATGAATAATTTTCTAAGTGGAGATATAAAACAGGAATTAAAGTGTGCAAACAGAACAAATAGTAATAGAAGTAATATGAATAAAGATCAATGCACAGCTACTACAAAGAAAACCAGGGAGTACTGCAGGCGTCAGACCGTAGAGGCTGCGAGATGAGAGGGTGCCAGATTAGGGAGGCACAACCTATATAGAAGAGAAACATAGATTATATCAAATGCAATGCAAAGTGCTACGCAAAATTCATCTGCATGCAACATAAAAATAATAGTACTGAAGATTAATAAATCCCCAAGACTTGATATTCTACATCCCAGAAAGCTGAAAGAGGTAGCTATAGAGATACTAGATGTATTGAACATAAGACCATAAAACAAAATACAAGAACAGATCTCTCGGCCCCTCAATCCTGCTCCACCAGTCAATAAGATCATGCTTAGAGATAAAAGGTACTGCAGATGCTGGAGAATCCGAGATAACAAGCATGGGGCTGGATGAACACAGCAGGTCAAGCAGCATCATAGGAGCAGGAAAACTTGACGTTTCGGGCCTAAACCCTTCATCAGAAATGGGGGAGGGGAAGAGGGTTCTGAAATAAACCTCTATCCACCTCCCCTTCTCTCCCTATTTATTTCAGAACCCTCTTCCCCTCCCCCATTTCTGATGAAGGGTTTAGGCCCGAAACGTCAAGTTTTCCTGCTCCTATGATGCTGCTTGACCTGCTGTGTTCATCCAGCCCCATGCTTGTTATCTCTAATAAGATCATGCTTGATCTGATACTCCTCACATTCACTTTCCAGCGCTTTCCCCATTATCCTTGATTTCCCTACTAATCAAGAATCTGTCAAGCTCAGCCTTAAAAATGCACAAGGACTCTGCGCCCCACAGTCGTCTGTGGCAAGGAGTTCCAAAGAATCTCGACCCTCAGAGAAGAACTCTTCATCTCAGTATTAAATTGGCACCCTTTAGTTCAGAGGCTGTACCCCCTGGTCCAAAACTCTCCCATGAGGGTAAACATTCTCTCAGCATTTATCCTGTCAAGCCCCTTAAAAATCCTGCATGTCTCAAAAAGATCACCTCTCATTCTCCTAAATTCCAGACAGTAGAGTATCAATTTATGCAACTTTTGCCCATTAGGCAATCCCTACGCGCCAGGGATCATCCTAGTGAACCTTTTTTGAACTGCTTTCAATGAACTAATATCTTTCCTCAAATAAGGGATCATCATAGAATCCCTACAGTATGGAAACAGGCCCTTGGCCCAACAAGTCCACACCGACCCTTGAAGCATCCCACCTAGAACCACTCCCCTATAACCCACTTAATTGACACGCCCCGAACACTATGGGCAAGTTAGCATGGCCAATCCACCTGCCCTGCACATCTTTGGACTGTGGGAGGAAACCAGAGCACCCGGAGGAAACCCACGCAGACGTGGGGAGAATGTGAAAACTCCACACAGACAGTCGCCCGAAGGTGGAATCGAACCCGGGTACCTGGCACTGTGAAGCAGCAGTGGTAACCACTGAGCCACCATGCCACCCCGCCATCATCTTCCAAGATCTTTAGCAATTCTGGAATGGTTCCTGCAGATTGGAAGATGATAAATATCACTCCATTCTTTAAAAGAGGGAAAAAGAAAGCAGGGAATTACAGGCTGTACAACTATAGTAGCAAAAATGTTAGAACCTATTATAAAGGATGTGGTAAATGGACACTTCGATAATAATCTGATTGAGCACATTCAGCATAGATTTGTGAATTTGAAATCCTGTCTGACTAACCTGTTAGATGTTTTGTTTTAAAGATGTTAGACCAATGTAATGAGCTCCAATCAAAAGGTAGACATCATAACTTATTTTTAAAATAAGTGGGATACTGGGGACTCACCATTACAGTACTACTTGAATATCTAAAATGAGAACAGAAAATTTTAACAAAGCTCAGGTCACAGCTGTAGTGAGAAAGAATTAATCTTTCCGGTAAATGCTCTCCCGGTAGGTACAACTTGTATCACCATTCTTTTTGGGAACAAATTATTGCAGATGCTGGAATCTGTACTGAAAACAAGAAATGCTGGAGATCACAGCAGGTCAGGCAGCATCCATGGGAAGAAAACAAGTTCATGTTTCACGTCTAAATGATCTTTCACCACTCTTTTTGGCTTGCACTGAGAAAATCTTTCATTATTTAAGTCTCCAAGTCTTCACCAATTTACAGATTTTCTCCATTGTTCTTCCTGCCGCATCCTCTCCCCCTACTTTCATTGGCTTAAAAACTCTTGTATTTCTAACCCTCCAACAGAATTGACAAAAGGTAGTCAATGGATGTAGTGTACTTGAATTTTCAGATGGCTTTCGAAAGCTCCCCAACAGGATTTTGGTTAGAAAATTAAACTATGTGGAATAGAGGTCATACACTTGCATAGGTAAAGATTGAAATAACATGCAAAAAACAGACTTCAAAAATAAACAGGCCATTCTCATGTTGGCAGGTTGTAATTGGTGGGTACCACAGTGATCAGTACTTGATATGCAGCTGCTCACAATATATCAATGACTTGGATGTGGGGATAATTCATGGATGACACAAAGTCAAGTGGGAATGTGTGCTTCAGGAAGGTGCAAAGCAGTTTCAAGAGCCTTTGGACAAACTTAGTAAGTGAACAAGAAGGTGGCAGATTGAATATAATGTAAAACAAGTCACTCAAGGCTAACTTGCAGGTGCAGCAAGCAATAAGACAGACTAATGGTACATTAGACTTTGTTGCAAGAGGGTTTGAGTACAGTGTAGCAAAGTTTTGCCTCAATTGTATCGAACCTTGGTTAGAAGACAATTGGAGTGCTGTGTGTAGTTTCGGTTCCCTTAGCTTAGGAAGGCTATTATTTCCATTGAGGGAGTACAATGAACATTTACCAGCCTTGTTCCTGGAATGGCGTGATGGTCCAATGGAGATTGGCAAAATTGGGCCTCTAATCTCTGGAATTTCAAAGACTGAAACTAGAAAATACTTAAAAGGATGGACAGGTTAAACGCAGGTAAGACGCTTCACCTGTTTAGAGAGTGTAGAACTAAGGGACACAATTTCTAAAGAAGGAGAGAAGACACTTAGGCCAGAGATGAACAGAAACTTTCCTACTCAGAGGATTGTGAAACTTTGGAATTCCCTACTTATGAGGGCAATGGAAGTTCAGCCATTGGGTATGTTTAAAATAGAGATTAACAGAGACTCTAAATACCAACATGTGAAAAGGAGTCAGGAATAGTGTAGGAAAAAGGCACTGACGTTGGTAATCAGCCATGATTGTATTGAATGGCAGTGCAGGTTCAATGGGATGAATGGCCCACTTCCGTTCCTATGAAGAGAAAAAGGCAGAACCCAGACAAGACTCACTCAGTAAAACAAGAAAAATAAAACTAATAAAGAACACACTGCAGGTAGAGCCCATGGCGTAAACTTGTTCAATTTTGAGTCCAGCAAGCAGTAGAGTGCCAAGTCGAAGAATAAAGTTGCCATTCTCTGAGCTTGCACTGAGCTTCACTAGAACAGTGCAGCAGGGCATGCTTACAGGATCAACATAATTTTTTCTGGCTTCTTCACCCTTCAACTGCTTTAAAAACTGAAACATTTCTGTAATTCTTCAGTTCTGATGCAAGACTTGAAAGGTTAACTCTGTTTCTTGCTACAGCTACTGCTTGGGCTGCTTTGCTCTCATACTAGCATTTTTTTGTTCTTATTTCAGCTTTCCAACATCCACGGTATTGTGTAACAACCATTCCCAACATCTCATTTATAATTTTTAAAAAAATCTACAAGGAATGATAAGTTATGAGGTTTACTTTTCACTGGAACTCATTGCCAGTGGTAGAATTCAAATCCTAACAAAAAAAACCATTGTCATTACAACAACAAATCGAACACACCACCAGAGTCATAATAAAAGACTCTCACCCAATTCCTAAAAGGAAATGATTTTATGTTTACTTTGTATTTTTCCAACCACTGGGGGGGAAGTGAATAAATACCTCTGACTTTCCGTACAAACCTACAACCATATGTTAGCATTTATAGGCCATGACTAAATACTCATAAAAGAGCCATATATGTATATGTTTCATTAAAAAGCATACAGGCATGTCTAATTAATATTTATGATTAAAAACAGGCAAAGCTCTATGCAAATATTGCACCTATCATCAGGCTGAATGCCTTCAAATACAACTTAACTGCTACTCCTCTCACTGGCAAGTGCAATTTCTTAAGTCTGTTCAAAGTACTGCAAATTTGATACTTGTGCCCTAATTTTTAATGCTTGACAACACAGATATACCAGCCACTAGTTTCCGGGTTTCCTTTGCAGCTTTCACTATTGGATCATTTCCAAAGCATTCTAATGGTTGGTAAGCTTTACCCAAGCTTGCTGGAAGCCTGGACATATAACTGCACAATAGACACCTCAAGATGTTTCGAATTCTGATAAAATAAATCCTTTGAACTGCCGTCATTGCCAAGATTGGTACAATGGTAAAACAAGTCAGATGTGGCCCCAGGACTAGAATTAAATAAACTGCCAAATAAAACAGTCTAGCTTAGGTTTTCCGAGTAAGTGTGAGTCCAATTAGAAATGAGACACCTAATATAGAGGGAAATTTTAAACTTTTTGAGCAGAAACTGCCAGGGGGATCTGGGGTAAGAGCTGGTATTGGGATGTCAGTATCTCACAAGAAACTTGAAGTCACATGTGGGTGGCCAGCTAAAAAGGGACACAAATACACACAATTACCTTCTCAAGGAACAAAGTTCAGAGTCAAAAGAAAGTCTGTCAGTAAAGACATCCCACCACCCCACCCCAATGTAGGCTCACACGCGAGCAGCTTCCAAAGTTCAAAAAAACAGCAGTGGAAAAGAAACAATAGTCCATAATTCAAGAAACAAATTTCACAACCTCACAGTTATAAAGTGTTTTACAATCAATGAAGCACTTTTGAAACGTATTCATCGTTGTTGGAAGTAAGGCAGAAGAAAGAGAATTTGATACAGAAAGTCGCAGATGCTTAGTGACAATGTAGTCCTAAGATGCCGAAGAAGAATGGAAGAAGGCACTCATCACAAGGTAGTAACTATATATGCCAAGTCCTAAGGAAAAAGTAGCAAAAAACAAACATAGCGGATCAGAAAGGTGAACAATGTCAGGCACACCTTCCAGGATTGCACACTGCTATCACTATCTCAATGAACTCAATGGAGTTTAGGTGAATGATCTTACTGGAACATATAGGATTCTTAGGGAACGTGATAGGTTGGATACCAGGAGAAAGTTTCCTCTTGTGAGGGAAACCAGAATAGGAGATACAGTTTATGAATAAGAGGTCCAATTTTTAAGACAGATTTTTTTTCTCTCGTGGGCATTGTTATAATCTGTGGAATTCTCTTCTCCAGAAAGTAGCAGAGGCTGGCTCACTGAATTTATTGAAGGTGGAGTCAGAAAGACTTTGTGATAAGGGAGTAAGAATATGGTTGGCAGATTGGAAAGTGGACTTGAGGCTACAATGAGATCAGCCATGATCTTAGTAAATGGTGTTTCAGGGTTGAAAGGCTGAATGGCCTACTCCTTGGTCCTATTAGTCATAAGGCAGTACAATGTCTGGGCACTGTTCTCACTGCAAAGTCTTTCTTTTCTTATATACATGAAGCATTTAATTTACAAGATGTCATGTGAAATATAATAGCTTTTAACATGCGTGTAATCACATCCATTATACATTATATGCTAATGGTAGGTTTTACTACACATCACGATTATTAAAAGAAAATTATGTCCAGTCTAATTCCTTGAACAGGATAACATAGCCCAAAAGTCTTCTATGAGACAGGAATGTGCTGTAAATCCTAAGAAGAAAACTACGGACACTGCTGGACTCGGGAAAGCAGTAGATCAGTTATTAGTCATGACCACATGTTCAACTTTTGCTTCTCTTTCTTCCCACCTTGTGTCCTCTTTTTACCGTCATTAATATAAAGCATCCTTTTGTTACCCCTATTCTAAATTACACATGCATTTTCCTCATCAGGAGATGACCTTTTTTTTATTTTGTCTAGATGTGTTTGAGGAACAACAAAAGTCTCCACAGGCACCAATCAATTAGAACTGTCGACATATGCACTACCTGATACTAAACAGCAGTTCAGGGACCCTGTAGAAATTAAAGGGTCTGTCAGACAGCAGCGCATTCAGGGCCATCAATGATTAAACGCAGCTGTCAATGGTATAGACTAGTAACTTCACTGCAATACTGACGGAGTTCTGTCTTTATAGATGTGATGTCTTTCAGCTGGGTCATTAAATTCTGCCTGCCCATTTGCGTGATATGAAGAGCACAGCTGTTCACCTCAGTGTCCTGGCCAACATCTATACCTCAACAATGCCTATAAAAACAGATTATCTAGTCACTATCACATTTCTGTTTGTGGAGCTTTATGCACAATTCGGCTTCTGTATTGCCTACTAATCATTGGTGACTGCAGCTCAAAATTCACTTAATAATCAAAAAAGTGTTTTAACATGTCAGGAGAAGACTTTTCCTTCAATCAATCTCATCACAACAGGTTATCTGTTCATTTAGCCTTTTGCTATTTATGGAACCTTCCTGCATGTAAACTAGCTGCAATGTGTCTTTATGTTATAATAGTAGAATATGGCACTTTACTCATTGCAAAGTATTTTGGTGAGTTCTGATGTTATGAAAGGCGTTATATAAATGCAGGTTCTTTCTTTAATTTAGTCAATGTAATCTGCAAACAATCCTTCAACATCTTTAAAATATTGCACAAAAGTATTTAGTAGCCTCTAGGGAATATTTTATATAGTACGAAGTAAAGAATGACCAAGATCCAACAAATGATTCCTAACTTCCGATGAATTCAAACTTTCAATCGGAAATACAACAAGCAGAAGAACATTATCAAAAGTAGAAAAATGGTACTTCGATTTGTTTCATCTTTAGTTGCTGGATATATTTGTAAACACATCCAATGAATAGCAAGTTTGACCACATTTACCTATTTGCCCTTAAGTCTGGATTTCACACGGTTTGTCATTACCAAGCTTCCTGCGGGAGTTTATTTTTGAGGTAATAACTATTTCAATATATATTTCCACGTCATTCGTTACATAACTGGAAGCATTCATAGCATTAAGTAAACTATTGACCAAAAAACCTCTAAAATAAACCTAAATACTATTTTTAAGAAGATTGAGCTAAATTAGTTGCATTACTACTTTAACTTTAGCTTATGTTGGTAGGTAAAACACGATTGCTCCATTCTTGGAAAGCACTGAAAAATGTAGCATTTGATGTAAAGGTACACTATAAAACATTTTATGTTACCCATTATATACTATGGCTGCAAAGTTTTAAAGCATAAGTCAAAAGTACCCAAGGTGGATTGAGCCAGTCACTTAATTGCACACAAATTACTGTTCTGTGAAAAATAATCACCTGCAAATTATCCCTTCTTTGAAACAATGCAGGTTTTTGGAATGTTAAAAGTAAAAGAATAAAAGCCTATCGAATACATTCTCTCCACAATTAATCACAATCATTGCACAAAACAGAAGAAAACCATTGGCCCATTATATCCAAGTTAGGCCTTCATATGAAAATTCATCTCCTGCCACTCTTCCACTTTTTCCCCATAGTCCTGCAATTATGCTCCCCTTTCATTCTCAGGGCAGTGCTTTCCTGACTGCAAACATGTACTGCCTAAAAAAATGTCCCACATGTCACAGCTACTCCCTGTCTACTCTCTTTTTACATATGTTTAATTCCGAAATATTTTCATTTTGGTAAAACTAAATAGTTTTAGAAAAATTGCGCTATTGCAACATAGCAGAGTTTCAATAAAAAAAACTTCCTGTTTTGATGAAGACTCTGAAGCATCAACTTTACAAATAAACTTGGATTTGTATCACATTCTCAGGATGCCTTAAATTGTTTCTTTGCAAATGATGCTGTTACATAGACGAATTCAACAAACCGCATAGCAACAGCCCACAAACAGCAAATATGTTGGTTAAACTGGTTTAATTTAGAAAACTAGGAGATTTTGCCCAATATCTTCAAAGAATACTATTCATTTTTTTGTACCCTCCTGAAGAGGCAGCAATTTAATGTTACAGCTGAAAGATGGTGCCTCCCAGAGTTGTAGTACAGGCATGTACTGCACCTGAAGTACATCTTAAAGCATAGGGTAGAATAACACACCGAATTTAGCAGTAGGCTTTAAAAACCGAACCAAGGGGAATGATGTACAAGGGGCTTCAATGAGTCTGCATTGGAGGATGCAAAATGGAATTCTGAAGTTTGCAAGACCAAGGTGAAGTTATGTTAACATTTCTGTACAACTGATCCTACAAGAATCCAAGAAACTTTAAAGGATGTAGTCCTGCAGTTTGACAACAGTTCAGTGAGGACCTTAGGATTCTGAAGTGGAGTGGGATATCCTGCTTGTTAGCAGTAGAGTCAGTGGCTTTGGCAATGTTAATGAATTTGATAACGCTGAATGGAAAATTTTGGGGTTTGATAGCATTGAAAAGGAACCCTGAATTCTATGGCACTCAAAGAAACATGGGATTTAGCAGCAAGACAGAAAAGTTAATTTAGTGCTGGGCAAAAATATAGGTTGGAATGGACAATAAATTTAACACAGTATTCCAAGCCAGGATGTACTGCAGCTAGGCATGAAATATGGATTGCCCTGTTGGGGTATTACCAAATCATGGCAGAATGTGGAATCGATATCAGGAGTTCTTTCAGTAATCGGAATGAATGCTTGGACTGAATTGAGGAATATGTCTAGACCTTGATGGAATTTAAGAAGAGTCTGTGACCTGGCAGAAATGAGAGAGAAGTTCCTGAAGTCTGGCAGAAGATCCCAAGATCTGGAAGCAATGAGATGAGGAACAAGGTGTTTAATAACAGACAGGGAACAGAATAAAATCCCAGCTACAGCATAAATGCTGCCCCCTCCACACATCATTTCAGCTCTGATCAAGATTCATCTAGACTCCAAACATTAGCTTGCTCTCTCTCGATGAATGCTGTCCGACATGCTGTGATCTCCAATATTTGTTTTCAGTACAGATTCCAGCATCTGCAGTAATTTGCTCCTATAAAAATCGGTCTTACCTGGCCTAGTACCGACAACCCACAAACAGGGCATCTATGAACTGGAAAGTTGACTAATTTTGAAACTGAAAATTATAGCACATTTTATCTCTCCTACTCAGCTTTATCAATTAGTTTCTAAATAAAAAAATTACAGACTTCCACAGGCAAAAATGAAAGGAAGAAAGAGTAAATTTCTTGGAGCTACAAACTGGAACCTGCATTCAATTAATCTATAAGTTAACACCTGAATGAACAATGGTTTGAATAGCAATAACTTGCAATAAAAATATCAGCTGCTGAGTACTGCATATTTCTGTGGATTTATATTATTGCACCTTACCAGGACAACAGACTGAGCTGGACTAACTCCAACAGAATAAAGATATTTGCAGCTATTTGATTAACTCAACAGGATATAGCCATACCCAAAGCCAGAGACAGACATTCTTTTTCATATCCAAAAACATAAGTCAACTATAACAGTCCATGTCAATGTCAGTAAGCACTTTACAGTAATACTACTCTGCTGGATCCCTGAAAACATTTTATCACAGAGTTTGTACTTATAGAGTCATATTTCAGTATCTCTGAATGTTCAAAATCACAATAGGATATGTTCAAGCAGATTAATGTGTATGGTCACCTCTTGTTACAAGCAGTATTTCTAATGGAATATAAGTGTGTAATGCAGCTATACCAGGTAAACAAGAAAATAATGTAAGCCTCAATGAATTCTAAAATGGTCGCAAATTGAGTTAGTGCATCTGATTTCCTCTTGATTTGAGAATACAATTTATGAGTGAGGTTGCTTGGCTTCAACAGACTTAAAGGATTAATTGTTTCTTAATTGGAAATACCTACACATTGCTGAATTAGGAAGTAATACTTTTAGACTAATTGAGCTAGCTTTCTGTTTAAAGCATCATAGTACCACAGAATCCCTATGGTGTGGAAGCAGGCTGTTCTATAACGAAAATGAGAGAGAACTGGTTTTATAGGGCAGAGAAAAATCAACCTAATGTGTCATCTAAATTAGAAATTTTCAATCATCTTGATTTATCAAGCTATAACATACCCAGAGCAAGAGGATCCTATGTCCACTTGTGCTACATTAGACAGGGTTGCAACAATGAGGGAAAAATAAACACTGAATACCAATCATAATTGTGATCCACTGATCCATGCTGTAAAGTGCATGTATTGACATAAAATGAGGTTAGCTTCAGACTTGCTTGGAATCTACTTCCACATTTTACATGCTGTCTATTCAATTAGAGTAGCATAGAAATAATGTTACCTGCTGGAGCATTCTCTCGAGAAAGTCAGGACCTTCAGTAAGTCAGAACATTGGAAACAAAATGTTTCTTTTTTTTGAATAAAAGCACAAGCTAGTAATATCTAACCACATGTAAAAACAACTGTAATGTCTTTCATTTCATAGAGCTAGGAATATGTTAAGTAGTTATTCCAAAAACTTTACATAAAAACATTAGATGAGAAGTTGAAGGAGTAGAATCACAGAAGGTCAATCAGCTCAGCTCCAGCTCTCCAAATAATTATTATGACTTAGTGTCATTCTCTTGCTATTTCCTCATGTCCATGCTCATTATTTCTATTTAAATAATCATTCAATACACTCTCACTTGCCTTAATTGAACCTGCCAACCCACAATGCCAGGTGGTGCATTCTAAATCCTAATAATTTATTTCTTCTCACATCACTGCAAGCCATTAAGTCTGTGTCAGCACATTCTTGATTCTTTTGAGTAAGAACAATTTCCACCTACCTACTCTATCTAGATCTCTCAATTTTGAAATCTTCTATCAGATGTCCTCTAAGCCTTCTTCTTACCTAGGAGATCAGTCCCAATCTTTCCGATCTATCCTGCTAACTGAAGTTTCCCATCCCTGGACTCTCTTTGTAAATCTTTTCTGCACTCTCACCAATTCATTTACATCTTTCCAATAGTGTGGCACCCGGATGACGCACAATACACCAGATGATATCAAACAAGTGTCTTGTATAATTTAGCAAACTTCTATGCCCCTATAAATAACATGCTTTATTAATTGCTCTTCCCATTGGTTTTGTCACATTGATTATGCACATTTACAGTCAGGTCCCTTTGCTTCTGCACCCCCTGAAGAATTGTACTTCCTGTTTTATATTGGTTGTCCATAGTCTTCCTGCCAAAATACATCATTCTCATTTCTCCACATTGAACTTCATTTGCCAATAATCTGCTGACTCCAACAACCTGTCTATGTCTTTTGAAGTCCTATATTGTCATCCTCAGTTTAAAATTCTTCCAAGTTTCATATCATTTGCAAACTTGTAAGTTGTACCCTGCACTCCAAGATCTAGACTGCTAATTTACATCAGGAAAAGCAAGGGTGCTATCATCGCCTCTGGGAAACTCACCTCAAACCACCAAAAAAATCTATTGACAAATTCTCTCCATTTCCTACTACTCAGCCAAACATGTATTCATAATTCTATTGTCCCTTTTATTCCATAGGTTCCCTCGAGCCTGCTCTGCTATTCGATATCGTCATGACTGATTTTCTGCTTCAACTACATCTTCCAACCCGCTCTCTATGCCCCTTAATTCTTGAGTAATCAAAAATCCATCTACCTCGGCTTTTAGTACATTCAATGATTGGCCTTGCAACCCTGTAGCAGAGAAGTTCAAAGATTCACATAACCTTTGAGTGAAGAAATGTTTCCTCATTTGATTCTGCATGACTGGTCTCTTACAGAGAAACTGTGTCCTCATCTTTTAGATTCCTCAGTAGGGGAAGCAACATCAGTGTCTATTCCATCAAATCCCTTCAGATCATATACGTTTCAGTATAATTACCTGTAATTCTTTTAAACTCCAAAGAATATATAACAAATTAGACCCGGAGGTAAACTCCAAAATACGGACCAGGGTGGCATGGTGGCTCAGCGGTTAGCAATGCTGCCTCCTAGTGACAATGACTTGGATTCGATTCCACAGGCAACTGTCTGTGTAGAGTTTGCACATTCATTCCATGTCTGCATGGGTTTTCTCTGGGTGCTCCTGTTTCTTCCCACATTCCAACAATGTGCGAGTCAGGTGGATTGGCCATGCTAAATTTATCTATAGTGTCCAGGAATGTATAGGCAAGGTGGATTAGCCATGACAAATGCAGGGTTACAGGGATAGGGTCGAGGGTGGGTCAGGGTCAGATGCTCTTTGGAAGATCAGAGTGGATTCAATGAGCCGAATGTAGGCATTCCATGATTTGATGATTCTATGACAATTCCTCAGCCTGTCAGCATCAGACAACTCCCATCCAAGGGGCCAAACTAGTGAGCCTTCACTTTACAGCCTCCCGTGCAACTATATCCTTCCTTAAATGTGGAGACCAAAACTGTCCACAGTACCCCAGATGTAGTCTCATCAACATTCTACATGACTTTAATAAGACTTTCTGAGAGAAAGAGAGAGAGAGAGAGACAAAGCGCGTGCGACAGAGAGAGGGAGACACAAACAGACAGACAGAGACACAGACAGAGAGTGAGAGAGATGTAGTGGGGAATGGTATATAGCAGCTGCCAAACCTCAACAGCTACTGCAAGTTAAAGTAAAATCCTGCTTCTGTGGAAGTCTGACCCCACCCCTTCATGCTATTTCTATTTTTCTAACTTGTAAGAAAAAAACCTACTGCCTCACAAGCTGTTTACTTTATTGATTTGGAATAGATCATCTCTGAATCAACCTCTTCCCATTTAAAAAAAACAGGATAAAATACACCACTTAAAGCCACAGTATCGTTGCAGCTCCTCCACTTAAAGAAGAATGAACCATCTACTTAAAAAAAAGCTTCATTTTTAAAAACCTTACACTATTAATGCACTAGAGTACATGTACATTACATTGACTCAAAGCATGCAAACATTCAGCACTACAGTCTATTTCAAATTGTTTCTTCTGCCACCGAACACCTTCGTCTTCCTTCATCACAGTCATAGAAATGTAGAAACATAGAAGATAGGAGCAGGAGAAGGTCATTCAGCCCTTTGAGCCTGCTCCGCCATTCTTCACAATCATGGTTGATCGTCTAACTCAATAGCCTAATCCTGCTCTCTCCTCATAACCTTTGATCCCATTCACCGCAAGTGCTATATATAGTTGCCTCTTGAATACATTCCATGTTTTGCATTAACTATTTCTTGTGGCAATGAATTCCACAGGCTCACCACTCTTTGACAATGCATCGTCAATTATATTCTCTTATCCTGTCATGTGCATAATTTTCAAGTTGAATGGCTACAACAATAATCTCCATCTAAATAGTCTGAAATTTTTATCCTTAATTTTTTCCAAAATCATTAAGGGGTGATGATCAGTATATACAACTGTCTCAAACACATTACTGGTGACATAAATGTCGAAATGTTGCAATGCCAACATCAAACTCAAAGTCTCCTTCTCAATCATGGCATATTTCTATTGGTGAATATTCAGCTTTTTGGAAAAATACTCAATAGTCTTTCTATCTTCTTAAAATCATCTTGCAAGAGTACAGCACCAACATCTACGTCACTCACATCGATAACCATCTTGAATGGCTTTGTGTAATGAGGTGTGGCTAACACTGGGGCACTGGTTAACACAGCTTTCAGGTTGTCAAATGCCTTCTGACACTCCATCCACCAAAATTTTCTGCAGTTCTTCAACAGGTCAGTCAGTGGAGCAATGACACTGCTTAAATTTGATATGAACTTCCAATAAAAGCCACTCAGTCCCAGGAATTGTAGTACTTCTCTCTTCATATTGGTGGCATAGGAGTTTCTCTTTGCTTTCACATCCCATGGGGCCATCTGTCCATGTCCAATACATGGTCCAGGAATGTCACTTAGGCTTCTGCAAACTCACTGTTAGCCAACTTTATCACCAAGCCTACCTCCTGAAGTTGATCGAACAATTCTGATAAATGCTCCAGATGTTCCTTCCATGTGTAATTAAAAATCACCAGATCTTCTATATACACCACACAATTGGGTAATCCTGAAATGATATTATTGCTTAGTCTTTGAAATGTGGCTGGAGCTTTCTTTATACCAAACAGCATGACTTTAAGCTGGTAAAGTCCATTCAGTGTCATGAAAGCTGAAATTTCCTTCGCTTTTTCGAATGACGGCACCTGCCAGTATTGTCTGAGTAAGCCCAACTTAGAAATACAAGTTGCTTGTTCCACCTTCTCAATACAGTCTTCCAAACATAGAATAGCATATGAATCAGATTTTGTAACTGCATTGACTTTGTGGTAGCCCACAAATAATCATTGGGTACCATCTGGTTTTGGTACCATTACTATGGGTAGGCTCCATTTGCCTTAACTCATTTCAGTTATGTCATCTCAGAGCATGCTTTTAATCTCTTTTTGGACCTGTGCCAACTTTAGAGGGGTAAGTCTTTAAAGATGTTGCTTAATTGGAACAGCATTTCCCATACCTAGATCATGCCTAATTAGATTAGTACTTCTCAGCTTATTCCCATATTTCTCCTCATGTGATTGTAATAACTCTTCCAGGTCATTTCCATTTTCCTCTGGAAGGAACTCAATAATTCATCCCAATTTTTGAGAACTTCCTCATGGTCCAATTTATTTTGAGGAATGCCCAATTCAGAATCATCTGAAGTTAATCCTTCATTCTATATGTTCTCCTTTTGCATCCCAAATTGCAAAAATTACAAGCGGAATTCCTTTATCCCAATCCCCTGGATAGTCTTGACTACAAGCCCTCAACATGGCCTTTAAAGTTTGATGCCACTGTTCTAATGCTCCCTGTGACTGTGGATGGTACGTGGTGGATGTGAATTGTTTCATTCCTAACCCAGCCATAACTTCCTTAAATACCTTTGGTGTAAAATTTGATCCTTGATCTGATTGTATTTCTGTGGGTAGTCGGTATCTAGTAAAAACGTTTATTAACTCTTCCACAATTCATTTACTCATGATACTGTATAATAGAATGGCTTCCACTAGTAAATACTTCCATGTTGGTCAACAAATACCGATCTCCACTTTTTGTTTGAGGTAGGGGTCCTACACAATCAATTAAGACTCTCATAAAAGGTTCCTCAAATGCAGGAATGGGTATTAAGGGATAAAAGGTACTGCAGATGCTGGAGAATCCGAGATAACAAGCATGGGGCTGGATGAACACAGCAGGTCAAGCAGCATCATAGGAGCAGGAAAACTTGACGTTTCGGGCCTAAACCCTTCTACTGGTTTTATCACTGCCTGAGGTTTTCCAATTACTTGGCATATATGACATGTCCATCAAAATTCAACCATATCTTTATGCAGTCCAGGCTAAAAAAAAAAAAATGCTTTTGTATTTTGGCTTGAGTTTTCCTTACTCCCAAATGACCTCCTACTGATAATTAATATGCTACCCACAACACCTCTTTTCTATAAACCACCGGTAATACAACTTGATGAACTTCTGCCTATTTTTCATCTGCCTGAATATGTGATGGCCTCCATATCCTCTCTAAAACTCCACTTTTATGATAGTAACATTCTGGGACACTCAAATTCTTCCTCTGTGTATGGTTTTGATACAATTACTTTGGTTTTTCATCTTTCTGTTATAATTCAGCTTGCTTCTCTGAACTAAAAATATCCAGTTTGCCCTCCACCTGTTCTTGCTTTTCTCCAACTCAACTTCAACTTCCCTATGCTTACCCCTTGATTTCTCCTCCTGTTTCAACCTGTCGCTTAGTGACCTTTTTAATCACAGAGTCAGGAAAAATCCCAAAATATACTTCCTATAACATCTCAGTTTTCTGAATTTCTGAATTTCCACTGCCTTTTCAACCACACCCCCACCTGTGATCCAGCAATATCATTACTGAGGATAAACTGTATCTCCAGAACAGAATTTCTTTATTACTTCTACTGTCACTTCACCACTTTTCACCGGATTCTCCAATCTCACTTTATATAAAGGAACACAGCCCTTTTCACCAAGAATTGTACATATTAACATCTTTTCTGACAATACTTCTCCTGAATTACATATCTCATTTCTCACCATGAGGAGATTGACTTGCTCCCATCTCTCATAAAATTTTAATTTCTTTACCTGCTCCTTCTGGTATACATGAGTAAACCTTACCTACACAATTAAATTCTTTAAAGAGATCTGGCACTTTCTTCTCAACCTATCAGGGTGCACTTTCTTTTGCAGCTTTTTAACTTCCACTGTGCTTTCCTTTAACACTTCAACAAAACTCACTGTTTAACCTGATTTCCCACATCTGTCTTCCTAGTGCTTTTTCTGAACCACACAACACTGCAACTTCATGTGGCCTACTTTATTACAGTGAAAACACCTGAGCTTCTTTATTTTTTTATTCCCTCTCATGGATTTCCTTTCTAACTAGTGGTAAACTATCTTCAATGAGATCTCCTTTTCCCTTACTAGCCTAGGATTTCTCTTTTCCCCAATTTCTATCAATCACAGATTGAAATTGATGTCAGATATCCATTTATTAATCAATTTATTAAGTAATTCTGAATCATCTGCCATTTCCGCTGCTAATCTTGCAGTCTTAACTCTCTGCTCTTCCACTAGTATTCACTGCTGCAGAAAGCGCATGTTTAAACTCCTCCAAAATAATCATCTTTCTAAGAGTATCACACGTTTGATATAGTTTCAATGCCTTTATCCACGTATCAAAATTGCTTTGCTTGTTCTTTTCAAACTCTGTGCACTTCTGACCAGATTCCCTCCTCAGATTCCTAAAATGTCTGTAGGTTTCTGGCACTAGTTCATATGCACTTAAAATGGCTTTTTTCACATCATCATATACCCCAGATACCTCCCATACTGATGCAAATACCTCACCATCTCTACCTACCAATTTTGTTTGGTCACTGGCCATTTCATTTGTTTTGTCACTTTGTCAGATGAAATGAAAAGGCTTCCACATCCTTCCCGTCGAACTTAACTAATGCTTGGACATATTTAAATAGATCCTCACCAGGCCTTAGACTATGATGGGACTGCTCTCCCTCATTGTCCTCATCATTACTCCTACCTTTCACCTCTATTTACGCCATTTTAAGGCGACTTTGAGTTTTTAGGTCCAACTGCCGAAACTCAAAGACTCTCTTTCTCCCATTCTTCTCAAGGGCAATAATGGTTGGGAATAAATGCTGGCCTGGTCAGCGACACCCACATCCGATGGAAGAATAAGCAATTAACAATCTTTAGTTACTCAGTCATATTAGCCCTTGGTTACCTTCTGTTTCCAGTGTACAATTTGTGTATTTTACAGAGAAGACAGAGACAAATGTTTGTTCAATATCTCTACTATTTGCTCAATACCTGAAATCAACTAGTGAACATTCTCTAGACTGCCTCCAATGCCTGTCTATCTTTGGAAAATAACAGGACCAAACTGGTCACATATTCCAGGAGCTGCTTAATTCATGCCTGCATAGATTTAGCAAGATATCCAATTTTTTGTCACAGGAAATTCTGAAGAGACTCAATAGGTCTGGTAACATCTGTGGCAAAAGAAATGGATTTAAAATTTTGAGTAACTCTTCTTCAGGACTGTTCTCAACCACAATGTTTTTAATATTAACTTAGTGACACATCAGCGCATTCTAAGTTACGTTCCACATTTCAACATTCATTGGACAGTCTTTGTTTCCATTGTGCCTCAGAGACTTACTGCTGTCTTGGCTCATTTATGATGTACATCGACTCACTGCATTCATAATGGTTTCACTCAGCACTCTATAAATATTGCTGGCTTCTTTCTCAACCCTTCAAACTAGAATAAAAGTATTTATAACACAGGAGAGAAACAAGCTGATTGCATACAGGCAGAAAATTATTTCAATTGTGCCATGGTGATCCTGATTTGTGGAATCTAAATTGTGGACATAAAATTAAAATTTCACAGGAGCTCAAAACAGCAATCTATTGGCTGTGTGTCACATGTATGGCCAATGTTTGTGTATTAGTGTATATACACAGAGACTCAAATAATACATTCACATTTGCCTAATTATTTAATTATTGCTTCAGTGAAGGACCACAGTCAGTGAGTAGACAAATAACCAATGTTGACAATATATTGCACTAAATAAATTAGACTTTACCAAATGGTTCATTTATGTTAAGGGCCAGAATTTGCTGTAACAAGGCATTTCATAGCATACAAATTTAAGGTCAAAATGTTTTGTCCAAAGTTACTGGAAGTGTGAGCCATCAATGACGCAGTGAACAGGACAGTGTACCTCCTTAATCAACGGGATTTAATAAAGAAAGGTCAGAAAACAGTAAATTATAGCGAATGAATTATATTCAACTCAGCCATAGTGAAATGAATTAAGGTACTGAAAAGAAAAGCATTAACAGAAAGGAGGGAAAAGGAAAAAAAAGTCTAAATTTCACAAGCTTCAAAATCTCCCCTCTCCCAACCGTATCCCAAAACCAGCCCAGCTCATCTCCACCTCCCTAACCTGTTTTCCCTCTCACCTCAAGCCACACCCCCATCTCCTATCTACTAACATCATCCCGCCCCCTTGACCTGTCCGTCCTCATCTCCTCCCTACCCCCCTACCTACACTCACCTTTACTGGCTCCATCCCTGCCCCTTCGACTTGTCTGCTTCCTCTCCACCTATCCTCTCCTCTATCCATCCTCTATCCGCCTCCCCCTCTCTCCCTATTTATTTCAGAACCCTCTTCCCCTCACCCATTTCTGATGAAGGGTTTAGGCCCGAAACGTCAAGTTTTCCTGCTCCTATGATGCTGCTTGACCTGCTGTGTTCATCCAGCCCCATGCTTGTTATCTCAGATTCTCCAGCAACTGCAGTACCTTTTATCTCCAAACCAAATTAAACTGCTTTAAGGGCTAAAAATTTAGAGAAAAACCTTGCTTCAAATTTTGTCCAAAAACGTAACAACATTTATGAGCAAAAACAGCAAAGTCTTCTCCTTGGAGATAGCAAGAACTGTAGATGCTGGAGTCAGTATGGAGCTGGAGGAACACAGCAGGCCAGGAGCAGGAAAGTTGACGCCTCAGGTCGGGACCCTCCTTATTTTGTAAAAAGCCAGTTAGCGTTTATCAGGTTATTAGAAAAGGTGGAAGAGATAGATGCACAAAGTACCAAAGAATTTTGTTTAAGAATGTTAATAATGGGTAGAGAAAAATATATTCTGATGTTTTTAAAAAGTTCACATTACAGAAGATAGCAAGATCTGCAGATGCTGGAGTCAGAGTTGATACAGCGTGGAGCTGGAGGAATACAGCAGGTCAGGCAGCATCAGAGGAGCAGGAGAGTCGATGTTTCAGGCCTGAAACATCGATTCTCCTGCTCCTCTGATGCTGCCTGACACATTACAGAAGAGGTAGTTTGGGAAGTCTTAAGAGAATATAAAGGTGAATAAATCTCTGGAACCTGAGCTAATGTATCCCAGAACATTGTGGCAAGTAAGGGAGAAAATTGAAAGACCCCTTCCAGAAACATTTGCATCATCTATAAATACTGGGGAGTTACGTGATGATTGTAGGGTGGCTAATGTTATAACTATGTTCAAGAAAGATTGTAAGGAGAAACCAGGAAACTACAGACCTGTGTGTCTGACTTTGGTTGTGGGTAAATGGTTAGAAGTGATTTCAAAAGATAGGATTTATGGACCTTTAGAGAGGCAAAAATTGATTAGGAAAAGTCAGCATGGTTTGTGGGAGGAAAATTGTGTCTCACAATTTTGATTGAGTTTTTTGAGCAAGTTACCAAAAAGATTGATGAGGGCAGAGCAGCAGACGTTGTTTACTTGGACTTTAGTAAAGCCTTCAACAAAGTTCCGCACGGTAGACTAATTAGTAAAGTTAGGTTACATGGAATTCAGGTTGAGCTTGTCAATTGGATACATAATTGGCTAAATGGCAGGAGACAGAGAGCGGTGGTGGAGGGTTGCTTTTTGGACTGGAGGCCTGACACTAAAATTGTTGGCATAGGAGACAAAGAAAAAGGTTTTCTAAGATTACAAAGGGATCTTGTTTAAATGATTAATGGGCTGAAAAATGTCAGTCGGAGTTCTATCTGGATAAATACATGGTATTGCAGCAATGGTAATGTTTATACAATTAATGGTAGGGCCTTTGGTAGCGTTGCAGAACAGGAGGACCTACGGGTTCAGGTACATAATTCTTAGAAGTTTGCGTCACATATAGGTGGTTAAAAAGGCATTTAGCATGTTTGCCTTCATTGCTCAGTCCTTTGCGTATAGGAGTTGGGAAGTCATGTTGAGGTTATACAGGACATTGGTGAGGCCTCTTCTGAAAAAATGTGTCCAGTTAGGGTCACCCAGGATATTATCAAGCTGGAGAAGGTTCAGAAGAGATTTACCAGGATGTTTCTGCATACAGAAAGTTTGAGTTATAAAGAAAGGCTGAACAGAACATAACATAAGAACATAAGAACTAGGAGCAGGAGTAGGCTATCTGGCCCCTCGGGCCTGCCCCACCATTTAATAAGATCGTGGCTGATCTTTGAGACTCAGCTCCACTTACCCGCCCACTCACCATAACCCTTAATTCCTTTACTGTTCAAAAATTTATCTAGCTTTGCCTTAAAAACATTCAGTGGGGTAGCTTCAACCACTTCACTGGGCAGGGAATTCCACAGATTCACAACCCTTTGGTGAAGAAGTTTCTCCTGACCTCAGTCCTACATCTGCTTCCCTTTATTTTGAGGCGATGCCCTCTACTCCTACTTTCACCTGCTAGCTGAAACAACCTCCCTGCCTCCACCTTATCTATTCCCTTCATAATCTTATATGTTTCCATAAGATCTCCCCTCATTCTTCTGAATTCCAACGAGTATAATCCCAGTCTACTCAGTCTCTCCTCATAATCCAACCCTCTCAACCAATCAACTGAGTGAATCTCCTCTGCACCCCCTCTAGTGCTAATATATCTCTTCTCATTTAAGGAGACCAAAACTGCACACAGTACTCCAGGTGTGGCCTCACCAGGACCCCATACAGCTGCAGCATAGCCCCCCCTGTTTTTAAACTCCATCCCTCGAGCAATGGCAGACAAAATTCCACTTGCCTTTTTAATCACCTGCTGCACCTGCAATCCCACCTTCAGTGATTCATGCACTAGGACACCCAAGTCCCTTTGCATAGCAGCGTGCTGCAATTTTTTACCATTTAAAACATAGTCCATTTTGCTGTTATTCCTACCAAAATGGATGACCTCACACTTATCAACATTGTACTCCATCTGCCAGACCTTTGCCCACTCACTTAGACTATCTATATCCCTCTACAGACTTTCGGTGTCTTCTGCACACTTTGCTCTACCACTCACCTTAGTGTCATTGGCAAATTTTGACACACCACACTTAGTCCCCAACTCCAAATCATCTATGTAAATTGTAAACAACTGAGGTCCCAACACTGATCCCTGAGACACACCACTAGCCACTGACCGCCAACCAGAAAAACACCCATTTACCCCTACTTTTCGCTTTCTACTGGTCAACCAATCCTCTATCCATGCCAATACACTACCTGTAATACCATGCAAATTTCTCTAATGTTGCAGCCTTTGGTGTGGCACCTTGTCAAATGACTTCTGGAAATCCAGATACACCACATCCACAGGTTCCCCATTGTCCACAATGGAAGCAATGTCCTCAAAGAATTTCACCAAATTAGTTAAACATGACCTACCCTTCATGAACCCATGCTGGGTGTTCCCAATGGGAAAACTTATATCCAGATGTCTTGCTATTTCTTCCTTAATGATAGATTCAAGCATTATCCCGACTACCGACCTTAAGCTAACTGGCCTATAGTTATCTGCTTTTTGTCTACTTCCTTTTTTAAACAGTGGCGTCACATTGGCTGTTTTCCAATCTGCGGGAACCACCCCAGAGTCCAGTGAATTTTGGTAAATAATTACTAGTGCATTTGCTATTTCCCCCATCACCTCTTTTAGTACCCTGGGATGCATTTCATCGGGGCCAGGAGACTCGTCTACCTTTAGCCCCATTAGCTTGCCCAGCACTGCCTCCTTAGTGATAATGATAGTTTCTAGGTCCTCACCCGCTATAACCTTCTTGCTATTAGTTTTCGGCATGTTACTTGTGTCTTCCACTGTGAAGACTGACACAAAATAACTGTTTAATGTCTCGGCTGGGACTTTTTTCACTGGAGTGTAGGAGGTTGAGAGGTGAACTTATAGAAGTTCATAAAATAATGAGGGGTATAGATAGAGTTAATGGTAGTTGTCTTTTCCCTAGGATGAGGAATTTCAAGACTAGGGGGCATATTTTTAAGGTGAGAGGAGAGCAATTTAAAAAAGACATGCAAGGCAATTTTTTTTTACACAGAGGGTGGTTCGCATGTGGAATAAACTTCCTGAGGAAGTGGCGGATGTGGGTACAATTACAAGGTTTAAAAGAAATTTGAATAAGTATATGAATAGGAAGGGTTTGGAGGGATATGGGCCAGGAGCAGGCAGGTGGGACTAGTTTAGTTTAGGATTATGTTCGGCATGGGCTGGTCGGACTGAAGGGTCTGTTTCTGTGCTGTGTGACTCTATGACTCTAAGAGACAAAGTTTAGTTTAAATATGGGAGATAATTAAAGATTGAACAATGTATGGAAGAAATTTGTCACATCAACATTCATTGATTTTCTGAACCATGAGGTTGTAAGAAACTTCCAGTTTCAGTAAATTTGTAACACAATCTTAAAAATAAAATCACTACTTAATTTGGTTATCTTGACGTAAGAGAGTGACTATTTTGATTTTAAGACTTATGTCCTATTTTGTGTGTTACAAAGTATACTTTAAGTTATAAACGGGAATAAGCTGGATGAGATCAGTGGAAGAAATCATGATCAACCTTACCCATTCGTAGCAATGCAGGCAGCACACAAATTTCATGTTGTCTGTTAGTTCAAGCAATAGTGGCATATAGTCCAGCACTGAACATGTCCCTGAGAGGCTGAAGACCTCAACAGAAGCTTAGTTTGATACGATGGATACGAACTAAAGCAAGTCTGCACCTTTTTAAAGGAAAATGCATTCTGGCTGCAGCAGGTGCTGGAAATTTTTCAAGAAGAATCTCTGGGCAGGAAAGGGAATGGAAATAGTGTAACAGACCTTAGAATCTATCCAGGTTTCTCTGATGCATGACAGAGGTCCTTGTTCAGAACTTCAAAAGAGTTCAAATGAGATGGGCAGTACAAAGGAAGTGGGAGTAAATAATCATCACGGTCAATGTCAGTGCCCTAATTCTGAGGACCCAAATGCAGTATCACAAAATGCACAATACCATGTGAATGGTCAAGGTCAGTAAATGCACCTTCACATACTAAATCCTTCAAATGAACTACTAGCTCCTCACACAGCTCTATTCACTATCACCCTTCACACACATGTCTCTCGACCTGCAAACAATAAAGCAAATCACCTAACACCTCGCTCTACTCTTACTGACACACCTTCCTTTCTTTTACAGAGCAGGGTCTCTCCCAGTTGGAGACAATGGTACCTAATCAGCACAGATACATGCCGTAACCCCTGGGAGGTAACAGTGCTGGCAATCATTGGTGTAGCTTGTGACAATACCAAAGAGATGTATTTTGTGTTTTCTTTTTACAAAGAGAGGTTGAGACAAAGGTGCAATGTGGTCTGTTCCAGGCCAATAAAGTAAACAGCTTGAGACTTTGGGGTTTTTTGTAAAAAAGTTGGAACAATAGAAGCAGCATTAATGGGTGGGGTCAAGCTCCCACAGAACCAGGATTTTAGTTTAACTTTCTGTAGTTGCTGAGGTCTTGAAGCTGGATGTGGAAACTGTTATTTCTCTCTATGTTACAGCTAAAAGCTTGGGTTCTCTTCCTGCTGCTCGAAGCATATGTGAGACAATCCAGATTACTGAATTTGTCTTTGCTAAGGGTATGTTTACGGGCTTTACTATATTGGAACAGTTGCTGTTTAGTAGTTAAATAATCTATTATTCAACATGCAAATTAGCACCCAAAGAGTCAATCACATTGGTGTGGTCTGGTATCTCATAAATCACACCAGGAAAGAATGGTAAATTTCCTTTCCTAAAGGACATCAGTGAACCAGATGGGTTTTCACAACAATCAATAGTGATTTCTTTTTTAGTGAATTCAATTATTCCCATCTGTCACGATGGGATTCAACCTGACGTCCTTGCATTTGGGTTACTGGTCAAGTGACATTACCATTAAGCTGCTGTCATCCATAATATATCAAATGAATCTTTAATCGCGTGCCAGAACAGACTTGTTAGAAAATAAAGACAGTAATACAAAAATGTCCTTTAAAAGTAAAAAAAACACAATTTTTCATAAATGAATCTCCATCACTGATCTTCAATTACTTGGCATTTTCTTGATATTTATACAACTGAATCCAATAATATTGCTTTCAGCTGAAGCCAGATTTAAACCCTACAAACCATGCACACAATATTTACCTCAAACCTACCATTACAATCCATTGCATTATTGTTTTCTTTTCCCATGGCACTTGCCATCCATCTTTTACTGTCTCTCTAAGAATTGCATAACTAGCTGTAATTAGCTCTTCACAATTAATCCGTCCTCACATGGAAATATATTGCCATTTGCCCCTACAATGCTACTGTTAGGAGTCCAGAACACTTACATCCCTAACAGCACTGTGGATGCAGCCACAACATATGGGCTGCAGTATTTTAAGAAAGTGACTCACCACCACTTTCAGAAGAGCAATTAGGGCTGAGAAGCAAATGAGGCCTTGTCACTGATACCCACATATCTGAATGATAAAAGAGAAGTAGATCATAATAAGCCTTCAGGATTACTGCAGATCCCACTTTCTAGTAATGTCATACCTGGATATCATTTACACATAAAAGAAAATATTATGAACTTTCACAAACTAATGTTTTTGCTTTAAACACAGCTGACATTCTATGATCTCTCCCTTCGCAGCGGACCTTATTCTTAAAACAACAGCATCATAATAAAAGCTTGTTATAAATAACAGCTTGACTACTCACACTTCATGTCAAACCTAAGCATGTGAAAAAGGCAAAAAAGAAATCAGAAGGTCTACTGAATTCCTCATCAATCACTTATGTTATGACTAAGAGTCATAACCCTTGCATTTTCTACCAGCTGCAAGTAGTCTACTGGGAGAGGCAACACAGATTTTAAAAGTCAATGGGTCAAATCGTGGGATAAGAAATAATCTGGAAACTCCTCTTCAATCCCAAGAACAATCAAGAATGAGTTCCAGAAGAAGTAATCATCAGCCAAGATCCAACCTACATTTTAAATGCATCAATACCAACTTTCCCCATGCATATAAACAGCTAATTACATAATAACCATAGCCGCAAAGCTGGCCTTTTCATTAACGATTCAGTATATGTTATGAACAATACTCGTTCTGAAATTTCTGGTAATGTTTTGAGAAAACAGAAAAAGTGAGACAAAAATTGCACATATCGATGTAAATGTTTAGACTGGTTTTTATGCAATATTTAACATGTCATAACCTAGAAATGTTTCACCAACAGTAACCTTTAGATACATGTAATAGCTTCTCTACATAAAGAGATAAAGAATCTTGAAACAATTTAATGTTAAATTAGAAAAAAACTATCCACAAATGTAATACCAAAATCCAGTACTTTTTCAAAAAGGAAAATAAAGAATCAAATTTTATATCTTGCCTGATGCAAACGAAGATTAAGTTTTCCCTTTGTCACAATCAATAGCGTATCAACAGGCTTCACAACTTGGGTGGCACGGTGGCTCAGTGGTTAGCACTGCTGCCTCACAGCACCAGAGACCCAGGTTCGATTCCACCCTCGGGTGACTGCCCGCGTGGAGTTTGCACATTCTCCCCTTGCCTGCGTGGGTTTCTGTTGGGTACTCCTGTTTCCTCCCACAGTCCAAAGATGTGCAGACTAGGTGGATTGGCATGCTAAATTGCCCATAACATTCAGGGATGTGTAGAATAAGTGTGTTAGCCATGGGAAATACAGGGAAAGGGTTGGGGGATATGGTCTTTGGAGATCGGTGTCGATTTGTTGGGCCGAAGGGCCTGTTTCCACACTGTAAGGATGACACTATAACTCAAACTGCCCACAAAGATCGAGCAATCTCTCAGACAAAAGCTTTTTCATTCCGAATAACAGTTTAAAATTGTACCAAGTCAGGGGATTTCCAGGTGTCCAGCATTGGTAATGTCAGCAAGCAAGACATGCAAACAGTTAGAATAAAGCATTTTCACCAACAGAAAATCATAAAATTAAAAACAGTGGTGCTCTCAACTTTTAATAGCAATTTTCTGACTGATAAATAAATAATTATGATTGGGTTAGGATAGATTAAAAAATTGTGCATGAGATTTATTTTAGAAAAAGTGCTTTTTTTAAAAATCATATCAGAGAAATTTTACTTCCTGTAAATATAAAGTTTGCATTTCAGGGCCAGAGTGATTTGCAGTAATCATAAGAAAATGCACTGTTAAAATCCAAAACTACAGGTCATTCAACAAGATACTATTTTTGACAATGAGACTAACAATGTAAAAGTGAAAATCTTTGGCAGTTCATTGATCACTTAGGAATGACCTCCACAGTGCACTCTTCTGAAGAAGTATAGAATTATTCAAAGCAACTTTTGCAGTTTTATTTTATAGTGGACATGAGTAGAGTCAACTTTGTAGTCTGTGCAGTGATGTAATGATGGCAAAACTGGCATTTCACCATCATTACTACTGCAAAATCTGGGCCTTTGATCCTGGCACGTCCATTTTTACACATCTACCATGTCAGTATTCACATTAAACCCGCTTTACAACTCAAACAAGTACTGTTGATAAAAGTAATTCAGTGGCAAATTGCACAGATATTTGTTGTCATTCACATGCAAATTTAAGCTTTATCTAAGTTTAAGTTTTCAGTTCTCTGTGATGTCATCCAACAGAGTCCGGACTGTGCACTTATGATCTAACCTTCGCTAAAAGAATACAATGGCTGTTGCCTCAATTCTTGCACGTTTGACAAACAACAAATTACAGGACATTGGAATTTAGAATGCGCCATTCAGCCCTTTGAGTCTGTGTGCCACTTGTTAAGACCTCAATTGATCTTCTTGCGGCCTCAATTCCCCTTTCCTGTCTGCCCCCATATAACTTGTAACTCCATCTATGCTTCCCATTGCCTCAGGAAAGCAACCAACATAATCAAAGATCCATCCCAGCCAGTTATACTCTCTTCCATTTTCTTCGATAGGCAGAAGACAAAAAAGCTTGAATACGCATATAAACAGTTTCAAGAATGCTTCTTCCCTGCTGTTATCAGACTTTTGAATGGGCCTCTCAAATGTTGAAGATGATCTTTCTTCTCTGCACTTGTAACAATGTATTTTCCACTCTGTTCTGTTATCCTAATGCAGTTTGTATGCTATGATCTACCTGTAGAGTACGCAAAACAACATTTTTCACAGTATCTCGATACATGTGACAACAAATAAATCAAACTCAAACTCTCATCTATTGCTCAAAATGGAAACATTTTCTCCAAGACTTTTGTCTTGCACACATCGGGACAATTTTTAAGAAAAACAGTTCAAAGGGAAAATTAAAGTTGGAGGAGGAGGAAAAGTGGAGAATGTAGAAGAAGCCTGAATTGGAACAATAAGGAAATATTGGAAGGTTGCAAGACTATAGGAGGTTATAAAGATAGGAAGGGAAAATGTGATGAGGGATTTGATGACATGATTTTTTTTTTAAAAAAACATGCTGGCAATGCTCTGCATAATTCCTTTTTCCACAGGCTCTCAGTGATTATTTTAAATTGAAGAACTTAATTAATAAATCCTAAGCAGAAAACGCTAAGTGATCATGACACCTTTGATAAAGACAATGGTCAAAGGGTTTTTTTCTCTACTATGCTTTGGCCTACTCAATCTCAGGCAAGAAATACCAAAAATGATCTGGGAGTGACAATGTTTACTATCGACAGAAATTCTTTTTATAGCTTACGCAAATAGGAGACAAAATATGGAACCTGAATTTTTCCATTTTCAAATTAAGACCGATTTCAAAAAATTTCACAGTCCATTCTCTGACATAACTCTCCAGTTAGTCCCCTCTCCAGTTCTTTACTCTCAGCTTCCTAAAATTTGTTTTCATACGTTTATCCACTTCCCTTCAAAAGATGCAAACTGTTCTGCTTCCACTGCTGTCTCTACTAAGGAATTTCACACTCTAACAGTGGAGTTTAAAAAAAACCTTGCAAGCACTCTTTTCAATCTTTGGTAACAATTTAAATTCATACTGTTAATTGTTATCAACTCACCAAGTAATAAAAATAGCTTTCCTCTATTTACCCTATGCAATACCTCAATAATTCTGGAACTCTCTACTAGATCACATCCTAATCTCTCTTCTAATATTTCTAAAATTCTGAAACTAGGGTCTAAAATCTGAGGAAAGGAAATTATGAAGCAATGAGGGGCAAGATGACTACGGTGGATTAGGAAAATACACTACAAAGTTTGACATTAGACAGGTAACGGCTAGTATTCAAAGAATTGACATACATTCCTCTAAGGTATAAACACCTGAAGGTGTTTAAACCAACTATGGTGAAGGAAAAGATTGCATTCGAACAAAGGAACTGGCTTACAAAGAAACCATGAAAATTGGCAAGTATGAGAACTGGGAGAAATTCAGAACCAAGCAAAGGATAACAGAAACTGACTTACAAAGGAAGACAGAATATGAATGCAACTATCAAGGAAAATAACATGGATTGTTACAGCATCTACACGAAAAGGAAAATATAAACAAAGATAAATGTTGACATATTACAGGTGGGAAAAGAAGAATTCATGGTGGAACAGGAAATTGGTGATGCAACTAAAAATTCAATGTGCATCTGTCTTCAGGGTAGAAGATACAGAAAATCTCCCAGAAATAGTAGGTGACCGAGTGACTTGTGAAACTGAGAAACTAAACAAAATGAATGTTAGCAAACAGTTAATACTTCAAGATGGACGACTAGACCAGATAAGCTACAGTCTAGAGTGTTGAAGGAGTGATTTCAGAGACAATTGATGCATTGGTGGTTACCTTTAAAAATGCGATAGATTCTGTACATTAGAAAGTAGTGAATGTAATTTTACACTTAAGAGGAACGAAGAACTACAATTCTGTTACTTTGACGTCAGTTGAAGGGAATATACAGAATTATTGAAAAGGATCGGGTAGTGTACATTTAGAATACAACAATAAAATTGGGTTGAGCAAACATGTTTTTCTAAAGGGAAATCATTTTGACAAAATTGTTGAAACTTTCTGAGGATATTACTCCTAGAATTCAGAAGGGAGACTAGTGGATATGGTGCATTCTGGATGTTCAAAAGGCTTTTGGAAATGACAGATCATAAAATGTTACAGCAATGGTGGGCCATTCAGCTCATCAAGGCTGCTCTGCCATTCAGTTAGATCACAGCTGACCCGATGATCTCAATTCCACTTTCCTGACAGTTCCCCATAACCCTTGATTTCTTTACTGAATAAAAATATAACCATCTCAACCTTGAATATACTTAACAACCCAGCCTCAACAGATCTCTGTGGTAAGGAAATAATAGGGTGTAGAGCTGGATAAACACAGCAGGCCAGGCAGCATCAGAGAAGCAGGAAAGCTGACATTTCGGGTCTACTCACTTGCATCTTACTCATTCACCTCCTTTATGTCATTACAGGAGAAGACTTCCCATAATAGGGCTGAGTCATACCATACATGCAGGGGGTGACAAATGTGATAATGTCACGTTTTGGTGACAACTGGCACACTTGTACATAGTTATTGATCGTTATATCTGATGTAAGTAGTTTATTTACCACACAATGTTATGTCCATAGTTTATTTAGAAAACATTTATGCTTAAAGTTTCTTGTACAATCAATGGAATGTAAGCATTTTTAACATTTCATAAACCCTTGTTCCTCCATTCATGTGCTAGTTAACGAGGCACAGTGGTTAGGGAGTTCTGCAATGATCACCAAATACAACATGAGAACAACAGCAGTGATGCATGTACATGACATCAGCTCAATCCAACATCTTCATCGCCCTCCCCCATCATTACGCAGGACAGCGTACCTTGGAGTTCCCCATCAGTAATGGTGACAGGAACAGTCAATGCTACAGAATGGCCAGGGGCTAGGCATCCTGCACGTCTGTCCAACATATCCTGCTTCAGAGGACAATGTTGCCCCCCGTGAAGGCCCTGTGACTGGCTGCAAATGCAGCCTCCTCCCCCACTCACTTACCTACTGAGAGTCCACTTGCAGCTGTTCTCCTCAATATTATACACTACCATGTACTTCAGGAGTGGCATGACAATGAGTGGCCCTCTGCTTGTAGCTTTCAACCTCAGTGTCAATGTGCTACTGAGACTTCCAACATCAAGCTCTCATTTCTAAGATACTGCTCCATTAATCCCAAAGGTTTCACAATTCACCAGATCGTTATGCAAGCCACACACATGCAATGGCAACTGCCTACCTGTCTCCACCACGCCCCTAACTTCCCCAGCACCCCTTCCCCAAGAACCCCTTTCCCCCTTAATTTTTGTGAACAGAGGTGACTTAAAAACTATGGGCCACCATCCCAGTCAATGGCCTGAACCTGCCAGAAACCTCCACTGTCTAAAATCCTCGCTGGTGGAGACACTTTCCCAATTATGATAATCTTCCTCCCCAGACTAGCCCCTGAGAAGGTGAGGGAACATCTCTGGAAGACAGCCTGTCCCACACAGCATCATGAGTTCCTTCCCCTATGCAACACCTATACCCAATGGAGCCATACATTGCCAGCTGCCAGTGTGCTCTCCTAGACAAATTTGTCCTTGCAAAGCACAGTGCCAGTGCATTGGAGGATGCTATGATGGTGGCAATGCCTTCCTGAAAGTGGAGTGTCAATGTCCATAGTGAAGGACACATGCAGCTGGTGTTGGTGGATTGTGTCCTGCTCTCCAGTTTGTCCGTGACCAATAAAGATCTCCTGGAGCAAGCAGTGAGACGTTTTCCATTTAGAGTTTTCCCAGCAGCTGGTTTGTATATCAAGTTTGATACGTCACAACCCATGGAGAGTTGGGCTGTTAACAAACCATTGAACAAGCAATAAACAGCATCAACTGGAAATTTGTTGCCTCCCATGGAAAGAATTGCCCTATGCCTTTTCAGCAAAGTGGGAAATTTGTGGAAAGATAATCTCACGATAAACACATGACCAATTCTGTGGATGTAAAATATTATATTGAACACAGTTGGAAAGTTCTAACCACAGAGGTAACATCTCACTGGAACGTTTAATCATTGCAAGTGGAAAATTCTTGAGGGAGGTCTGAATTTACACCACTGTCTCCAAAAAAAAGAGATTTCAGCCAGCATAACCGATCCAGAAAGTAACACAAGTGCCAACAACCTGTGTGGAAAATGACTTCGGCTACAGCCCAGGATTTAGACAATTATGCGAATGGAAAGGGATACTTTTGTAGAAGGGTATGTGGATATCACTGTACATTATGAACTTTTATTATTAATCAAGCATAGATACAAAAATTAAGGTTTTTTGCAATAAATTAGTTCTTTACGTGTTAATTTAAGGAACCTGGCTATCTTATTTCTGATACAAAGTCATATACAGTTTAATATATAATTGTTTACATCATGTTTCTTTGAAATTCAGTCTCTGTTGTGGTCTGTGGAGGAGGGAGACGAGGGAAGGAATCAGTCCATCCTTCCTACTTAGGTTGTAGCAAACAGCGAAAATAATTCTGCATGTGGGATATGGAGAAAACTGCAGAAACTAAAAACAGAATATACTACAAGTACAGGCTTTCCACAATCTAAAGAAAAGAAACTATAGTAAGTCAAGGTGACATTCTAAGAAAGAGGTTACACCATTATTTTCAATTCAGATATAGTTGACCAGCTTTAAATGTAGGTGATGTTGTTCATAGCCATCACAAATTCTTTTGATATTGTGCAATTAGAAAACTAATGGCTGCTGGAATAAATGTTGTAAGTTATAATCATACTGCATAAAGAAAATCATACCATGCCTACAGTAGCTTTTCTCTTGCATTTTCATTTAAAATATATTCAATATTTTAAGCCCCAAGTGGTCACATGTACATTATAAATAAGCAAGCATCTAGTGAATAATTTAAAGAATGAATACAAGTTTGCTTCTTTCATCACTGTTACTCTGCTGCAGTATACATAAAAGCAAAGATCGAGTTCATGCTGATCTGAGGAACATCCGACTTTGTTTCAAACACACATATTGTTGGACACAACAGGTCTATCAAATACCTTTTGGGACACAATTAAGACTGTCCAAAAGACACAATTTATGACAGATCTGACAGTAACTCTAAGCAATTCCTTTCCCAGCAATCTACTTCAAATTTCAGAGCACTTTTATGAATCTAACAAATTGAATTAATTGTGCTCTGGTATTTAGTTCGGAGAAGGGGATCAATATATAAACAGCGGAGTTCACACTACATTTTTAAGAAGTTTTCTGATACAAATTTTAAAGCGATGAGCAGTTTCTTTATATAAAAGCATATTTTCATGTTTATAGGCAAGTGCCAATAACTTGAGTACCAATCAAATTATGAAAACAACAAACTTACCTAGCCATTCCCAGACTAGAAAAGCTAGCAGGGACTATCAACACATCAACCCTGGAGAAAGGGTGAGTGCCCAGGACACAATGAGCTGCTGAAAGGCACTGTGCCATGAGTGGGAGTAGAACTTCTTGGGTCCTTACTTTCAGGTATTCAGGCGCAAAGACACGGTAAGGAATACAGTTCTGGGCTTGAGCCATATGATTCTGAAAACGGCAAGGATAAGCTGGATGACCACAGAATGGCAGGGAAACACTAGTTTAAAAAAATAAAAAGAACACATTAAGAAAGAAAACACAAAAATGGGATGAATAAATATCACTACTGAATAACAGTTTAAAATGTTTAAGAAGCGAAGTAATAGCACTAATTTGATATTCAATTTTGTCAAAATGACTATTGCAAACAATGTGTAGAATAGATCTTGCCACTATCTCCAAATTATCTAAAATAAATTATTCAAATTGCAGTGTTTTAAGCTCTATAATTTTGTAATTTGATTCTTAACTGCATGTAGTCAATTGATATCACCCCATAAATTAAGTAATATAATTCCACAAATATAAGTATGATGGGTTCTGATTTGGTATTGGGAGTAAGTTGTTCAAATTTATCTTTCAAATACTAATTTTTAAAAATTGGTTTGTTATACCACTAACTCATGGGTAGACAATAGCCAAATTAAAACCTGAAATTTTATGAACGTTTGTGACAGTATCGCGAAACCAATTTCACGAGATAACTCGTTTCTTTAGTACAAATGCTTCATGCTGAATGGAAATGGCCAAGTTAGATTCACATTAGGGTTACTCAAATTCCTACGAATCTGCAGTTTCAGCTGTATCAATCTAATGACGATACATCAAATAGAGATATATTTACTCTGAGTAAAGGAATAAAATTCCACAGGAATGACTGCAACAGCAACAGCATTTTGCCTTTAACATGGGAAAACAACCCACAGCTTTTCATAGAGAAGCAAATAAACACAAGATTATAATTAAAGCTTTTAGGAAAAGCTACTATAGGCCTTGTCAAATTGACACACTTTGAGATGTTATTTAAAGATGGAAATATAGAATGCCAAGTAGAAGGTTTGTGGAAAGATTTCAGAGATTTGTGGAAAGATTTCAGAGATGTGTCCAAGACAGCTGATGATGGAATGAAATGGTGTATGGAGGGACAGACAGAGTGAGAGTGAGAGTGAGAGTGAGAGAAATCAGTCAAGGGGTAAGGGGAAGGCACAGATTAGAGTTGTTGGATTGAATGGATTTAATTTATGGAAGCAATCAACCAACACTGATGAGACAAAGCCATTGAGCAATTTGTAGGCAACAATGCAGATTTTAAAACAACATATTTGGTAAGCAGAAGTCAATGTAGATTAGTAATTATTGATGTAATGGACAACCAGGAAGTAGCGTGGAGTAACTATGGAGTAGTATGGGACAGGTCTTCTGATGCTTGGAAAAGGTGTAGTTTTGCCAAAAATGAGCTACCTGAGAAATAAAATGAGGACAAGACAAAACAGTGGAAAAGGGATTTTTCTGCAGTTAGGGCAAAGGTAGCAGCCAAAGAAAAGTGTGTTCCAGGGGCAGAAATAAATTGGTGGTGTTTGACAGCCAGCTCTGATTAAGCATGGTCTTCTGCAGCTTGAACAAGCCATGGGAATGGAACTGGTAAAAGTGCACGGGTATTCACTTTATAAAGAGGATTAAATGCAATGCTGTTGGCTTCACAGCAACTGTGGAATGTTTAATTTGACCTTGAACAGGCAGTCTTGTGTCAGAGAGTCAATTGTGGGAGCAAAGGGTGGAAAGCCCACATGGAAAACCACACATATGGATAATTGCACTGAGGATCAATATATGAATGAGCAGAAGGAAGGGACCACGGTTGAAAACTTTTAAATACATTCATACAAAAGGAGATCTGAGGTTGGGATTCTGCAGAGAGTAACTTACTTTCTGACTCCCCAATCCTGTCAGCCAACTATAAGGTACAAGACAATAGTTTTATTCATTCATGGAATGTCAGCAGCCCTGGCTAGGTCAGCATTTATTCCCTGCTCTAAATGCTCTGGAAGTGATGGTAATGAGTTGCTTTTTTAAACCTCTGCAGCACTTGTGGTTTAGGTACAAACACAGATGGCAGGTGCAATTTAATCTGGATAAATACACAGTGATACGTTCCTCTAATACAGAAGCTGAGTATATAGTAAACGGTCGAACCTTTAGAAGATTTCACATACAGAAGGATCTAGGTGTACAAGTCTACAGTGCCCTAAAAGTGGCAACACAAGTGGGTAAGGTGGTCAAGTAACAAATGGCATGCTTACCTTCATCTGGCAAGTCAGATTGCAGCTATATGGAACTTCAGTTAGGCTACGTTTAGAATATTGCTTCAAGTTTTGGTCATCATACTACATGAAGGATGTAGAGGTTTCGGACTGGATACAGAAAAGGTTTACCAGGATGTTGCCTGGTATGGAGGGTATTATTTATGAGGAGAAATTGGACAGGCTTATTTCGTTTTCGCTTGAACACTGAAGGCTGAGGGTGGCCTGATATATGTTTACAAAATTATGAGAGGCATTGATAGAGCGGATAGTCAAGTCTTTTTCCCCAGGGTAAAAAAGTCAATTACTAGGGGACCTAGGTATAAGATTGGGGGGGAGGGTTTAAATGAGATGTTGGGGGGCAAGTTTTTTTTTCCACACAGAATGGTTAGTTTCTGAAATGCACAGCCAGAGGAACTGGTAGAAACAGACGAATAGCAACATTCAAGAGGCATTTTGAGGCATATATGACGAGACAGGAAACCAAGGCATACAGATTGCACAGAGGTAAAAGGCTTTTAGTTTAGAAAGGGGCCATGTGTCAGCACAAGTTTTGTGGGCCGAAGGATTTGTTCCGATGCTGTACTGTTCTTTGTTTGTAGTGCTGTTTGGAAAGGAGTTCCAGAAATCTGATTGAGAAACAGTGAAGAACTAGTGATATATTTCCAAGTTAGGATGTTGGGCAACTTGGAGGGGATTTTGCAGCTGCGATGCTCCACCCATCTGCTATCCCTGTCCTTTTTTTTTTACTTGTCAGACGTGGGTGTTGCTGATTGACTAGCATTCATTGCCTATCACTAGTTGCCTTTGAGAAGGTGGTGGTGAGATGTCACAGCCCATGTGCTGTTGGTTGACCTACAATGCTCTCAGTGAGGGAATTTCAGATAACGGCAACATTTTTTCATGTCAGGATGGCGAGTGGCTTGGAGAGGAACTTGCAGTTGGTGATGTTCCCATGTATCTACTGCCTTTGTCCTTCTAGATGGAAGCGGTCATGGGTTTGCAAGGTGCTGTCTAAGGATCTTTGGTGAAATTCTGCAGTGTATCTTTTAGATATTATACAATGCGGCTACAGAGCATCAATAGTGGAAAAAGTGGATGCTTGTAGATGTGGTGCCAATCAAGCAGCCAGCTTTGTACAAAACAGTGTCAAGCTTCTTGAATGTTGTTGGAGCTGCACTCATCCAGGCAAGTGGGGAGTATTTCATCACACTCCTGACTAGTGCCTTGTAGACGGTGGGCACAAAGGGAGTCAAGCTGTGACTTACTTGCCACAATATTCCTAGCTTCTGACGTGCTCTTGCAGTAACTCTTCATGTGGCAAGTCCACTTGAGTTTCTGGGCAATGGTAATCCCCAAAGATGTTGACAGTGGGGATTCAGTTATGGTAACACCATTGAAAGTCAAAGGGCAGTGATTAGCTTGTCTCCTGTTGGAGACGGTCATAAACTGGCATTTGTGTAGCACAAATGTTACTTGCCACTTGTCAGCCCAAGCCTGGATATTGTCCAGATCTTGTTGCATGTGAACATGGACTGCTTCAGTATCTGAGGTGTCGCAAATGGTACTGGAAATTGTGCAATTGTTGGCAAACATCCCCACTTCTGACCTTATGGTGGAGGGAAGGTCATTGATGAAGCAGCTGAGGCCAGGGCACTACCTGAGGAACTTCTGCAGAGATGTCCTGAGCTGAGATGAATGACCTCCAACAACCACAACCATTTTCTTATGAGTGAGGTTATGACTCCAACAGGCAGAAAATTAATTCCAGCATTGCAGGGGCTCTTTGATGCCACACTCGGTCGAATGCAGCCTTGGAGTCAAGGGCTGTCACTCTCACCTCATCTCTAGGTGAAAGATGTCATGGATTGGAAGGTGCCAAGGGAGAAGGTTTGGTGAGTTACAGTATTGCATCCTGTCAATGGTGCACCTGCTGACAGCACGCATCAGTGCTGATGAGTGTGAATGTGGAAGGTAGTGAATGGGGTTCCAAGCAAGCAGATGCTTTGCCCTGGATGGTGTGAAACTTCTTTTGTATTGTTGGAGCTACACCCATCCAGGCAAGTGAGGAGTATTCCATCATGTTCTTAATTTGTGCTTTGTGGATTGTGGACAGTCAGGTGGTGAGTTACTTGCTGCAGGATTCCTAGCTTCTGACCTGCTCTTGTCCCATTCAGTCCCATTCAGCTTCTGGTCAACAGCCTCCAGGATGTTGGCTGTGGGGGTTTCAGCAATGTACTGCTATTAAACATCAAGAAGCAATGGCTAGATTCTCTCTGATTGCAGCTGGTCATTGGTTGGAATTTGTATGCCAGAAATATTACTTGCCACGTATCAGCTGCAAGCATGAAAGTTGTCCAGTTCTTGCTGCATAAGGATCTGAACTGCTTCAATATGAGGAACAGCAAATAGCGCAGAATTGGTGCTGAACTGTGTAATTATCAGCAAACATCTCCACCTCTTACCTCATGATGGAGGGGAGGTAATTTGATGAAGCAGGTGAAGTTGGTGTGTCTTGGACACCACATAGGGAAAAGCTACATTGATAACCTGAAATGATTAACCTCCACAACCACAACCATCTTCCTCTGTGCTAGATCCTACTGGGTGATAGGTTTTCCCCGAACCCCAGTTTTGTTAGGACTACGCCATACTCTGTTAAACATTAAAGACATTGTCAGATATCAAGGACAGTCAATCTTACCTTACCTCTGACGTTCAGCTCTTTTGTTCATGTTGGATAAAGGCCAAACATGAACAAAAGGTCAGGAGCTAAATAACGCTGGACGAACCCACAGTGAGTGCCATTGAGCAGGTTATTCCTTCGCAACTGCTGCTTGAAACCAGTGCTGACAACCTCTACTATCTCAGAATCATACAGTACAGAAGAGGCCTTTCAGCCTGTCATATCTGCACGGACAAAAACCAATCTCACTACACTAGTCTCACTTTTCAGCACTTCACCCAAATCTTTGAATCTTAAATTTCAAATGCTGATTCAAGTACTTTTTAAAGGTTGTGAGGTTTCCAGCCTCAACTACACCCCCTGCAGTGCATTCCACGTTCGAGATGATTTAGCGCAGACTGAAAGCTGGTAATTGGCTATTTTGGATTTGCCCTGCTTTTGTGGACAGGGCATGACTGGGTAATTTTCCACATTGCTCAGTACATGCCAGTTTTGTCGCTATACTTGAACAGCTTGTGAGGGGCTAGTTCTTTTGACATGTTTTCAAGACTACCAATGCCTGAGCTTTGTGAGGGGCCTCAGTGTTTTCAGTCTCCAGTGCCTTCAGCTGTTTCTTGATATCACATGGAGTGAATTGAATTAGCTGAAGACGGCCATCTGTGATGCTGGCAAATCATTTGCTCAGCACTTCTGGATGGAGGTGAACATAAATGAAAACCGAAATAACTGCAAATACTGGAAATCAGAAACAAAAACAAAAATTGCTGGAAAAGCTTAACAGGTCTGGCAGCATCTGTGGAGGGAAATGAGAGTTGGTGTTTCCAGTCCAGTGACCCTTCCTCAGAACTGATGGTAGCTAGGCAAAAGTTGTTTTTTTTTCAAGCAGAAGATAGTCCAAAAGGCTTTAAAGTTGAGAGATAAGTGGGCCTCCAAAATATCCACCTTCTTCCTCAACTGAGGATTCCCCAACACTGTTAGTTGACAGGGCCCTCTGCCTGTCTGCCCTGTCTCCTGCACTTCAGCCCTCATCCCCTCTCTCCCATCCAACAACAGTGACAGGGTTCCTCTTGTCCTTCCTACCATCCCAGCAGCATCCAAATCCAGAGGATCATTAGCTGTCATTTCTGCCACTTTCACTGGGGTGCCACCATCAGACACACATTTCCTTCCCCTATCAACTTTCCATAAGGACTATCCGCTCCAGGATACTTTGGTCCACTCCTCCTTCACTTCTAACATCCCCCCACAGTCCCATGGCACCTTCCCCTGCAATGACAGAAAGCTAACACCTGCTCACTTACTTCCTTCCTCCCTCAGTATCCAAGGGGCCCAAACACACCTTTACATCTAGTCTACTACATTTGCTGCTCACAATGTGGTCTCTTTTACTTTAGGGAAATGAAGCAAAGACTGGGTGACCACTTCACAGAACACCTATGTTCAGTCTGCAAAAAAGACTGAGCTTCCAGTTGCCTGCCACTTCAACACATCAATCACCTTGTTCCCTGGCCAACATCTCTGACTCAGGCTTGCTGTAGTGTTCCAGCGCAGCTCAGTGCAGGTTGGAAGAACAGCACCTCATTTCCCACTTGGAAGCTCTACAGCCTTCTGGACTCAACATCGACCTCAACAGTTTGAGGACTTGAGGTACCTTCTTCCATGTCCTTACTCCAACCCCGAAACATCAGGCAACGTTATCACACCCTATACACATAATCTATTGTTAGCCACTAATTATCGCCATTAGTAGCTATTCACTCTCCCTGGCCAATCATTATCCACTCCTTTGCCTGTCCAACTGTTCTTCTCTCTCTTTGGGCTCTGTCTCCACCTATCATTTACTCCTTACCCCTCCCCCAACTGTACCTTCAACACAAAAGAACAATTTCCTGGTCCACTCCTCCTTCACTCCCATGGCACCTTCCTTTTCAGTTCTGAGGAAGGGTCACTGGACACAAAACGTTAATAAATGCTGCCAGACCTGCTGAGCTTTTCCAGTAATTTCTGTTTTTAGATGTAGATGAATTAGGTGACTCAGTTGTGCTAAAATGCTGTGGATGGCAATATTTGTGAAGCCTCTACTACAGTAAGTTGTTTAATTGTCCACAACAATTCACGACTGAATGTGGGAGGACTACAGAGCTTAAATCTGATTTGTTGGTTGTCGGATCACTCAGCACCTACTAATCCTTATGGTTTATACTGTTAGCTATGCAGGGAGTCCTCTGTTGCATCATCACCAGATTGACACCTCGTTTTTTAGGTATGTGCAGTGCTGCTACTGGCATGCCACCCTGAATTCTTTATTGAATCAGAGTTGATAGTAATGGTAGAGTGAGGTATATGCCAGGTCATAAGGTTATTGTCTGTGTTTGAAGAAAATTCTGCTGCTACTAATAACCCATAGCAGCTCAAGGATGCCCAACTGAGTTCCTAGATCTGTGCAAAGTCTAAGCCATTAATGGCATTCAACATGGTGGACGGCATTCCTCAAAATAAAGATTGAACTTTATCTCCACAAAGATTATGCAGTGGTCATTTCTACCAATAGTCATGAATAAATGCAGCTGTAACAGATAAGAGTCAGGTAGGTTTTCCCCTCTAGACCTAATCTAGCAGCTATGTCAATTAGGACTTGGCCAGCTGAGTCAGTTCTGGTGCTACACCCTTGATGACAGTCATTAAAATTGCTATTCAAAGTATATTCTATGCTTGTGTTTCTTCCAAGTGGTATTCAACATGAAGGAGTACTAATTCATCAGCCAAAGGGGGAGTGTAGATGATAATCATTAGGATGCTTCTTTGCCCATGTTTGACTATGTTGCAGTCCAGAATCAATGTTGAGGACTCCCAATGCAACTGCCTCCCAACTATACCAGTGTACCATCATCTCTGGTGGATCTATCCTGCCAAGGAAATAGGGATGATTATGGTGGTGTCTGGACATTTCATGTGAGGTATGATTGCTTGAGCGTATGTTTACTAAGCTATTGCACAGCTAAACTTTTGCTCAACTAGTCTGTGAGACAGCTCTCTCAATTTTGGCACAACCTCCTCCTTAGTAAGGAGGACTCTGCATGGTTAACAGGGATGGGGGTTTGCCTCTCCACTTACTTGGATGTGTGCAGCTCTGGTAATACCCAAGAGGTTCACTATCACTAAGTAGAAAGCAACCAACTTGACCTCCACCCCATCCAATATGCATTCATTAATAGGTTTATACCTGGACAACAGCTCAATCATTATCAGAAAGTTTACCACGTAATTGTATTACAGAGTTCTGAGGTGTATTTTAATTTAAAGAAACATAATGCAAACCTGCTTTTATTTGTATAGTCTGAGGTTGAAGATGATGAATTACGTATCTGGGATCTAAAGCTGCATTCAGCTATGACTTCAACCCAGTATCCAACTGCAATGGTAAAAGTAGATGCTGGCATATGCATGGTCACATAATAAAACCAATTTGAGAGTGCTGAAATAAAAAGAAAAGAACTCTTAATGTAGGTCAATTTAAACGAAATTAACATTTCATATATGTCGTGACATTGTTTGCAAAAAATATACTGCTGTTAGAAATACCATGTATATCATTCTTAGTGTCACAAATTAATTCAACTTTTTCTTTTAAACACCAATAGCTAAATGGCATTATTAGAGGAGAGTCTGACTGAGGGATAGATACTGTTCTTTGCAGCCACGACCAAGGCCTTATAAGGTCATTGTGCCTTTCCTATGCCAGGGTTAAGGATAGCTCATCACAGAAGGGAATGAGCTTGAAGTGGGAGGAGGAGAATCCAGTCATCATAGTTCATGCAGGAAAATATAGAATATAGGTAAACTAGGAATGATATTTGGCTAAGTGAGTTCCAGTTCAAATTAAAACGTTGAACCACAAAGTAACCATTTCTTTAATTGTTACATGAATGATGCACCAACTGTCATCAGGTCAAGAAGGAAAACAGTGGTATAGGAAGACAGGGTTTTAATTCATGAGCGCTGGTACCAATACTCCACAATGAGGGAGCTGTTTCATTAGGATGGATACCAATTAAACTGAGTATTAACATCATGTCAATATTTGAGAAATTGCATACCAAGGGGCACAATAAGCCTTAAAATTAACAGTAATGGATCACATGAGATCAGGCAACATTTAAAAATCAAAAGAGAACAGTTAAGATAATGGAACAGTTTCGGATGTGAGTAAAGGAGTGGAATAGGGAAAGGACAGACAGCTGAATAGTAATTATGCAACAAATAAGATCCATGCAGAGAATAGTAGCAAAAATCAAAATTCAAGGTTCTTTCTCTAAATGCTTGAAGCACCTTCAATAACATAGATTAATTAGTGGCATAAATAGTTTAGAACTAATTACCATTAAAGGACATGGTTACAAGGTGACCAAAGGTGGGACATGAGCATTCTAAGGGACATAACATTTTGAAAATACAAGCAGACTAGGGAAGGGGGTTGGGGCGGGGTGGGGGGGATGTGGTACAAGCTGGACAGTAAAGGATGACACAAGAGTACTAGAGAGAGAGAGAGAGAGACAAGATTTTGGCACGGAGCTCAGAAAGTAACATCAATAGTAATAGAGATTTTTGAATAGCAACTGTTAGAAATAGCTGGCAGAAATCATTATGGTCAACAGTAGCAATAATACCATTGTTCTGAGGTTCAAACCAGAAATTATTGTAGCTTGTAATGAAGGTACTACATAATTATTGGGGACTTCAATCTTCGTACAGACTGGATACATCAAATTCACGAATTTGGTCTAAAATGAGTTTGTACTGTATTTTGTGACTGTCTCCTGGAACAATACATTGTGAAACCAATTGTGGTTAAAGCTGTTTTACATCTAGTATTATGCAATAAGACAAGGAACTCATTTGATCCCAGTTGCCTATACATGCCATACGCCTCCTTCTTTTTCAAGACCAGGGCCTCAAGAACTCCAGTTATCCGGGGTTCCCTATTCCTGCCAACCTTGCCATTCACTCTAACAGGAACATGCTAGCCTTGAATCTTATTAGTGCACTTTTGAGAGCCTCCCACTTACCAGACATCCCTTTGCCTACAAACAGCCTCCCCCAATCAACTTTTCAAAGTTCCTGTCCAAGACCACCAAAATTGGCCTTGTACCAATACAGAACTTTAACTTTAACTTGGACTAAACCTAGCTATTTTAAAACTAATGGAATTATGGTCACTGGTCCCAAAGTGCTCCCCACACTAACACTACTGTCACTTGCCCTGCCTTATTTCCCAAGAAGTAGTAAACTTTTGCCCTCTCCCCTAGTAAGGCCATCTACATAATGCATGAGAAAGCCTTCCTGAACACACATGACAAATTTCTCTCCATTTAAGCTGTTAACACTATAGCAGTCTCAGTCACTGTTAGGAAAGTTAAAAACCCCTACTACTGCAATGCTACTTTTCTCGCAGCGATCTGCGATTTTCTTACATATTTGCTCCTCAATCTCCTGCTGACTATTGGGAGGCCTATAGGACAACGCTTTCAAAATGATCTCCCCTGATTTATTTCTCAGTTCTACATATCGATTCAGCGAATGAACCTCTAGAATCCTCTTGTCTCAGTACTTCCGCGTTCTCCTTAATCAAAAAACACAACTCTCCCTCCTCTCTTGCCTCCCCTTCTATCCTTCCTATAACACCTGTACCCCAGAACATTGAGCTGCCAGTCTTGTCCCTCCCTCAGCCATGTTTCTGTAATAGCTACAGCATCCCAGTCCTATGTATGCATCCTTGCCCCGAGGTCATTTGCTTTACTTTTAAGACCTCTTCCATTAAAACAAATGCAGTTTAACCCAGACTTCAGGTGCTTCCTGCCACGCTCTTGCCTGCCCTATCTAGTACTAAGATTATCAACGTTGCCTTTACTATTTAACTTATTCTCATTAACTTCTGCACTGTCTTCAACCATCTCTTTTGTCTCCCTACTGCTTTGGATGCCACCCCACTTCCCAAGTGGCTCTGGCAAATCTCCCCATGTCATTGAAAATTCACTTACTACTGAACAGGCCTTTCCTGGTGTTTGTGAAAAGGGAAAAAAACTGTCATTCTATTGAACAAAAACAAAGTTGCTGGAAAAGCTCAGCAGGTCTCGCAGCTGTTAACGTTTCGTGTCCGGTGACCCTTCCTCAAAACTCGGTTCTGAGAACTCAGCCATTCTATTGATTTCACTGTCAAGTTTAATAATGAGTGCGCCTTGCCAAGGAACAGGGTATTATTTATTGTAACTGTATTTCCAGATTTAACAGCACAAATTGTTTCATCATCTGATTTGTGATCAGGATGAGCAGTGTTGGCCTCACTATACTCCTAACACATAATCTGGGCCAACATCTACAAATGCTTCAGGGGAATTTCATGTATTATTGATAATAATCAGGCTTCTTCCACAAGGTCTGCTGTCTCTGCAGTCCTGCCCTCTAAAGAAGTTCCAAGCTTCATAGTTACATAAAAGCCCATCTGCCAACATAGGAAACTAACAATAGAACAATTTTGAAAAAAATCAACCACAACCTCAAAGCTCACTGGAGCAAAGGAAGTTGAGAGGTGGACTTATAGAATAAAATAATGAGGAGTATAAACAGAGTTAATGGTAGTTGTCTTTCCCCCAGGATGAGGGATTTCAAGACTAGGAGGCACATTTTTAAGGTGAGAGGAGAAAGATTTAAAAAAAGACATGTGGGGCATTTTTTTTTTTTTACACAGAAGGTGATTCGCATGTGGAATGAACTTCATGAGGAAGTGGTGGATGTGGGTAGAATTACAAATGTTTAAAAAGCATTAAAGTACATAAATAGGAAAGGTGAGGAGGGATTTGGGCCATAAGCAGGCAGGTGGGACTAGTATATCTTAGGATTATGTTTAGCATGGACTGGTTGTACCGAAGGGTCTGTTTTGTGCTTTATGACTCTATGACTCAAAATAACTTTGAATGGATATCTAGGAAATGTGAAAAGACATAATCAGACAAACTTCAGAGACACAGGAACTGCAGGATGACCAAGTCTCTGATCCTCTTAGGGTCCATTAATGTTTAAAGTAGAAATCCAATTACCCATCAACTAACCAAAAGAATTAGGCCCAAATATTTCAGGTTTTTCAGAACGAAAACTTTATTGTATATATAAAGAAAAAGAAATAAAGCAATCACCATTAACTTAACATTATAACCTTAAAAAACTTATGCTAAGAATCATAGAATCCCCATAGTGCAGGAGGCCATTTGAACCATCAAGTCCTCACCAACCTTCCAAACAGCATCCTACCTAGACCTACACCACCAATGTATCCCCATTACCCGACATTTACCACAGCTAACCCACCTAATCTGCACATTGCACATCCCTGGACAAAACGGAGCAATGCAGCATGGCCAAACCAACTAATATGCACATCTTTGGACTGTGGGAAGGAACCAGAGCACCCTGAGGATGGACGGATAGACGTGCGTGCATGCATGCATGCATGTGCACGTGCACACACATGCCCCCATACACACACCACACACAGAGACCCAAGGCTGAAATCCAATGCAGGTCCCTGGGGGTTGTGAGGCAGCAGTGCTAACCGTTGCCATCCACTCAACATGAATTCAGTTCTAGTTTTTGCTTCACAAAAGATCTTGATGATTCATTCATCTTTCCTGCGACCAACTCAAAAATTCAGCCATAGATCTCAAAGTTTGCTTCAATTGTCCTTCATATTCCATTGGGTTTTCCCATCAGTTTTTGATACTCAACTCTCAAACATTTCCTTTAGTGACCCCATGACTGTGGATGTTCAGCTCCTCATTCGGGTTGCAGACTGATATCCAACTGCTTTCTGGTTTTGTTTTTACAGACTGTTTTCTGCCCAAAGATTCAATGAGGGCTACTATGGATTTCTTCCACTAGCCAGAAGCTACGGAAATTTTCCATTTGGTTTTTCCTCTCCAAATTCAATCTGAAATAAAGCTTCCCTCCTCTTCCTCAGAGTGAAAGAGAAAGCTGTTTTTCTTCCATTTTAAATTTAGTTATAATTATCACCTCCTCAGTCTGGTGCAATGTCATCTTCATCGCATCAAAGCTACAACTGCTCTGTACGTTCCCAAACCAACTGACTGCTCTGTCAGATAAACAATATCGTAACGAAAGTTCTATCATCACTCACCATCTCTACAACATGACACTCT
>JAHRHZ010000012.1:74450432-74469558 GCA_024137785.1 Ginglymostoma cirratum | reverse complement strand
CCACACCTTGTTATCCCACTTTGTATCAGTTGCATTTTCTATAAGTTTGCTTATCAGTTTTTCAATAACGTATCCCTAATTATTCCAGTTAAATCTTTAATTCATAAGATTAAAAGCTAACTTCTAAAACATAGGAATTATGAACTATTTAATGTAGAAGTTTGAAGAGAAGTACAGAAGTTGAAAACATAAAGTCTATGAAACACTTTGTCTGGAAAACAAAAAAGTTAACACTTTGTTTGTGGCCTTTTCATATGTATAGCAGCAATCCTGTGTTCTTTTACAAAGAAGAAAACAGGAGTTGGCTTGTCAAAAATTAAGCGTGTTATTTTAACATGATTCATGTATCCACAAATGAGTTTTGATCTGACATGCACATTAGGCTCATTAGGGCATATGCCAGAGCATGTCTACTTTCACTCTTTTCTTTCTAGAGATATTGTTCATTTTGAGATATGGTAAAGCAGCCCTCTGATATCTTCAGATAGGACTGTATGGCATATTAATTTCTGGTAGATTATTAAAGTTGACCTACTCTTGCTCCTATTCAAACTTGTGCATTTTGGGTTCACTGCAGGATATTAGTAGATATTAGAGATAACGGTTTCCGTTTTCCTAGTTCAAAAGGAAACAGCCAATTGCAGTTGCCCCGTAAAGTTAAGTGAATCCAGTTCAGTGAAAGGATGTCAAAAGGTGTTGCTGAATTAGATGCTTCAACACCGGCGCAAGTTCATGCACTGAGACATGGATCTGAGTCACCCATTCTTGGATCAGAAGGTGCAGAATCCATTTGGGTCGAGGTAAGGAATAACACGAGGAAGATCACACTGGCAGGCGTAGTTTATAGGCCCCCTAACAGTAGCTGTACAGTAGGACAGAGAATAAATCATGACATATGAAGCAATATAAGAAATGCAGTATGTTAATCATGGGTGACTTCAATCTTCATGTTTTTATATTCACTCATAGGTTGTGTGCATCGCTGGCCAGCCAGCATTTATTGCCCATCCTGAGGTACCTTTGCGAAGATAGTAGTGAGCTGCCTTCCTGACCGCTGCAGTCCATCTGCCGTGGGTAGACCCACAATGCCATTAGGGAGGGAATTCCAAGATCTTGACCCAGTGACAGTGAAGAAATGGTGATGCTACATTTCCAAGTCAGGATGATGAGGAATCTGTCGGTGGTGGTGTTACCATGTATCTGCTGGCCTCGTCCCTCCAGGTGGAAATGGTCGTGAATCTGGAAGGTACTGCCCAAGGAACGTTGATGAGTTTCTGCAGTGCATCTTGCTGCTATTTAGTGGTAGAGGCAGTGGGTGCTTGTGAATGTGGTGTCAATCAAGCAGGCTGCTTTGTTCTGGATGTAGTCGGAACTGCATTCACCCAGGTAAGTGGGAGTATTCCATCACACTCCTGACTTGCACCTTATAGATGTTAGATAGACTCTGGGGAGTCAAGAGGGGAGTTGCTCGGTGCAGTCTTCCTAGCCCCGAACTGCTCTTGCAGCCATTGTGTTTATATCGTGAGTCCAGTTGAGTTTTTGGTCAATCGTAGCCCCCAGGATGTTGATAGTACAGGAATCAGTGATGATAATACCACTGAATGTCAAAGAGTGAAGGCTAAATCATCTCCTGTTGGAGACGGTCATTGCCTTGCACTTGCCTGGCACAAACATAATCTGTCACTCTTCTGGCCGGGTCTAGGTTCAGTCCATATTCCGCTGCAGTTGGCGCATGGACTGACCCAGCATCCAAGGTATCCTGAATGTGTGGTATTCAGTGCCAATCATCAGCAAACATCCTCACCTCTGATTCCACAGTGGAGACTGGAAAAGTCAGAATGGCAGAGGCAGCCATGAGGAAGAATTCATAAGTTATTTAGGACAGTTTTCTGGAACAATATGTTGTGGATCCAAAAAAGGATTAGGCTATTTTGGGCCTGGTATTGTGTATGAGGCAGGTTTAATAACTAATGAGTAAAAGGTCCATAAAAAAAGTGACCATAACATGGTAGAAGTTCGCAGTTCGCAGTTTGAGAGAGATACATCTGGCTCAGAAACAACTGAGAAACCTAAATAAGGATAACAACATGGAAATGAGGATAGAGATAGCTGGAGTGGACTGGGAAAAATGTTTAGCAGCAAAGGCGGTTAAGGAACAATGACAGAAATTCAAGATAATATTTCATGGCTAACAACAACGATATATTTCGGTGAGAAAGGAGAATTCTAGAAAGGGGATAAGCCAACAATGATTAAGCAGGAAAATTAAGGATAGCATCAAATTGAAAGAAAAAAAACAATGTGACCAAGTTTGGTGGTAAGCCAGAAGATTAAGAAAGTGTTAATGATAAAGCTACTTAAAAAGGTAAAAGCCCATGGTACTGGAGGGAGTATATTAGCATGGATAGAGGATTGGCTGACATAAAGAAGGTAGAATTTTTGGAATAAGGGGCATTTTCAGGATGGCAATCTTTAACTAGTGCAGTGTCACAGGGTCAGTGCTGGGCCCACAATTACTAACAATATATATTAATAAATTTGCACAAGGAGGACAAACGTACCATAGCCAAACTCTTTTGATAACATAAAATATAAGTGCGAAGGCAAGTGATGGGGATGATATGAAGAGTCTGCAGAGGGATCTAGGCAGGTTGTTTGTGAGCAAAAACTTGGCAGATGGAATACATTGTGGGGAATGTTGGTTTTGCACTTTAGCAGGAAGAATAGAGTTGAATATTATTTAAATGAAGAAAGACTGCAGAAAGGTGCAACACAGAAGGATTTGAGACTCCTCTTCCACGAATCATTAAAAAACTAGCGTACAAGTTCAGCAAGTAAAAGGGAAGACAAATGGAATGAAGAATAAAAATAGTGACTTCCTACAAGTATACAAGGCATAAGTTAAAACATACCCGAGGGCCCTCTTGTGGCAGAGTGGTAGTGCCTACTCCTGAACCAACAGACCTGGGTTCAAGTCCCATTTGCTCCAGACGTGTACAATAACATAGCTGAATAGGTTGATTTAGGAAAACAGGTTAAATTGAGGTTGAGTGGCTTGGAGGGGAACTTGGAGGTGGTGGTGTTCCCATCTGTCTGCTAACCTTGTCCTTCTAGATGGAAGTGGTCGTGAATTTGGAAAGTGCTGTCTGAGGACCTTTGGTGAATTTCTGCAGTGCATCTTATAGATAGGATACACTGCTGCTACTGAGTGTCAGTGGTGGAGGGAGTGGATGCTTGTGGATGTCGTGCCAATCAAGTGGGCTTCTTTGTCCTCGATGGTGTCAAGCTTCTTGAGTGTTGTTGAAGCTGTACTCATCCAGGCAAGTGGGGAGTATTCCATCAAGCTTCTTGCTTGTGCCTTGTAAATGGCGGACAGGCTTTGAGGAGTCAGGAGGTGAGTTACTTGCTGCAATATTCCTAGCTTCTGGCCTGCTCTTGTAGCCACTCTGTTAATGTGGTGAGTCCAGTTGAGTTTCTGGTCAATGGCAACCCCCACGATGTTGATAATGGGGGATTCAGTGATGGTAACACCACTGTACGTCAAGGGACGGTGGTCAGATTGTCTCTTATTGGTGATGGTCACAGCCTGGCATTTGTGTGGCATGAGTGTCACTTGCCACTTGTCAGCCCAAGCCTGGATATTGTCCAGATCTTGTTTTCCACATGTAATCAAAATGTATTCAATAATAGAGATAACAAGGTGTAGAGCTGGATGAACACAGCAGGCCAAGCAGCATCAGAGGAGGAGGAAGGCTGACGTTTCGGGCCTAGACCCTTCCTCAGAAAAAGGGCCTGAAGGAGGGTCGAGGCCCAAAAGGCACATCACAGCAAGACACATCGAGCTCTACACCTTGTTATCTCAGATTCTCCAGCATCTGCAGTTCCTACTATCTCTGTATTCAATAATACACATTATCTCTATTAAGATATTATGAAATCATTAAACTTAAGGAAAAGGAAAAGCAAAAGGCCCCACAGCCCCTTAAAGCTGCTTCACTATTCGTTAAGACCATGTTAAGATTCACAACTTTCAGACTGAAGAACTTCCTCCTGAATTCCTCCTAATCCTGTGACTATGTCCTTTAGTTCTAGACTCTTCAGCTGGGGGAAATAGTCTCTGGGTGTCTAATCTTCTCAAGCCGTCTCAAAATCTTACATGTTTCAAAAAGATCACCCCTCATTCTTCTAAATTCTACATTGTATTGATCCATTCTGCTTAATTTATCAATAACAACTCTAATTGCAAGAATCCAGTGAATCGTCACTATTTCCCCTCCAAGGCAATTATATCCTCCATTCGATACAGAGGCTAAAACTGACCACAGTACACCAGATATTATCTCAATGTCCCAAATAACTGCAGCAAGACTTCTTACTCTTGTATTCCAAACTCTCTGCAATGAAGGCCTTCAATAACTGCATGTTGTATCTGCACATAAACCTGCTAGAGTTCATGTTCAAAAACACACAAATGTCTCACAACAGCAATATTTAAGAACTCCTCACAATTTAATAACTATTATTATTATTTGTACAAACAAAGAGGCTTGAAGTTTTTGAGAAGACTCGTAGCTCGGGTTGTCGATAAGGTTGTTGATTTGTTCGCCCAGCTGGTAAGTTGGTTTGCAGACATTTCATCACGATGCTAGGTTACATCATCAGTGCACGTCCAACGAAGTGTTGTTGGTCTGTCCTGCTTGTTCATTGATGATAGCTGAATGGGAATGTCAAAGATGTATTCAAAGTCCTGTAAGGACTCTGTCAACCATCACCCTCAAATAAACACACAGATGAACAGTATTGACATTGCTCCTCAGACCCGTCGATTTCTTACCTAGACTGACTGTTGCCATCATGTCCGACATCAGCAAAAGACTGACTTCCATCTCTCTATGTTCATAACCCCACTCCACCCCACCTCCTCACTGCTGACTTACTCTTGCCAATCCAAGACTCAATGCAAGCTTGAATTCTACAGCTCCTCTTAATTTTGCTGCAGAGCTCAACAAGAAATATGCAGGAATTCAAACACAACTACTCAAAGTCAACTGTTGCACCCAACCTTTAAATGAACATGCACTGGCTGCAGCATGATTTTTTGAGTGGTCAATGGCTTTATCTTGAAAACAGGATGTAATTATTAAATGATGAAATAGAATGAATATTCATGGGTGCAAGGATATTATAAACTAGATAACATTAGACCCTATCCATCATGAAAATGCCACTATGTTAAACTCCAAATACGAAACAAAATTCAAAAAAGTTAAGTTTCAGCTCCTACCTAATTAAATCACCCCACAGGCCATCAAGCTCCCAAAGAATCTTCCCTGTGAGTCCTCTCAACTTACTTTCCAAACTAACTTTGTAAGTTCAACGAACTTGGATACATTACATTCAATACCCCACTTCATCCATGTCATTAATAGAGATCGTAAATAGTTGCCCTTAACTGCACTCAACTAATAATGGCCGGTCAACCAGAAAATGACCAGTTTATTTCTACTCTGACTTTGGTTCTTTTGCCAATTCTCAATTCATGCCAATATATTATCCACAATTCATCATGGACAAAAACCTTTCACGTGGCACCTTACAGATTTTCTGTCGGAAATCCAAAATTACTACATTCCCTAGCCATTCAAGCACTGGAGCACAAAGAAAAGTAATAGTGGAAGCAGATTCTATAATTAGGGGGCCAGAGTACATCCTTTGCGAGCAGAATCAACAGTCCCACATAGTGTGTTGTCTACCTGGTTCCAAGTTTCAGGATGTCTTGAATCAGCTTAAAAGGATAATGGAGAGGGAGAGAAAATATCTAGTTGTTGTAGTTCACATTGGCACCAACAAGATAGGCCAGAGTAAGTGACAGATCCTGTTTGGGGAATATCAGGAATTAGGATCAAAATTTTAAAAAAGGACTTCAAAGGGTGTAATCGCTGGATTATTACCCAAGCCACGTGCAAACTGGCAAAGAGATAAAAACATTAGGGAAGTAAACACGGGGTCAGAGGAGTGATATGGTTCCATTTCATGGGACACTGGCATTAGTATTGGGACACACGGGAACTGTGCCACTGGGACAGGCTCCACCTGAACCAATCTTGGACCAGGATCCTACAGAAAAGGATAAGGAGGGTGGTATCAAAGACTTTAAACTAGTCAAAAAGGGGAAGGGCTCAAGGGAGATGATTAAAGTTTCCAGAACAAGTAATAGGACAGAGAGTATGGAAAGAGTAAGGAATCTAATTTCAGGCACAGCAAATAAGGAGACAATGTAGGATGAGGCTGTTGCATTTAAATGAGCACAGTATATAAACAATGGTAAATGAGTTTGCACAGCAGATTGAAATTGGTGGGTATGATGTGGACATTACAGAGACGTGGCTACAAGAGGACCAGGGCTGGAAACTAAATGTCCAAGGACACGCATCCTATTGAAAGGGCAGAGTGGACAGGATTGCTTCGTTAGTAAGAAATGAAATTAAATCGATAGCAAAAGTGATACAGAAAAGTGTAGAATCTGTGTGGGTGGAGTGGAGGAACCACAAGGGACTTATGTACAGGCCACCAATCAATAGTCAGGATGTGGGGCAGGAAATAAATATGTACTTAGAAAAGACATGTAAGAAATATTACAATAGTCACTGTGGATTTCAATATGCAGGTGGACTGGGAAAATCAGATTGGTAGTGGATCCCAAAAAAAGGATGTGGAACGTCTATAAGACGGCTTTTTGGAGCAGCTTGTGGTATAGCCCACTACGGAACGGGCAATTCTGGATTCGGTGATATGTAATGAGGCAGACTTCATTAGGGAGCTTATGGTGAGGGAACCCTTAGGAGGCAGTGACCACAACATTGATAGAATAAACCCTGCAGTTTGTGTGAGGGAAAAGCTGGATTCAGATGTTAACAGTGTTACAACTGAATAAAGGTAACTACAAAGACATGAGGGATGAGCTGGCCAGAGTTGATTGGAAGGACGCCTAGCAGGGAAGATCTGGAGTGGCACGTGGAGTGGCGGGAGTTTCTGGGAGTAATTTGGGTGGCACAGCAGAAATTCATCCCAAAGAAGAAGAAATGTATTGAGGGAAGCACAACACAACGACGGCTAACAAAGGAAGTCAGGGACAGCATAACAACAAAAGAAAAAGCAAACAATATGGTGAAGTTTAGCGGGAAGCCATTAAATTGAGAAGACTTTTAAAAACCAGAAAGTAAGCGAAAAAGCAGTAAGGAGGGGAGAAGATCAAATATCAGGGTAAGCTAGCTAGTAATATAAAAGGAGATAGCAAGAGTATTTTTAGCTACATAAAAGTTGAGAGAGAGGTAAGAGTAGACATTGGACAACTGGAAAATGAGGCTGGAGAAATAGCAATGGAGAACAAAAATGGCGGCGGAACTGAGCAGGTACTTTGCATCAGTTTTCACAGTGGAAGACACCAGTAGCATACCAGAACTTCAAGACAGTTAGGGAGCCAGAGGTGAGTGTAGTGATCATCAGTTAAGAGAAGGTGCTCTGAAGGCTGAAAGGTCTGCAGGTGAATAAATCACCTAGACTAGACGGATTACACCTTGGATGGGTTCTGAAGCAGACAGCAAAGGAAATTGTGGAGACATTAGTGGTGATCTTTCAGGAATCAATGGAGTCACGGAGGGTCCCAGAGGATTAGAAAATGGCTAACGTAAAACCCCTGTTTAAAAATGGGGAAAGGCAGAAGACAGGAAATCATAGATCAGTTAGCCTGACATCGGTCATTGAGGAGATTTTAGAGCCCATTATAGAGCTCATAGAGTCATAGAGCTGTGAAGCATGGAAACAAACCCTTTGGTCCAACTCGTCCATGTTGACCAGATATCCTAAATTAATATAGTCCCATTTGCCAGCATTCGGACCATATCCCTCTAAACCCTTCCTATTCATATATCCATCCAGATGGCTTTTAAATGTTGCAATTGTACCAACTTCCACCACTTCCTCTGAAAGCTCATTCCAGACAAGCACTTTCCTCTGTGTGAAAAAGTTGCCTCTTAGGTCCCTTTAAAATCTTTCCCTTCTCGCCTTAAACCTATGCCCTCTAGTTTTGGACTCCACTACCCTGGGGAAATAACCTTGGCTAGTCACCCTATCCATGCCCCTCATGATTTTATAAACTTCTATAGAGGTCACCGCTAAGACTCCGACGCTCCAGGGAAAATAGCCCCAGCCAATTCAGTCTCTCCCTATAGTTCAAACCTTCCAACCCTGGCAACATCCTTACAAATATTTTCTGAACCCTTTCAAGTTTAACATCCTCCTTCTAGCAGGGAGGCCAGAACTGAACACTGTATTCCAAGAGGTGCCTAACCAATGTCCTGTACAGCCGCAACATAACCTCCCAACGCATAAACTCAAAGCACTGACCAGTAAAGGCAAGCGTACCAAACACCTCTTTCACTGTCCTGTCTATTTGTGATTCCACTTTGAAGCAACTATGAACTTGCATTCCAAGGTCTCCTCGTTCCACAACACTCTCCAGGACCTGCCCTGATTTGCCTTTCCAAAATGCAGTACCTCACAGATATCTTAATTAAACTCCATTTGCCACTCCTTGGCCCATTGGCCCATCTGATCAATGTTACATTGAACTCCGAGGTAACCTACTTCACTGTCCACTATACCTCCGATTTTGGTGTCATCTGCAAACTTACTAACCATACCCATGTTCACATCCAAAGCATTTCTGTAAATGACAAAAAGCAGTGGACCCAGCACCAATCCTTGTGGTACACCACTGGTCACATACCTCCAGTCTGAAAAGCAACCCTCCACCATCACCCTGTCTCCTACCTTTGAGCCAGTTCTGTATCCAAATGGCTAGTTCTCCCCGTATTCCATGTGATCTAACCTTGCCAACCAGTCTACCATGTGTAACCTTGTCAAACACTTCACTGAAGTCCAGACGATCTGCTTTGACTTCATCAATCCTCCTTGTTACTTCTTCAAAAAACTTAATCAAGTCAGTGAGACACAGTTTCCCACACACAAAACCACGTTGACTATCCCTAATCAGTCCTTGCCTTTCCAAATGCATGGAAATCCTAACCCTCACGATCCTCTCCAATAACTTGCCCACCACCGATATCAGGCTCACTGGTTTATAATTCGTTGGCCTCTCCTTACCATCTTTCTTAAATAGTGGCACCACATTAGCCAACATCCTGTCTACCGGAGCCTCATCTCCATGGCTATCGATGATACAAATATCTCAGCAAGGGGCCCAGCAATCATTTCCCTAGCTTCCCACAGAGTTCTAGGGTTCACCTGATCAGGTTCCAGGGATTTATCCACCTTTATGCATTTTAAGACGTCCAGCGCGGCCTCCTCTGTAATATGGACATTTTTCAAGATGTCACTATTTATTTCTCCAAGTTCTCTGACTTCCATATCCTTCTTCACGGTAACCACTGATGCAAAATACTCATTTAGTATCTCCCCTATCTCCTGCGGTTCCACACACATGCAGCCTTGCTGATATTTAAGGGACCCTATTCACTCTTCTGTCCTAATGTATGTGTAAAATCCCCCATTTGCCAAAGCTATCTCATGTACCCTTTTGTCCTCCTGATTTCCCTCTTAAGTATACTTGTACTGCCTTAATACTCTTCTTGGGATTCACTCAATCCCTGCTGTCTATACTTGACATATGCTTCCTTCTTTTTCTTGACCAAAATCTCCATTTCTCTAGCCATCCAGCATTCCCTACACCTACCAGCCTAGCCCTTCACCCTAACAGTCTGTCTCTGGACTCTTGTTATCTCATTTCTGAAGGCTTCCCACTTTCCAGCTGTCCCTTTACCTGCGACTATCTGCTCCCAATCACCTTTTGAAAGTTGTTGCCTAATACAGTTAAAATTGGCCTTCCTCCAATTTAGAACTTTAACTTTTAGATCCGGTCTATCCTTTACTATCACTATTTTGAAACTGATAGAATTATGATCTCTGGCCCCAAAGTGCTAGCCCACTGACACCTCAGCCACCTGCCCTGCTTTATTTCCCAAGAGTAGGTCAAGTCTCTCTAGCAGGTACATCCACATATTGAAACAGAAAATTTTCTTGCACACATTTAAACTTCTCTCCGTCCAAGCTCTTAACACTACTGCAGTCTCTGTCTATGTTATTAAGAATGAGCATACGGAGTACTTTGAAATGCAGGGTAAAATAGGGTTGAGTTGGCACAGCTTTATCAACGGATGATCATTCCTGACAAATCTGTAGAATTCTTTGATGAGGTAGTGAGCAAGTTAAACAAAGGAAAACCAGTGGATGTGATGTATCTGGATTTCCAGAAGGCCTTTGACAAGGTGCTGTACAGGAGGCTGCTAAATAAGATGGTGTTAGGAGCAAGATACTAGCACGGATAGAGGATTGGCTGACTGCAGAAGGCAGAGAGTGGAGATAAAGCGTCTCTTTTGGTATGGCAGCCAGTGACTAATGGAGTTCCACAGGGGTCAGTGTAGGACCCACAAATATTCATGTTCTACATTAATGATTTATACATTGGAACTAAGGGCATTTTTGCGAAATTTGAAGATGACACAAAAATAAGTGGAGGGTCAGGTAGTGTTGAGGAAGCGGGAGACTGCAAAAATTCTTGGGCAGGCTAGGGGAGTTGGCAAAGAAGTGGCAGATGGAATAGAATGTGAGAAGATGTGATGTTATGCACTTTGGTAGGAAGAATAAAGGCGTAGACTGTTTTCTAACTGGGGAAGGTTTCAAAAATCCAAAGCGCAAAAGGCTTAGCAGTTCTAGTTCAGAATACTAAGGTTAACCTGCAGATTCAGTTGGCAGTTAGGAAGGTAAATGCAATGCTAGTATTCATTTTGAGAGGACTAGAATACAAGAGCAGGAATGTACTGCTAATGCTATATCAGGCTCTGGTCAGACAGCATTTGGAATGTTGTAAGCAGTTTTGAACCCTGTTTCTAAGGAATGATGTGCTGGCCTTGGAGGCAGTACAGAGGAGTTTCATGTGAATAATTACAGGAATGAAGGGCTTGTCATATGAGGAGCTTTTGAGGACTCTGGGTCCGTACTCAATGGAGGTTAGAGGATGAGAGGGAATCCCATTGAAACTTACAGAATAATGAGAAGTCTGGATACAGTGAACATGGAAATGTTGTTTCCACAAGTAAGAGAGACTAGGACCCAACTGACAGTCCCAGAGAGAAGGGGTGACTCTCTAGAACTGAGATGAGGAGGAATTTTTTCAGGCAGAGGGTGGAACTCACTGCTGAAGGCGGCTGTGGAGGCCAAATCATTGCATGTACTTAAAACAGAGATAGATCAATAGATTCTTAATTAGTAAGAAGATCAAGTATTATTGGGGGAAGGCAGGTTAATAGGATTGAGAAACATATCAGCTATGTTCCAATAGCCGAGCAGACTCAAATTGACCTAATGGCCGAATTCTGCTCCGATATCTTATGGTCTTACAGTGTACCCTTTAACTATCCTGCTGATTAAAACCACAACAAAAGCCAAGTTGTCAATTATGATTTTCCCTTCATGAGACAATTGAGATGCTGCCTCATCATACGATTTCTAAACGCCCTTTAATCAATAATGAAAAGCTGTATTTCCCCAGTGTCTGATGTCAGGCTATGTTTCCTGCGGTTTGTGATTTTCTCTCTTCCCCTCCTTTTTCAAATAACCATATTACATACACTATTTTCCAATTTTTGACCTTTCCAGAATACTAAAAATTTGAGAAACACAATCTATCAATCTATTCATTGTATCTGCTGCCATCTATTTTGCAATTCTAGGCCAGAGGCTATCACATCAAGGGGAAGAATCAGTTTTCAGTCCCATTCATTTCTCTTATACTTCTTTATTATATTCTTTAGTTGCCTAAAGTTCTTCAGACTCACTTGATCCTTGGTTACCCACTAATTCTGATATCACTTTCATGTTTCATTTTGTTGAAGGCCGACACAAGACTACTGCTCAATGTCTCTCCCGTATTTCCAATTATAATTTCGCCTGTCTGAACTTCCTATAGACCCAAATTTGCTTGGTCTTTTTACATAAATATTGATGCCCTTACAATCTAGTTTTTTTATTTTTTCCTAGTTCAATATCATAATCTATTTTCTCCTTTATCAATTTTTGATCTCCCTTTGGTTGGTCTCAGGAACACTGAATCATTATACTTAAAACACTTCTTGGCAATATGAGTTTCTCTGTTCTTATAAATTACACAATGCTAAACATAAAAGCATGTTTTTTAAATGTTATGAGGACACACAAATAAAGGTTTGCTATAAGACAACAATTTCTAATAGTTCTGATGAAAAACCTGAAAAGATTTATCTCATCTTGTCAATAGTCTAAACCAAAACAAAATTTGCCAGAAGGTTAAACTGTTCAAATATTATACTGTGGATCAAATAAGTACAAGTACAGTCAGTTCTGCTATAACACAACTGATGAATAGGTGAACACTACTTCTAAAATGCAAACTTGTGTTGGCTACAATGCGATTCCATCGGCGTGCAGGAGCATACATCAACATCACATGATCGTTTTGCAGGCTTTGTCTTAAATATGCGCAATGTTAGTGCCAAAACAGTCTCTGCACCAGCATCATGTGATCATCTCACAGACTTTGTCTTAAAACACTTGTTGTGAGAGACCCTGTGATTTTCAGGGTTTTTTTTGCAAATTCTGCTATGTTACCCACAAAAATGCGAGGACAAAGTGACAAGAATGTTAGTAAGAAGTCTTCTGGTGATAAAATTGTGGACGGTGAATGTAAAAGGAAGGCTATAATACTGGAAGAGAAGCTAGATGTTATAAAGCATTTTGAGCATAATGAGAGATCATGTGATATAGTTCGCGCAACAAGAATAAAGGAGTCGACCTAATGTACCATTAGAGACAATGCAGAAAAGATTAAAGCAAGCTACATTGCTGGAACGAGTCTAAGTGCTAGCAAGTCTGTGAGGTCACGGACAAAGGAACTTGAGGAGATGGAGCAGCTATTAAGTGTGAGGATAGAAGATCAAACAAAATAGCGATCTGGAACCACCTTTCTCACCATAAAAGAGAAAGCCTTATCAATTTATGAAGATCTAACAAAAAAAAGCTGAAAATCCTGCAGATGTGCCTCCCTTTAGTGCTAGCAAGTGGCTAGTTTAATGATTTTAAGAACCGTTATGCTCTTCATAAAATAAAGAACAATCAGAAATTGTTGTCTTACAGCAAACCTTTATTGCATGTCCTCATAACGTTTAAACAGCTGCCAGTGCAGACAAGGACCATGCAATGGCATTTCCTCCCACAGTAAAAAAAAAAAATTGATGAAGAAGGCTACAACTAGGATCAAACTTTCAATTTGGATGAGACAGGTTTATACTGGAAATGAATGCCATCAAGAACCTACATTTCTATGAACAAAGCACATGCTCCAGGCTTTAAGTTGGCAAATCATCATATGACTGAGCTGCTGGACGCCAATGCAAGTGAAGACTTAAAGCTTAAGCCTGTGGTGGTGTACCACGCTGTCAACCTGTAAGCCTTGAAAGGTTACCTTAAGTCTACTCTAGGTGTCTACTTTAGGTCAAGCAAAAAAGAGGTTGCATGACAGGGTAAATTTTTTCTAACTTTATCAATGTTTAGGCAGGTTTTTTCCGAAAGTATTGCTGGAAAAAGAATTGGATTTCAAGGTTCTCCTCATTCTGGACAATGCACCGAGCCATCCTCCCACCACTGATGAGCTTTCTGAAAACATCAAAGTGCTATTTCTAATCCCAAACACAACCTCTCTCCTTCAACCCATGGACCAGGGTATAATAGCAGATTTTTAAGCCTATTATTTAAGGCACACATTTAAGAGGTTGATTGCAGCCACCGAGGGGGATAAGGACAGTGTTCTTCAATTTTGGAAGAACTTTAACAGCAAGAATGCAATTGACATTATTGCAGAAACCTGGGGTGATGTCAGTAAGGACTGTTTGCAAGCAATGTGGCGGAAGCTTCTCCCAGATTTCTTTCAAGGTTTTAAAACCTTTGATCCAATACAGGAGCCCCCAAGAACCAAAGAACATTGTGTTGATCTTGCAAAGCAAGTTGGATTTGAAGGAGTGGAAAGTGAGGGTGCTGAAGATCTGTTTGAGTCCCACTTTGAAGACCTTTCTACAGGTGATCTACAATAACTTGTCGCTGAGGGGGAAGTGGAAGCTGGTGATGAAGATGATGAAGTCCAGGATGCAGCACCATGAGAACTTTCCACTTCCGTTTCATCATCTATCCTGCGGGAAACTGAGAAGTAGTTGCAGCTCTCAGAGGACAACGATTACAATGCAGAAGAGTAGCAGTTTGTGGAATAAGATCTTGTTTGGCACCCTATGAACAGCTTCTTTGTGAAAGAAGACGAAGGTCAAAGCAGCAAAAACTGCATGTATTTTTTTAAGCTAACCCCCAAGAGACAGTCAGACGACAATGAACCATAGCCAAGCACTTCTTAACCATTTTTCACCCTAACACTGCAGTCACACCTGGTGGTGGTGGCAGTGGCGGTGGTGGAAGAGGAGGAGGAGACGACAACGGTGACTACGATAATGATGATGATAATGATGACCCTTAGCCCCCGAGTTATTAACTGAGCAACCTCAAAACCTCCCCCCATATCAAGTCATCTTGACATTTTTTTCAAAGGAAGGTATTCAATTTATTTTATTATTACATATGAATTAAACATTTATTCAAACGGTGCTATCCTTTGTGTTAGGCTTTTCAGTGATTTTTGAGCAATTTTGAGTGATTTTTTTTTTTTGGTGGTCTATCCTTAACCCCGTTTTTCCCATAGGCCCCATTATTTCTATGGCGTGATTTTCTATAACGCGATGTTGCGCAGGAGCTCATCCATCGCGTCACAGCAGACCTGACTGCAGGTTGTTACATTCTGTTAGTTATAAGACAGGACTATTAAGATTTCAAAATTGTACAATCTGATTTTCTTGCATTTTACTGAAATCAGGGAAGCATTTAGAAACGATCTAAAAATGATCTGCATTCATCAGGATAGAGGCAAGAATAGCAAATTTTAAAGGGAACGACAATTCATCCAGCATGAGAAAAAGGGTGTTAACTGGTTCACAAGTGGACTCTGATTACCAAGGCAATGCCATGGAGAATACACTAGGGAAGAGTAATCCTCCAAGCTTTGTTTATTTGAAAAAGGTGACATGCTTGGATTTTTTTTTGTTTCTAGAGAGCAGAATCTTGAACATAAGAAAGGCTGCTTCTGGCAACTGGTTCTCAGTTCCACCACGAGGACACCTTACTAACAATTCATCACTGAGGGTCAGGTGGGAGAACTCTTCCTGTGAGTGGAAATATCCTCCCTCTAAATGACTTTTTCTCCTCCTCTCCTCTCTTCCACCTACTGCACCCACAATTGCGATCTCAGCAAGCACAGTACAGCAACACGAGCAGCTGTGAAGGTGACCATGATCATGAATTTGTTATGCATCTAGCTTTTTTCAGGCTGGAACAGGCAATATTCATAATATTGCCCAGTTTACCATCTACTGCTACATAATGGAGGTCACTGTGGCTCCAAAATAGCTGAATGCATTTTATTTATTCTTGCCAGAGAGAAGCAGTAAGTGCAAGCATGTGGTTTTGTAAAGATTATGAGGATCCGCAGTATAAAGTGTAAATAATCACATCACCTTTATCAAGTACCATAACTAAAAGGAATTCTACTTACTCAACAGCTGTTGCAAATGTGAGCATACACAGCATATCTCAAGGGGGATAATGCCCAACTACTCTTTCTTGAGTCATGCAAATCAATGTTGAATATTCTAGACAGCAATAAATGTGTCTTCATTCTGCGGCTGCCAGATTGCACTATCAGCATTTGAGGTATCAAGGCAATCATCCTTTGATAACATAACACACATGTAACAAAAGGTATGTTGGCAATAATATGTGGTACACAAGACAAGTGAGGTACTAAATCCACAATTCCACTGCCTGGTCCATGGAAGACCAGAATTACCCGGTCAATAGGCGAAATTGTGGAATGTAGATTGGGGAATGGCTATTTCAGGGTAAATCCACGTCTAACATGTGAGAATCTTTTGAAGGCCTGATGATCAGAGTTCAGGGCCAGCATATTCCTGTGAAAATTAAAGATAAGGATTGCAAAATCTGGAAACCTTGGATGACAAGAGAAATTGGTGGTGCTTTGTCAAAAAGCAAAAGGAGGCATACGTAAGATTTAGGAAACTAAAGACAGACAGTGCCCTGAAGAGTACAAAGAAAGCAGGAAGAACTCAAATAAGGAACTAGGAGGGCTAAATGGAGCCATGAAATGTCTTGGGCAAACAGGATTAAATAAAATCCCAAGGTGTGTTATATATACGTAAGGAGCAAGAGAGTAGCTAGGGAAAGGGTAGGTCCACTCAAGGACAAAGGAGGGAATTTGTGCATAGAACCAGAAGAAATGGGTGAGGTCCTTAATGAGTACTTTGCATCGGTATTCACAAAGAAGGACATGGTAGGTGGTCAGTCTCGGTTGCTTGGGGGGGTGGCGGTCGTCATATTCTGGGAAAAGTCAACAGAAAAAATTGTTGGGTATTTTAAAGCGTTATGGTAGACATTCTATCCCAGAATGCTAAGAGGCAGGTGACGAAATTGCTAGGGCCTTGTATGAAATCTTTGTATACTCTAGGCACAGGAGAACAGCCGACATTGTTCTTTTGTTTAAAAAGGAAAACAGGAATAATTCCAGCAATTACAGGCCAGTCAGCTTTCTGTCAATAGTAGTGATTGGATTTTCTCACATTTGGAAATATATGGACTTATTTGCAATAGGCAGCATAGCTTTGTGCAGGGAAGGTCTTGTCTCACAAAATTGATTGAGTCTTTTGAGGAAGTCACAAAGACAATTGAGGGCAGGATGGTAGATGTTGTTAATATGGATTGGCAAGGCCTTTGACAAGGTCCCTCATGGAGGCTGATATAAAAGGTGAAGTCACTTGGGAACCGCAGTGAGCTGGTACAATGGATACAGAACTGGCTCGGCCATTGGCCTGAGAGTAATAGTCAAAAGGTGTTTTTCTGACTGGAGATCTGTGGCCAATGGTGTTCCTCAGGGATCAGTGCTGGGACACCCATTTAGTGCAGAATATAGGTGGCTTGATTAGTAAGCCTGTGGACAACAGTGGCAGGGAGTGAGGAGAGCTGCCAGAGGATACAGCAGGATATGGATAGTCTGGAGACCTGGATGGATAAATGGCAAATGGAGTTGAATTTAGACAAATGTAAAGTGATGGATTTTGGAAGAACTAATGCAGGAGGGAAGTATTCAGTAAGTGCAGACTCCTTAGTATCATCAACATACTGGAGGATCTAGGCATACAGGTCCAGAGTTCCCTGAAAGTAGCAACACAAATAGATAAGGTGGTCAAGAAGGCATGCGACATGCTTGCCTCCATCAGTCAGGGCATAAAGTAGAAAAATAGATAATTCCACAGGCTCACCACTCAGTGAAGAAATTTTTCCTCATCTGAGTCCTAAATAGCTTACACCAGATCCCTTGTCAAGTGATTTTCAACTGGTGTGTTGTAAATCATAGAGAAGCAGCACTGCATTATTTGCTGACATCAGGCATCCCTACTGCAGTAGAAGGGAGTTGCTCCCAGTGTCTGATTGGTGCATGAACTCTGCACTAGGCCAGTGAGTCTGGCAGCCTTTGCTAGGATGAGGTAGTCAGATTGTATGCTGCTACCAATGTGGGTCAGCAGAGCTGCGCCAGAGTGGACTTGAGAACATGACAATAGCAAGTGTGGGAGCTGCAGCACGGCTCCCTTTGTTGGAAGGGAGTTGAGGTTGGAGGAGGGGAAGGAGCCATCACTCACCACCTCAGGCGAATGGAATGTTGGCCCCTATTTCAAGGGGACTAGAGTACAAAAGTAGGGAAATCTTACCGCAACTGTACAAGGTGCTAGTGTGACTACTCCTGGAGAATTGTGTTCAAAGTTAGTATCCTTTATTTACAGAAGGATGCAAAAACATAGGAAGAAATTCAGAGGAGGTTTACAAGATTAATACCTTGATTAAATGGACTGTGTTATGAAGATAGGCTTAGATAAACTGGGCTTGTTTCCACGTGAGCTTAGAAGGGTGAACATCGACTTGATTGAATAAAATCATGAACGGTCTTGACGAAGTGGTTGCTGATAGGATGTTTCCTCTATGAATGAGTCCAGAATTACATGGTATTGTTTTAAAATTAGAGGTCACTCTTTTAGTGAGATTTTTTTCCTTAGAAGCTCGTGCAACTGTAGAATTCTGCCTCAGAAGTCAGTAGAGTTGGGAGCATTCAATATTTTCAAGTCAGAAATAGATTCATGTAAGGCAAGGGAACCAAATGTTATAGAGATAGAAGGGAATATGGAAGTTGTCATGATTCTCGGAGGTAGTGCACTATAAATCAACCTCCATTAATCCCAATGTAATAACAAATTTGAAGATATTTAGTCAAGTTATCCAAAGTGTCCAATGTACCTGATTGACAAATTCAGGGGGAAAGAAAGCACTCATCAGGTTTCTGTCCTTAACAAGAAGATAAACAAATGTCAATTGGGAAATCTGAATTCCTAACTTCAAATTCAACAACTTAGTCTTTATCCCTTCTTAGGGTTCTCCCCTCCTTCAGAAAGAGAGGCATGCAAAAATAGCCAAGACAGGGATATCCAAGGTGGAGAAAGAAAAATAACAGAGGAACACATTTCAACAGCACTAGTATGAATCACAGGATTTAATAAATTGCTTTCCTTAACTTCCTTTCAATTTCTTTCAAGTACTTCATGGATGAGATGAGGTTATTTACAAACCAATTCAGTCTTTCATTTGATCCCGTCAAGTTTTCCTGCTCCTATGATGCTGCTTGACCTGCTGTGTTCATCCAGCCCCATGCTTGTTATCTCAGTCTTTCATTTGATATCAGAGATAAAAGGTACTGCAGATGCTGGAGAATCGGAGATAACAAGGCGTGGGGCTGGATGAACACAGCAGGCCAAGTTTTCCTGCTCCTATGATGCTGCTTGGCCTGCTGTGTTCATCC
>JAHRHZ010000012.1:74413499-74440432 GCA_024137785.1 Ginglymostoma cirratum | reverse complement strand
CCCTTCATCAGAAAAATCAGATTTTTCTGATGAAGGGTTTAGGCCCGAAACGTCAAGTTTTCCTGCTCCTATGATGCTGCTTGACCAGCTGTGTTCATCCAGCCCCATGCTTGTTATCTCAAGTAATGGTAGAGGGTTGCTTTTCGGACTGGTGGCCTGTGGGACTAGTTTAGCTTGGAATTATGTTCTGTATGGACTTATTGGACCGAAGGGTCTGTTTCTGTGCTGTATAACTCTATGATTCTATAAATTAATATTCCTTTTTCCTCCAGTATGATTATCTCTAAAGAATACCTCTTTGCCTGGGCTTTTTGTTTTCTGCTCCGATCTCCTGATGTGGTTCAATGTCAAAATTTGCTTTACAATATTATTTTGAATTATGTTAAAGATGATACATATACTAATTGTTGCTCTGCAACATGCCTTGTGTCACCAAGGGTAGGAAGTAAGTTTGGTATTCTTGAGATTTATTTTGAGGGGTGCAAGACAAAAAAAAAGCAGAACTCTTTATTCAACAACATTCAAGTTCTGTACCACTAAGCAACTACCTTTATACATGTTTACATAGGACACATAAATGCATAATATTTTCAAAACCAAAGTTTCTGTTCCTAGATGGTGACCTCAAATAGCATGGATTGACTTGAAACAAAAATTTTAATCAAAGCACTTTTGCTTCATCCAATCTGAAATTACACTGCATGAAAAATGATGCAAACTTGCTTCTTACCCCTTGGTGACACAGGGAAGTAGTGCAGAGCAACATTTTGTATGTATGCATGTATCATCTTTAACATGATAAATTGTTTCAAAGTGCTTCAAATTAATATTATAAAGCAAATTTTGACACTGAATCACATCAGGGCATGGGAGCAGAAAACAAAAGTACTCAGCAAGAGAGGCATTATTTAAAGGTAATTTTACTGGAGGAAAGAAAGATAGGCAGTCAGGCTTGGGAGAGCATTACAAACCTTAAGACTGGCAGCTAAAGATATGACCATCAATGGTGGAACAGCGCATAATAACTTAATGTGTGTACAGTGTTGTAAAAAGAAAATAAATTGCTTCACAAGAATATTGTAAAAGTATGATGCTGAGCCACATGGAGGATACTCCCATAGTAGCACAGAATTTGTTACTGTGCGAGAGGCCATTTGGCCCATCACGTCTGTACCAGTTCTGAGCATTTTAATTTAGTGCCAATCTTCTGTGTTTTTCTGATGATTCTGACATTGTTTCTATTTTAATACTCCTAACGTCCTTTAGAGAAGGAAAATTGCCATTCTTACCTGGTCTGGCCTACATGTGACTCCAGATCCACAGCAATGTGGTTGACTCTTAACTGCCCTCTGAGCAAGTAGGGATGGGCAATAAATGTTGCCTAGCCAGTGATGCCTTCATCCCATGAATGAATGAATAAAGAGTCATCTAATACCCCCTTGAATGCGTTAATTGAACATGCCTCCATGACACTTCTAGGCTGTGCATTCCAGACGTTAAACGCTCACAGTGTGAATGTTTTGTTTTCAACTTTATTTGCCTCTTTTGTGAAAAATTTCATAATTGTGCCCTCTGCTTCCAATCCTGTTTTGAGCCCGAATAGTTTCTGCTTATCCATTCTGTCCAGACCCCTATGGTTTTGAAACCTTGCATCAAATCTCTCTTAGCTATCTCCCCTACAAGGAAAATGTTCCCAACTTCTCCAATCTTTCCACATAACTAACAAGTTTTATCCCTGAACAATTCTCATAAACATCTTCTGCACTGTCCCCAATGCATTCACACCCTTCATATATAAAATGTGACGCCGAGAACTGCGCACAATACTATTGCTGAAATCTAACCAGCATCCTGTGCAAGTTTATTATAAACGCCCTTGCTCTTGAATTCTGTGTCCCTATTGACTGAAGGCTAGAATATTGTATGCTTTATTAAAGGTCTCCTCACCTATCTGTCCTCACAGCTTTAATGACTTATGTATATATACAGCCACGAGTCTGTCCCTGCACACAGTTTAGAATAGAATTCTATTCTATTCTATTGTGTCTTTCCACATTCTATTTTTATTTTAACCATAGAGTTCTCTTACATATTACAGAATCTTGCAGGTTTCTTCACTTTTACACAAACCAGTGGGAACAGTGTCATAACTTTTAACTAAACAACCCTCCAACTGTTCTTACACACCTCACCATTGTGGACAACTTAGCTAAAGCACACCCTTGTTTAATGTCTCCAACTCAAAATATTCCTGATTCTTGTCACCCTCTGCTTCTGGTCTGCAACTTCTTTACAGCTTCTGGCAGATTTTCTCTTTCTGTTTCCAAATATTCGAGCTCCAGACATGAACTGCCCATTTCAAAGTTGCTTCCAAGCTCACGGACATTTCTATGAGAAAACAAACACAAAACCCAAAAAAAAAGGGACCTCCTGGTATAGGTAGTAAGAACTGCACATGCTGGAGTCAGAGAAAACACAGCGTGAAGAAATCTCTGAAGAAGGGTTCCGACACGAAACGCCTACTTTCCTGCTCCTCTGATGCTGTCTGGCCTGCTGTGCTCCTCCAGCTCCAAATGTGTTATCTTGAGCTCCCGGTATAACCTATTTTCATAGCAACGTAGCAAGCCTGGGATGATCTAGACTGAAGTTTAAAGCAATTGCCTTCAATTTTAAACTACCTTTTGATGTGAAGGATATGTGGATACTTTAAAATTTTGCCTTATTTACCCATTGCTTGCAATATTTTCTCTGACCTGAAAATAATGAACTATTTAAACCTCTAATAAAGATAACTAGAGGCATCTCGTCTCTACTAACGAACGCAGAATGGTGTCACTAATTGTTCATTGTTCAATTGTTTTAACGCTTCTACCTCTGCCCTTATCAAATAAGCACACACCATCTTTGAAATGGCAGTATTTTAGATGCATTTACCAGCCATTTCCATAACATTTAAATTTCAACCCCAAGCGAAAAGATATATTCCTAATAAAATATACGAATTATTAGACAATTTTGCAAAATCAAGAACGCTTAAGAGGCCAGAATTAGAACAGTAAAAGTAGTCAGGTTGTTCTTAGGATAGGGGGGGATAGGGACAGACAAAGCTATGAACGAATTTGAAACTTTAAAGTTGAATCATTATCCAACGGGGAATCGCTGAGGTCAATGAGCAAAGAAGAAGGGAGAAGAACTTTGTGTGAGCTAAGATATGGAGATTAGGGACTTGAATGTTGGCATGGGTGAAAATGAAGATCAGTCATTAGTGTGTTTAAATGGTCCAGTCTACAGCTAAATGTAAAAAAATAGGATCAGGGTTCCAAAGATTAACTGAAGCATGGCATCAGTGTAGGGCAACATTACAGAAGTAGATGTATTTGGTCTTAATGATAGACCAGATATGTGATTGAAACTTGCTTTTGATTTAAAATACAAGACCAAAACTGCAAACAATCTAGCTCAGCTTTAAGCAGTTTCCAGGCAGCAGGATGGAAAGATTCAGAGATAGTAGGAACTGCAGATGCTGGAGAATCTGAGATAACAAAGTGTAGAGCTGGATGAACACAGCAGGCCAAGCAGCATCAGAGGAGCGGGAAAGCTGACGTTTCGGGCCTAAACCCTTCAGCTTTCCCGCTCCTCTGATGCTGCTTGACCTGCTGTGTTCATCCGGCTCTACACCTTGTTATCTCAGGATGGAAATGACGGTCAGATAATTCCTTTGGTGATAGTCAGAGTCAGAAATCTGCTATATTGGGCAACTTCTGATATATAAAAAATACTTTGAAATAGCTTAAAGTTTAGAAAGCCCGATTTACTTTTATTTTGCTATGTTAACATTCATTTTTTTAAAATTATTTACTTGTATTTAATTTTTCTACATTCTCTCACTTATATTACATGTGCAATGTAGAGAATGAAAAATCTTTCAACTTTTTTTACCTCCATTACATTTGGGTTCAGCACAATTTTCACCACTCATTAGAACCAAAGACCCTTTCGGGGCCCAAACTGAGGCTTGCCACTTTGCCATTGCTTCTGGGGGCTCTTGACAAGGAAATAATGCTCTGTTGTTGATTGGAGATCCTGATGTATACACACATGGCCTGAAATATAAAAGGATTGAACAAACGTAATATAAAATTTTAAACAGCACATTAGTATCACCAATTCATCACTTATTTGAATGAAGACAAAATACCGTGGATTTTGGAAATCTCGAACAGAGATGGAACACTGGAAAAACACAGGTCTCTCACATCCAAGGAGAGAGAAAGACTTAATGTTTCAAGTTTGGCATGACTCTTCCATGCATTTATTCAGTCTGGTAGCACTAATATAGATCACTTGACCTTCATTCAAGAGTCAAAATTCAAACTCCAGCCATTTTCAATAGCAAGTTTTGAGAGTTCTTGAAAGAAAGAGCAAGCAGGAGAGAGGGCAAAATGGGCAGATGGGGAAGAGTGAGAAAAAGCTGAACTTAACTGCATTTTCACAACCTCAATGATGTGACCACAGCAGGACTGGAACCCACTAATGGAACAACTTTACATAAGCATTTGGTCATCTCCACATTTACCATCCAATTAAGGACGGTAGGTGGGAGTAGGCTGAGGAAGGCCCAATAAGAGGGACTAAAACATAGTCAGTCTCTCTACTGGAATGACTGTGGTTATGGCTGCACCCATTTCAAACTCATGGTCATCAGGTATTTTAGAAAAACCTCCAAATGTTCCTAACTTGTAGTCAGTAGGTCATTTCTGTGCAGAATACGGGCATGGCAGAACAACATGACAAAATGATTCCACTGGGAACTGCTCCCAAAAGGACTCCTAACATTGAATTCCATCAACATTTTCTTAGATTTGACCATTTTATTAACAATCTCAGCAAAGCATCATTTTCAAAATAAGAATTGCTTCCTATGCTTCCAATTTAGTACTGTATGCAAATTTGCATATCACTCTCTTCAATCCTATATTCAAGTAATGAGGCAACACAAGGAATCCAAGAATATCACTATGAGTTTCTGCTAACCTCTCCCCCCCAGAAAAATTGGTCTATACTTGTTCACTTCATTCCCTTCCCCTAAATCCTTTATTTTGTTTCCCCAGAGGTCTCCTGTGTGGTTCATACCAAAGGGTTTCTCAAGTTTGCTACAGGCAGGACAGCATCAGGAAAGTGTGCCAACAGTGTTTCACACAGCTTTCCTGCACCCCTTCCCACTGAAATAAGGACACAAGAATTAGGAGCAGGAGCAGAAGCAGAAGCAGAAGCAATGGCCTGTCAGTCCTGCTCCACTATTCAATACTATTGTTAGAGATCTTGGGCTACAACTTTACCATTTTGTTCATTCTCCTATCACTTAATTCCCTGAGAGATGAAGGTTAATTTCTTCCTATCTCAGTCCTAAACTTTTATCCAAAGACTGTGGTCCCTTGTTTTTGTTTCCACTGGTTGAGAGATCTCTCAAATGCTAGAAGGTGAAATTAATTTGAAATAAAGTGAATAAAGCCAAAATGACTGAATGTGTAGGGAAAGAAATCAAACAGCACAACTTTCAAACACTAAGTGTCTGCTTGGCAAACCTGACTATCTTATCTCTGCCTCACCACCTTTGATGAGTGCTACTCCATTCTTAGCTCTCAGCAGGGTAGGTTCTTTGATGCTTTTACTGTAGATGGTTTTGACTGCTCTGGAGAATCTACAGACATCTTGCTGCTAGTGAGTTGCTGGATTTTCTTTACCCTTTCCATCCAACACACTTATTCTTTAAGCCACTGTTGTGGATTTGTTGGATTGTTGGATTTCAGCCCTTTGTCTGCAGACCTGCTTTCTTTCTGTCAAGTTCAGGCATTTCTGAATGCCATGCACCTGCAATTTAGTAGTTCCTGAATTCTTATCCAACTAATCCTGATGGTGCCTGGAAGAGAAATCAAATGTCTGTTTTCTCTGATGCTATTTATGGTCGCCTTGGGGGTAAACCAGGGACTGTGGACAATCTATAGCTGCTGCCCAATGATCATTGCCAGGCTGTCTGTGAGGCAGAGTAGGTTGTTCTTTGCAGAATTCTTTAGTCCCTTAACATTTAATTGGTAGCACTTCTGTTGTCGCTGCTGCTTTTGGGCCAGGCCATGGTAGATAATTTACCAGATTAGGCAATGGTCAGTCCAACTGTTGTCAGCTCATCATGATGCAGGTCACACAGACATCTACAAGGTTGTCTCCAAGATAGCAGCACAGTAGGACTCCTGAGTCGGAGGTCATCTATTCCATTCGTTTATTTGCTCCCTCTTTAAATTTTGTTTTTTCTTTTTACCTCTCATCCTTGGATGGCATCGGCGAAGTCTGGGATGAAAGCCAGTGCAGACTCGAACTCCAGGCCTCAAGCGGGAGCCTGACGTGGACTGGGTTGGAAAGACTGTTATTCTGAATTCTTATTTTTCTGGTTTATTGCTGGACTTTTTATTACTTTATTTTTCTAACCTTTTCCCTCAGAATTTGTACTTAATAATCTGTACCTAGATAACTTGGTGCCCGAGATGGCACCGTAAGTGGTGAACTGTAAACTTTTCATGTACTCTTGTGAGTTCATGTGACAATTAAGCCAGTTCTAATTCTAAATCCTGGCAGTCTCTCAACTGAATGATGTAATCAAGCAGGTGCCAATGCCTTGAGTGACAGCGTGACCATGTAGTTTTGATTTAGTCCCACCAAAACGTACATCCTAGTCCATGTCCTAAACATTTCAACAGAAAGAGGTCTCTTAATGTTTGCTTTCCCTCTGGCTTCTTTGCCAATCAAGATTTTCCAGATTTTTGCATCTCTTCCAAACCTAGTATTAAAATCACCAAGGACAGCCAGTTTGTCTCCTTTTGGAGACATAGAACAAGTCAGAAGGCTTGAGCTGAATTTCACTTTGATCTCATCTGTTGCTTCTAGGATTCGGGTGTACACACTGATAACTGTGGTGTAATGATTCTGGGTTAGAGTGAACTGAAGGGTTACAAGATTTTCATTTGTCCCACAGGGTTTGTTGAGACGTTAAGCTTTTGCTAACATTGCTTTTTATGGCAAAGCAAAACCCATGGAGTCTGTGATCATCATCTTTCTAGGAGAAGGTGTATTCATCACCCCATATTCTAAGTTGAACATCTCCTACCAGTCGTGTCTCACCCAGGAGCGCAACATTGCTATTTGTGTGGAATTCCTGGGCTATGAAACACAAGAATTTTCAATGCATTTTGAAATGGAATGTGCAACCCACTCAGTAATTTTAATAAGCAGATTATGAAACCATGGTGAAGGATCAGGGACTACGGTGAAGCTGAACACAGCAAAGAGATGAGGTAAATTGCAAAGTCATGCATCTACTTTGACTTTAAAATGAAGGATGTAGAAGGAACAAAAGACATAGGCAGAAAAGGAATTCAACTGTTCTGCAATCAGCAACAGAATTATTTAAAAGTCAGCACTTAGATGAAGAAACTTGATATCAACTTTGATGCAGGGAGAGCCAATAATAAAATATTCACAACTTGATTGTTTTCTAACCCACTCTCTTACCCACCTACCTCAAAAAAGAAAAACGTGGAACTTGAAAATGACTGCTTGTGGATTAAATTAGTTCTCAGAAATAAAGCGAAGTGCAGAATAAAGGCAAGAGATTAAAACAAATGAAGAAAAGTCTTATATAGAAATGACTGCTTTCAAAATTACATTTATTGTCCATGACACAAACATCAAGATCTTGCATAAAAAAATCTGATTATTAAAAAGAATTGACTAAGCACCCTGCTGCTTGAGCACAATTTTGCCGTATTGCTTGTTTTCTTATGCATTACCAACTATAACACACTACTTAGCCTCAAGCAAGAAGAATATCAGTAGTATGCAACCATACAAGGGAATGCCAACACGGTCAAGAATAGAACAAACAAAAACAGAAACTGGAGAAACTCAGGAGGTTTGGCACCATCTATGGAGCGAAAACAGTTAACGGCTCAAGCCGTTGGCAGTTCCGTTGCCACCCATCAATAAATTAGAACATCCCAGCAGGAACCACTGAACAGGTACAAGATTCTCTCTCTCACTCCCTCTCTCACCCCCTGCCCCCATTACCCACACCATCCCCGAAGAAAACAAAACAAAGCCAATTGCAATGTCCCCATTAATCTGGCTAACATCCATACAAATTAGATAGTTAACTTTGTAACCATTCAGCTCAGTTAAGGAGCAGCACTCTTGCATTCAAGTCAATAAGCCGTGGCTTTCATCCTCACTTCAGTACAAATTGATGCTGATACTTAAGCAATGCATGCAGTGACAGCTGCATTGTATTTCCAGTGAAACATACAAACCATTATATAAATTAGAACAGGAGTGATCCATTCAGCCCCTTTAGTCCTCTCTGCTATTTAAACAGGATTATGTCTAATCGGATGGTGGCCTCAACCCCAACTTCTGGTCTAATCGAATACCCTTCAACTCCCTTCTTAGTCAAGAATCCACTTACCTCTCCATTGAATATTTTTAATGACCTGCCATCACCAGCCTCTGGCGAAGAGTTTCACAAACTCATTGATCACAGATAAAAATTTTCATGTCTGCCTTAATTGGGAGACCTGTTTTTTAAAGAAACTTCATCCCCTCGTTCTAGTTTCTCTAAATATGGGGAAACATCCTCCCAGCGTCCACCCTATTAAGTCCTCTCAGTATCTGATATGCTTTAAATTCACCTTTCATTGGTTGAAATTCCAATGGATACAGGCCCAACTTTTCCTAATAGGTTAAGCCCCCCATTTCAGGAGTCAACCTGAGGTCCTAAAGGCTTGTTCAGGTGGATGTAATGATGCACCATATTATCCAAGGAAAAGCAAAAGGATTCTCTAAGTGTCAGGTATCAATATTTATTTTTAAACTAACTGTGTATGAAGGGATTATAAAGTGGTCATTTATATAATCTAGGCAGAATATAGCTGCTCTATTTCCCTTGATAAGGGTAACTAATTGACTGTGAAATTCTTTAGGACTTGAAGAACGTGAAAGACATCATTTAAATTCAAAATTCTTTTTCTCCTTTACCTGTATGGCTTAATTCTACCTTTGGTCGTGCAATTATATCAAAAAAAAGCAATGATTACTTTGGTTAGATAAATAGCTGACTATTTATCGAGCCTGAAGATACGAAAAACAGATGTAAATCTGATGATGGAGACACACTTTTGCATAGTGATTATTTCTAACAACATAGCACCAGTACCATGTTTAAGTTAGCCTTGTCACATGATCTGCAGTGATTGAACAATGATTTTCAAACCAAAAAAAGCAACATAACGTAAATATTGCTGTTCGACTTTTTTTTAAAAAGAGAAAGAGAATAGTGACATCTATGAAAATAATTGTCAGTATATTCAGGGTATAAATAGCATGCACTGCATGCTAATGAGCAGCAGCATTTACATGCAGTGACTGGAAAAATACACCCTCATTATTGATCCTCTGCATTCATTATTTATAGGATCGAGAAATGTGAGTTAAATCAGGATAACTGCAACATTTATAAACAGTTCATTCAGATATCTTCACCCTACTTTTGTCCAAATTCTAGCAACTTTTGATCTTAGAGAGAGACAGACAGAAAGAAAATAGGCCGCAATGAATTTTAACATTAATCTGATTCTGTGCTAATGCTATTTATTACATAACAAAACAGACCACCACGCAGCATCAGTCTGTGTCAGTTCTAGTATGGATCAAGCATCATAGATTACGCATGTAATAAGAAAATGAATTTGAATGTCGTTACAGACCAGACCAAACCCCCCCTCAAAATCTATGAAGAAGATTGTCTAGACCTTGGCCTTTTCTTATTTTAAAGGCAAGTGCCAGGTATTGCATTCCAGATGCAATTCGATTAGTCAAGCTACTAGATTTGAAGCAAAACACACTTTATTCATACACTCTTGTTAAAATACAACAAAAGAAAGAAGAAATTGGAATAATTTAATTCGATGGAAAACTTAACAGAATAACATATTCTTTAACTACTCAATTGCTCTAATATAGTAACATCACATAATCACACCCTTGGCAAAAGGCATGTTCAGTATCGTCTCACATGCAATTCTACAGCAGAAAGAGAACCCCCAGCATTTAGCTGTAACTGAGAGAGGGAAAATATCCAGTTTCAAGAACCCAGCAGCTGCTACTGAAAGTAAAACTAAAAATCCTGGTTCTGTGGGAGCTTGACCCACCCATTCAGGCTGCTTCTATAGCTCCAACTTTAAAAAACCCCAAGGCATCACAAGCAGTTTATTTTATGGGCTTTCAATAGCCAGCTCACTACCTGCGCCTTAAAACCTCTCTTCAAAAAAGGACAAAACACACCTCTCAAAGCTACAGCATTGTCACAATATGATGAGCATTAACAAGCAATTTATAGAATCTTAGATATTTTAAACATCCAATACTAAATAATGTGTCATTACCATGATTAACCCAAACTGGCCAGAACCAGAGATTTGAGTTGATATTCAATCATACTGACTAAGATTTTAAAAAAATTCAATGATTAGCCACTGTTCAAACACAGTGAATATTTTTCCATCCAAGCTCCAAGATAATGTATGATTGGCCAATGAATACCATTATTTGACTAAAGCAGCATTGTTATATGGCAGCAAAACTTAACATTTAAAACAATTAAATTTCATTTTGCAATGACTGAGAGTTACAGACAGTTAAACATTGATCTTGCACCTCTGGAGAGGAGGATGAAAGCATCTTCTTGCTGCCAGACCGAAGAACTAAGTGTGTTGTAAGTATGCAATGAGAGCATAAAACTGATCTGTACGCAGTTTTAAACTGGCAATCTCATTCAGAGTCATCACAGAATGACTGGTACAGGAATGGGAAAATAGGCTTATACTGGTTTAGCAGGGTAAGCTCCTTTAAGGGAAGGGCTAAGGTATACTTGAGGAGCTTTTTCTTCATCGTCATATTAACACTGCACCCATCATGAACATTCCTTGCCTTGATGAACATAAACTTGGCTAAAAGCTTCAAGTTGCAAGTTATTCGACAAGTATGCTGTTCAGAATGCTCAAAAGGAGACAGCAGTTATAGTTAATAACCGCATCAACATTTTCAATAAGGTTCTGAAAATGAACCTTTAATTACAAATAGTTCTAAAACATCGTAAGCTCAAATGCATCAGTTTTGAAGCACCCAACGCAAAATAGAATATTTTGGCTCATCTGCCATCCAAACAACCTCATATTAATGCCACTTATAGCGTAAGGCATTTATGTCAACGTTACACACTTTGACTGCCACCAAAACCAGCACTTGCAGAAGACTGTTACATACAACAGCCCCATGTCCAATCCTATTGCATGTCTCTGTAACCAAAATGATTAAATAAGCAATATTTTGGAAGCATCTTCATCAAAGTAGGTTCTAAAGATAAAAGGAATCTATATTCTAAAGGCTGTTTGAAGAAATTACAAAGCGCTATGGGGAAAATAAATGCTTCATTTCATTGCTAAAGCTTTCATTTACACATTAGCTTCCATATATTATATTTCTTAAGTTGTTTGTATTCTGCACCATTTCCTAAGTACGACAGTTGCATATGTCACAGAATAAAACTTGATTTCACACATAAAACAAAAATGGGTTCAAAAGTAACCAACCTGCCACTTTGGTCCTTAGTCCACCTCACTGAACCACCCTCTGGCTTTGTTTCATAGTAGATTCGCAATACACGCGGGAAGTCTTTAGGAGTTTGTATCCCTAGTTTCTTTATTTGCAAGCTCCATCTGTCAGTCTGGAACTGCAGTTCTCCACATCCAGGCGCTTTACTGCACTCGAGATAGTAACAATGTTGTTCCTGCCAGCATTCTGCTCCTAAACCAAGAATAGCATCCACAATGCTACCCTGCAGTCGCTGAGAATAAATATTATTTTCTGACATGGGCACGTCCATTCTGATCAGTTTCTCAATACCTGGCGTAGCAATGACATTCACTTCTTCTACCTTGTTCACCACAAGATCACAACAATCCAGCACCAAGACAAAATCTTCCCCATTACTGCACTGTTCCCTTGTACCAGAAATCACACCAGTCCACTCTGCGTTGCTATGGTTACAACTGTTAACATTAGTAACTCCGCCACCACTATGCTTAGATAGGTTGTACGTCTTATCCACAGATGCAGAAGCAGCAACACTTGCTGTGGAATTGCACGAAGATCCAGGTTGCTCAGTTTCAAATAATGTCTGAGAGTAAGGACAACAACCTGTTCCCACAGAATCAGATTTTTTTTTGTATGTTTTGTTGGTTTCTAGATAAAGAACAATGGTACCACTGATGACTTTTCTGTCAAAGTTCACTGTAAGATCCAGCACATAGTGCCTGACTAACATGGAGCCAACATTTGCCATGAGAGGAAGGTCATCTTTATTGGGGTCAAGAGCCAACTCTGTATTTTCATTCATAGCAGAACAAGGAAATTACTGTTCAACAATATAAAGAAAACATAAATGTAAGCAACAGCAATGTTCCAGTGTTAACACTATTTCTTCAGTACTGTTTTGTTGTTTTGAAACACCCAAGGCTTTTGCAAACTGATCCCGTCTTCTGTTTTTGTAGCTATTTGCATTTTCTTCTGTTAAAACCTGTATACGAGAAAAAAGAGAATTACCAATCTTGCAACATATTTGACAGCTGTCTTTAAAATGACCCTGACAGAGTAAAGTTATACCCTGCAGAGAATTCTATTTTTAGTTTTCCCTACATTACCATGTTTGTACAGAGACCTGGTGCTTTTACCAGAGCTTATCAGTTAAATCTACAATGTTGCACAGTATGGAAATGTGCTATTTATCTTGCTGACTCTCTGCAAGATTTTTATAAAAAGACATTTGTTTTGGGAGAAGGGAGTGGGAAATGACATCTTGAACACATTAAAATGTTAAGGCTGCTATTAGGGTTAATTTGACAGCTAAGCCCCTGAGAGTTTACACTTTACAACCTCAGTGCAGATACTGGCATGAAATCTACCTGGAGAAGTAGTTTTTGTCATGTTGAGACAGATTCAAGCTGCAGAAATATACACATTTATATTTTCCAGTAGGGGCAGTGATTAGGTAAAAGTTTTTCCTGCTGCAGCTTGTCAGAATAACTAGATGTTATAACAGATTTCATGGAATACAAGAGACTTGAGTAATAGCAAGAATTACTGTTACTGAAGTCATTATTTGAATTCATTGTAAACTTTTATTAGTTTAATAAAGCTGGAACCTTCAAAAAGGTACACTTTTTAGTTTACAGAATTCTTAGCTGAAATGCAGATAACAGTAAGATCCAAAGACAATGTAAGCAGAATGGAAACCAACACTAAAAACAAAAAGAAAAACAAAAGAGGAGAATAAGGAAACAATATGTTTTACATGTTGTATGCTCTTTACATTCTTATAAAACAAACATGGAGGGAAAAAAATCACAGTAAAAATGTGAAGCACCAAAAATAACAAACATTAAGACCACTGTTTTAATACCATAAAATATGAAACTGCATTTAACTAGCAAAGAGGGCAAACAATTTGATATACTATTCTCAAAACATTTGTGAATCTTTGACAGTGCATACAAAATAATTGCAATGATCTTTAAAATCTAATTAGGTGTAATACGCAAATTTAACTCCAAAGTTCAGAAATTGCTATTCAAAATATCAAACAAATTGGCTAACAAATGTTGTAAGCAAATTATGCAATATTTTCTGCAAAAACGTTATAATTCATGTTTCCTCTGCATGGTGCAAGACCTGCATTAAATTGGAAGTGTACAGAAATTTGTTATATAGAACTTTTTTCATTCATCGTGAATGGTCAGCAATTCCAAATATTGTTTTGGCCTGTTTAATATTGAGGTCAACGAATGAAATTGGTCTAATTATCGCATTTGGTTTTAAATCTGGGCAGCAACTCAACAAGTTAATTGTTTTTATAACCTTTTAGTGAGAAGAATGAACTTGGCCAAGAGCGCAATTCCCATTCTGCGTAGCATACTGTGCATTGAAGAAGTTTGGAATAAAAGGAGAAACATTAACACAGGCAGCGCCACAATGTGGCGATGAGTAGTCTGCACACACACTGCAAAGACGCAGGAATCTTTGTTACACATACCAGAAAGCCAATGCACAAACTTGTTCTTTTTAAGATTCAATGTGTTCGTGCAACATTGCCCTACTGCCTATAACTACTAAAGACGCATCTAAAGGAAAACTACAACGGTCTCCTACAGTCCATTCCATACTGAATACTGAGCATTGAGCATCTTTTCACGTTTCGTTTCTTTTTTTTAAAATCCGGAAACTGGAAATGACAGGGACCAAAATCTGTGCTGCTCATCACTGATCACGGGATTACAGTGAAACCTACAAACTGGCACACAGTGTCACTGCACTATTATAGGAGCCACTGACCTTATTCAATCGGTCACTGTGTCTGCAGCCCTCAGACACACAGACCACACACAGTTCAACCCACCGTCAAGCACAACGTCCCCACATCCCACCGCCGGGCGCACCAACACGCGTCATCATTCCGCGACCAACCGAGACCACACCTGCGATGATCCTTTACTGTCAGCAGAGGGCGCAAGCAGGGCCTTCTGAAAGAGAAGACTGTTGGTAATGGATTGGGACAGTTTTCTTTCCCACTTCTCTTTCACATTATACAGTATGTTTCAATATTTCTATTCAGGAAATGTTATTTTCACTGCGTCACCGGTGGCTCAATTGGTAGCGCCCTTTCCTCTTGTTCATGAGGTTCTATGCTCAGGGACAAAAGAAATCATGGCTGTGTGCTGGTGTCAGGAGTACTGCCTGCTGGAGGTGTCATCATTCAAATGAGGTTTTAAGCCAAGACCTCTGTCTTCCTACTCAAGTGGATGTGAAAGATCCCATGGCCTTAATTCAAAGGAGAGCAGGGGTTTTATCCCTGATATCCTGACCAGTGTTTGTTCATCAACCAACTCATAATCTTCTATACCTCTTCTCTGCTCTAAAGAAAACAACCGGAGCTTACCCAACGTCCCTTCATTGCTGAAATGCTCCATCCCAGGCGACAACCTAATGAATCTCCTTTGCATTCCCCCCAGTGCAATCACATCCTTACCGTAGTGTGGTGACCAGAAGTGCACACAGTATTCCAGCTGTGGCCATACCAAAGTTCTGTGCAGCTCTAAAATGACCTCTCTGCTCTTATAATCTATGCTACGGCTAAAAGGCACGTGTCCCTTATGCCTTCTTAACTATACTATTAACCCATCCTGCCATCTTCAGGGATTTGTGGACAAGCATCCAAGATCCATCTTTTCCTTTGAACTCGTCAGTGTCTGACCATTAATTGAGTTCTCACTTGTTTCGTTTCTTCTTCCAAAGTGCATCACCTCACATTAATCAGGGTTAAATTCCATCAGCCAACGATCTGCCCATCTACCAATCCATTTATATTCTCCTGTATCTTAACATCATCTTCCTCATTGTCAACTACCCACCCAATCGTTATGTCATCCACAAACTTATTTATCATACTGTATATACTTTTATCTACATACTTTATGAATATTGCAAACAATAGGGGACCCAGCACTGATCCCTGTGGTACTCCAAGGCACAACGGGCTCAGTCAGACAAACAACCTTCTACCATCACTCTGTCTGTCCTATCACTAAGCTAATTTTGAATCCATCTTGCCAAGTTAAACTAGATCCCCTGAGTATTTACTATCTTTATCTGTCTCCCATGTGGGACATTGTCAAAGGCCTTGCATTTTTTGTAATCCATTAAACTACATCAACTGCCCTACCCTCATCTATACACTTCATCATCTCCTTGAAAAGTTCCACCAGACTTGTTAGGCATAACTTCCTTCTGACAAAGCCGACTATCCCTGATCAAATCTTACCTCTCTAAATGGAGATTAATTTTCTCCTTCACTATTTTCTCCAATAGTTTCCCTACCACTGATATTAGACTCACAGTTTTATAGTTACCTGGTCTGTCCCCACCATTCCTCCTGTAAAGTGGAACCACTTTAGCTGTCGCGCAGTCCTCTGGCACCTCGTCTATGGTCAGAGATGATGTAAAAATTTGGCTCAGGGCCCCTGTAAATTCCCCCCACGTCTCCCACAACAGCCTGGGATACAACTCATCCAGATCTGGGATTTGTCCACTTTTAAACCCGCCTAAACCTCTAATACCTCCTCGCCTCTAAAATGAATCTGTTTAGGAAATTCATAGCACATCTTCTCAACTTATGTACTTGCATCCTCCTCCTCCTGAGTAAAGGCAGATGCAAAGTACACACTTAATGCTCTACCAGTGTCTTCCAGCTTCATGCACGGATTGCCCCTTGGGCCCTAATAGACCCTACATTTTCCCTGGTTACTCTCTTCCCTTTAGTATACTTGTAGAATATCTTTGGTTCTCCCTACTCCTACTGGCCAGCATTTTCTCATGACCCCTTTTTGCTGTCCTAATTGTTTTCTTGAGATCCCCCCTGCAGTTCCTAAACATTTCTTGGACTTCCATTGTTTTGTGCCTATTATATGTCTCTCTTTTCCTTTTATGCAGTCCTGAATATTGCTAGACATCAATGGTTCTCTGGGTTTGTTGGTCCTATATTTCACCTTAAGCGAAACATGTTTGACCAATACTCACCTCAGTAGGTTTTTGAATACCTCCCACTATTCTGCTATTTACCTTCAAATAGCTGTTCCAGAATATTTTGGCCAGATTCTGCCTTACTTTAATAAAATCTGCCTTACCCCATTCATAGAGTCATAGAGTTGCACAGCACAGAAACAGATCCTTCGGTCCAATTCATCCATGCCAACAAATTAAATTAATCTAGTCCTATTTGCCAGCATTTGGCCCAAATCCATCTAAACCCTTCCTGTTCATGTACCCATCTCGATGTCTGTTCTAATTGCACTAGCCTCAACCACTTCCTCTGGCAGATCATTCATGCACCACCCTCTTTTATTTTCTATTCATTTTTTGTAGGATATGGGCGTTGCTGGCTGGCCAGCATTTCTTGCCCATCTCTAGTTGCCCTTGAAAAGGTGGTGGTGAGCTGCCTTCTGGAACCACTGCAGTCCTCCTGCTGTGGGTTGACCCACAATGCTATTAGGGAGGGAATTCCAGGATTCTGACCCAGTGACAGTGAAGGAATGGTGATATATTTCCAAGTCAGGATGGAGAGTGGCTTGGAGGGGAACTTGGAGGTGATGGTGTTCCCATATATCTGCTGCTCTTGCCATTCTAGATGGAAGTGGTCATGGGTTTGGAAGGTGCTGTCTGAGGATCTTTGGTGAATTCCTGCAATGCATTTTATGGATAGTACACACCGCTACTACTGAGCGTCGATGGTGGAGGGAATGAATGCTTGTAGATGTCGTGCCAATCAAGCGGGCTGCTTTGTCCTTGATGGTGTCAAGCTTCTTGAGTGTTATTGAGGCTGCAATCATCCAGGCAAGTGGGGTGTATTCAATCACATTCCTGACTTGTACCTTGTAGATGGTGGAAGGCTTTGAGGAGTCAGGAGATAAGTTACTCACTGCAGTATTCCCAGCTTCTGGCCTGCTCTTGTAGCCAGTGTCTAATGTGGTGAGTCCAGTTGAGTTTCTGGTCAATGGCAACCCCCAGGATGTTGATAATGGGGAATTCAATGATGGCAACACCACTGAACGTCAAGGGGTGGTGGTTAGATTGTCTCTTATTGGTGATAGTCACAGCCTGGCATTTGTGTGGTGCACATGTCACGTTCCACTTGTCAGCCCAAGCCTGGATATTGTCCAGATCTTGTTGCATGTGAACATGGACTGCTTCAGTATCTGAGGAGTCACGAATGGTGCTGAACGTTGTGCAATTATCAGCGAACATCCCCACTTCTAACTTTATGATGGAGGCAAGGTCATTGATGAAGCAGCTGAAGATGGTTGGGCCTAGGACACTACCCTGAGGAACTCCTGCAGAGATGTCCTGGAGCTGACATCTTTTGTGGACCATCTTTCATCTTTTCCGTTACAAACCAAAATGTATGGTGTTGTGGTCACTATCACTAAAATGCTTCCCCCGCTGTCACCTTGACCACACGCCCAGCTTCATTCCTCAGAGTTAGGTGCAGCATTGCACCACCCCTTTTACAACTACCTGCACGTTGACATAAAAAGTTGTCCTGTAAAAATTTCAAGAAATCTGCCCTCTAAATCCATTGCACTCTGATAATTCAAATTAATAATTAGATAGTTGCCTTTGTGACTTGACTACGTATCTGCTCCTCAATTATTCATTGACTGTTTGGGGGCCTATAATACATTTGTTTAATTCTCTATTCGTTCATGGGATGAGGATGTCGATGGCTAGGCAGCATTTATTGCCCATCCCTAATTGAAGTTAGGAATCAACCACATTGCTGTGAGCCTGGAGTCACATAAGGACCAGACCAAGTGAGGATGGCAGTTTCCTTCCCTGAAGGAACCAGATGGGGTTTTTCCCGACAATTGACAACGGATTCACAGTCATCATTAGACTCTTAATTCCAGATGTTTACTGAATTCAAATTCCACCATCTGCAGTGGCAGGATTTAAACCCAGGTCTCCAGAACATTATCTGGGTCTCTGGATTAACAGTCCAGTGATAATACCACCAGGCCATCGCCTCCCACTGATAACGTGACTGCCTCCTTTTTATTCCCACAAAATCTCATTTGACGACCCTTCCAAGATTTTGCCCTTCCTTACTGCAGTGACTAACTCCCTAACTAATAATGCGACACCATCTCTACTTTTGCACCATCCCCTGTTCTGCCTGAAGATCATATATCCTGGAATGTTAAGTTGTCAGTCATGTCCCTCCCCAACCATTACTCTGTGACGGCAATTTATGTGTCAATCCATGCCCTTAACTCATCTGTTTTACCACTAATCCTCCTGGTATTGAAGTAGAGGCCATCTGCCTTGTTTTACTTTCGAGACACCACATGGCTTAACCCGCTGTACCTTGATTCCTTTTCTAATTTATTGTATGTTGCTACGACCCCTGCCCCTGCTGAATTGGTATAATTTCTACAGGGCTGTCTTGAGGTGCTGTGGTAGTTTCCCTTCAAGTACTCCAAATCTATTGGCTTTCCTCTATTCACCAGGAATATTACTTCATTAAAAACTCTAATAAGTCTGCTTTATATGCTCATGGCTCAGGTATTAATTCAGATGATTACTTCCTTTGAAGTTCTACATTTTCAGAACTAGAGGTTCAGCTCAGTGTGTTTATTGGGAGGAGACTGTCATTCTTTTTCCAAATGGATCACCTTTTCACATGTAGAGCTTCAATTCGAGTGATGCATTTTAAAAGTGTTTTTCCGTAGGCCTTTCAACTGTCCTCTGTTGTAGGTGTTTTAACTTTTGTACCAAGAATGCAAGCTTTAGTTGATTTCAATGTAAAATGGGATTTCACCAAGAAACAGGATCTGTGTTGTTCTCCGCAACTGTTTCTTCAGTGTTGTAAATGTCAGAAATGCAAGAAGCAGTGAATTGGAAAATACAAATTAGCAGTTGAGCACTATGTCAGCTTCCCAACTCCAAAAATTAACTCCAACTTTACACAACAAAAATCTGGATGTGGCTAAATTCCAAAATTATCTTAAATGCCATTTTACCCTAAGCTAATAAGAGCTCCATTAATACTGTTTAAGGTTCATGTAGTTGTCCTGATTGTGAAATTCATCATGCAGTCTGGATACGCAGCAATTGTGTAACTTTGAATTACCTAACACTGAACAAACTAAATAACCTATCTGGTGTTAAAGATTAATTAGAATTTAAAAATGACCAGATTAAACTGTGCCGAAGAAAATAAATTAGAGCATTGGAGCAACCAGAAATTCAACGAAAATGGAAGAGATAAGTGTCCTCAACCTCCACTTTAACAAGATGAAAATCACACAGCAGCAACTACACCATTGTGATTGTGACTTTTGCAAAAGTTGGACAGACATCAGACAGGCACCAAGAGTTACAGACAGTTGTGAAAGGGAGAATGCAGAACTGGTCAGCTAGAAGATTATTCATATTCATATTCATATTCCTCCTAGCCCCTGAATAAATATCTATTAAAAACATTAAAGACTAGATATGGCCTTATGTGGTCTGTTCACAGATTACTAGTTAGAACACATAACATCAAATGCTAATGGGCAGAACATGCACTGTATGCACTTAGCCCACTTGTGTTTCAGAATTGCTTTGGGGTTCTGCAACCAATATAGAATAACAAATTGTCACATTATAAATAGACTCACAGATAAACCAGAAAACTAGATGGATGCTTTGGCCATCCATTTTCGCAATGAACTGGAAAGAGTTTCAGCTGCTTTGAGATTTGGAACAAGACAATAAGTTTCATTTTCAGCCCACTGTAATTACTGTCCTACTGGTTAAACACCATGAAAATCCACCTTTGTATAATTCAAAGTCTTGGTCGAAAAGTATCCAATGAAGTCATAACTTCGGACAGTCTTTCTTGTTTTCAATACGTCAGGGTGATTTTTACCGATTGGGTAGATAGCCAGATGCTGGGTGAAAATACGTCACCAACATACAGGGTTGGCTGGCAAGCCTTCCACCTGAACATTACAGCTGGCAGTGCGTCATTAAGTGGTTGCCACTAGGGTTGACACATTACTCAGGATGGCAAACCCCTTGTATACTGGCACCCTCTTCCCTGCAAAGCTACTCAGGAAAAGTTACTGAGAATTTCAAGGAAAAAGACTCTATGGAAGGTTCATTTCCTCTCTCTTCTTCTTCGTCAAAATTTCAGTATTTGAACACTCTCTGCTGGTTTGGACTATCCAGATACTGCAGTCAGAGCTCTTAAAGAACTCAACCCAGCACCACTTTGTTCAAGAGAAAAGATAAATTTTCCATTTATATCTTTAAACTGCTTTGAAGCCCAATAAATATTCAATTGGTTGGCTCCCCAGTTACTGCTGAGGAGGATCTCCTGAGGCATTCATGCAGAGCAGTCTAAGTAGGATACTTTCACTCTGTAAATATTGAGTGGATACTAATACAAAGGGAAAATGACTTCTACGGTGTCTTACTTTAAAGTGACTAGCCTTTATCATCTCCTTGTCATCTTCATAAAATAGAATTTCAGGAATTTTCTATGAAATCAATGTCCTATGATGAAAAGTGTAAGTTTTGCAGAAATGATTAATAGTAGCAGCAATGTCTTGATGGAACAACCAAAGTACTGGATTACTGTAAAAATATAATAAAGTGAACAAAGTATTACGTTGCATCATTCCCAGCTGCAGCAATTAAAATGACAGTCTGAATAGTGTTTAAGTTTCATTTGGGGGTGGACCTATATGTTGTGGAATTCTTATGGACAAATCCTACTGGAGACCATTCACAGGAAATTTGGCCATGCTGCCACTTACATAGTTGTGGGAAAATGGACCAAAGATCTCAGTCATGCTGATATAACCCCATTGAAAACAGGCAGAGTGAGCAACTGAGATAACAAGGTGTAGAGCTGGATGAACACAGCAGGCCAAGCAGCATCAGAGGAGCAGGTTGAGCATTAAAGGGGATTGGCAATTTGGTGGGAGGATAATATTGGTGGAATTTTAGACCAACAAATTTTAAGACAATATGATTTACTAGTGAATTTTACTTCTACAAAAACTTGGAAAAGTAAACAGTAAAAGTCGAATCTTCAATTTTTCAATTTGTGTGTGAAGCATGGTAACTACTGTACCCAGTAAGCATATGGGGTAATTTCTAAATCAGATCTAAAACAGTTTGTTGCTGTGTCATTTGTACAATGCACTGCCCTAAGTGACAAATGCTGATGCAATCTGCAAACATGTTCCATCACCCATCTGATTGTCCAGTCAATATGCAGATTAAAATCACCTATAACAACTGCAGTCACCTTCTTACTCCATTATTTCCTGATTTATACTTTGTCCTACAGTGAAGCAACTTTTCAAGGGTTTGTGAGTGACTCCTATCTGTGATTTCTTTCCCCTGCTATTACTTATTTCCACATAGATTCCACAAGTAGGAGAGTGCAGGACTGGATGACACAGCCTCACAGTGAAGGGAAAACCCATTAGAATTGTGCAGAGGGGAAATTTCTTCAGTCAGAGGGCAGTGAATCTGTGAAACTCATTGCCGAAGAGGTCAACTGGAGGTCCAATCATTAAGTGTCTTTAAGACAGAGATAGATAAGTTCTTGATTAGTAAGGCGATCAAGGGTTATGGGAAGAAGGCAGAAGAATGGGGTCAAGAAACATATGAGCCATGATCGAATGGCAGAGCAGACTCAATGGGCCTAATGGCCTAACCCTATGATCTTATGATCTACTACAGCTTGTATCTACTACCCTAATTATATAATTCATTGGTCCTAGCTTGGATCAAATGAAGCCTATCCCAATGCAACAACCGTCTTCCCAAATACTGTTGCCAGTGCCCCACTTCTCCCACACCATTCTTTGAGCCACGCATTTGCTTCTTTAATCTTAATTACTCTATGCAATTTGCACATGTATCAGTTAGCATTCCCAAGATTATTACTTTTGCTATTTTGTGTTATAATTTAGCTCTCAGTAGAACATCTTTCCTAGTCTTATTTATGTTGTTGGAACCTATGTGGACCATGACAACTGGATCCTTCTCCTCCCACCCCAAGTTCATCTCCAGCCCCGAAGAAACATCCTTAACAAAAACTGAAATTGCTGGCAAAACTCAGCAAATCTGGCAACATCTTTGGGAAGAAAGGAAGAGTTAATGTTTTGAGTCTGGTGACTCTTCACCAGAAACTTACTGAACATTAGCACCGCATCAGTAACACAGACTTTGGGACTGTCCCTCTGCTGCAGAGAATAGTAACTGTTCCCTTAACTCTGCTATCCCCTATTACTATTCATTTCTCTTCTCTCCCCCCATTTGATGTTTGGGCAGTATGCTCATTCCCACTGCAGCATATGTCCTAAACACACCAGGGGCAAGACCTATAGTTAGGCTTTGATTAGTAGGGGATCAACGGTTACAAGAGCAGGCAGGAGAATGGGGTTGAGAAATATATCAGACATGATTGAATGGCTGAGCAAACATGATCAGCCAAATGGCCTAATTCCACTCCTACATCTTGTCTTATCAGATACCTGTTTTCATGTGATGTCATACTTTTGTTGTCATATAGAAACGGGTTGAAGGGGCTCTCTCCCACTATGTTTTACTGCTGCTGCTGCTGCCACCTCACACAGGTTCATTTGCCCATTCTGCTTCACAGTGACACTGACTTAGTACACACTCTTGCCAGTCTGCTTCATAATGATGCCAATTTCCTGCACACTCCTTTAGGTCTCAATTAACAAATTGAGTGCCAATCAAGGCCAACAGCTTGAAATGTTATTTTAATTCAGATTAGTGTCGACAATTTTTTATAATTTCAAGGCACCATTATCGAGAATAGCTTTCAGTTTCAGAATTGAATCTGATTCCACATGGGATTTGAACTTGAGTCCCTGGAACATTTTTCTGTCTCCTGCTGAGCTTCTAAGGATGCCTACCCTGAAGAAGTTACCCTCCTCCCTCCGGACAAACCTCAGAGAATCTCTCTCCCACTGTAACTCTCTCATAACCTCTTCGGCCTTGAAACTGCTCGACCACGTCCTGAAGCAAACCAGGTACAAAGCATTTCTGATGAAGGGTTTAGGCCCGAAACGTCAAGTTTTCCTGCTCCTATGATACTGCTTGACCTGCTGTGTTCATCCAGCCCCATGCTTGTTATCTCGGATTCTCCAGCATCTGCAGTACCTTTTATCTCTGATACTAAAGGAGAAAGTTGTGTGGAAGGCTTTCTCTAAGCCGTGGCCCATGCATTTACATCAGCCTTGCAGCAAGTTGTGAGGAAGCGGAGTTACACTTCAGGTCACAGCTGATCAGAACTGTCATGACTTCTGCTAGCTAAATGTTGCATAGTACCAGCAGATGTCCTTACAGCAGATGGCACAAAAATGTATTTGCTGTCTTCTGACACACATCATTTGAAGACAATTTCTCTCTGGAATGCTAGATTGATATGCCACCACTTACTGAAATAGCTGACTGCAATATTGCCAATGAGGCATAACTGCTTCCTAAGCATACTGACATGAATTAGTTCATGTAATGCAACTGAAAGCAGCATATACTACGATTGGCTGCTTGTTAGATAGTATCAACACTTCAGTTGTCAGAAATTCTTATGATAGTGTTTCTGGTGAGGCATTGCTGTCACAACTTCCTTTTGGAAAATGGATCCTTCATTTCCAAAAGGCATTTGATAAGATGCCACACAAAAGGCTGCTGCATAAGATGAGAATCATAGAATCCCTACAGTGTGGAAACAGGCCCTTCAGCCCAACAAGTCCACACCGACCCTTGGTGCATCCCACCCAGTCCCATTCCCCTATAACTTACCTAATCTACACATCCCTGAACACTATGGACAATTTAGCATGGCCAATCCACCTAACCTGCACATCTTTGGACTGTGGGAGGAAACCGGAGCACCCAGAGAATGTGCAAATTCCACACAGACAGTCACCTGAGGGTGTAATTGAACCCAGGTCCCTGGTGCTATGAGGCAGCAGTGGTAACCACCGAGCCACCTCAGAAGGGTCACTGGCCCAGAACATTAACTCTGTTTTTTCCTTTACAGATGCTGCCAGACCTGCTGTGCTTTTCCAGCAACTTTATTTTTGTTCATTTTTGCCTTAATTGCTAACATGGTGGGGTCGTCTCCCGCCTGGGGCAGAATAAATGCATCTTCTCCAACGGGCCTCTGAGTGCCAAGGACCCAGGGCATTTCTTCCTCAGCCAGCTGTAGAGACATGGCAGTGATATGCTCACCAGCAAGTGCTCCTGAACCTAAGCTATTAAAATTACCCAGAGCAGTGTGGGTATCTAGGCTGGTGTGGGATGCAGGAGGCAGGCTTTCTGATGCTTCCTCTGAGGTGTCCCAGCTCTCTGCCTCAGACCTGGAAGTGACAATATCATGTGGGATGATCCTCTTGACTGCTGCCGCTGTGGGCATTGGTACGTGCGAGACACAGAAGAGAGACTATCATGACTAAGCAGCAAAGGTTGTAATGTATGTATGAAATGCAACTTCAGGGTATTAAGGGACTAGCACAGAACTGTACAAAGCTTTTTATTATTGCAAGATAAAGGTGCACGGCATTACGGGCAGTGTAATGGCATGGGTAGAGGATTGGTTAACTAACAGGAAGCAAAGTGTGGGTATATATGAATGCTTTTCTGGTTGGCGATCAGTGACTAGTGCTGCACTTCAGGGATCAGTGTTGGGATCACAATTGTTTACAATTTATACAGATGATTCGGAGTTGGGGACCACATGTAGTGTGTCAAAGTTTGCGGATGACTCTAAGGTGAGCAGTAGACTGAGGTGTGCAGAGGACTCTAAAAATTTGCAGAGGGATATAGATAGTTTAAGGGAGTGGGCAAAGGTCTGGCAGATGCAGTACAATGCTGATAAATGTGAAGTCATCCATTTTACTCAGAATAAGTAAAAAGGACTATTATTTGAACGGTAAAAAACTGCAGCATACTGCTATGCAGACCAACCTGAGTGTCCTTGTGCATTAATCGCAGAGGGTTGGTTTGCAGGTGCAACAGGTAATTAAGAAGGCAAATGGAATTTTGTCCTTCATTGCCAGAGGGATTGAGTTTAAAAGCAGGGAGGTTATGTTGTATCTGTGTAGGGTGCGGGTGAGGCCACACCTGGAGTACTGCGTGCAGTTTTGGTCTCATTACTTGAGAAAGGATATACTGGCACTGGGAGGGGGTGCAGAGGAGATTCAGTAGGTTGATTCCACAGTTGAGGGGGTTGGCTTATGAGGACAGACTGAGTAGACTGGGATTATACTCATTGGAATTTAAAAGAGTGGATGGGGGGGATCTTATAGAAATATATAAAATTATGAAGGGAATAGAATTAGGACTGAAATGAGGAGGAACTTCTTCACCCAAAGGGTTATGAATCTGTGGAATTCCCTGCCCAGTGAAGTAGTTGAGGCTTCTTCATTGAATGTCTTTAAAGCTAAAATAGATAACTTTTTGAACAGTAAAGGAATTAAGGGTTATGGTGAGAGGGTGAGTAAATGGAGCTGACAACACAAAAAGATCAGCCATGATCTTATTAAGTGGCAGACCAGGCCTGAGAGGCCAGATGGCCTACTCCTGGTCCTGGTTCTTATGTTCTTATTGACACTAATTGCACGTCTAAGTGAAATGTTGTCCCCTCTATCTGCAGAAGTAGATGTGTGAAAACAGACATTAGACACGGGGCACTTAATGTGAACACTGATGTGACTGTCATCTCTCTATAGCATTTCAACTCGGATACCCAGCAAATGAAACAGAGTTGGAGCCAAAACTTTATATACTCACAAGTTTTGTTACTTACAGAGACAATGTACATTGCATAACATGCACCAACAACTAGAGTTTCAGACTGTTGCTGTATATATGAGTACAACTAAGTCCCTAATTAATGCTCATCATTTCAAAACAACTTAACATACAATTTAAGATAACAAGCATGGGGCTGGATGAACACAGCAGGTCAAGCAGCATCATAGGAGCAGGAAAACTTGACGTTTCGGGCCTAAACCCTTCATCAGAAATGGGGGAGGGGAAGAGGGTTCTGAAATAAATAGGGAGAGAGGGGGAGGCGGATAGAGGATGGATAGAGGAGAGGATAGGTGGAGAGGAGGCAGACAAGTCGAAGAGGCGGGGATGGAGCCAGTAAAGGTGAGTGTAGGTAGGGGGGTAGGGAGGAG
>JAHRHZ010000012.1:74394426-74412594 GCA_024137785.1 Ginglymostoma cirratum | reverse complement strand
CCCGCCTCTTCGACTTGTCTGCCTCCTCTCCACCTATCCTCTCCTCTATCCATCCTCTATCCGCCTCCCCCTCTCTCCCTATTTATTTCAGAACCCTCTTCCCCTCCCCCATTTCTGATGAAGGGTTTAGGCCCGAAACGTCAAGTTTTCCTGCTCCTATGATGCTGCTTGACCTGCTGTGTTCATCCAGCCCCATGCTTGTTATCTCGGATTCTCCAGCATCTGCAGTACCTTTTATCTCTTAACATACAATTTATTTGGTAATCATTTTCTTCCTACATTCAGACAGGACAATTCCTGCTGATACAAAGTTAAGTGGGAATGTAAGCTGTGAGGAGGACATAAAAATGTTCTGAAGAGATATGTTCAATTTGAGTAAACTAGCACATTAAGCATAATATGGGGAAGTGTGATGTTATTCACTGTGGTCATAAAAATAGAAGAATGTTTTTTAAAATTGTGAAACCTCAAAATGTTAACATTCAGTGGATTTCAGACATACCCATATGAGGAACATAGAATGTTAGCATGCAGTCTAAGAAAGGATATACTTGCAGTGGAGACAGTACAGGAAAGGTTCACTAGCCTTGTTCCTGGGACAAGAGGTTTAATGGCGAAAGGCTGAGTAAATTAGGCGTTTGGAAAAATGAGAGGTGATTTCATTGAAACATGCACTATTCTGAAGATGCTTAACAGTGTAGGCACTGAGAGGTTGTTTCCCCTGGCTGGAGAATATAGAATACAAACACAATTTCAGAGTAAGTGGTTGATTATTTAAGACTAAAATGAGGAGGCATTCCCTCACTCAAATGATTGTGATTTTTTTTGATGTTATAATCCAGATAGTTGCAGTTGGCCCATCATTGATAATATTTAACCCTGACATAAATATATTTTTGGTAATTTGGGGAAACATGGGGAGTGGTCGGGGAAATGGAGTTGATGCAGAAGATTAGCCATAATTATATTGAGTGGAGAACAGGCTTGACAGGCCATATGACATGCTCCTATTCCTCTTTCTTACATTCTTATCTTCCTATTCCTCTTTCTTATGTTCTTATCTTCTAATTCTTGTTGTTTGATTCATTTCTGAAAATACTGTTGTTGGAAGAAAATATATAATTTAACTTAACTGGCATTCTTGAGTTTTAAGTGTCAACAGGATAAAAATTAAAATAATTGGCCAAAATACATTTACACTGATATTTTTATGAACTTTTCATAACTTCCAAGATAAATGTTACCAACTAGTAACTGCAGTTACATACATTTAAAATAGTCATCCTGCATGGTGGGTAAATTATATATTGCCAGAGTAGGAATGGTGTGTAGAATGGATATAACCCAAGTACATATTTATATGAAGTAGTTACCTGTTTGGAGTACTCTATTTAACCATTACTTGTTCCCCTAAAGAAAATGCAAGAGGATACAAACTCAATTTATTTCCAGCAAGCTCATACTCTCCCAAGTCTCCACATATAGTCACCAGCTTGCTGTCCCAAAACAAACAGTAATAGACAAACAATCACAGTAACATTTTTCATGGCTATCCAGATGTCTGAATGAATTTCTTGAACAATGTCTGATGCGTTGAGGTGGTTGATCTCAGTCAGCATGGCAGCAGGAATGTTACAATGGTTCTTAACTATACTCATGAGGAGATCAAGTTCACCAGGTTACTGTTCCTGACTGGTATGTGGATGTCAGGTAAGAAATGTTTTTGGATATTGCACAATATTTGAATTTGTCTATGATTCCCACGCCTATTTATATTGTACTATATATCAGCATGTCTGAGTTTAACAGACTAAATGACTGGTGCATTAGTCTGGAATAACACCTGCAAGAGAAGTGGGAATGCCATAAACCTGACAATGGGGAGATCACTTCTCACTGTGAACATAATAGTTCTTATTTCATAATCATTTTATTTTTAAGGAGCTAAGTTAAAGGACTGAGATTAATAGTGCAGATGCATCAATGTTGAAAGGAGTATTTTAAAACACAAGTTAAATGGGGAAGTCTAAAAATTAATGTTAACTACTTATTGCAGGTTTGTTTTTTAACTTCATAGAATCAAGCATGTCATATCCTGAAAGTATCCTCTACGGATCTTGAGAATAGAGAGGCAGGTGTGGGCATGATAGTTGACTGTCAGATTGATTTTCTGAGTTCTTTATGCTACCCAAAGTGGCCTCATTTGATGATCCTCCTAAGGTGTCATCCTTCGCACTGCTCAGCCACGGAAGTGTTATAGTGCAAAAGGAGGCCATTTGCTCTTCAAATGAGCATCAATACCTACTGCCAATCTCCTGCTTTCTTCCCCGTACATTAATTAAATAACACTTCCCTCTTGAATACCTCAGTAGTTATAAACACAAGTGCACATCATTCATAACAATTTTTATGACAATAACATTCATAACTTGTTTGCAGGATGTGCATATCAAGGTATGTAATTTTTAAGAAGACATTTATTACTACTCAGTAACCTCCTGATTAGTAATAGTCATATTTGATGCAATTTTTATACGTCCACCAACTATGCTATCTTTCGTGAAGTTGCAAGCTTCACTCACACACAATGATTTGGTATTTCTAATTTTTCTCAATTTCTATTTGCAAAACTGAAAATCAATAGTGCTTAAATAGCTAGAACATAGAACATAGATCAGTACAGCACAGTACAGACCCTTCGGCCTACGATGTTGTGCTGAACTTTTACCCTAAACCTAAGGTCTATCTAACCTCCACCCTTATTTTATACTATCATCCATACGCCTATCTAATAGCCACTTAAATGCCCCTAATGAGGCCGACTCCACTACCCTCTCCGGCAATGCATTCCACGCCCCTACCACCCTCTGAGTAAAGAACCTACCTCTGTCTCCCTCATATCTACCTCCACTCACTTTAAAACTATGCCCCCTCGTATTAGCTACCTCCACCATAGGAAAAAGTCTCTGGCTGTCCACTACATCTATTCCTCTAATCATTTTGTACACCTGTATCAAGTCACCTCTCATCCTTCATCGTTCCAAAGAGAAAAGCCCTATCTCTCTAAACCTTTCCTTGTAAGACCTTCCCTCCATTCCAGGCAACATCCTGGTAAATCTCCTCTGCACCTTTTCCAACACTTCCACATCTCTCCTGCAATGAGGCGATAAGAACTGGACACAATACTTCAGATGTGGCCGAACCAGGGTTTTGTATAGCTTGAGCAGAACTTCATGGCTCTTGAACTCAATCCCTCTATTAACGAAAGCTAACACACCATACTCCTTCTTAACAACTCTATCCACCTGGGTGGCAGCTTTCAGGGAACTGTGGACATGAACCCTGCGATCCCTCTGCTCCTCCACACTGCCAAGAATCTTTCTGTTAACCCTGTATTCTGCTTTCAAATTTGTCCTTCCAAAATGAATCACCTCACACTTTTCAGGGTTAAACTCCATCTGCCACTTCTCAGCCCAGCTCTGCATCCTATCAATGTCCCTTTGTAACCTAGAACAGCCCTCCGCACTATCTACAACTCGACCCACCTTCATATCGTCCGTGAACTTACTAATCCACCCTTCCACTCCTACATCCAAATCACTTACAAAAATCACAAATAGAAGAGGACCCAGAACTGATCCTTGTGGTACACCACTCGTAACTGAGCACCATGTTGAATATTTTCCATCCACTGCCACCCTTTGTCTTCTAAGGGTCAGCCAATTCTGAATCCAATCTGCCGCATTCCCCCCATCCCATGCCTCCTTACTTTCTGCATGAGCCTACCATGGGGAACCTTATCAAATGTGTTACTTAAATCCATGTACACCACATCCACTGCTCTACATTCATCCACGTGTTTGGTCACCTCTTCAAAGAATTCAATAAGGTTTGTGTGTTATGATCTACCCCTCACAAATCCATGCTGACTATCACAGATCAAACTGTGCCTATCCAAGTGATCATAAATCCTATCTCTCAGAGCCCTTTCCAACAATTTGCCCACCAGTGAAGTAAGACTAACTGGTCTGTAATTTCCAGGGTTATCCCTATTCCTTTTTTGAACAAGGGAATGATGTTTGCCACTCTCCAATCTTCCAGTTCTATACCCATGGACAGTGGGGACAAATATATCGTCGCCAAAGGCCCTGCGATCTTTTCCCTCGCTTCCCACAGAACCCTTGGATAAATCCCATCAGGCCCGGGGGACTTATCTATCTTCAAGTTCCTCAAAATTCCTAGTACATCTTCCTTACTAACATGACCTCCTCGAGCCTACCAGCCTGTTTCACACTGTCCTTCCTTATAACTAGGTCCCTCTCAATTGTGAATACCGAAGAAAAGTATTTATTAAGGACTTCTCCTATCTCTTTAGGCTCCATGCACAAATTCCCTTTACAATCCTTGATCGGCCCTACCCTTTCTCTGGTCATTCTCTTATTCCTCACATACGTGTAAAAAGCCTTGGGGTTTTCCTTGATCCTATCTGCCAAGGTTTTCTCATGCCCCCTTATAGCTCTCCTAAGCCCTTTCTTCAGTTCCTTCCTGGCTAACTTGTATTCCTCTAGAGCCTTTTCCGATCTTTGTTTCCTAAACCTTATATAAGCATCCTTATTCCTCTTAACTAGTTGCTCGACCTCTCTTGAGAACCAAGGCTCCCTCACTTGGCCGCATCTTCCCTGCCTGCTAGGGACAAACATATCAAGCACACGCGGTATGCATTCCTTAAACAATCTCCACATTTCAATAGTGCTCTTGCCTGACAGCATCTGTTTCCAATTTATGTTATCCAGTTCTTGCCTAACAGAATTGTAATTACCCTTCCCCCAGTTATAAACCTTACCCTGCTGAATGTACTTATCCTTTTCCATGACTGTTGTAAAAGTAACTAGAGTTATGATCGCTACCACCAAAATGCTCTCCTACCAAAAAGTCTAACACTTGGCCCAGATCATTGCCAAGCACCAAATTCAAAGTGGCTTCTCCTCATGTTGGTCTATCTACATACTGTGTCAGGAATCCTTCCTGAACACACTGGACAAAATCCGCTCCATCTAAACTATTACAACTAAAAAGTTTCCAATCAATATTTGGAAAGTTGAAGTCACCCATGACTACAACCCTGTGACATCTGCACCTTTCCAGTATCTGCTTCCCAATCTGCTCCTCCACTTCTCTGCAACTGTTAGGGGGGCTGTAAAAAACCCCCCAACAAAGTGACTGTTCCTTTCTTGTTCTGGACCTCAACCCAAACTGACTCTGTGGACATATCATTCTCGAACTGCCCTTCAGTAGCTGCTATACTAGCCCTGACTAGCAATGCTACTTCCCCGCCTCTTTTACCACCCTCCCTATTTCTTTTAAAGCATCCAAATCCTGGAACTTCCAACAACCATTCCTGTACCTGAATTACCCAAATTTCTGTAATGGCCACAACATCGTAGTTCCAAGTAATGACCCTTGCTCTAAGTTCATCTGCCTTATTTCTGATACTTCTAGCATTGAAGTATACACACTTTAAACCGTCCCTGTGTCCCCAGTTGCTTTCCATCGACCGCATTTCTTTATTAACAACCTCACTCCCTGTTGTATCTGTTGGAAAGCTGAATACCTCATCCTCTGAATTACAAATCCGGTTCCCCACCCCCTGCCAATCTAGTTTAAACCATCCCGTATAGCTCGAGCAAACCTCCCTCCCAAGACATTTGTGCCCTTCCGGTTCAGGTGCAACCCGTCTGTACTGTACAGGTCTCACCTTCCCCAGAATGTGCTCCAATCATCCACATAATGGAAGCCCACTCTCCTACACCAGCCCTGTAGCCACGTGTTTAGCTGCACTCTCTCCCTATTTCTTACCTCGTTATCACTTGGCACTGGTAGTAATCCAGAGATAGCTATCCTGGTTGTCCTGGGCTTCAGCTTCCAATCTAACTCCCTGTACTCATTTTTCACATTCTCAGTCCTTTTTCTACCTCTGTCATTGGTATTGATGTGTACCATGACTGCTGGTTGCTCACCCTCCCCCTTGAGGATCTTGAAAACACAATCCAAGACGTCACGGACCCTGGCACCTGGGAGGCAACATATCATCCGTTCGTTTCATTTGCATTCACAGAACCACCTGCCTGTGCCTCTAACTATTGAATCCCCTACTACAATTGCTCTCCTATTCTCCCCCCTTCCCTTCTGAGCCACAGAGCCAGACCCTGTAGCAGAGACCCGGTCCTTGTGGCTTACCCCTGGTAGGTCGTCCCCCCAACAGTATCCAAAACAGTATACTGTTGAGGGGAACGACCATGGGGGATCGCTGCACTGACTGTTTCCTTCCCTTCCCTTTCCTTAATGTCACCCAACTGCCTTCGTTATTAGGGGTAACTATGTCCCTGTAGCTCATTTCTATCACCACCTCGGCCTCCCGAATGATCCTGCGTTCATCCAGCTCCAGCTCCAGTTCCCTAACGTGGTCTTTGAGAAGCTGGAGCTGGGTGCACTTCCCACAGGTGAAGTCAGCAGAGTCACTGCTGTTGACTCTTACCTCCCACATCTGCAGGAGGAACATTGCACTGCCCTGACTGCCATCCCTTCTAAATTTAAACTTCCCCAAAAGATTTGTAAAAAGTAGAGAATAACTTACTTACCCTTTTATTCTTAGGTTAGAGGAGTTGGAAGGGTGGGAGACACCACTCTTGTGGTGTCTCGGGTTTAGATTCCGCCCAAATTGTATTTCCCAGGGGTCCTCTCGCTCCCAGTCTCCTCCACCTACGCCACCAGAAATGAAGGCCCCAAAGCACTATAACTGTAAGTTATTATACTCACTGCTTACCTTTCCAGCAGTTCCCTCGCACTCTCTCCCGGCTCAGAGGAAATCGTTGTGCTTATTGACCCTCCACACAGAGTTTTTTTTTGATTAGAGGTGGAGGGTGGGTGGGAGACACTACACGTATAGTGTTTTGGGTTTAGCCAATGCCAGAATATATGATGTTACCTTCCCAGCAATCCCCTTGCGCTCTCACCCGACTCCCGCCACTGAACAAATAGTTGTAGAGTGTATTCATTGGTACATGGCATAAATAGTGCAAAAATGTTATCAAATTCAGCAAAAACAAATAACGAGCAACACTTCAAAATCACTGCCTTGTGTTTTGATTGTGGGTCAAATTAACTTCTGATAGAAGTCAAAACATTTGACAGATGTAACATTTTAACAGTTAACTTCCAATATTTTCTGATGGAACCTCATTTTTCCTTTATTCTTTCATGGGACGTGGGTGTCAATAGCAAAGCCTGGATCTGTGGCATCCTCTATTGCCCTTGAAATGGGTGGCTTGCCAGGTTATTTCACAAGGTAGTTAAGAATCAACCACAACCGCACTGCTGTGGTGTGGAGTCACGTGTATAGCAGACCAAACAAGGATGGCAAGTTTCCTTCTGTAAAGGAGATGAATGAACCAGATGGTTTTTAACAATGATCAATGTCAATTTTTGCTATTATATTTCATTTGCTTTATGTTCCATATAAACTCATCTTTTAATTTCTAGTCCCATGTTCTCCTCTCTGAACTACATGTCAGAATCCCAACTGGTGAAAATTTAATTTGAATCTGGCATTAGCAAACTGCCCCATGAGGATGTTGGTCCTGTTTCTGTTCAAATGTAACCCAGTCAACTAGTGCAGGTCCTACCTCCGTGAAATGGTTCCAATACCTCAAGAAACTAAGCCCCCTGTCTTGCATCATCTCTCCAGCTATGCATTCATTTGCCCTATCCTTCTATTCCTATATTCACTACAGCATAGCACTGGGAATAATCCAGAGATAACTACCTTTGAAGTAAATTTCCTATCTATCTCCCTAAAATTTGCTTGCAGGACCCTATTTCTTTTTCTTCTTATCTCATTGGTCCCCACATGGACCACAACCTCTAGCTCCCCATTCAGAATATTCTGCAGCCATTCCATGACATCCTTGGGCCTGGAGGCATTACAGCATCCTGCAGTCACACCCAGCTGCAAAAGCCTGCTTACTCTCTTTGCTATCAAAACCCCTACCACTATTGCCCTTCCACATCTCTTCTTTCCCTACCCTGTCAGAACAGCTGAACCACCCACAGTACCATGGCTCTGGCTCCGTAAAGGAACTGTCACTCTTACCTTTTTCCAAGGACAGAAAATGGTTTGCAAGCAATATGCACTTGGGAGATTCCCTCAGTAACTGCCTGGTCCCCTTCTTCTGTCTGGCAATCACCCATTTCCCCCGCCTGCCCTTCTTTAAACTGCAGGTGACTACATCCTGAAATGTGGTATCCACAAACTGCTTAATGTTGTGAATGCCCCAAGTACCAGTCAAGCTCCAAAATCCAAAGCTTGTGTTGGTACAGCCAAAGGTACCTCCTGCATATATGGTCATACAGACCATCAGGAGCATTTAGTATTTCCAACATTGTCCAAAATGTACAAATCTTGGGCCTGAGCTCCTCAGATATACCTTAAAATAGAAAATGGGTCCTTGCTTTGATTTTTACCCTTACTCCTCCTTAGGAGCATGAGTAGACAATTCAATCTTTTGAGCCTGCTCCACAATTTGACACAATCATGGCTGATCTCATTTCAGCCTCAATTCCACTTTCCTGCCCGCTTTCTATAACCCTTCAACCCATTACTAATTAAAAATCTATCTCTCTCCTCCTTAAATTTATTCAAGGTCTGATTTGTGAATTCTACAGGTACAAAGCCTTTGAGAGAAATGATTTCTCCTCATCTCTGTTTTAGATCTGCTATTTCTTGTCCTAAAACTATGACTGCTCATGACAGATTACCCCACATGAGGAAACATCCTCTGTATGTCTAGTTTGTCAATCCCCTTTAGCAATATTATATACCTCAATTAGATCTCCTCGCATTCTTCTAAACTCCAGAGAGAATAGGCCTAAACTGTTCAATAACTCTTCATAAGACAAGCCCCTCATCTCTGAAATCAATCTAGTGAACCTCTTCTGAACTGCCTCCAATACAATTCAACACCTCTGCAGGTAACGAGTCCAAAATTGTACTGTATACCCCAGATGCAGTCTCACTAATGCCTTGTACAGTTGCAGCAACACTTTGCTACTTTTATACTCTACTCCTTTAGCAATAAATGCTAGAATTCCATTTAATTAAAACAAAGAAGTGTGGATGCTGGAAAACTGAAACAAACACAGAAATTGCTGGACAAACTCAGTAGGTCTGACAGCATCTGTGGAGACAAAGCGCAGTTAAAGTTCAGAAGAAAGGTCACCAGACCCAAAACATTAACTCTGTTTTCTGTACACAGATGCTGCTGGACTTGCTGAGTTTGTCCACCAATTTCTGTCTTTGATCTAAAATTCCATTTGCCTTTCTTATTAGAGACCACACCTGCATTCATCCATGAGGACACCCAGATGCCTCTGTACTCAAGCACTCTCTAGTTTCTCTCCGTTTAGATAATAAATTCCCTTTTCCGCCCCTCCAACCAAAATTGATAATATCACACTTATTCACATTAAACTTCATCTGCCAAATTTTGGCCTATTCACCTAACCTATCCATATCCATTTGACAATTCCTTATGTTTTCATTGCAACTTACTCCCCCCAACCCCCTCCACCACCCCATTTAGTGCCATCTGCAAATGTGGCTATAGTACTTTTTGTCACTGCATCTAAGTCATTAATATATAATAAATAGTTGGGGCCTGAGGAAGGTATTGCATTTTGGTACAACAAACAGAGGCAAGACTTATACAGTTAATGGTAGGACATTGGGTAGAAATCTAGAACAGAGGAACCTAGGGGTTCAAGTATGTAATTCTGTGAGTTTTGTGTCACATATAGACAGGGTGGTTAAAAAGGCATCTAGCACGCTTGCTTTCATTGCTCAGTCCTTTGAGTATAGGAGCTGGGAAGTCATGTTGAGGTTGTACAGGAAATTGGTGAGGCCTCTTCTGGAATATTTTTTTTTCACAGAATCCCTACAGTGTGGAAACAGGCCCTTCGGCCCAACAAGTCCACACCGAACCTCAGAGCATCCCACCCAGACCCACCCCCCCCAACAACCCACCTAACCTACACCACCCTGAACACTACGGGCAATTTAGCATGGCCAATCCACCTAACCTGCACATCTTTGGACTGTGGGAGGAAACCGGAGCACCCGGAGGAAACCCACGCAGACACGGGGAGAATGTGCAAACTCCACACAGACAGACGCCCGAGGCTGGAATCGAACCCGGGTCCCTGGCGCTGTGAGGCAGCAGTGCTAACCACTTGTGTCCAGTTCTGGTCGCCTAGTTACAAGAAGCTTATTATTAAGCTAGAGAGCATTCAGGATTACCAGGATTTGCCAGATATGGAAGGTTTGAGTTACAAAAAAAGGCTGGATCGGCTGGCACCTTTTTCACTGGAGCATAGAAGGTTGAGAGGTGACCTTATAGAGGTTTATAAAATCATGAGGGATACAGATAGGGTTAATCATAGGTGTCTTTACCGTAGGATGGGGTTTTCATGACTAGAGGGCATATTTTTAAGCTGAGAGGAGAGAGATTTAAAAAAGATATGACAGGCTAATCTTTAATACAGAATGTGGTTCGTATGTGGTTCGCTTGTGGAATAGACTTCCTAAGGAAGTGGTGGATGTTGGCACAGCTACAATGTTTAACAAGCACTTTGATAAGTACTTGACTAGGAAAGGTTTGGAGGGATATGGGCCAGGAAGAAGCAGGTGGGAATGGTTTAGTTTGGGATTATATTCGGCATGGACTGGTTGGACAAAGGGTTTGTTTCTGTGCTGTATGACTGAACCCTGTGACTCCTCACTAGTTACAACTTGCCAACCTGAAAAAGGCCCATTTACTGTGTCTCTTTCTGTTTGCTGTTAGCCAATCCTCTATCCAAACTAATAAATTACCCCTAGCCCCATGGGATCTTATCTTGTGTATTAACCTTTCATATAGCACCTTATCAAGTGCCTTCTGGAAGTCCGGATATACTATGTATCTACTGATTGCCCATTATCCATATTGCTTGTTACATCTTCAAAGAATTCTAGCAATAAGACAAATATGACTTACTCTTCATAAAACATGTTGACTCTGTTGGGTTGTATTTTGACTTTCCAATTATCCTGTAATTACTTCCTTAATAATGGATTCTAACAATTTCCCAATGACACATGTTAAACTAACTGGTCGGTAATTTCCTACTTTCTGCCTCCGTCCCCTTTTGAATAAGTGTGTTATATTGGAATTTTTCCAATCCGCTGGAACCTTTCCTGCATCCAGGAAATTTTAGAATATTACAATGAATAGTACCACTTCCATTAAGACTGTAGGGTATAGTCCATCAGGCCCTCGGTAACCTGTCTACCTTCAATTCCAATAGTTTGCTTAGTACTTTTTCCCCAGTGATGATGATTATTCTAAGTTCCTCCCTTTCTATAACTTCTGCATTGCCTGTTATTATTGGGATGGTATTCTCCCATCATGAAAACTGAAGCAAAATATTGATTTAGTGACTCCACCATTTGTGTTCCCCTCTATTAACTCTCATAGTTTCATTGTCCAAGAGACCAACATCCACTTTAGCTGTTCTCTTCTCTTTTATATACTTACAGAAGCTTTTGCTATCTCTTTTTATGTTTTGCACTAGTTTTGTTTTCATTATCCAATTTTCCTCTTTTTATGGCTTTTTGGTAGCCTTTTGTTGATCTTTAAAAGTTTCCTAATCTTCCAGCCTGCCACTTGCGTTTGCAATATCAAATGTTTTAGCTTTTGTCCTTATATTATGTTTAACTTCCTTGATTAGCTATAGATATTTTAGCCTATTTTACCCCTCTTACAAACTTTCTTTCTTTCTGGAACATATTTTAGCTGGGAGCAAGTGAGTATATCTCCTTAAACATGTGCCACTGCTCATCAGCTGTCCTACCTTGTCTTCCCGTCCAGTCACTACAACAAGATCTGTGCTCATGCCTATGTAATTACCTTTGTTTAATCCAGAATGCTAGTGAGGGACTCCAGTTTCTTACCTTCCAACAGAAATTGAAGTTTTAGCATGGTATGATCTGTCTTTCCGGAGGATCTTTTACTATGTTTCCTCACGTCACCCATTCCACTCCTAATGAAATTCAATCTGACAGAGAGTCCAAAATTTCCTCAATAACTATCCCTAAAAGAGAAAGAAACTACAAGCTATTTGAATGTATTAGATGCAAAACTCAGTGATAGGCTAATATATTGGGCTTGAATTACTTAACTTGAGTTGTGCAATCAGAATATAAACTGAAAGAAGTGTCAAATTTATTATGCATGCGTACAATTATTTCTTTTTTATATTCTTTTAACCATGCAATTGAATAGAGCAATGCAAAGGCTCTAATAATGCAACAGAGGGACAGGTCAATTCTGACTGCTTTCATTATTGTGAATGGAACAGAACAATTTTCAGATAAAAATGTAAACAAAGACAAGGCAATTTCAAGGTAGTACTAGAGATGGAAAGAAGAGAAGAATTTGAAATTACACAAAAACAGAAAATGCTGGACAAGCTAAGCGGGTCTGTTGAAATTATACAACATCTTTTAAGACCTTATAACATCTCAACTGTTTTACATAACAATTAAGCACTTTTGAAATGTATTCACTGTCATAATTGAGTGAAATGAGGCAACTAATGGTCCCTGCCTTTGAACCAGGATGCTTGGGTTCAAGTCCCACCTGATCTAGAGGTGTGACATGACATCCTGAACAGGTTGATTCAAAAATGATCTATATGTGTGCGTGTATATATATATAGTATATAACACAGTGAAGGGATCTTGTGGCGCAGTGGTAGAGATGCTACGTCTGAGATAAGAGGTCCAGGTTCAAGTTCCACTGCTCCAGTTGAGTTTATTAGCATCTCTGAACAGGTTGACTAGAAAAAGATCTATATAGGTGATGTATATAATGAAGGGCTTCTGTGGCACAGTGGTACAAACCCTACCTCTTAGCCAGGAGACCCAGGTTCAAGTCTCACCTGCTTCAGTGATGTATATTAGCATCTGTGAACAAGTTTTAAAAATATATATATCCTTGTGGTGCTGTGAGTTCCAGTCCCATCTGCTGTAAAGGTTTGTCATAACATTTCTGAACAGGTTTATCAGAAAATATCCAAACATACAGTGGGACGACACTTGCGGCACTATAGTAATGTCCCTACATCTGAGCCAGGAGGCCTGGGTTCAAGTCCCACTTACTCCACCGGTGTTTAGTAACATCTCTGAACAGGTTGATTAGAAATTATCAATGTATATAGGAAGCCTCGCTGACACTGAATGAGAGACTTAAGACTGAGGAAGTCAAACTTGCTCCACAAAGAGATGATACATGTGTCTCCATTTCAATGTCTCTACCTGGCATGGTATTTAACATTAAGTTGTTCCTGGCCAGGCCAAACAGCAGATTTATAACAATATTTCCCTTTAGGTCCACTTTTGAAAGTGTACTATTCCCTCCATGCTGCACTGAAGTGTCAACTCAGAATATGTAATCATACTTCTGGAGTAGAACTAGAACCCACAACCTCCTGACTCTCAGCTAACACTCTGAGGTGAGACTGTAACTAGTAAATCAAGGCTGACACATTGCTAGTACAATTGTTTGTTGAAATTCATAAAATAATCATGTTACATAAGGCACTGTAGAAAGAGAAAAGAAGTAAAAGGTGCAGCTAAATTATTTAAATATTTCTAATTCCAAGAAGTTACATGCACTTACTTCCTACATGTGTTCAACTGCCAACTGTCAGAAATCAAATGATTGGATAATTCTACTTATCTTGTAACTCTGTTATTGAAAATACTGCTTCTTTCAAAATAAATATTGACTTAACATTAACACGATCTGCAAAATTAGTACAGTATCTGCATTAACAAGCAACACAGATTTATTAGGATCCTTTCTACAACAATCTGTGTCTGAAGTGGAGTGACCATTATTAGGTGGACAGTGCTATTTGACACAAACTAATCATAGCAAGGATGTTGTGAAGCTTGAAAGGTTTCAGAAAAGATTTACAAGGGTGTTGCCAGGGTTGGAGGGTTTGAGCTATATGGAGAGGTTGAATATGCTGGAGCTATTTTCCCTGGACCGTCAGAAGCTGAGGGGTGACCTTACAGAAATTTATAAAATCATGAGGGGCATGGATAGATTGAATAGCCAAGGTCTTTTCCCAGGGGTGTGGGAGTCCAAACTATAAGGCATAGGTTTAAAGTGAGAGGGGAAAGATTTAAAAGGGGCAACTTTTTCACACAGAGAGTGGTGCGTGTACGGAATGAGCTGCCAGAGGATGTGGTGGAGGCTAGTACAATTACAATATTTAAAAGGCATCTGAATGGGTACATGAATTGGGAGGGTTTAGAGGGATATGGGCCAAATGCTGGCAAATGGGAACAGATTAATTTAGGATATCTGGTCGGCACGGACGAGTTGGACCGAAGGGTCTGTTTCCATGCTGTATAGCTCTATGACTCTATGACTCTAAGTACCATTTGCCAAACAATAACGGAAAACAAAGACGTTTGAAGATATCTGGGAAAGGGTCACCAGACCTGAAACATTAACTCTGATTTTTTCTTCACAGATGCTGTCAGATTGGCTGAGCTTTTCCCACAACTTGTTTTTGTTTGATATTTGAAACTGTGTTTGGCATTTTCATTAGGACTAGAAAAAGTTCTGACATATATTCAGCTTGAAAATTTGCAAGTGAATTTGAACATAAATTTGATCTTTTACTCTTGAATTATTCGTCAACAAACCTTTCATGGAGTGATCTAGATACTCAAAGGATCTATGGAGAATTGTTATTATTAAATTCAATACTCTCAGTGTAGATTGTGCCATTCATTGGGAACATAGGCCGCTGATCGGGGACTAGATTGTTATCCTAGTGGCTAGGTAGCTTGAGTCAGGAACTTTCCCAGCTCAGCTCAACTATCTCTGGAAAATGTGCTTCAAATGGACAATCTTCATTCTGAAGGGCAGGCACAGGATCAAGTCAAGACCCTCATTTCCAGATGCATTTTACAGGCCAGGTACTCAACACTTACGAGCTGCTAAGAGCCATGGCAGGCTGCTTAAAAGGCCCACTTCAGTCTACCGGGACTTTATCCAAGCTGTTTTGACAAATATTAGACGATCCAGCTCTCATCCTTCCCCTACTCATTCCCCAGCTCAACCCATGCTCACCCATAACTTCACCTCCCCCCACAATAACCCCTCATACTCTCATGAATGCTATTTTCAGACAGACTAAACAGCATGTTTCACTGAGGTGATAGATTTCCAGCAGCAGCTACTTCTATCTCATTGTGCAGCCCTAATAACAGCTTGTAGAGCACGAATCCTCTGAAATAGAGCTGCTTGGGGTGAACCTTGACAAAGAATGACTGCACCTCTTTCCAAACATGCTTTGCAAAAAGCATATTCCAGAAGAGGGTGGATGAGGTCGCATTCCCATCACAACACCTCAAGCCCATCATTTGGAGGTGATGTGATTCCAAGTGTGCAGGAGGGATCGGGCATGATTCACTTGGCAAAGACCATGGATCAATTTTCTTAGCCCATGTTAAGAAGGGAGACATACTGCCAATTTCAGATTTATTTCCTCTCCACCTCCCACTTGTTTATTGTTATGGACCAGACCAAACCCCATCAAAATATATCAAGGAGACAGCGTAGACCCTAATGTTTTTATTTTATTTGAAGGCAAGTGTAAGGCACTATGCTCCAGATTTGATTCAAATGGTCCACTACTAGGCTTTAAGCAAATCATACTTTACTCTTACAACACAGTTAAAATACAGACAAAAAAAGAATTGGCAAAACTTTAACTCTATTGAAATACTTAATAAAATATTATTTAAAGACTAATCATCAATTGTTCTAATCCCCTAAACAGCATCCCCTAAACACATTCTTTACAATGGCAAATTCAGCAAAACAGATTTTCCTCATGTCCACCTCCTTTCCAGTCAAGGAGAAAGGAACACTGAAAGAAACAATCTAGCAGCAGAGAGAGAAATCAATTTTTTTATTGCAACAGAGGGAGAGCTATATCTATCAATGTCAACAGGCAACTCCAAACACCAACTGAAAGTGAAACGAAAACCCTGGGTCTGTTTGACCCTGACTCCACCCATTCATGCTTATCTTGTCTACTTTTTGAGAAAACACTCAAGGAGGTCAAAGCTGTTTACCTGCTGCTTCTGAAGCAGACATTCCCACGCCACTATTACAACTCTCTGCAAGAGAAACAGCTCAGAACAAACCTCTCTTATAGGCACAGTACTGTCATGATATTGAGTCAATAATGCCTTTCTTTAAAGTATCATTAAGACCTCGATGATAGGTGGCAACAAGGGCTTGGAGGCTATACTGTCTGCAGAGTTCATGTCATATGTCCTCGCACAAGACAATTTGCTGATCCTCAGTATATCAGGCTATAATGATATTGCTGAGCAATCTTCTCCTTCAGGATGCTCCTCACAGAACTCTTTCAGTGTACATTTTGGAAGAAGAAATGCAAGTACATGTCATCCTCCATGGATGGGAGTCAGGACCAGAAGATTTTCTTAGAGGCTAGTGAGACAAAGTACAAGGCCTTCTGGCTGTTTACCTGTTGGAGGACCTCTTGTCACAACTCATAAAGATTTAACCAGGTGCAGATTCTGCTTATTTTTCTGAATTCAGGCCATTTCCCACCGTCTCACTCACACATTTTGAACACCTCTAAGAAACGCTTTGTGATGGCCTTGATTATTTCCTACCAGTGCATCATGACTCCAAGAGGCACTTTATGATCCTCCAATGGTTGCATTCTGTTGTGAGTTCCTGGATGTTTCTGTGGCCGACAATTTCACATTCAGCTTCCATGTATTACTGTCAATCACCTGATCTTTCTGCTTATAAGATTTGACCAGCAGAAGGAAGTGCTTAAAAATGAACACCAACTTGACATTGGTGGATCTGACTTTGAACACCCAAGACACAAACAATATGTCTATCCTGGAAAGAACAGAGCCATCTGTATGGCGCTGTATCTGCAGAGTTGTTAATGATATTATATGGCTTGTCATCCTCCGGTAAGATGGTGATGGAGTAGGATGCTCCAGCTGGACCTCATTTGCTCCACCCATTCTTTTTCTTTTTTTTCCTCTCTCTTTCCATCCCTTCTGTGGTTTTCTTCTCTTCTTCTGTCTTTTCAGACTCTTGGCATTGGACACCCACCTCCTGCCTCTGACTCATGGACTCTGAAGTTGGGTTGGCAGTCTGTTACCCAAAGTGGGAGCGCCAGTGATCAGCGGCCCGGTGTGGAGCGTGGGGGCAGTGGTCCAGTGCAGAGTGGGGGAGCAGCGGCCCAGTGCAGAGCAGGGGGCAGCGGCCCAGTGCAGAGTGGGGGGCAACGGCCCAGTACGGCATGACAGCAGCGACCCAGTGCAGAGCAGGGGGCAGCGGCCCAGTGCAGAGCGTGACGGCAGCAGACCAGTGCGAAGTGGGGGGCAGCAGCCCAGTGCGGCATGGGGGGCAGTGGCCTAGTGCAGAGGGGGTGATAGCAGCCCAGTGCGGCGTCGAGGGCAGCAGTCCAATGCAGAGCGGAGGGCAGCGGCCCAGTGCGGAGCGGGGGGGGCAGCGGCCCAGTGCAAAGTGGGGAGCAGGGGCCCAGTGTGGAGCGGAGGGCAGCGGCCCAGTGCAGAGTGGGGGGCAGCATCCCAGTGCGGTGTCGGGGGCAGCGGCCCAGTGCGGAGTGGGGAGCAGCGGCCCAGTGTGGAGTGGGGAGCAGCGGCCCAATGCGGAGCAGAGGGCAGTGGCCTACTGCAGAGTGGGGGGTAGCGGCCCAGTACGGCGTGACAGCAGCGACCCAGTGCAGAGCATGACGGCAGCAGACCAGTGCGAAGCGGGGGGCAGCGGCCCAGTACGGAGTGGGGGGCAGCAGCCCAATGCAGAGCAGGTAGCAGCGGCCCAGTGCAGAGTGTGTGATAGCAGCGGCCCAGTGTGGAGTGGGTGATAGCAGCGGCCCAGTGTGGACTGGGGGGCAGCAGCCCAGTGCGGAGTGGGTGATAGCAGCGGCCCAGTGCGGAGTGGGTGATAGCAGCCGCCCAGTGCAGAGTGGTTG
>JAHRHZ010000012.1:74302261-74394416 GCA_024137785.1 Ginglymostoma cirratum | reverse complement strand
GCCCAGTGCGGAGTGGGTGATAGCAGCCGCCCAGTGCAGAGTGGTTGATAGCAGCGGCCCAGTGCAGAGTGGGTGATAGCAGCGGCCCAGTGCGGAGTGGTTGATAGCAGCGGCCCAGTGCAGAGTGGGTGATAGTAGTGGCCCAGTGCGGAGTGGGGGGCAGTGGCCCAGTGCGGAGTGGGCAGCAGCCAGAGGTCAGATCACATGGAGGCCCCATGCTTGCCTACTGTGCTAGTCTGCTGTGTAGAGCCCTTGGAGAAAGACTGTGATGTTTGTCTTTTTAACATTGCTTATTGTTTTTCAGACTTGTGGTTATCCTGTGTATAATTGTAATGTAACTTCTTTTCTTCATTTCTCTATTTTGTAACTAAGGGTTGCATCTAGGTACTCTGTACCTAAGATGGCACTGTGTGTGGATGACATTGTTACACTATAACTAATCTTGTAACTGAAGGAGCTGTGCGTCGGTACCTTTCTACTTAAGATGGTGTTGTAAGTGGTGACTTATAAACTTTTCACTGCACTCTTTGTACATATGTAAGTTCTAGAAGGATGGGAACTAACGAAGACCTTGAAGTATATAAGCAGACTAGGAAAGAACTTACTAGAATTAGAAGGGTTAAAAGGGATCATGAAAAGTCTTTAGCAAACAAGATTAAGTAGAATCCCAAGGCTTTTCATACATATATAAAAAGCAAAAGGGTAACCAGTGAAAGGGTTGGCCCACTCAAGGACAAAGGAGGGAATCTACATGTGGAGCCAGAAAAGGTAGGTGAGGTCCTAAATGAATACTTTGTGCTGGTATTCAGCAAAGAGAAGGAATTAGCGGAAGATGATCTCAGGGAAGGGAGTATCGAATTTCTAAGCCAAGTTGCTATTTAAAAGGAAGAGGTGTTGTATGTCTTAAAAAGTATTAAGGTAGGTAAGTCCCCGAGTCCTGATGGGATCTATCACAAAATATTGAGGGAAACAAGAGAACAAATTGCTGGATCATTGACAGACATCTTTGCATCCTCTTTGGCCACAGGTGAGGTCCCAGAGGACTCAAGAATAGCCAATGTTGTCTCATTGTTTAAGAGGGGTAGCAGGGATAATCCAGGAAATTAAAGGCCTGTAAGCCTCACGTCAGTAGTAGGGAAATTATTGGAAAAGATTCTCAGGTACAATATCTATACACATTTAGAAGCAAATGGACTTATTAGCAATAGACAGCATGGTTTTGTGTAGGGGAGGTCATCCCTCACTAACTTGATTGAGTTTTTTGAGCAGGTGACAAAGATGATTGATGAGGGGAAAGCGGTTGATGTGGTCTACATAGACTTCAGTAAAGCTTTTGACAAGGTCTGGGCTTGTTTTCACTGGAATGCAGGAGGTTGAGCAGTGACCTGATAGAAGTTTGTAAGATTGTGAATGGCACGGATAGAGTGGAAAGTAAGAGGCTTTTTCCCAGGGTGGTGGGATCAATTACTAGGGGGGCACATGTTTAAGGTGTGGGGATGCAGGGTGCAGGAGGGAAGTTTAGAAGAGATGTGCGAGGCAAGTTCTTCACAGCAAGGGCGTAAGTGCCTGGAACATGCTGCCAGAGGAAGCAGACACAATAGCAGCATCCAAGAAGAGCCTGGATGAATATATGAATAGGAATGGAATAGAGAGATTCAGATCCTGTAAGTGAAGACAGTTTTAGTATGGAAGGGCAAAATGTGTTGGTACAGACTTGATAGGCTGAAAGGCCTGTTCCTGTGCTTTATTGTTCTGTATTCTACATGTGACAATAGAGCTAATTCAATTCCAATTCCTATTAGGAGTTTGAACATGATGCTCAGTTTGCTTCTGGCCCTGTCAGATCCATCAATGATGCAGTTGAAGTTATCGTTTAGGATGATAGGCTTTGTTGTTGCCAGCAGCAGTAGGAGTTTCTGGAAGGTAGTCAAAGCTCTCTGTTTTAAGTTAGAGAGTTATATATTTATTAACCAGAGCAGAGCCATTTTATACGTCACTTCTGTTATGAGGAAGTAACCTCCTTAGCTTTGAAGGTGGTGAAATTGCTGCACACTGTAGAACACCCACACTAGAAGAACAGGTATCATACCCGAGACTTCCGTGCTTGCCTTAACCATGTTGATACTACATTTATGTTTTGCCCAGACTCTACTTCATACTTCCACAATAGTTATGCATTCCCTTGATTTTTTGCCAGCCAATCCTTATCCCCATATCGCTTTAGATAGGCTCTAAAATACTTCTCAAATATCTGCAGCCTTTGATAATAATTTTGGTTCCATGTATATAATGACTTATTTTTAAGTGAACATATCATCGAGGGATACAGATCCTTAGGAATTGGGCGATAGGTTTAGACAGTGGATTTGGATCGGCACAGGCTTGGAGGGCCGAAGGGCCTGTTCCTGGGCTGTAAGTTTTCTTTGTTCTTTGTTCTTTGTTCTTTGATGTAGCACTTTAGCAACTTCAGAGTTAGTCTGCCAGTTGACTGCACTGCCTCAGATCAGTTGAACTGTACCTAAATGAGTCTATCCCAGACATCCTAGGCAGCTGAGTGACTATATGTACCCTTGCCACAACAGTCTCTTCCTCCTCTTCCTGCCCATAAACCGTCTCTGAAGATGAAGAATGATTATCATCTTTCTTTTCTTGCAGTTCCAGTCCTGTCTGCTGCACTGTGAGCACATAACCAAAATTCTGCATATCCTTGCTAGTGCATACTGAAGGGTGCTCCCATGTTTGACCTCTTCTGCATTCTAATGGTTTGTCTAATGACTAAACTTGTCTTTGATTGTATGCGCATGAGGCTCCTCACAGTGATTCACTGATTATACTTGAAGGCACGAAGATCTGTGGGAGACTTGATTGGTGCAGGATGAAGAAATCATGACAGCTTACTGGGCATCTTGCATAGATCTACATGATTTTTCAATGATCATATGTCAGTTGAATGTTAATGGAATGGTAAAAACTGAAAGAACTGCGGATGTGGTAAATCAGGAACAAAAACAGAAGTTGCTGGAAAAGTTCAGAAGGTCGAGCAGCATCTGTGAAGAAAAGTCAGAGTTAACATATCAGGTCTGGTGACCCTTCCTCAGAACAGATCTGAGGAAGGGTCACCAGACCTGAAATGTTAATGCTGATTTTTCTTCACAGATGCTGCCAGACCCATGAATGGGGCAGTGTTCCTTTTGGTTTTTTTTAATTCTCCTGAGTGGTCTAAAGTGCCTTGTTTGCTAAATGTGTTCAGTCGATGGTTCGCTAGACATGTGGGAATCCAGTCAGTGTAGCAAATCTGAGGGCCCTCTCATCGACTGCACTTAAACCTTGCTGGACATAAGTGGCAGCTCTGAAAAATGTGGCATGATTGCGTCTGGGTCAGGAACTACCTTCCTAACAGCATCGTAGGTCTACCTACATAAATGGACTGTGATGATTCAAGGAGACACTTCATCAGCACTTTCTCAAGGGAAATTAGGAATGAGAAATAAATGCTGATGCAGCCTGTGAAGCCCACGTCTCCTGAATGAACAATAACTTTTAAAAATCACCTCGCTGACCTGCACAGCAGATTGTGAGATTCCATTGATGCCACTAGCAGATCCTTGAAGAAATCGGGCCCGAAGCTGCTGTGACCTTGTCTGCCACTGACAATGTTTGCCCACCCAGTCAACTTGGCAGGTTGTCTTCTTTCAGGAGAAATTAATTTCCAACATTCATCTGATGGCAAGTCTGAGCCTTCTTAGCCACTGATGCTCAGTAATGACCAGAAATCTTATCTTCTGTCTGTACAGCCTAACTAGTGCACGTCTAGCTGACAAGAGCCCTGTGAAATGATGGTTTCGCAAAAGGCAGCTACAGTTACTTCAATTTTTGTTCCTCTTGTCCCTCATCAGAGGTTCAAATTAGAGCTCTGTGAGCTGCTCCAAGGCTGTTGATTGAGAGCTGGGAATTTCAGATCAAAGGCATACAACTTCATGATTGCAGAAATAAGCCTCTAAAGTCTTAAAAACAACCTCCAATGTAGTGAAAGCACACTCTCTATCTTGAGAGCAAAAACCTTTCCCCCAGGCAGGGAAGCAACTGCAAGGTCTTGATGTTTTCTAGGCAGTCAATCCTACACTCCTCTCACCTTCATTTACTTGACCAGTTCCAAAAACCCCAAGCACTGAGTGTAAAAGACAGAATGCAGGGTTAAAACACCGTGTCATTGCATTTAACATATTCAAATATCAGGTCTGCAGGAGTTTCTCACAGCAACAAATGCATTTGTGTTAAATCTGGATGTCAGTGGGTCCCCAAAATACTAGTTCACTTTTTTTTCGCTGTTTGACGCCTGCACAAGAAAGCAGGTTCAAATTCCAACAACTGCTTTCAAAACCCTGCAAAAGTTGTACAATATCAACTGGGATTGAGTGTGGAGGGATGAAGTTCCTTTAGCACGTCTATGTTTCAGAGATAATTTCAATAAATTATAACTATCAATCAAAGTTACAGTTCAACACTTCTCACATCACATGAGCACATTCAAATTTCATTTCAAGAAATTTACTTTTGTCCTTGGAAGGAGGGAACAAAAGAGTGGAAGTGCCTGCTAATATTTGATAAAGGTCTTTCAGGAGCAGTGAAATCTCATTACCTGATCATCTCACTAGTTTGGGGGGGGGGGGTGTAGCCTCGCGTCCTCTGACCGACCGCCGAACTTTGAAATAAACTGACAGCAGTTCCACATTACTTCACGTTCGGTAAAATCACTGTGATAACTTTATAATTTAAATATAATCTCAGATATATTCCGTGTTTATCACTATAACGGACTTTATAACAAGAACTGTATGTCATCATTATACATCATTGGGATAGGTGTGTTTTAAAAATACAACTGAGCACACCAACAGAAATGTACTTCAGAAAGCATCGTGAATAAATTAGATGCCCTACCACTTGTTTATTCCCATTTCTACGTGAACTTTACCCAGATTCAGTGATAAGTTAACCATTCAGTTTCGACTTGATTGCTCTGTGAAGGAGCCCCTCCTCTTTCCTGGGCTGGATCTTCGTAGGATTGGTTAAAAGTGTTGTCCTGAAAAGTGCCTCCCTCTTGAAGTTTACGGTGTGGTATTTTTTAAGTTGCTTCATTCAGCAGCTTAGTGTACTCTGACTGCACATTCTTCCTTGGACGGTTTAAGCGGAGCAACCGGGAAGCAGCATGTCAGATCGCTCTGCTTTCGATACCAACCTTGTCACGGTGACTCGTTTCATGCTTGAAGAGGGCAGAAAGGCGAAAGGCACGGGCGAATTGAATCAGCTTCTCAGCGCCCTTTACACTGCTGTGAAAGCCATCTCCTCGGCCGTCAGGAAAGCTGGTATCGCCAATCTGTACGTATCCCCTCTCTGGAAGTAATCACACGCTGCAGACCTTAACCCCAAGGGTGCCTTATGAAACATGTCGGTTCAAGTTGCTATTCAGCAGCTTAATGTAACCATTTATTTCTTGCCGGACCAGTATTGTAGTTTTAGAAAGCTTGCTTGGTATTTTCACGTTGTTAGGGACGTCACCCACAAATTAAACAAGTATGTTCTGTTCCTCCGGTTTCTGATCAGTTGCTATCTGATTTTGGTATAGATTTGTAGTGGCTGCTGTATGGAGGAAATAAATCTGCGATGCAATTTTTAGAAGAATTTCACAAAACGTAAATTAAACGTTGTAATACACGCACCCAAGCTCTTTCAAACCACATTAGATACTGTGCGTGATTAAAGCTCAGTACTGTCATAGTTTTGTTGTGCCCCGTGGAAACATTTTCATGCACTTTTTAATTTTATTTTGATTTATGCAAAGAAAGAGGAAAAAACAATTTGTTTCGGCGTTACTTTTAGTCCTTTTTGTGTTTCTAAAAGTTAGGAGGTGTGTACCGTGAATCCTCCAATAGGAGGGTGCTGGTTTGTACAACAGGAAGTGCTGCCTCATGCTCACACAGCAATGTTACACAGAATATTGTGTTCTGTTAATTCGTTCCAAACGATACTTCGTCACTGTCTGTTCCATATCACCCCCTCATTAGTTTAAAGATGTTGCAATTTCAAATCTGGCAAGTGTCATTGTAGATTTAATGAAAGTGATCCTGTTACTGTATACAACAGAGCTCCCTTTCTGAGATTACATTTCCAGTGCCACTCTTGGTCCTATCATCCACTTGATATTGAAATTCCACCACCAATTAAGAAAGGTGTGCTTCTTTTAATATGACCTTATCAAGTTTTTTTTGATGGTGAACACCAAGTTTGCCACTTCTACTTTGTCCCAAAAATCCCCAAACAGACTGCCCAGGTGGATACATTGTTTCTGCCTGTTCCAGCCCCACAGTACTTATTTCTTCCTACCTCAACGCAATGTTTTTTTCTGCCCTTGGCCAGTCCCTCCCCACTTACATCTGCGATTCTTCTTATGTCTTGCATCAGTTACAAAATTTCCAGTTTCACCATGGACATGCAATCCCTTTACACATCCATCCACCATCAGGATGTCCTAGGACTCTCCACTACTTCCTGGGAAAAAGACCTGAGCTATCCACCACCACCTTCCACCAGGCTGAGCTTGTCTTCATTTTGAACAACTTTTCCTTTAATTCCTCTCCCTTTCTTTAGATCAAAGATGTGGCCATGGCTACTTGCATAGGCCTCGGTTATACCTGTTGCTTTGTGAGGTACGTGGAGTATTCCTTGTTCCAATTCTACTCAGGCTCCTGACAACAACTCTTTCTTCAGCACATCACTGATTTTGCTTCTCTCTCTCATTTGGAATAGGAAAAATTTACCAATTTTGCTTCTGGCTCTCACCTTAACCTGATCCATCTCTAATTCCTCTGTTACTTTCCTCAAAAATCTGTTTCCATTTCTGGAGATGAGCTAGCTCCTGATATCCATCCTAGTTTCTCCATCTCCATTGCATCTGTTCTGATGATGCCATCTTTTGCAGATGACCTCAAATGTCCACCTTTTTCCCCAGCTCAGTATTCCCCATCATTGTGATTGACAGGACCCTTACCTGCACTTTTGCCCTCATCCCTTCTATTTTTTTTTCCCCCCCAGTCCTACTTATCATCCCACCAGCCTCTGCATCCAAAGGATTGTATGCTGCCATTTCTGTCCAAGGGGATGCCATGACCGTACATACATTCCCCTCCCCTTCCTTGCCACTTCAACACATCATCATTTCCCATGCCAACATTTCTGTCACAGGCATGTTGCAATGCTCCAGCGAGCCCTCAGTCCAAGCTCAAAGTCCAGCTCCTCTTCTTTCATTTGGGTAGCCTTCAACCCTCTAAGACTCAATGTCGAGTTCAATAACTTTAAAGTCTGACTAAATCCTTTCTTTTTTTTTTTTACACACCCCACACCCTGGTTCTGTCTTGACATCTGTTGCTTTCAGCGCAGCCTACCCATCCTCACCCACTCATAGTCCTATTATTACATTTTCAGTTTCTTTTCTGTCCTTGCTTACTATCAATAATCCACTTGTCTGCCTAACCCTTTCATATAGCTCTCTCTCCGGGCTCCGTCTCCACCTGTCCGCTCACTTCTCCAAACCCAATTCCCTCCCTCCCTATTCTATGCATAAATACCACTTACTATCAATTCTGATGAAGAGTCACTGGACTCAAAACGTTAACTCTGCTATCTGCCCACAGATGCTGCCAGACCTGCTGAATTTCAAGTTTTATTGAAACATTTTTGATTCTATCCAGAAAAAAATTCTTGTTGGCTGTAGTTGCCTTTATTAGTCAAGACATTGAATACAAGAGCAGGAAGGTTATAATGGATAACACAGTGTGGAGCTGGAGGAACAGAGCGGGCCAGGCAGCAGCAGAGGAGCAGGAAAGCTGACGTTTCGGGTCGGGACACTGCTGCTTCTTTGCTTTGCGTACATTTCCTGATCTAGTCGGTAACTATGTATCCTTCATTACATTTGATGTGTGGAATCTTCATTTGGAAATCTAATCCACTGCAATCACATGTGAAGTATAAATAATTTTGGCTACATTTTATCCATTACAAATGGAAGAATGAAAGTTAGGCAGGTTCCTGCCCTTTTAGAACAGATCCCGAAAAATGATGATCATTTTTCATCTGTTAATATTCATGCTGAGGGATGTCTGTGACTTCATATTACATTTAACGGAAAGCACGAGAATAAGTGAAGTTATTAAATACTAAAGCTGGACCAGTTGCATCTGCCCTGCACCACCAAAGGTACGCACAGAACGTAGGTTCATGTTAGGCTTGGAAGTGCTGTGCTATCTGCATCTAGGAGTTCCCAAGCTAAACTACCAGTTACTGTGTACTTGCTGTATCTAGAAATTAGCTGCCTGTGTATGAACAAAATGGATAACTAACACTTTATTAAAAAGGATGAAGACTTTCCCCTCCCCCACCCCCACCCGAGTGGTCAGCACTATTTGCAAGATAGCATTGCAGAACTTCCAAAGATAATTTCCACCTTTGGACTTGAGGACCTATGCATGATATCATGACTTACCTGAACAAAATAAAGCTTTTTCTGCAATAAGTTCAGTGATTTCCAACAATCCATTGTGCTCTTAATGCCTATGTACCAGACAGTAATCCCTATACTTTTATCCCAGGGCAATCATCTATAATGAGCATCTTTAAAAGTGTAGAGTGAAGTGGATGGGTCTCTCCTTATTCCAAGAATTTGAGAGTTTAACCCTCCTCTTGTTGCTTTGACACTGGTAAGGTTGATAAAGTAGATTCTGAGTCCTTTAAACTTTGCTTAGCTAGGTTCATGGTGCTCGAGAAGCTCACTGTGCATAATTTATCCAACTGTCAAATAAAAGCAGCAAATGGTTGTGCAAATGCGGTCTGGTAGAATACACATTAGATTTCCTACTGATTTTACCTCTGATTAGGAATTCATACTTTAAAAAGTGTTATTTTTCAAAATAAAATTGTCTTTATAGTGTAAAATTCAGTCAACGTTTCTGGTAATGCTAGGTGGGTTAATTGCATCATTGTTAATCAAAGTAATAGATCATTCACTAGAGGAAGTCAGATTTTGTTTTTGCAAATTAAGATCTATTGACTTCAAATGTCAAAATATGTGTTAGTGGTAGATTTTCAAACTATATTTATTCAAAAGGACAGCAGTACAGATCTGACTGTGATTGGTTTGCAGCTAACCCTTCTTTGGAAGCATAATATTTTAGTTGATTTAATTTAGGCTGTTGTGCCATAAACTGTGTATGTAGGTGTGGCAGCATTCTAATTACTTACAAAGTTACAACATATTTTTCTTCGGGAAATCATGCTTCATCTTGGGAGTGCTTTTCACTTAGCTTGCTCAAAAGTTCAGTGTACTGTATCAGCAAAGGTTTTAAACTGTTGCAATGAAGATGGAAAATATTTGCGCAGCATTAATTATTAGCTCGTTTCAAAGTCCCAACAGATTATGCATCTAAAAACCACAACTTTTGGATAACATTAATAAATATAGTTTAAGTATTTTAAACAAAGGAATAGATTGTTCCAGATTTCAATTATGCAATGCATGCAGTACCATTTTGGACATTTGCAAGAAATTCATGTTCCTAAGATGAATTGTTCCCTTGACTGTCAGAGAACAGCACAAAATAAAGAAACTGAACATAGCTTATTTTGTTAATTCTCTATCCCCTATCCTTCCTCATCATCTCCTACCCAAATCCCTCTGGCTTTCCTACATCACCAAGCCATGTTGTACAGGTGCATAAAAATACAAGAATATGAAAATGTAAGTTTTTTTTTTCTGAAGTAAGATCATACACAGTAGAACATACTGTGAAATGTCTCCTGTGAAATGCCATGTTCTTTTATTGATCTAATACTTTCTTCTGGTACCTTTTCAAAATTCATTATGATGGCAAAAGAGTGCTACTTGTGAAATTTTAGAAGAGACTGGCATTCCTGAACTAAAGTCATATTTCCTGGTAGTGATGTAATACAAAACAAACCAGAGCAGGAACCAGAAAATCAACTCTTTGCTAACACACAGGATTATCTTCTAAATTGCAAAATGCACTGGAGTTGACAGACTGTGTCGTACTAGCAGCAAGAGCAGTAGACTTAAAACATTTCCTGGGTTTATGCTTCTTGAACTTCTTTAGATTAATTCCCATTAATGTAATGACTCTTAAAATTGAATACTTTGTTATTAGCCACATATAACTTCTGGTATCTGTTTAAAAGTCAGTGTTGGTCTGAGTGTTGCACAACTTATACTGTTTTGCAGAGGTTAATAATCTTTTTAATTCTCTAGTCATGTTGACACCATATTATAATTAATTATTTAAATATCAAACTTCATTACAAGGATCATGGGCTCACTTTCAATCTTACACCAATGTAATTTCAGTAAAGTCGTCTGTCCAACTATTCCTGAGCTCCAAACCTTTGATTTCAACAGGTCAGGCTAATTTTAATTACTTTTAATGAGCTTCTAGTCAGATATCCGTCTGTATCTGGGAGCTCACCAGAGGGATACTGTTGTAGGTATTAGGATTTCTAAAATAAAGAAAAGCTTAATTTGTACAGCACTTTTTTACAAGCATTGGACATCCTAAAGCATGATATAGCTTTTGAAGTCTTATGAAGGAATGCAGCAACTAAATTTGCATACATGAAGCTTCCACAAACAGTACCCTGACAATGACCAGATAATCTATTTATTGGGTCATTAGTTGGATGAGGGATAAATATTGGCTAGGAAACTGGGCAGCTCTTTAGACTTCTTTGACATAGTGCCAAAGCACCTTTTGTAATCACCAGAACACCCAGAAGTGGCTCCAGTTTAACCAGCTTTTCTGGAAGACAGCACCTTTGACAGCGCAGCACAACCATAAATTGCAGTGTTGCTCTCTGAGCTTATTGCATGGTGTTGAAGTGGAGCTAGGATTCAGTGTTAAGAACTGTATGGGAACACAGCTAATAAAAGAGAAACACGGGAATTTTCAAAGTTGGTGGAAGCTGCTAAAACCACAAGAAGCCACAGAAAAGGAACAGAGAAGCTGATTAGAGCTGAAAGCACTGGGTAAGGATCAATATCTGCAAATATTTCTCTCCTAACACAGGTTGAAATGGAAGGTGATATGTAGCAGAACTTGTAGGCTTTTTGGTTGCAATGACAATGTTATGAAATTGCTGAAAAGACAATTAACAAGTCAGAGCAGCTAAGAATAGCCGCACTTCTTTTATTGATGAGGAGAGAATTTCAAAGTATATTCCATCCTAACTCTCTCTCAAGACCAGAAAAAATGTAAGGCAACATTTTTGAAGCCTTGATGGCACACTTCGAATCCCAAATGAATATAGGTTATGAATGGTATCTGTTCCATATTAAATGAAAAAAGGATCAAATAATCAGCATGTCACTGCTTTAAAATAGCTTTTAGAATCCTGTGAAGTTGTGCAACTAAAAGACAACTGAACTAAAGACAGGGTTAGAATAAGCATAAGAGGGTCCAAAGTGAAGGCACATCTACTGAGCAGAATCCTATTCTCGGGAAAGCAACTGATTGTTGCACAGAAGTGCTAGAACAAAGAACAAAGAAAATTACAGTACAGGAACAGGCCCTTTGGCTTTCAAGCCTGCACTGACATGCTGCCATCACAACTAAAACACCCTACCGTTCCGGGGACCATGTCCCTCTATTCCCATCCTATTCATAAATTTGTCAAGATGCCCTTTAAAAGTCACTATAGTATCTACTTCCACTACCTCCCCCGGCAACGAGTTCCAGGCACCCACCAGCTTCTGTGTTTTTAAAAAAAAACTTGCCTCGTACATCACCTTTAAACCTTGCCCCACGCACCTTAAACCCATGGCCCCTGGTAACTGACTGTTCCACCCTGGGAAAAAGCTTCTGACTGTCCAGTCTGTCCATGCCCTTCATAATCTTATAGACCTCTATCAGTTCACCCGTCAACCTCCGTCATTCTAGTGAGAACAACCCAAGTTTCTCCAACCTTTCCTCATAACCAATGCCCTCCATACCAGGCAGCATCCTGGTAAATCTTTTCTGTACCCTCTCCAAAGCCACCACAACCTTCTGGTAGTGTGGCGACCAGAATTGAACACAATATTCCAAATGCGGCCTAATTAAGGTTCTGTAAAGCTACAACATTACCTGCCAAGGCAAGCATGTCATCTGCCTTGTTGACTACATTTTCCACCTGTGTTGCCACTTTCAGTGACCGGTGTACCTGTACACCCAGATCCCTCTGCCTATCAGTACTCTTAAGGATTCTGCCATTTACTGTATATTTTCCATCCGGATTAGACCTTCCAAAATGCATTACCTCATAGTTTTCCAAATTAAACTCTATCTGCCATCTCTCTGCCCAAGTCACTAACCGGTCTATATCCAGCTGTATCCTTTGACGGTCCTTGTCACTATCTGCAATTCCACTAACCTTTGTGTTATTGGCAAACTTACTAATCAGACCAGTTACATTCTCCTCTAACTCATTTTTATATATTACAAACAGCAAAGGTCCCAACACTGATCCCTAAGGAATGCCACTCATCACAGCCCTCCATTCAGAAATGCACCCTTCCATTTGCTACCCTCGGTCTTCGATGACCAAGCCAGTTTTTTATCCATCTTGCAAGCTCACCTCTGACCCTATGTGACTTTACCATTTGTATCACCCTGCTATGAGGGACCTTGTCAAAGACTTTACTGAAGTCCATGTAGACAACATCCACTGTCCTACCCTCATCGATCATCTTCGTCACTTCCTCAAAAAACTCAACCAAGTTAGTGAGACATGACCTCCCCTTCACAAACCAACGTGCCTCTTGCTAATATGCCCATTGATTTCCAGGTGGGAGTAAACCCTGTCTCGAAGAATCCTCTCCAACAATTTCCCTACCACTGATGTAAGGCTCACTGGCGTGTAATTAGCTGGATTATCCTTGCCACCTTAAACAAAGGAAAAATATTGGCTATTCTCCAATCCTCTGGGACCTCCCCTGTAGCCAGTGAGGATACAAAGATTTCCCTCAAGGCCCCAGCAATTTCCTACCTTGCCTGTCTCAGTGTTCTGGGGTATATCCCATCAGGTGCTGGGGACTTGCCTACTTTACTGTTTTTCAAGACCCCCAATACCTAGTCCCTTTTGATCTCAACATGACCCAAACCATCTACACATCCTTCCCCAGACTCATCCACCAAGTCCTTCTCAATGGTGAATACTGATGCAAAGTACTCACTTAATACCTGGCCATTTCCTCTGGCTCCACACATAAATTCCCTTCCCTGTCCTTGAGTGGGCCTGGCTATTCTAAACTGACAGGGCAGAATGATCGTGGATAAACAGCAGAATGCAAATATACAAAGGACACCACACAATGGGGAAAACAGTGTTTTCACTGCCAGAACCCAAATTATTTTGTACTGAAGCATTTGATTAAAAAGAAACATGACGAGCAATTACAGATGGCCACTGGATAGATGTCGTGTGAATATTCTAACAAATCACTGTACACATTTACAATATGTTGTTCCAGTCTAGTTGATAGCTTTGTGACTTTTAGAATGACACTGCAGAAGGGGCAGATAGACACCAGTGCATGATGACCTTCATGGACCGGTGTGAAGTGGCTCAAAATTATGATCTGAAAATGAATCCCTTGAAAGCAAGTTTGTGACTACATGATGGATTCATACTTGGTATAATTTGTCCTTTAAGCACAAGAATCCCAGTGCAATGACAAGAATGAAGGTCTGGAGTTCCAGCTCCATAGACAGCAAACAAAAGCTACTCCTTACAGTTGGAGCAAGTCTAAAGCTTGGACCGGTAACCTTCAACATGCCAAAAGAGATTTTTAACAGCTTTCTAACTACCTTTTGAGTGCTGTTCACAATATACAGGTGGCTGTTTATGCTGTTGGCATTTCCACAGCTCCAAAGAATATAATGAAGGTGGTCTGAAATAATTAACTTCACTTTCCTGGAATGGAAACAATAGTGGATGACCTGCTAATTTATGGATGTGAAGACCTTATGGAAGAAGCCATTGCTGCAGTTTGCCAAACAAACTTGAAGCTGACAAGAAAACATTGTAATTAGGGATGCCCAAAGTCAAATGCATAGGCCATGTACTGACAGCAAAGCATCTTCACTCGAATCCTGAAAAGATGAGAACTGTAGCAGCAATGTGGTGACCAACCTATGTAAAATAAGTGAATGATTTGTTTGATTTGTCAACTTTTCAGCAAATCTCTTGTCCAGTTTGTAACTTGAGTGGGAATTATGTCAACCCATTGCCAATGATATGCAGTGGTATTGGTGCACAAAACAAGTGGCTTTTACCAAAATCAAGCTATTAGTGTTGGTAACAGCAATACAGACATAAATGATGAGATTCCATGCAATGTTAAAGACCATGAGATTGAAATTGGAGCAAACCTAATGCAGCAAGAATTACTATTAATTTGCATCCAGGGCATTAACACAAATAGAATGATGCTCTCAGATCAAGAAAGAGTCCCTGGACATTATCTTTGCTTTTCATCAGTACCTACATGCATAAGGCAATGTGAAAATCAAGCCTGGCCACAAGCCACTTCAGAGCATTTTCTTCGAGCTGCTACTATCTGCTCCAGAGTGTCTGAAAGAATGTCACTCCAAATACAGAGATACAATCTGGACATGAAATACAAGTGAGGAAAACAAATGTACATTGTTGACATGCTGTCAAGAGGAGCACTTCCTATGTAGGATGTTGCTACAGTGTGAAATCTTCCTGCTTCAAAGTGAAGCAGCAGCTTGTTATGATCTAACCCAGCAGAGATATTGAATCTAACAAACCAGCACCTGGCTCAAATCAATTGAAATACCAAACAAGATGCGACTTTCTAAGTGTTGCAAGAAGTAGTGATGAAAGGTTGTTCTTAAAACATCAGTCATTCTTGTATTTATAAGAGTGACTTGGGCATACAAAGATGAAGTGACTGTGCAAGTTAGATATTTGTACAAAAGAAATAGAATTGTTTTCCAAAGAGAAGAGATGCTAAAATGCATTATGAAAACCACTAAATAAATTGAATAGAGAATATCTCTAATGGCCACATATGAGCAATGAAATCAATAATTACATCAGGCAGTGCAGTGCTTCTTGTAATGAAGACCAACCTAAGCAAACTTGAGGACTGCTGATGACACCTGACATCTCAGTCAGGCCACATAATGAAACTGGGATTGGCCTTCTTCACACAGGATCTGATTATTTTGTCAACATAGACAACTAGTCTGATTACTAAGATGTAGACCAGCTGGCATCAATGACGAACACTGAGATTGTCAAATACCCAAAAACACACTGCAATTGTTACAGTATTCCAGACATTGTAATGAGTGACAAGTTCACAAGTGAAGAAGTTAGCCACCTCATAAGGGATTGACAAATAGAAGACCATATATTCTCTCCGTATTATGTTCAGTCACATGGAAGGACTGAAGTGGCAGTGAAAGTTGCCAAAGGAATCATAGATGAATTGAGCAAATGTAACACAGATCTTCAAGTGGAAAGGAGTTCGGTACAAGATTTAATTCATACCTCACACAAATTACTCTTCAAAAAAGCTAGTGAAGGCAGAAGTAGTAACATACATAAGTGATAAAATCAAGGTAAAATGGTGGAAAACCAAATTTCATCACCAGTTTTGAACACTGGAAAGCCAGTCACGGTACAAACTTTCAACACTCTCATTCAGAGTCATGCCAAATAACTTAGGACCCATGTAGAGCAGTTGTCACCTCAATTGTGAATTAACAAAGATATAATTGTAACCACAGACACATACATGCAACTGGAGAAGCTGATCCTTCACTAAAACAGCCATTTGGGAAGATGCAACTCATCATCTGCCCAGGCTGTCAATAAACTACTAGTTGCAGAGGTCTGCAGCACCCCAAAAATGGGAAATGGAACAACAGCAGTTACCACAGCAACAACTGACATGGGAACAACGTTCCCAGAGAAGTAAACATTGTCATTGTTCTTTCATCTGAGTAATGTATAAGTGTACCATTAAGAGATCTGTATGATTTATGTGTGCAATGCACATGCAGAGACTGATGAGAATAGCTGCTAATGTATGAGAATAGTTGTGAGCATTGGGGAAAACTTACCTCACAGTGTAAATAATAAAATCATGGAGGAAAATGAGGATGTTTATGATACAAATGCTATATCATACTAATGTGCCTCCTGGCTCGCCATTGTGATGTGACTTTCACCGTAAAGCACTCACTGCGCTTACGGCTAGTTCAATAAAGATATAGTAGAACCTAGTTTGTTTCCCTCTGAGCTCATAACTGAATGAAAGGGATAAGTCTGTTATGGAACTTCTGCATCCACGTAATAGGACAGTGAGAGAAAGTTGTCTTTAATGATCTGCATTCCAGCATTCTCCTTTTACAGTTAAAATGATGGACTATACTAAATAATAAGACAAATTGTAGTATGACACCTTCCTGCCAAAAGCAATTCTTTTATAGAATCCCTACAGTGTGAAAACAGGCCCTTCGGCCCAACAAGTCCACACCGAACCTCAGAGCATCCCACCCAGACACATCCCCCCCTTTTGAGATGCACTAATGACCACATCCTAATGACATTTTTTGTCTGTTTGCAGAGGCAGACAATAAGAAACTGTGTAAATGAGTTATCAAATAACACCCATTAATGCATAATATGATCATAACAAAATGATCTCCAGTTACAAAGATTGCTCTCTCTGCTTTTGTTCATTAACAGCTTGGGCTGTTCAATTCTTAAGGCTCTTTTTAAAGCAATAATATAAATCACTCAGGGACCTTCAGATAAATAAGTCATTATTAATGTTAAAAGAGGGCAAATATCAGGAATGGAAGTTGCTGAACTTCAGTAAAATATTAACTTGAACAATATTCACAGATAAAACATGTAATTTCTGTTAACTTGATGCATTCAATATGAATTCTGGTTTGTATGTACTTTTAAATAATAATGCTGACATCCAACTCATTTTCTAGTTATGGGCTTTCTGGAAGCACAATCAATGTGACAGGGGATGAGGTGAAGAAGCTTGATGTACTTGCCAATGACGTGGTAATGAACATGTTAAAATCTTCATTCAGCACATGTGTTCTTGTGTCTGAAGAAGAAAAAGATGCCATCATTGTGGATCCAGATCAACAGGTTAGTTCCTGGGATTTTGCTTTTATTGTAAAGGCAACATTTCCTTCAAAATTAGAAAGCATTTGGTTTTTAGATAAGTACCACAGTATGTTGTATATGATTAAGAATAATACATACTATGTAGGAAGGATATTTTTAAATTGGAAGGGGTGCAGAAAAGATATACAAGACGTTACTGGGATTGGAGGGCTTGAGTTGTAAGGAGAGGCTGGATAGGTCTATTTTCCGGAGAACATAGGGTTCAGGGACCTATAAAAATTTATAAAATCATGTGGGGTATTGATAAGGTGAATAGCAAAGTTCTTTTCCCTAGGGTAGGGGAATTCAAAACTAGAGGGCATAATTTTAAGGAGAGAGGGGAAAGATTTAAAAAGGACCCAGGGCAAATTTTTCACACAGCGAGTGGTGTGTATATGGAATGAATTGCCAGAGAAGGTGGTAGATATAGGTACAGTTGCAGTGTTTAAAAGACATTTGGACATGTACATGATTAGGAAAGGTTTAGAGGGATATGGGCCAACACAGACAAATCGACTAGTTTAATTTGGGAAACCAGGTCGGCATAGATGATTGAAAAGAAGGGTCTGTTTCCGTGTTATATGATTGTACAACGTTATGCATTAAATACTTCTCAGTTTGTCCAATCTAGGAATAGCCTCAAATTTTAGGTATGGATTTACTCTGTATCTGTGAATTTAAACCTGCTCACCAGCACAATGCCGTTAACATCTTGCAGCTAGCAGCACATTATGTCTTGGCAGCAGGTTTGATTGTTAACATCCTTTAAAGGATCATAGTATCATCAGACGTTATCTTATAGGGGTTGAGTGAAGTGAGCTATGGTGAAATGTGCAGCAGCATCTCAAAGTTGAGGGCATCTCTTGCCATCTCGTCTGCTTTTCACAAGTGGAGTGGCAAGTTTAAAGTTTTGGCAAAGATCTGCAGCTAGGGTTGCGGGTGAGGTTGTTTACTTGCTCGCCGAGCTTACTCTCATTCAGAAGTGGCAAGTTTCTCACTAGGCAATGGCAAGTTGGCAAATAATCTGCTAAATGCCTTGTTGACAGCCCAATTTACCTCATTAATATTGAGCTTTCTCTCTGGTACCCTGTAGATTTAGCTCATCGCTTGTTCAGAGGACCCCATGTTGGACACTGGGCACTAACAGCCCTGGGCACACTCCAAGAGCACTGGCCACATGCACTCCATATCTACAGATTTTGGCATTTGAAATGTGCCAGCCCCTAACAACCCTCATTGCACATCTCTGATCCACTTAAAGGATGCTTCAGCATTTCAGTACTGCACCTCCAGCTGCACCAGCAACTATCACTGTAATGCTGAAGCATACACATTGTGCATTTAGGGATTCACAGCCAGCTCATGGACTGGACTTTCTGGGCTCTGCGCTTGCTCATGCATAGTGCTCATTCACTCTGAGCCTACCTAGATGCTCACAACATCTCTGCTTCGCATTGCCGTACCTTTTTGAGCTTTTCCCCCTCAGCCTGAGATACCAGGCTCTTGTACTTCAATCTTCCTTGCTGCCTAGTGCAGATATAAAGGGTGGAAACTTGTCGTGGTTGTTAGCAGACCTCAGTCAAGTCAAGGAAGATAGTCTTTGCTCAGGGAGTCCTAGCACTCTAAGTCAGGGGCAGCCTTTGTTATCAGTTCAGGGGCTTCAAATGGTTCATCATGCACTTAAGCTGGTCAGAATCAGGATGCTGTCCAAATAAGGTGTGAGGGACTGAATGTCGCACAGATAATTACCTGTTTTTGAATATTTCTGTCTTTATTGTGCTGCGTTTCTCCTGGAATGAGAGCAAGGCAGCTATTATAGGAAATGAAAGTGGCAGAGTTATTACTTTCGTGTTGTCTGGGAGGTGCCCCGAGAGATTGATCTTGGCAGAGTTAGTTTGGTCTGTGATTGGAGTAGGTGATTGCAAATGAGGGAAGATGATGCGGGCATTAAACAGAGTAGTAGAGCAAGAGGCTTAGTATGAAGTGGGTACAGCAGAGATAGTGTGAGATATCAGAAAGAAGATGGTAGCACTTATGCTGGCAGAGTTGAGAAGAACATTGACCTTTTAAATACATTGCTTGGCATTCTTCTAGAAGGCTGAGACTACACTGACCTGACTGGTAACCTTGGACCAGGCTGGCATGGTCCGATGTTGTGGTCTCCACTGCTGTTCCTGGTAGAAGAGGAAGTCCCATCCACTGCAGTACACTGTCCAGCAGGACTCTGTCAGTAAAGTGAAGCACTGATTTCAGGAACTATATAGGTCACCTCAGGACTGACAATGCTTGTCTGAATGCACTATAGGATTTTAAACATACCTGCAAGGGACAATGTTGAATTTCAAAATATCTGCTGAGTAGCAAGTTGTTCCAAGAATGATGTATGGTAAGATAAGGCTGGAATTGGAATTGAGGACACCATAGGGCATGGTGGGTAATCAATGCAGCAAGTTTGGTAAGATACCACAAGGAACCTTGCTAGGCCTCATAGCAAGAACAGAAGATGCAATTTGGACTTAAAACTGTAAGTTCAGCCCATAAAATTGTTACAGCACAGAAGGAGGCCATTCAACCCATTATATCTGCACCAACTCTCTAAATGAGAAATGTCCCTAGTCATTTCTCTGCCTTCTCTATGTAATCATGCACATCCTTCCTTTTCAGATCATAATCCAAATCCTTCTTGAATTCTTTGGGATGAGGTAGATTCAATCTCAGGCAGAGAGTTCCAGATCTTAACTCCTTCCTGTCTGAAAAAGATTCTCCTCAAGTCTCCATTGCAACTCTTGCTAATTTCCTCAAATCTGTACTCATTCCCAATTCTTCCTACAGTGGTAACAGTTTGTTCCTATCCAACCTGTCAGACTCCTCATTATTTACTAGCCAAGTCTGACCTGAACTTTCTCTCTTCCAAGAAAAATAGTTGCAAATTCTATCTATATAACTGAAGTCCTTCATTCCTGGGCCCATTCTATGAATCTTTTACTGCACTCCCTCTACTGCCTTCACATCTTTCCAAAAATGTGGTGCCCAGAAGTAGACACAGTGCTCCGGTTGAGGCCAAACTCAGGTTTTAGCCAAGTTTAACACCACCTCCTTGCCTTTGTACTCCAAAGCTCTATTGGTAAAGCCTAGGATGCTGTATTGTTTATTAACCATAACTAACTTTTCCTCCCACTTTCAATGAGCTATTCACATGCACACCCAGGTCCTTCTGCCTCCTTTACTCATTCTAATGGTACCTTGTTTTTTACTTTACATTAGAAGAACACCGAGACAATCAAAATAAATCAGGTCATACTTCTCTCATTGAATTTCATAAGCTACAAGCCTGCCATTTTACCAACTTGTCTGAGTTTGATGTTCCAACATTACCTTTTAAACATCATCCAGATCCTATAGGAACAATTTTGTGTAAATTGCTTTTATCTTTAACTATAGCTGGATGAAAACTGTGGGAAATTTCAGTAATTATGGTATTGGACCACATGGATCAGGAGAATTTGCATCAGTCCTCTTTATTCTGTTGAATTGGTTTATCTTAGCAAGTCGTAAGGAAAACCAGCAATACCTCATGTTTTTCAATAACTTCTGTTCTGTGCAAAACTAAAATATTGTAAATGTTGGAGGTCTGAAAGACAAACAGAAACTGCTCAGTAAGTCTGGCAGCATCTGTGAATGGGTACACAGTATTAACAGCTAGAATTTAATTAGAGTGCTGGCCCTGGCTGCTGTCAGAACAAACCTCCCTCATGGCCAGTTATTAGATAGACCAATCCAGTTTTTTGAACAGCAATCAATTATTGGCCTGTGACTGGAATTCTGAACATCACAAAGGGGCAGGTCTGCTCTCCCCACCCCAGAGCTGCCTGTGAATCAGACACTTGGCAATTCTCTAGCAGCTGTTCAGTCCTGACAGGCTCGCTGGGAGTGCTGGTCAACACTGGATCTGCAACCAAGCAAGATTAGCCACATGGGGCAATGCCCAGAACTCAGGAGCGGAGTTGGGCTTCTTGGGGCTGGTCAGTCAGGCTGTTGACTTGGGAGCAGGGGTTGATGAGGGAAGGGATGAGATTTCTGAGAGCATGGATTGATGGTTCTGAAGGGGTGGCCTTTTGCTGCAAGAGGGTCAAAGCTGGATGGCCAGCCCCCCAGGTCTGCAACAAAGCCACCAAAATATTCCTGGCCACCTCCCTATGTGGCACAGGTGATGGCCCATCAACAGGCTTCAGGCAGGAGGGCCACACCTTTCATACTGCTGGTAAATTACCAGTGGTAGTGGGAATGTGATGGGATAAGCTACCCCATTTCCTTTGACCCCTTGACCCCTTTGCCTATTGACATGATCTCTAGACTCCATAAATTCCCAGCTTGTTGACCTTATTGTCAGAATCTAATGAAAAGTACAGAAGCAAAATGCCAGCCATTTTTCTTATTTCACCCGAGTGTGTGTGTGTGTGTGTGTATGATGGATATTGAAGTGAAAAAGAAAGTGAAAAATAAAAGAAAAAGTTTATCAGAAACAAAAATTTCAAATGTTGCATCTCTCTTGTAGTATTGTGTTTTCTTACAATGTAGGCAAAGTTGTGTGGAAGAGGAATCAACTGCTGTACTGACTATCTCGTTATTAAATTTCAGGGGAAGTACATTGTCTGCTTTGATCCACTAGATGGCTCTTCTAACATAGACTGTCTTGTTTCCATCGGAACAATTTTTTCCATTTATAAAAAGGTAACATCTTTACCATTGAAATTTTAAAAAAGCAAAATCAAGTGAGAAAAGTTTAAATGGGAATTCTGCTTTTTGTTTCAAAGTTAAACTTATTTTTTTCTTCACTTATTTTCTTCACTTATAAGTGACTTCACTTATTGCACAGGATGTAGTGAGGGGCATCCACTCCTTCAGACAGCTATCCCAGAGTAGTAGCAGCCCCAAGAAAACACATGATCAGCTGGGTACACAACATCAACTGCAATAATCTGCACCCTCTCCAAAGCATTCACATCCTTTTGCTAGTGTGGTGACCAGAAATTTTCGCAATATTCCAAGTATGGCCAAGCTAAAGTTCTATCAAGCTACAGCATAATTTGGATATCCCTATACTCCTTGCCCCCTTAAGTGATCTGTGGACCTGCACACCCAGATCCTTCTGCATTTCAATACTCCTAAGAGTACATTCCATCTGTAGTTGACCTTCCAAAATGCATCACCTCACATTTTGTCCAGATTAAACTCCATTTGCCTTTTTTCTGCCCATGCCTCCAACTGATCTATATCCTGCTGTATCCTTCGAAAATCCTCCTCACTATCCGCAACTCCACCAATTTTTGTATCATCCACAAACTTACTAATTAGACCAGCCACATTTTCCTCCAAATCACTTGCGCAGACCGTGAATAGCAGAGGTCCTAGCACTGATCCCTGTGGAACATCACTAGTCACAGTCCTCCATTCTGAAAAGCATCCTTTCATTGCTACACCCTGTCTCCTATGACTACGCCAGTTCTGTATCCATCTTGCCATCTATGGTCATTGTCCATAGTGATAACTCAAACAATATGTCTTTAACATGACTGTCTGTGTGGAGTTTGCACATTCTCCCCATGTCTGTGTGGGTTTCCTTCGGGTGCCCCGGTTTCCTCCCACAGACCAAATATGTACAGGCTAGGTGAGTTGGCCATGCTAAGTTGCCCATAGTGCCCAGGGATGTTTAGGTTAGGTGGGTTAGACATGGGAAATGCAGGGGTAGGGGAATAGGTCTGGTTGGGATGATGTTCGGAGCGGCAGTGTGGACTTGTTGGACCGAATGGCCTGTTTCCCCACTGTAGAGATTCTATGATAAAATTCTATGAAACACACAAACAGTCCACCGTTAACTCTTTCCTGTGTAAACATTCATTGGACCACCGACCTGTGTGTCACATTGTGGTTTCAATTCACTCAATACATCTAGATAATACACATTTAAACCTCCACTTTCCAGGAGCTCAAAAAATACTCAAAAACACATGATTTTATAATTTTTATAAAATATATTAAGTACTAAAGGTTCACATTTTTTACATAGACCAGTGCATGCTAAGTCACAACTTCCATATTTCTACTGATAATTTGCGGCAAAAATCTCTCCAGTTCCAAATCAAGATTTTCACCCTTTAACTTGTAAGATCTTTGTATACCTTTTCTAATAATTTCAGTCTTGGTGACCGCCTTTTTTTAATATATTTTAAGACTACTGATGACCCCCCAAGTGAAAAGGATGCCTTGCAGCCAGGTCGTAACATTGTAGCAGCTGGTTATGCTTTGTATGGCAGTGCCACAATGTTGGTATTATCTTCAGGAAATGGAGTGAACTGCTTCATGTTGGATCCGGTAAGATCTTGTCCTGTGCTTTTTTTTCAAAAACTGCGGTGCTGTGTGTACAATTTAATTGTGACTATTAATTTCAGTGAAACCGGCTCGAGAGTTCAAAGCTAGCCAATTTTATGTTGAATAGCATTTTCCTCTAATTCATTCAACCACATTTGGTTTTCATGGACCAACAAGTTCAAGGAAAGATTGATCCATAAATCACTGAACAATTGGCAATTCTTTGTGAGGTTTTACAGAATCAAAAATTAGTGCAAACACAGATTTCTAGACTATTAATATTGGGGAAGATCCACAAGGATCATTAATTGCCGAGCCCACGGTTTGACTCTAACCAGAAAATCACCATCCAATCTTGCTGTTGTTGGAGGCAGCCATTGAGAAGTATTTAATGGCATCATAGGAGTCTCTAGTGGCAACGAATAGGAAAAACCACTTCATGGCTCTTTGTACCACATTCATATTATAATACTGGTTTCCAGTAGCATGGGCTTTCATGGTTCAGCGTTCCTTTTAGTGTACTGAAGGTAATAGATATTTAGACCTTTGTTTAATATTAGCATGACTCCAGTGGTCTGCCTATTGGATACTGTGTGAGTTGATATAGAGGGCAGATGTTGTGGGGTGGGTTAGCATGAATATAGAACATAGAACAGTACAACACAGTACAGGCCCTTTGGCCCACCATGTTGTCCTGACCTATTATCCTACTAAGATCAATCTACCCTGCGTACCCTACATTTTACTATCCACTATGTGGCTATCCAAGAGTCACCTAAAAGTCTCTAAGGTATCTGACTCCACTACCACTCCCGGCAGCGCATTCCACACGCCCACCACTCTCTGTGTGAAGAGTTGGCATAGGGGCTACAATGGATCATGGGAATGATGAACATGGATTGCATATGTTTACATATGTAGACATGGGAAATGAGTGTGATAGCAAATGGGTGTAAGGGCCAGAGGGTCGAATGTTCAATAAAACAAATGAAGTCCTGGAGAACTAGAATACCTTTCAGATACCCTACCTTAGCACCTGGCAGTTCCTATGGCTGCTTCTGTGTCCATGGCCAGTCCAAATCTATCCCATAGCTGTGCATCTTGGTACCAAGATGCCACCACCAGGATATATTTTCATGAGGCAGGAGTGAAAAGCAGGAAAAAAAATCCTTGAGAACAGAAATCCAGACCTAGATGTTGCATTTTCTGATGTACAATTTAATTGTTTAGGGTCAGTTGACCTTGAAAACAACAGGAATGACTACACAAATCCGGTGAATAAAATTTACAAATCTGTCATTGTCAGCTATTTGACCTAAAACACTGACAATGTAAATGTCAACTTGGAAGTGCAATCTTATTTTGCTAGTAATGTGTAGATTAAATGCTTTGCAATTGTTACTAAGTTTTCAGTTGTTAGTACATCCTTGGCTTTGAACTATGTATTTATCATTTGCACTGACTTTAATTTTTGTCATTAGGCCATTGGGGAATTTGTTTTGGTGAACAGGGATGTGACCATGAAGAAGAAAGGGAATATTTACAGTATTAATGAAGGCTATGCAAAGTACTTTGATACACCAGTTGCACAGTACGTTGCGAAGAAGAAATATCCAGAGGTGTGGTAAAGAACATCACTTTTTTTCTGTAGAAATTGCATGGCTTCATTGCTCCAGAAAGTCACTTTACCAATCTTTAACCCACAGGATGATAGCTCTCCCTATGGTGCGAGATATATTGGATCCATGGTTGCAGATGTGCATAGAACACTGATGTATGGAGGGATTTTCTTATACCCTGCAAACTTAAAAAGTCCAGAAGGAAAGGTATGAAAGAAACCAACCTAACTCTAGCTCTCCAGAATTATCTTATAGAATGCTAAAGACCTACTTGCAAACACAGATTCAGTGCTAGCTAAGCACTTAATTGTGAATATTTAGAGGTATGCTATATCTCTGTAATTCAGTTATCAATGGGACCTCAATGTACTGATAAATATACACTGGCACAAAACTTTATAATCACAATTCAGTGTCAAAATTCCTGGTGATTTAGGATTTTTTTCTTTAGAAACTATGCATCAATTCTATTATGGGACAAATGTCTTCAAATACCCGATGGTGTGGATGAACAATGACAGTTAAGGTTCATGGAGTCTCATTACTGAGCTAAAACTGAATGAGATTAAATGCATTACAAACGTGGATGCAGAGAAACAAATGTGTGAAGAATCTGTGCTTGATGTTCTAAAATGTTTCACTTGGGTCAGTACCAGAGTGGTTACATTATTGGATAATGGACAAATGAACTGAAGACATGGTTCAAATCCCACCCTGGCAACTGCAGAATTTAAAATTAGATAAATTTAGAATAAAAATTTGGAATAAGTATTGGTGATGATGTAACTACTAGATTCTGATTCACTGATGTCCTTCAGAAAAACTTGGCCTTACCAAGTCTGGCTGGTATGTGATTTCAGAACCTTAGCAATGTGGTTGACTTTTCACTGACCTCGGAATCAAGCCACCAAGTAATTAAGTACGTGGCTCACCCCAATCATCTCGCCAGTGATTTGTGATGAGCAATAAATGTTGATCTTGTCAGCAGTGCCTACATTTTGGCAGTTTCAGCCAAAAAAATGTATTTGAAGAATAGAAGGCGTATTTCAATATCTTCGTTTTAGTGACATTTATTTGGAATCAGAATTTACAGTCAAAATAGCAGTGAGGCTGACATTGATCACCATTATTTACACACTAATTGCACAGCAATTTCAGGTGAAAGCTGATGCAAAATTAGGTGAATAAATTAAGCAGCTGCTGTCTGAGTTTTGCCACTCAGCACTTAGCTTTGCAAATTGACCTCTTACTGTTTGCCTCACAAAAGCATTGAGCTACATGAAGTTCTTGAACTTGAGTGGTAGGTACGAAGTAAAGTCATCTTGATATTAGTGCTTATCTAATTCAGTCATTTTAACACAATGAAAACTCTTAATTATTGCCAGACAGCTTACCTGGTCCTAAAAATTAGCATCTGTAGTACGGTTTTCATTTCATCAACTTGCAAATTTTGAAGATTCAAAAAAAAAGTTGGTTTTGTTTTTTTATTTGTTTTTTTTCGAAGTTTTTTTTTTCCCCTGTGTATTTAGCATTAATTTTCCTCATAGGGTGGTAAGCAAACAGTCAAGCCCAGTCTTCTTCATTTATCAGGTCTGCTGTAATAACTGATCAAAGATCTAGCATTGATGGGACATGGGCTATAGAAGAGATAAATCAGTTGGAGATTTTGGATCATCATTGAATAATGGAATTGATTAGAAATAAGTTTGCATGCTCACTGGTGACCAGTGATGACTTCTGAGGTCATCAGTGGAAAATAGCTGACACGGTTGGTTTACTCATAGCTGATAAACTGAGAAAACATATATTGTAATGTTTACCACATCAAACTAACCTCCTGATGTTCTCTTATAGCTTCGGCTTTTGTATGAATGCAACCCCATGGCTTATATTATAGAACAAGCAGGAGGCATGGCCACAACAGGAAAACAGGCAGTGCTGGACATTAAACCAGAGTCCATTCACCAGCGGGCACCAATTGTAATGGGATCCAAAGATGATGTTCAAGAGTACCTTGACATTGTAAATCAATACAATTGCAAATAACTAGAACCCTGCAATGATGAATCTCAATAGTAAACTGTAAACTGGGATTTGGACCAAACATTGATTTTTTTTTTCAGTGCAAAGTAACATTCCAACTTGACAATGCAAATCATATCAATCGTAATGTAATTTAGTTACTAAAGTTCTTGATGAAGTGTGTCTGAGATCAGCATTATTTTTTGTTTGTTGTTATGTAACAACTCATGCACAGTTATACGTTCTTGAAGGAATATGAATAAATACTTAGATCAGTTAATCTTCTAGTCCATGTTATTTTGAGCTTTTGTTCTACCTTTGTGTAGTTTAGATGAAATTCTGTACTTTGATATTTTTAAAATGATATTATTTATAATAAATAATAGAAGTTAGTAACAGGATTTAGCAGCAGTGATAGTTTGATATCCTAGAGTAGAACATTGCCTGTTGTTTGTATCTCCTAAAAGATAACATGCAGAGTTTTCCCAACCTGTGAAGGCAGCTTTTAGAGGTGGTTCGCCAGCAAAATCAGAAACAGCAACATCAGCTGGCTGCTCAAACAAGTTCCCATCATCTCACACTTTTCCTAAAAATGGTTTTGCAGTAGTAATGACAACCTACCCAGCAGCAGTAGTAATCCAGTTAGGGTATTTAGTGAGCCAGTGCAATCTTCTGTGTGTCACTTGGGGCCCTGGCTGGGTCGACATCCTGGCGATTTGCAGAAGCAGCTGCACACCAGGACATAGGAGCCTCAATCGTTTTTGAAGAAATCTGAATGTTGATCTGCAAAGAAAGAAAGGGCAAAGATACTATCTTCCTGGGTTAGAGGTCTGCCATGGCACTAGCATTTCCCAAAGCTAATGTTTAGGTTGGATTTATTATCATGTGTACCGAAGTACAGGAGTACAGTGAAAAGTGTACAAAGTCACCACTCTCCAGCACCATCTTAGAATACAATAGTTAGAATTTAAACCGAGAGCTGAAATTAAAGAAAAAGAAACAAAAAGAAAAAGAAAATGTCTAGATCACTCTTGTACTGCTGGGACTGATGCAGTTGCGGCTGTTCCCTTAGTAAAGATGGCAACTCCTACTAAGTTTGTGCTGCTTGGGGTGGACAGAAATAAGCTTGGTTATGATGTTTGTATGCTTGAATAACTAGCCACACACTTCAGGCCTATAAATAACTAATATCAACTTGGCTAAGGTACATGAAAGCAGGCTGTTCCTATGGATTGTGGTTTAACGTTATTTAGAGCCTCAAATGTGCAATGAGACCATTTGGTGCAAAGCGTGCAGCCACCTAGATGGAAGATGTGGATGGCCCTATGACCCACTGTTGCATTAATTACTCCTTCTCATGATGAACAGATGTTTGGGAAAAGATATCAAAAAGAGCTCCTGCAGTTCTGTCCCAGCAGGAATGAATTACTTAAGAGAAGGAGAGAGAAGTGGAAGAAATGAATTAGAGGATGTTGCATAACAAAATTAGGTTAAGATTAATTATTAGATTGCATTAGAGCCACATCTGGCAGATGAACCACTTCTTATATTTGGTGGGAATTTGCATGCAACCTGATGAGCTGGAATTTGGCTTCAGGATCCCATTCTTATGTACACTAAGTATTTCTCACCACTTCTCTTGCTGGAAGAACAAATCTGAAGAATACCCTTCAGCAGCAGCATAAGTTTGATAGTGGTGCAAGTTCCCTGTTAAATCTATGTGAAGTTACGGTATTAATATTGGACCTTCATTTGGTAGAATGGTTGCATCAAAAGACCATAAGACGTAGGAACAAAAGATCGCCATTCAGCCTATTGAATCTGCTCCCCATTCAATGAGGTCATGGCTGATCTGATATTCCTCAACTCCACCTTCCTGCTTTATCTGGAAAACCCTCTATTCCCTTATTGAATAATAATGTCTATCTCAACCTTGACTGTACTTCACAACCCAGTCTCAACAGTCCTCTGTGGTAATGAAGTCCACAGATTCACTCCCCTCAAAGAAGAAATTTCACCTCATCTCTGACTCATATTGAGACCCCTTATTCTGAAATTATGCCCGCTCACTTGAGACTCACACAAAGGGAAACAACTCTTCCACATCCACTCTGTCAAGTCCCCGAACAATAATGTGTGATTCAGTATGTTGGTTCTGAGAACCAGACTACAGAAGCTCTCCTCATATGATAATTCCTCCATTCCTGGAATCAACCTAGCGAATCTTAGAGTCAGTTTTTGCAGCAAAGAAAGAGGGCATTCAGCCCAAGATAACACATTGTGGAGCTGGACGAACACAGCAGGCCAGGCAACATCGGACGAACAGGAAAGCTGATGTTTTGGGTCTGGACCCTTCTTCAGAAATGAGGGAGGGAAGGGGGCTCTGAAATAGATGGGGGGGGGGCGCGGTGATAGCAGATAGATAGTGGAGCGGATAGGTGGGAGAGAAGACGAACCAGTCAAGGAGACGGGGATGAAGCTGGTAAAGGTGAGTGTAGCTAGGTGGTGGTGGGGATTGGTTAGTTAGGTGGGAGGACTGGATAGGCGGGAGGGAAAATGAACAGGTCAATGAGGCAGGGATGAGAGTGGGTGCTGGTCTTGGGATGAGGTCAGGGGTGGGGAGATTTTGAAGCTAGTAAAGTCCACATTGAGACCATTGGGTTGTAGGCTTCGAAGGCGGTATATGAGGTGCTGTTCCTCTAGTTTTGGGGTGGCATCATTGTGACATTGGAGGCGGCCCAGGATGGACATGTGGTCCAGGGAGTGGGAGGGGGAGTTGAAGTGGTTTGCGACTGGGAGGTGTTGTCGTTTGTTGCGAACCAAGCATAGGTGCTCTACAAAGCGGTCTCCGAGTCTCCGCTTGGTCTCACCGATGTAGAGGAGGCCACATCGAGAACAACGGATACAATAGACCACCTTAGTGGACGTGCAGGTGAACATCTGTTTGATGTGGAAGGTTTGTTTGGGGCCTGGGATGGGGGTGAGTGGGGAGGTGTAGAGGCAGGTGTAGCACCTCCTGCGCTTGCAGGGATCGGTGCCGAGGGTGGTGGGGCTAGTGGGGAATGTGGAGCAGATGAGGGAGCTGTGGAGAGAGCAGTCCCTCTGGAAGGCAGATAAGGGTGGGGAGGGAAATATATCCTTTGTGGTGGGATCAGGGTCCAAGATGTCTGTGCCAATCATCAAATATCCATCTATGCTCGTCCCCATTTTCCAGCATTGACCTGTAACCTTGTATACGATGGCATTTTAAGTGTTCATCTAAATAGTTCTTAAATGCCTTGATGATCCCTGACATTACCACCCTTTTACGCAGTGAGTTCCAGATACTGACTAATCTCTGGATGAAAAATGTCATCCTCAAATCCCATCTGAACATCTTGCACCATACCTTAAAACTGTATCCCCTGGTTATTGACCTCTCTACTAAGGGGAAATCTTTCTCCTGATCTACCCTGTCGTTGCCCATCAGAACTTTTGTACAACTCAACCCTATATTTTGCATAATCTGCAAAATTTGCGGTAGTACATTCATTGACCTTGAAGTCAATATATACGGTGCAGAATTTTGTCCCCAGAGCCAATCCCTGTTGCACTCAGGTTGCCATCCTGAAAAAGTCTCCTTCATATCCACTCTCTGTCTTGTCTTGGCCAATTCTCTATCCATGCTAATACACTATCTCCAATATCATGGGCACTTATTACGATAGCATAACATGAGGTATTTTATCAAACAGCTTTTGGAAATCCAAATGTATTACACCTATTGCTTCCCTCTTATCCAACCTATTTATTACGTCCTCAAAGAACTCTAAGTGTGTTAGGCATGATTTTCCCTTCATGAAGCCAATCTAATTCTGCTCCATTTTTCAAAATTATTCTTATCCAGAGGTGAATGGAGGAGATCGAAGGTTGTCACTGGCAAGTCCCGGAGGTGGGTTCCAGGCTGGCTTGGGGCAGTGAGCCTTGAGGCAAGTCCCAGGCTAGGCCTTCGAGCCCCTGGAGGCGAGCTCCAAGCCAGGCTGGCACAGAGGCAGCGAGACACAGAGGCAACGAGTCCCAAAGGTGAGTGCTGGAGCAGAAGCCAGGGGGGCAATTTCCAGGCCAGGCCAGGCCAGCATAGCAGGAGTGAGTCCCAGGCCAGGCCAGACCGGCACAGGAGCGGCAAAACCTGGAGGGGAGTCCTGGAGAGGAGGCTAGCGAGACCCGGAACAGAGGCCAGCACTGGGGCGGCGAGACCTGGAGTGGTGACGAGTCCCGGAGTGGAGGCGAGGCCCTTGGGATCTGGAAGTAAGGCCTCGAAGTTTGAAGCCCTGCGCTGTCTAGACACTTAGCAGGGGTGGTCTGAAGTCTTGGTGCTGGCACAGACTTCATGAAAAGACTAAAATTTGCGTACTTTTTAAAAAGAAAACTTTCCATGGGCACCCGCATGGGCCTCAGTTTTGCCTGTCTCTTTGTGGGGTACGTGGAACATTCTACTCCTATGCTGTCCCCCACCTACAAATCTTTTTTCAAAATTCTTATGCTCAACTTTTATGATACTTTTAAATATGTAACATATACTTAAGTAATGTGTACCTAGGTACCCTGTACCTAAGATGGCGCCATAAGTGGTTACATTACAAATTTTTCATTGCACTCATTTAAATGCATGTGACAATAAAGGCTAATTCAAGTCAATTTTATTATGTTATATATCCCTAAATGCTCTGCTATTATATCCTCAATAATAGGCTTTGACGTTTTCCAAAAGCAGATGTTAAATTAGCTGGTCTGTAGTTACTTGCTTTTTGTCTCCTTTTTTTGAATATAGGTGTTATATCGTCAGTTTTCCAATCCTCTAGCACTTTTCCAGAATCTAGCGATTCTTGAAAGTGTATTACTAGTGCATTCACTATCCCAGTAGCTACTTCTATTAACGTACTAAAATCCAAATCATATCAGGTCCAGAGGACTTTATGGTCTTTAGCTCATTCTATCCCAATGGAACAGTTGGCTTCTCTACAAGTACTGGTGCCAGTGCTTCATGAACTGAAATCCGTTCCAACACCGATCTTTGAACTTTTAACTCCTTGATTTTATTTACCCAATGTCAGTTTGCCCACAACTCAGATAGTAATCCAGAGATTTTAGCTTTGAGGTTGTGCTTTTTAATTTAATTCCTAACTGTTCAAATTCTTACAGCAGAACCTCCATTTTAGTCCTATCAATGTTGTGGTGCCACAGTGGACATCGCCTGGATCCCTCCCCTCCCACTCCAAGTTCTTATCTAGCCCTGAGGAGATGTCCTTAACTCTGACCCCAGGCAGGCAGCACAGCCTTTGGAACACCTGCGTTTAGCTGCAGAGAACTGTATCTAACCCCTGATAACAAGGTGTGGAGCTGGATGAACACAGCAGGCCAAGCAGCATCATAGGAGCAGGAAAGCTTGACGTTTCGGGCCTAGACTGAAGGGCCTAGACTGCTCCTATGATGCTGCTTGACCTGCTGTGTTCATCCAGCTCCACACCTTGTTATCTCGGATTCTCCAGCATCTGCAGTACCTATTGTATCTAACCCCTAATTATACAGTCCCCTACCACAACCACATTCCCATTTTGTTCCCTCACTTGAATGGTTCCCTCTACCAAGGTGCCATGGTTAGTTCACTCATCATGGAATGGTCTTCAGTCTCATCTGCACAACCTGCAAGAGCCTCCTAAATGTTGGACAAGTACAGGGTCTAATACTTCTCAATGCTTCTCAGGTCCCTATCCCTGCTTCACTTGAAGTCACAATCTCTTGTCCCTGATCACAGACAAATTTTGACATCTGATTTTCATCTGATGGGTGTGATTGCCCTCTGAAGCAAAGTGACTAGGTCACTTTATTAAAAACTGAAAGCACTGTGGATGTTGTAAATCAGGAACAAAAACAGAAGTTACTGGAAAAACTCAGTAGGCCGAGCAGCATCTGTGAATGTTACAAAGGAGGGTTGATCCAACCACCCTCCCACCCACTGATAAGTAAAACCAAACCATCCAGAGAAGCTCACTTCACCTCATAATCTGTTAAAGGAAATGTGAAAAGTAATATACCTGCCTCTCACCTCCCAATCTGTTATAAAGGGGTGTTTAAATGAAAGAAATCCCTGATACTCACATTATAATAATCAAGTAACAATTCATTTATCTAACTCTAACAGTTAACAAATTAACAGAACTACTAACAAACCAAACAATTCCCCCTTAACTACTGACTGTTCCCAAATAAAACAAACTTCTAATGGAATACTGTTCCAATAGATACAAGATAAACCATATTAATAAAAAAATTACAGCTTAATCTCTTGAAATTACAGCCAGGATAAATCTTCCGGAATGTTCTTTGCCTTCTGCATTGTCCTCCAGTCAGGAACACCTTCCTCCGTCAAATTCTTGTGTGAGGAATATTAGCTAAGTGTGCCGTAGCACATTTATTTGGATGGTACATACTCTGAGACCTTAGACATTTCTGTGAGAACCAGTGATTTTTCTATTATTCAGAGCTGATGGCTGTTGAGACCTGTCCTCTTAACTGATGGCAGTTTGCTCTCCCACCGATTTTTCAAATGTCCTCTTCTTTTATACCCTTGTTGACTATTATTTTCTCACAATAGGATTGGTCTGAAGTTATCAAAGCCATCAGATATAAATTTAATTAGGTATATACGGCCTGGTTTAAATTAACTGGCTAAATTCAAAAACCTGTTGTCTTGGTAAAAGAGATAGTAGGAACTGCCGATGTTGGAGAATCTGAGATAACAGGTTGTGGAGCTGGATGAACACAGCAGGCCAAGCAGCATCAGAGGAGCAGGAAAGCTCCTGGAAGGTCAAGACCCTTCTTCAGAAAAGAATTCTCTTGGTAAAAGTACTGCTTTGCCTGCTAACTGTATAACCTTTTGATACAATGTTTCAACTTCAAGAACTCTCCTTGCATCTGCTGCTCTCTGCCTACATTCTTTCAATCTTCAAGCCTAAAAAAACCACACCTTTTAAAGGGACCACACACTCTTCTCCCTTATCATTTTACAAATTATAACGTCCTGCCTTCCAATCCTCAAGTACTATACCAACTTAGAAACACTTTCCCCCCCTTAAGAAAAACTGAACCGTCATTACTAAAAGATGGCTTTTTAAAATCGAAATCATAATGCTATTATTACCAGATACATAGGTCGTTAGTCCAGAATTACACATTTCATACTAATTCTATATACGATATATAATATTGAACAGTACTGTGTCCATCTTATATGGACATTTTCCTTTTAAACCCGTGATAATGCGTCCACAATAACATTTTCACAACATGCAGTATGTACAATTTGTAGATTATGTGCTTGTAATATAAGACTCCAATGAAATAGTCTTGTGTTCTTGTCTTTAGATATTCTGACAAATATCAAAGTGTTGTGATCAGTGTACACACCTGTCTCCATTATATTGTTTGCAACATAAACATTAAAATGTCATATGGCCAGTACCAAACTCTATAAATACTTTTCAATGGTTGAATTTTTTTTCTGGTGGATATTGATATTTTTGAAATATAACCGGTTGGCCTTTCAATTCCACTATCATCCTCCTGTAGGAGCATAGCTCCAACCCCTACATCACTAGCTTCAATGGCGACCTTAAAAGGGTTTCAAGAGGTTTGACATGTCTAAAACTGGTGCAGCGGTTAATACTGCTTTTAAATTCTCAGATGCCTCCTGGCATTGCTCTGTCCACAGAAATTTCATGTTTTTGTTCAACAAATCTGTCAGCGGTGCCACCACACTACTAATATTTGGTACAAGCTCCCAGTAGAATCCACTCAATCCCAACAATCTTAGCATTTCTTTCTTTGAGGATAGTGTTGGAAATTCCTCGATGGCCTTCATCTTCACGTTCCTCAGTGCCATCCTTCCATGTCCAATGTTGTGTCCTAAGAATGTCACTTCTGCCTTCGTGAATTCTGTCTTTGCCAAATTTGTGACCAACTTTGACCAATCTCTCAAAGAGCTCTGCCAAATGTGCCAACTGATCTGTCCATGAATGGCTAACGATCACTAAGTCATCTATATAGACAGCACAATTAGTCAATCCTGCCACAACTCTGTTTATAAATCTTTGAAATGTGGCTGGTGCGTTCTTCAGTCCAAAGGGTATTACTTTAAATTGATATTAGCCCATTGGGGTTACAAATGCAAAACTTCTTTGACTGTCCCTGACAAAGTAAACAAAGTAAGTTAAACTTTGTGATGTAAGTGCCTGGTTCAACTTTTCCACACAATCCTCCAGTCTTGGTATTAGGTATGAGTCAGATTTAATCTATGCAGTACCATTAGGTTTGGGAACTAACACAATTGGCGAACTCCACTCACTTTGATTCAGTTTGATCATGTCTTTTTGGAGCATCACTTCCACTTCCTCTGTCCCTGTGCTGTTTTGAGAGGATTAAGCATGTAGGGGTGTTGTTTTATTGGAACAGCATTGCCTCTATCAACCTCTTGTGCTGTCGTATTAGTCTTCCCCGTTCTATTTTCATATAGGCCCTCATAGTACTGCAACAAGCCTTTCAATTCAGTTCTCTGTTCCTGAGGCAGACAGCTTACAATCCAATCCTATTCTTTATGGACTTCCTTATTATTCAATTTATTCTGAGGCACATCAAAATCCAAATCATCCAGATTTGATTCTGGGTGGCTGTAACTAATATCTGTTTCTCCAGTTCCCTTTCCCTGTCATAGTAAGGTTTTAGTATGTTCACAAGACAAACCTGATAAAAAAAATTTTTCCTATCTGGCATCTTTACCAAATAATTCATCTGATTTAACTTCTTCTCAATCTGATAGGGACCACTAAACCTTGCTTTGAAGGGATCTCCCACCACTGGTAACATCACCAATATATTATCACCACAGACAAACATATTAATTTTAGATTTTTTACTTGCTTCTTGCTTCATTAGATGCTGAGCCGCCTTCAAATGTTGTCTAGCTAATTCACCTACTCTGTTTAATCTTTCTCTCACCTCAGATACATAATCCAACTGTGACATCTCTGACTTCAGACCTATCAACTTTTCCTTAATTTTAAAGGCCCTTTACTTTGTGTCTGAATATCAGTGCAAATGGAGTAAACTGGAGTAACTCTAATAGCAAGTAACATAAATGGGATACCTTTATCCCAATCATTTGGGTAATCCTGGCAATAAGCCCTCAGCATTGTTTTTAGGGTCTGATGCCACTTTTCCAATGCTTCCTGGGATTCAGGATGGTACACACTTGATTTAAAGTGTTGGATGCCAAAACTATCCATGATTTTCTTAAACAATTTGGCAGTAAAATTGGACTCTGGGTTTGACTGAGTGTCCTTGGGTAGTCCATAACGGATAAAGACAGCAAGCGACTCTTCCACAACCTATTATGCCTTGACATTCTGTAATGGAATTGCCTCTGGAAATCTGGTAGACATATCCATTCTGGTTAGCAAATACTGGTTCCCACTTTTGGTTTTAGGGAGGAAACCTACGTAACCAATCACAATTCATGTGAAAGATTTTACAAATGTGGGAATTGGCATTAAAGGTACTGGTTTTATTACTGCCTGTGGCTTTCCTATCATCTGACACGTATAACAAGTATGGCAAAATTCAACCACATTTTTATGTAGGCCAATAGAAATGCTTCCGTATCTTAACATGAGTCTTCCTCAATCATAGATGATTTGTGTGCTACCCAAAATACTTCTTATCTGTATGCTATTGGCAACACATTATGATGAACTTACACCCAGTTCTCCTCTGCAGTAACCTGTCATGGTCTCCATTTCCGCCTTAGGATTCTATCCTTAAGGTAATAGCATTCTGGAACATATTCTGATTTATTTTCTGAGTAGGCTTTATGATATAAATCTTTTATTGCCTCATCTTTTTGTTGTAATTCCGTTAGCGTTTTTCAGAACTAAACACCTGATCCTCTACCTGCATAGGTTTTTCCTTTACCATTTCATCAAACAGGGTGTCAGCTAACTGGACCTCAACTCCTTCATCTTTCTCTTTGGTTTTCCCTTCTTGCTTTAACTTATGGCTGTGGGATCTTGTCACCGCACAGCCAGGAAAAATTCCATGGTATTTTTCTTTTAACTTTTCAGTTCCCTGGCTTTGTTTTGGCATCTCCATTACTATGAGCATCACTCCCACCTTTGATCCAGCTAGTTCATTACCAAGACCAAACTGTATTCCTGGAATAGACACTGTTTAATCACTTCTACTGTCACTTCCCCAGTCTTGATTGGACTTTCCAGCCTTATCTTACATAGGAAAACACTAAACCTCTCTCCATTTATTCCATAAATTATCACTCTCTCCGGTAACATTTCAGAAGTGCAAGTATTTTCATCTCTTGCTATTAGAGACTGACCAGCTTCTGTATCTCAATATTGTGAATTCTTTACCTTCTCCCCTGTTCTACCTGAGTAAACCACAGAGGTGAAGTTTTTGAAGAGATTGGGCACTATCTTACGTTCCAGCCCGTGGCTAGGCTGTGCACTCTCCTGCAGCTCCTTGACTTCTCTTGGGATTTCCTTCACGACCTCAACTAATCCCACTGGGCTAGTCATTTTTACCACATCCTTTTTCCCAGTGTCTCCCTTCAACCATCAGCACTGCAACTTTGTGTGTCCCCCTCTATTACAATGGAAACACCTGAGGCCTTTTGCTTCTTTTTCATCCCTTTGGGTTTCTTTTTTCACCTGTGGTAAACTGTTCCCAGTATGATCTACTTTTTATTTCTAATTGAAGGATCTCCCTTTTTCCCAACTTCTATCCCTCTTGAAATAAAATTGCTGTCAGAAGCTACATTTTGATTTGTGCACTAATGCATATTCATCTCTGCAGCTCTTCTCATTGAGGAACAGAAAGTTAAAACAGCATGAGTTCTTATCATTTCTGGAAGTGAATTTTTGAACTCCTCCTGCAGAATAATCTCTCTAAGATCCTCATATGTCTTTTCTATCTTTAATGCTCCTGCCCATCTATCAAAGTCGCTATGTTTAATTCTTTCAAGTTCGACCTAAGTCTGACTTGGTTCCTTTCTTATGTTTCTGAACTGTTGTCTATATGCTTGCTTCTGGTATCAATTCATAGGCACTCAAAACAGCCTGTTTTACTTATTATTCTGTTGACATCTCCTCTGACAGCGCTGCAAACACTTCACTAGCCCCGCCTGCCAACTTGGTCTGAATTAACATTACCCACACATCCTCTGGCCAGTTCATCTGTTTAGCCAATTTCTCAAAGGAAATGAATAAGGCTTCTACATCTTTTTCATCTAATTTTAATAATGTTTTGACATGTTTGTATATTTCCCTATCAGACTGTTGGCTAAGATGAGTTTGCTCATCCTCACTTCTTTATTGTACTTTCCCTTCTGCTATTTGAAGTGTTTTTACTTCATGTTCCAACTTCATCTTTTCCAACTCGAGCATTCTCTCTTCTTTCTCTTTTTCCCTTTCTAACCCCAATTGTCTTATTTGCAATTTAGTTCTTCTCTAACTCCACTGCACTTGCCTGTTTTTCTGGTATACCTAAATGCTCGACTAAAGCACTTACAGTTTCAGCTTTCCTCTTATCCCTAGTTAAACCCAATTCTAGCCTGTTTGTCAAGTCTAAAAGTATATCCTTCCTGCATCTTTCTAAACTTTCGTGGCAAATTTTGGAAGCATCTTTAAACCCTAGAACCTCTTTAGCAATGTTATGAGCCATTTCTCCCACTTTTGAGTTACCACAAGTAACCGAAATTAAACAGATTTTCCACTTCTCACCTAAGTTTTATTTAAAGATCTAGGACACTAATCCCCAAGTCTGTCTAAATGTGTCCAAATCCATTCAGACCCATCTGATCCCTTACATGAACTGACCAGATACTGGACCCAAGCCCCCAATCTATTATGAAGGAATGGTCAACTCTCCTCTGATAACTAAACCTGAAATACCCAGAGGAACTTGCCTCACTTTGCAATTAGTTAAAGAAAAGTTGTATACCTGCCTCTCACCTCCCAATCTGTTATAAAGGAGTGGTTAAATGAAAGAAATCCCTGATACTCACTTTATAATCAACAAGTAACAATTTATTTATCTAACTCTAACAGTTAACAAATTAATAGAACTACTAACAAACCAAACAATTCCCCCTTAACTACTACTATTCCCGAATAAAAGAAAATTCTAATGTATGCTGTTCCAATAAATAAAAGTCACACCAATATAAACAAAACTAATTTAAAAAATTAAAACTTAATCTCTCAAAATTAAAGCCAATGTAAGTCTTCCGGAATGTTCTTTGACTTCTCCATTGTCCTCCAGTCAGGAACACCTTCCTCTATCAATTCTTGTGTCAGGAATATTAACTTAGAGTGCCGTAGTACCTTTATTTAGATAGTGCTTACTCTGAGATTTTAGAGATTTCTGTGGGAGCCAGTGATTTTCTCTTTCTTTAGAGCTGATGGCTGTTGAGACCCGTTCTCTTAATAGGTGGGAGTTTGCTCTCCCATCAATTTTCAAGTGGCTTCCTTTTTATGCCCTTGATGACCTATTAATTTCTTACAATAGAATTGGTCCCAGGTTGTCAAAGCCACCAGATTTAAATTTAATTGGGCTTTGGTATCTCGGGCCTGGTTTAAATTAATTGGCTAAATTCAAAAACCTGTTGACTTGGTAAAAATGCTGCTTTGCCTGCTAACAGCTACTGAGACAATACATCCTCGCACCCTGCTTCCTGTAACAACTCCATTCCATTTTCTCAGTTCCTTCATCTCAGATGAGGCCAACTTAAACAAGGGAACATCCGAAATGTCCACTTTCTTCCTCAACTGAGGATTCCCCAGCACTGTTGTCGACAGGGCCCTCAGCCGGGTCTGGCCCATCTCCCGCACTTCTGCCATCACCCCTTCTCTTCCCTCCCGCAACAGTGATAGGGTTCCCCTTATCCTCACCTACCATCCCACCAGCATCCACATCCAGAAGATCATCAGACGCCGTTTCTGTCACCTCCAGCAAGATGCTACCACTAGACACATATTCCCCTCCCCTCTCTTCTCCGCCTTCCGCAGGGACTGTTCCCTCCAGGACACCCTGGTCCACTCTTCCTTCACCCCCAATGCCCTACGGCACCTTCTCTTGCAACCACTGTAAGTGTAACACCTGCCCATTTACCTCCTCCCTCCTCAGTACCCAAGGGCCCAAACCTATCTTCCAGGTGAAGCAGCACTTCACCTGCACTTCTCAGAATCTAGTCTACTGCATTCGTCGCTCACAATGTGGTCTCCTCTACATTGGGGAAACAAAGCATATACTGGGTGGCCGCTTCACAGAATATCTACATTCTGTCTGAAAAAAATATCCTGAGCTTCCAGTTGCCTGCCACTTTAACACACCACCCTTTTCCCTGGCCAACATCTCTGTCTCAGGCTTGCTGCTGTGCTCCAGCGAAACTCAGTGCCAGCTGGAAGAACAGCACCTCATATTCCGCTTGGGGAACCTACAGCCCTCTGGACTCAGTACTGAGTTGAATAATTTTGAAGCCTGAACTCTCCCATGTCCTTACCCCCTCCCCCATACCAGGCCTTGTTATCACATTGTCTGCCATTACACATTACCTATTGTTAGTCACTAACAGTTCCCATTAACAGCTATTCACTCTTTTACAAGATCATTTTCAACTCCTTTGTCTATCCAACTGTTGTCCCCTCTCTTTGGGCTCTATCCCCACCTATTGTTTACTCCTTACCCCCTGCTCCCACCCTATCTTCTGCATATAAACCAACATTTTCCTGGCTATCATCAGTTCTGAGGAAGGGTCACCAGACCCAAAATATTAACTCTGATTTTCCTTCACAGATGCTGCCAGACCTGCTGAGATTTTCCAACAACTTCTGTTTTTGTCCAAGTTTCTTTCCCTTCCCTGATGTGATGCAATGTCTGTAGCACCGACTCCAGCTTCTCAACTCAGGTCCAAAGTTCCTTGAGCTGCAAGCATGTACTTCAGATGTGTTTACTCTGGATTAAGGTGGTGTTCAACAGCTTCCAAATGCTGCAGCAGCAAAACATTACTTGTGCTGCCATTATTGTTGTATTGGCTTAATTCATAAATTAATTACTCTAGATTCCCTGTCATTTATTTGTAATGATACTTTTTCAAAAAGAAAATTGCCAATATCAGTGTTACACTTAACCAGCTATTTTTAAGAAAGAAAACAAGAAAATCATTGAAGTCCTGAAGACCTTAATATTAAAAACTAGAAATTTTAACAGAATTTCATTGGGTAAGACAGAAAGCAAATGGAATGTTGGCCTTTATTCCTATGGGAATTTAACACAAAAGGATGATTTTGCAAAAACTATGCAAAGTACTAATTAGGCCACACCTGGAATACTACGAACAAATCGAGCACCTCATCTAAACTACACTGACAATGGAGGCTTTTCAGAGGAGGTTCACTAGGCTGACAGCATGGAAGGATAAATTGTTTTATGAGGAGAGATTGAATAGGTTGGGCCTGTACTCATTGGAATGTGAAAAAATGAGAAGCAACCTTAGTGAAACAAACAAGATTCTTAGGGAACTTGCCAGGGTAGATTCAAAGAGGTTGTTTCCTCTTGTGGGGGAGTAGAGGATCAAATGGCATAATCTCAAAATAAGACATCACACATTTAAGACAAATGAGAAAGAATTTCTTCTCTCAGAGGGCACCGAATCTGTAAGACTCTTTACTGCAGAGGACCGTTGAGGCTGAGGCATTAATATATTCAAGACTGAAATAGATTGCCTTTTGATCAGTAAGGGAAGTAAGGGACGTGGTGAAAAGACTGTTAAATTGAGGATTATTAGTTCAACCATGATCTCATTGAATAGTGGAGCAGACATGATGGGCAGAATCATCTATTTCTGTTTCTATGTCTTTTGGTCTTAAATCCTATTCCCCTGTCAGCTTCTTCCCCTGCATTCACATCACACTGTGGTTCGTGATATCACTCCATCACTGGTCTTGCTGCAGGTAGCCCACTCGATTCACACCTTTGATCTTCTCCCAGTCGCCTATCATTCAGGAACATTTTCTATGTGCAGTGAACCTTGGTAAAAGCACTTATGTCCCTTTGTACTGAATGCCCACTTGGATCAAATTTCCAGTTCACTCAGTAGGCCTTTGTCTCATTCAGTTGAAGTCTCCTTCACACTGACCATGCACCCTTAATCCAAACAAAAATTGATAAATCTTGTCAGCAGGAAGGGTGTGAACAAACAGAAAAATGGAGATTAAAATAAAGAATAAATAAAGTACAAAAGAGTAAAGAAAAGAATGAAAACTTTAAAGGAGAGAAATTAGAGATAAAAGGTACTGCAGATGCTGGAGAATCCGAGATAACAAGCATGAGGCTGGATGAACACAGCAGGTCAAGCAGCATCATAGGAGCAGGAAAACTTGACGTTTCGGGCCTAGATCCTTCATCAGAAATCTGATTTCATCCAGCCCCATGCTTGTTATCAAGGAGAGAAATTATTCCATTAAACTGTGTTGAACATTCTTTGCAGCCTAGTGTGATGGATCCAGCAGCTACTTTTTAACCATTAAAGCATGTGATGAAAGATGCACAACTTATATAAATTTGAATATCATTTTAAGCAAATGAATGTAACTAATTTCTATTGAAGTTTTTTCTCTAAAATAAAATCAAGGTCTTATACTATGGTGGTGTATGATAGGTGGGTAAACATTGAAGGCTATTACTTTGTTTTCAGTTCAGAATAATCAAAATTGGTTTTAGTTTAGAAATCCCAGGAATTTAAAATTTTTAGGGCAGTTTTGGGGAAGACATGACTGAGGTCAAAAGCAAGTTTTATTATAACAGAAATTCATGGAAAATGCAATCACCTCACTGGAAAAGTTTCATTTTTGCATCTTCCAAACAAAGAAAGTTTGGTTAAATACATGCAGATTATTAGAAGTTGAGAAAGTCTAAGCTCTCAATTTTGTGATTATTCATGCAAAATTGGAAAAAGAATAGGGATAATCAGTTAGGTAGAGCTTAAATATTTTATATAGAGGAATAGCTTCTCTGGATGTGAATCTCTGTAAATTGACGGTTTGGGAAATAGGTTGAAAATTTTGTTTTGCTATGTTTTAAGATTTTCAAAATAGTCTTCTAAATTTAGATAGCTTTGTTTGCTTTTTCTCTTCACCTTTTATATAGTGAACTTCTGTTTGTTTTAAAGAAGCTCTATTGCCACAAGTGACTATGTTTCAGTGACTGGTCACTTTGTTACTAAAAGTAAATCAAAATGGTCTACCAAGCCAGATTTCATTTTGGTACCTGACTTCTCCAACATTACTAAATTAGATCATAGCAACTGACCAGTATCTGAAAATCTATAATTAGAGTTCATTCAATGTTGATAGCTCTGGTATTTGTGTCTGGAAATAAATTTAAATAAAAGAGGGCTTGTGCTTCAGTGACGCTCATTGAGATTTCCTCCACTGCTGCACTGTAAATTGAAATGCAAGATCAATTAATTTCAGGTTTTCCTTTTCACAAAATGAGTTTGTAAATTACTTAGTTGCTCCTGGTAATGTTTCCCTGCAGTTGGTACATATCACTCACCTAAATGCTCTGCTAAGATTTTATTACAGGCTAAAGGCTTCCAGTCTGTCACAGGAGAACTCTGGCATTTTCAGTCAGGGGAAATTTCTTTTATATGCCACAATTTTCTATTGCACTCATGACCTTTCAAGATTGCATAACAGAACTTTGAGGTTTTGTAATGGTTGCACCTCTGGACAATTATATTGATTCTTACCTTTAGTTTTTATCTCAAAGTAGCAGGTACACATGTAAACCTTTCAGCGCTACAACAAAGTACAATTTTGTGAACAAGAAATTTCATGCTTCAAATCTACCTACACAACAGTGAACAAATCAATCAGAGATCTTGAACCAAAGTCAAATTTGACAAAATTTGTAAACTTTTGTATTTTAGCAGTCACCAAGAGGTATATCAACGTGAATAATATGCAAGCTCTGATCACTGGTAGACTTTAAAGTTAGTCACATGTACATGCAGCTGTTCGATTTATTTGGCTCACCAACCTGTACTTTAAATAGCTAGTCTGGTCAGGCTGCATCCACTCAGAACTTCACCAACACTACTGTTGCGAAGAAAGAAATAAGGCACAATGTCGGATCAGTCGCCTTTTGACACCGATGTCCAAACCATGACCCGGTTTGTCATGGAACAGGGAAGGAAAGCAAAAGGGACAGGGGAATTCACGCAGCTTCTAAATTCTCTGTTAACTGCAATCAAGGCCATCTCCTGTGCTGTGCGAAAAGCTGGTCTTGCCCATTTGTGAGTCAACAGCTTTCATTAACCAACAGATATCGTGTAGCATAAACATTTGCATGCAATTTGTTTTATGCAAGTTTGGAGACTGCATTTTGCTTTACAAAAGATAAGAATTATTTTAATAGGTTTTCTTTCGAATTTATTTGGAATTCCCTTTATGTTTTTTGAGTTAAAGTACTTAAGAATAATTTTCTACGTTTAAATGCAATTTTCTTTTTAAGCTGCGCATCAACCTGAAATTTCGTGATCAAGTTCCTGGAAGTCAGCTTTTTCATTAAAACCTGATATTACAAATAGAGGCTACTCAGCCCATCCAGTCTGCGCTGACCCTCTGAACAGCATCCCACCCAAACCCAGCCCCACCCTATCCCTGTAACCCCACATTTGCCATGGCTAATCCATCTAGCCTGTACATCTTTTGCCTGTGCAAGGGAAGCAGAACACTCAGCAAAAGTCCACAGAGACACAGAGAAAATGTGCAAACGCCACACAGTCACCCAAGGCTGGAATCGAACCGGGTCCTTGGTGCCGTGAGGCAGTAATGCCACTCCCTATACATCACTAAAGCAGGTGGGATTTGAAACCAGGTGTCTTGGTCTAGAGGTAGGGACACTACAACTACACTACAAGACTTTCCCCTTTAAATTACTAAGGTTGTAATTACTGGAAACCTTAATAAACTGCCTGCAAGTGGAAAAAGGGTGTGTGATAATATCTGCGTTTCTACTGACAATTGTGGTCCTACTACATAAAAGAGAAATTTTGAATATTAGATACAATCAACCCATCCACCTGTTATTATCAAAAGCCTACCGCACAAGATCCGAAGTGAGAGCCTTGGTTAACTTTTCCCCTCCATTCCCATGATTTTGTTATGGCCAATTAAGAAGATATTGCAATATTTAAACAATACCATAAAAATTAAATACCATACAATGTAGCTATTTTAATGAATCTGTTCGGACACATTATGAAACAAGTATAGGAGGAAGTAGGGACACTACTATTGCACTCTAAGCTTGTCTTATAATTTTAAGAAACTATAGTAAAGAAATCGTGAACTTCATCAGCCAGCTCATCTTTCAATGAGACACTTTGCAGCTTTTCATTGAGTTCAACAATTATAATCACAACCTTTACTCCCATTTTGTTTCCCTTCTTTGTACTTTTTGGCCATATTGAACTAATATATCATTCACCCTTCCATGGTGCACGCGTTTTGATTTTTAGTTCTTACGTTATCACTCCTTTTGAGCCTGGAGAAGCAACTTTCGTGTCTACTAATGTCTCATGTCTTCACCCCGAGTTTTCCCTTTTATGCATTGCCTGCCTCTCCCCCATGTCACCTGCTTAAAACTTATTACATTTCCAACTTCTCCAGGTTTTTTTATGTGCCTAATATTACAGTTCATATGATTGTAGATTTAGCTTTTTACCTTAAAAAATTGAATTTTAAGTGTAATTTCAGTCGGGGAACAACCTGGTAAGTATTTGGAAACTGGCAAACCAGACATAACTTAAGACAATTACAATTTAATAGATAACTTGGGTTTCCTGGAAAAAGTCAGAGTTAAACAGCATAATGGCAGATGGTCTTGCTTACCTAAAAAATGAAGATGTGACGTCTGCTCCAGAATGGTTCCTGACGGAGGCCCCAGTCTCAGCACGGCAGTCCTGTCCCCTAACCTGAGTACACCAAGATCACCCTTGACCCAAGAACAGTGAACTGACCCTCCTGTTATAGCCTCTGGTATGTAATTATTCCTGTAAAAGAGATGAGTTATCCTAGTGGTGTCCCACTATTAAGGAAAGGTTACTTTCCAAGAATTAAAGAAAATTTTTGAATTAAAAGGTAGTTAGTTTGCATTTCTACCTAAGAACAGGCTGTTTCACTTTGTATTCAAGATGGGTGAAGCATACTGATTTTTTTGATTTTGTGTTCAACTTCGTGATGTCAGTAAGAGAATAGCAGTAGGCAAGATCATTTCTTTTAAAATCTTTTAAAAAATCAGCTAGCTGTAGGGAAGACTGTATTGAGATGGATAGGAAACTGATTGGCAGAGAGGAAACAAAGAGTAGGAATTAATGGGTCCTTTACAAATTGGCAGGCAGTAACTAGTGGGTGCCACAGGGATTGGTGCTGGGACCCCAGCTATTCCCAATATATATTAATGCTTTGGATAAGGAAACAAAATGTAACATCACCATGTTTGCAGATGATACCAAGCTGGGTGGGAGGGTCAACTGTGACAAGGATGCAGAGATCCTTCAGCATGATCTCGACAGGTTGGGTGAATGGGCAAATCAATGGCAGATGCAGTATAATTTGGATAAATGTGAGGTTATTCACTTCGGAAGCAAAAACAAGAACGCAGATAATTACTTGAGTGGCTGTAAATTGGGAAAGGGGTGTCTGCAGTGGGACCTGGGTGTCCTTGTGCACCAATCGCTGAAGGTAAGCATGCAGGTGCAGTAGGCGGTAAAGAAGGCAAATGGTATTTTGGCTTTCATTGTGAGAGGTTTCGAGTACAGGATCAGGGATGCGTTGTTGCAGTTTACAGGACCTTGGTGAGACCACACCTGGAATATTGTGTGCAGTTTTGGTCTCCTCTTCCGAGGAAGGATGCTTTTACTCTTGAGGGAGTGCAGCGAAGGTTTACCAGGCTGATTCTGGGGATGGCGGGTCTGACTTATGAGGAGTGATTGACTAGGTTAGGATTGTTTTTGCTGGAGTTCAGACGAATGAGGAGGGATCTCATAGAGATTTATAAAATTCTAACAGGACTAGACAGGATAGATACAGGGATGATATTCCCGATGGTGGGTGTACCCAGAACCAGGGGTCACAGTCTGAGTATTCGGGATAGACCATTTAGAACAGAGATGAGGAGACATTTCTTTACCCAAAGAGTGGTGAGCCTGTGGAATTCATTACCACAGGCAGTAGTTGATGCCAAAACATTGAATGTATTCAATAGGGGGCTAGGTGTAGCACTTGGGGTGAATGGGATCAAAGGTTATAGAGAGAAAGCAGGATTAGGCTATTGATTTGGACAATCAGCCATGATTGTGAAGAATGGCAGAGCAGGCTGAAAGAGCCAAATGGCCTCGTCCTGCTCCTATCTTCTATATTTTCTATGTTTCTATGTCTCACACAGCTTGTAGCTCCTTCAAAGCTGAGAAATAAAACTAGACCTACATTTAAAGTGAAACACAAACACTCCAGAAACTTCTCTGGACACTCTGGAGGTGCTCTGGTCCTCCACCTTTTGACCGTTTGTGATCCCAAAGTCCACAGCTGTACCATCCAAGGAAGGATGAGCCTGCATTGGGCAGGAGACACTCATTAGGCCTGGGATCTGTAGGCCCAGGGGCACCTGGGGACAAGTGCCAAAGTCCCCCAAGTAAATGGTGCAAACCACAGAGCAGACTATCTCTACAACTACAAAATTCAGGACTTCACTCAGACTAGTGGGAAGGAGAGGAAGAAGGAAACATACAGAGCACAAAGCTGGTATGCGTGCTATGTCTTTGTAAATGACCAATCACTTTTCTCAAAATATTTTCATTTGCAATGTTACATTTTCTTCTGTAGTATTCTTTTCACTATAGAACCTGGTTAAGTCACACCCATATAAGTAATAAGAAACCTCCTTATGCATCCCAAGAATGTATAAAGTTGCTTTTCTCATTTCTCACAAGTCATACCAAGTTTTCGACTGCACTCAGCTTCACATATCTGCAGTCCTCGGACAGATCTCACCGAGGCTAAAGGCAATTTCCAGACCCTGACCTGCAAATATCATTCCACAATTATACCCACCTAATGAGTAATAATATGGAATTGGTGATGAAACCTTACATTTCTGTAGAGAAAGATTTTTTTTCCAATGATCTTTACAAGGGAGTGCAAAAGATTGGTAGATGATCACTGGGCACCTTTTATGTTCACTGTTCCTCACATCATAGCAGTCTGTAGAGAAAAGCTGCAAAAAGAGCAGCCTCTCTCAAGTTAAATGTGATGTTCAAGCATGTCAAGGTAATAGTATCTATGCACCCTGAAGCATTGAAAGGGTCCAGATGAAGTAAGTGTCTAAAGGAACTTATGGAAGTAAAGGCACACAAACGGTGGCTCTCATATGGGCAAAACTGCACTACACATTCCTGTTATCCCTCTGATATTTGCAGGAACCTGCAGTGAAGCCTAAAATCCTGAGTTTCACCATTTGCCTGCAGCTTCTTGGTGGATTTTGTCCTCTTGCATCTCCTCTGGATGCTTTGTGGCAGCTGTTGGAGGATGTTCTGGTTGGAGATCTTGTAGTTGCTGTGTCTTTATCTGCTGCCTTCTCAAGCCATAAAGAGGCCAGGATACACATTTGCCTTGAACATGTAATGTATGGGGAAAATCAGACAGATGATGCAGTGTTACTGAAGAGACATTTGAACCGTCACATTGTTGATAATCACATTGATTGTGAATGCTATGTCCTCACACAGTGTGGCATGGATGCTTCCCAAGGAAATATTTTAATGCCTTGAAATGGAGCTCTGATGTATTTGACCTTATCAAATTGCACGGTGGACATCCAACATATCTACGCTCCTTTGGGAGTGCACTTCTGGCCTTAAACCATCATGAAACCCAACCCCCTCAAACCACATCACACCCAAAGATGTCCCTGCCATATAACAGTCCATGTCCTTGTAGGCTAATTTGCATTGTGATGACATGGCAGCTTTAATGAGTTGTCTTCCAGAACATGCTATGCAGTGTTGTTGCTAAATCAGGAAATCACATTCAGCTTTTAATTTCCTTATTACAATAGACTTATTACGCTTACATGATAAAGAAACAATCAGTTTTGTAAAGCTCATGATTGCTTGAGACCATAACTTGTTATCTGCATTCTCAGACAATTACTAACCTCTAAACGAAGTTAGTATTGAAAGCAGATGGGTAGCACTGCTTAATCAGTGAAGGCATGATTCCTGCAATTGCCTTGAGCAGGGCCTCAAAGTATTGTTGGTAACTCGGTCATGTAGAAAAATAACAGTGACTTATCCCTTCCACTCTGCATGTGGTTCCAGGCTTGGCTTTTGATCCAACATGATGAGGTTCCAAGTTTATGTTCACCAGTGTGACATGCAGATTCCACCAGTAATGGTCCATTAACCTTCAACTTCCTGCTGCTTCAGTTGAATGTCTTTACATTAACATTACTGTGCCTGCATAACACCCAGAGCCCATGATTCTAATGAATAATATGTCTTTGTTGACCTTATAGTTTCCCCAAGCTACAGTAACCGTGAATATAGGAAATTAGGTAGGAATTTAAAAAGTAGGTCCTCAAGGGTAGAAATCTCTGGATTACTCCCAGTGCCACGAGCTAATGAGGGTAGGAACAGAAGGATAGAGCAGATGAATGTGTGGCTGAGGAGCTGGTGCAGGGGAGAAAGATTCACATTTTTGGATCGTTGGAATGTCTTCTGGGGTAGAAGTGACCTGTATAAGAAGGAAGGATCACACCTGAATTGGAAGGGGACTAATATACTGGCAGGGAGATTTGCTAGAGCTGCTTGTGGTGGGGTTGGGGGGTTGGGAGTGTGGTGGAGATCAGTATGAGACTGGTGCAGTTGGGAAAAGTACTGGGTCAAACAGTCAGGGCAGGCAGGAACAAGCAGAGAATTCAGTAGGACTCATAAATTAAACTGCATTTATTTCAATACAAGAGGCCTAATAGGTAAGGCAGATGAACTCAGGGTATGGTTGGGAACATGGGACTGGGATATCATAGCAATTACAGAGATGTGTCTCATGGATGGACAGGACTGGCAGCTTAATATTCCATGGTATAGATGCTATAGGAAGAATAAAAAGGGGGGCAAGAGAGGAGGGGGAATGACGTTTTTGATTAGATGCAACATTACGGTTGTCCTTAGGGAGGATATTCCTGGGAATACGTCTAGGGAAATTATTTGGGTGGAACAAAGAAATAAGAAAGGAATACCTCATTGGTATTGTACTACAGGCCCTCCAATAGTCAGCCGGATATTGAGAAACAAATTTATAAGGGGATCTGAGTTATCTGTAAGAATAATAGTGTGGTAATGTTAAGGAATGGCAATTTTCCAAACATAGACTTGGACTACCATAGTGTTAAAGGCTTGGATGGAGAAGAATTTGTTAAGTGCGTACAAGAAAATTCTCTGATTCAGTATGTGGATGTACCTACCAGAGAAGTTGCCAAACTTGACCTACTGTTGGGAAATAAGGTCAGGCAGGAGACTGAGGTGTCAATGGGGGTGGAGTTTGGGACCAGTGACCATAATTCTATTAGCTTTAAAATAGTGATGGAAAAGACATTGGCTAACTTGGTGCCACTTTTAAGAAAGGTGGTAAGGAAAGGTTAGGGAACTATAGACTGTGAGCCTGACATCAGTGGTGGGCAAGTTGTTGGAGGTAATCCTGAGCAATAGGATTTACACGTATTTGGAAATTGGAGATGGTCAGCATGGCTTTGTTGGGGGGATATCATGTCTCACGATCTGGATTGAGTTTTTTGAAGAAGTAACAAAGAGAGGCCCTTCATCAGGACTTGACACACTGTATCTACCTCAGAGTACAATGGGACCCTGATCAAGTGGTCCAATGGGCCAAAGAGGGGCAGATGGAGTCTAATTTAGATAAGTGTGAGGGGCTGCATTTTGGAAAGACATATCAGGGCAGGACTTATGCATTTAATGGTAAGATCCTGAGGAGCGTCGCTGAACAAAGAGATCTTGGAGTGCAGGTTCATATTTCCTTGAAAGTAGAGTCACAGGTAGACTTGATAGTGAAGAAGATGTTTGGTTAGCTTGCCTTTATTGGCCAGTGCATGAGTACAGGAGGTGGGAGGTCATGTTGTGGCTGTACAGGACATTGGTTAGGCCACTTTTGGAATACTGTGTGCAATTCTGGTCTTGCTGCTATAGGAAGGACGTTGTGAAACTTGAAAGGGTTCAGAAAAGATTTAAAAGAATGTCACCAGTGCTCGAGGTTTTGAGTTATAGGGAGAGGCTGAATAGGCTGGGGCTATTTTCCCTGGAACATCAGAGTCTGAAGGGAGACCTTATAGAGGTTTACAAAATCATGAGGGGCATGGATAGGGTGATTATCCAAGGTCTTTTCCCCGGGCTGCGGGAGTCCAAAGCTAGAGGGCATAGCTTTAAGGTGAGAGGGGAAAGATTTAAAAGGGACATAAGGGGCAACTTCTTTACGCAGAGCATAGTGCGTAATGGAATGAGCTGCCAGAGGAAGTGGTGGAGGCTGGTGCAATTACAACATTTAAAAGGCACCTGGATGGGTATATGAATAGGCAGGTTTAGACAATTTTGGGCCAAGTGCTAGCAAATGGAACTAGATTAATTCAGAATGTTTGGTCGACATGGACAAGTTGGACTGAAAGGTCTGTTTCCATGCTATACAGCTCTATAACTCTACGACCTGAGCGAAACTCCCTTTGAGAGCTCACTGTCCCCTTCCATTCACTATGAAATCCCAGCCTACTGCCTGCAATTGCCTTCATTTATTGTGAATATTCTCTCAGTGACCCCATATAATAAAGTCCATCCATACACTTGAGCTGTCTTGCTTTGTTAAGGATACCATGAGCCCTAATAACCAAACCCACACCCACTGACCATTAGTGATCCAGTCCGCATGATAGATTGTCGTCCACATTATGAGTTGATTTGGTTGGACAGCTCCAACAGCCCATGGCCCCACCGCAGATCTCCGAACTGCATTATGACTGACGTCTACATAATCCCAGGACTGATCTGGAGGGCTGACCGTAGCCCACAACCCAGACTTGAAAAGCATTATTCCCATGTTTGTCCAGGACCAAGCACTAGATTGACTGTGCCAAAATCCTTGTACTGGAATCAGGCAAACCCCTTAGATGGCTATAGTGGTACCCCTGCTAAGCACTCATCCACTCTAACTTTCACACATCACCATTTATTTGAAGCACATGTGGAAGGGCCACATATCGTGGAGAGGCAGTGGCCTAACAGTATAATCACTAAACTAATAATCCAGGAAACTCAGCTATCCTGTTGTGGACCAGGGTTCAAATCCCACCATGGCAAATGGTGTAGTTTAAATTCAATAACAGAATTTGGAATTAAGAATCTAAAGATGACTATGAAATCGTTGTCAATTGACAGGAAAATTTCATCTGGTTCACTAATGCCCTTTAGAGAGGGAAATCTGTCATCTTTACTGGGTCTGGCTTACATGTGACTTCAGACCCCCACCAGTATGGTTGAATCTTAACTGCCCTTCAATGATGCTCTAGCTAGAGATGCCCTCCTCCCATGAGTGAATAAAAAGAAATGGCTTCAGTTACCATGTCTTGGAATCAGCTGGGGTTTCTGAACATGATGAAAATTACTAGTTTTGAAACATTAAGGATATTAACAAAACTAACTGAAAACATTTTTAACAAGTCGAGTGGTATCATCTTCAAAAAGTGATACTTTAGAAAAGACCACATTTTAAACTCAAACAAATAAGACTCATATTATGTGAGGGGCACAGAAGGGACAGTATTATTTATGCACAGATTCAGGAAAAAGCTACCATTTAGTGGCACCTCATCTAACACCTTCAACATTCATTGAATGCACAGTAACAGCAGTACCATCTACAAAATGCACTGTAGGAATTCACCAGAGACCTTTAGGCAGCACCATCCAAGCCTGCAACCTAAAAGTACAAGGGTAGCTGATATATGAGAACAACACCACCTTCAAGTTTCCTTTCAAGCTACAATCCTTCCTGACTTGGAAATGTATAACTTTTTATTCTCTTCTGTGTGTCTAATAGCGCTGTGGATGTCCCTGCACCATATGGACTGCAGCAGTTCTAGAAGACAACTCATTAGCACCTTCTCACAGGCAATTGGGGATGGGCAATAAGTGCTGGCCCAGTGAAGTGCACATCTCAAGCATAAATTAAAAAATTACTAACCATTGCTTACCAATTGTAGGGCAATTCAGCAGAAAGAAAGCCTTTAATAAAATTCACCTTCAAAATAATAAGTTAGAATACTAGTTTGTAAGACAGACTTATTCTTGCTGTGATGCCAGGAATTTTAAACTCTTCAGTTAGAATCATTGAGTCGTACAGCATGGAAACAGGCCCTTCGGCCCAACTCGTCCATGCCAACCAAATTTCCTAAACTGAACTAGTCCCATTTGCCTGCATTTGGTCCATGTCCCTTGAAACATTTTCTATCCATGTACCTGCCCAACTGCGTTTTGAATGTTGTAATTGTACCTGGCTCTACCACTTCCTCTGGCAGCTCATTCCATATGCTCACTACCCTTTGTCTGAAAACATTGCCCAACATAGGTCTTTTAAATCTTTCCCCTCTCATCTTAAAACTATGTACTCTAGTTTTGGACCTCCCCTTCTCTGGGGAAAAGACCTCGGCTATTAGCCTTAACTATGCCACTCCTGATTTATAAACCTCTATAAGAACACCCCTCAGCCTCTTACGCTCCAGGGGAAAAATGTCCCAGCCTATCCAGCCTCTCCTTATAATTCCAACCTTTCAGTGTCAGTAACATCTTTGGAAATAATTGCTGCACCCCTCCCAGTTTAATAACATCCTTCCTCTAGCAGGACGACCAGAATTCTACGCAATATTCCAAGTGTGGCTTTGCCAATGTCTTGTACAGCTGTAACATGACATTCCAATTCTTGTAGTCAATCCTCTGACCAATGGAGACAAGCTTGCCAAATGCCTTCTTCACCACTCTGTCTACCTGTGACGTGACTTTCAATAAACTATTCGGTCTCTCTGTTTGACAATACTCTCCAGGGCCCTACCATTAACATCAACAACATAGGCAGAAAGAGGGGTGAGGTCCTGCAGAGTGAATACAGTGAGTTCGGAATCAGGCTGAAAAGCAGGACCTCAAGGATAGTAATCTCTGGGTTACTACCAGTGCCACATGCTGGTGAAGCTAGGAACAGAAAGATAGGAGAGATGAATGTGTAGCTAAGGAGCTGGTACAGAGGGCAGGGTTTCAGGTTCTTGGACCATTGGGACCTCTTCTGGGGCAAGGGTGACCTGTACAAGAGAGACAGATTGCACCTAAACTGGAGGGGAACCAATACCCTCGCAGGGAGGTTCGCTAGGTCTACTTGTGAGAGTTTAAACCGGAGTGGCAGGGGACTGGGAACCAGAGTGGCAGGTCAGCAAGTAGAGGGATTGAAGGGAAGGTATGTGTTAGAAGGAGTAAATCAGAAAAAGGACAGCCAGAGACAGGTAAATGTACACAATGGTACTAATAGGCTGAAGTGTGTTTATTTCAATGCAAGGAATATTATAGGTAAGGCAGATGATCTTAGAGCCTGAATCAGTATGTGGGACTATGACATTATGGCAGGTACAGAGCCATGGTTGAGAGAGTGACAGGACTGGCTGCTCAACATTCTGAGTTTTAGACGTAAGGGACCCTTGGTTAATGAGAGGGGTTATGAATTTTGTCAAGAGGAGAATCCCAAGGCATTCTATACATACATTAAAAACAAGAGGATAACTGAGGAGAAGGTAGGACCACTCAAGGATAAAGAAGGGAACTTGTGTTTGGAGGCAGAGGTTGTGGGCGAGATCCTAAATGATACTTTGCATCAGTATTCACTCAGGAGAAGGATATGGAGGATAGTGAGATTTGTGTGGAGCATGCGAATATGCTAGGGCATTTTCAGATAGAGAAAGACGTGGTGTCGGGTCTCTTGAAGAGCAATAAGGTGGATAAGTCCCCGGGGCCCAATAGTATCTACCCCAGGTTATTGAGAGAGGTAAGAGAGGAGATTGCTGGGGCCTTGACCGAGATCTTTGTGTCCTCGCTAGCCACTGGAAAGGTCCCGGAGGACTGGAAACTAGTTAATGCGAGAAGAAAAATAGGGATAATCCAGAAAACTATAGACTGGTGAGTTTCACATTGGTGGTTGGGAAGCTATTGGAGAGAATTCTTAGGGTTAGGATTTACACACATTTGGAAAACCATGGCCTAATTAGGGACAGTCAGCATTATTTTGTGAAGAGCAGGTCATGTCTTACTAACTTGACTGAATTTTTTAAGGAGGTGACAAAGGTGATCGATGAAGGTAGAGCAGTGGATGTTGTCTACATGGATTATAGTAAGGCTTTCGACAAGGTCCCTCATGATAGGCTCATACAGAAGATTAAAATGCATGGGATCCACAGTGGCTTGGCCACATGGATTCAGAATCGGCTTGCCCATAGAAGGCAGACGGTAGTGGTGGAAGGGGTTTTTTTTCAGCTGGATGCATGTGACTAGTGGTGTTCTGTAGGGATTTGTACTTGGACCTCTGCTGTTTGTGAGTTATATAAATGACTTGGATGAAAATGTAATTGGGTGCATTAGTAAGTTTGCAGACAATACAGAGATTGGTGGAGTTGTGTCTAGTGTAGAAGGTTGTCAAAGGATATAGCAGGATATGGATCAGTTGCAGCTATGGGCAGAGAAATGGCAGATGGAGGTTAATCAGTGTATGTGTGAGCTGCTGCACTTGGGGAGATCAAATGTTAAAGAAAGGTACACAGTTAATGGCAGGCTCCTGAACAGCATTGATGTACAGAGGGATCTTGGGATTCAAGCCCTTAGCTTCCTGAAAGTGGCTGTGCAATTAGACAGGGAACTAAAGAAGGTATATGACATGCTTGCCTTTACTGGTTGAGGAATTGAGTACAAGAGTCAGGATGTCATGTTGCAGCTTTATAAGACTTTGATTAGGCCATATTTAGTGAGCTGTGTTCAATTCCAGTTGCCACATTTCAGGAAGGATGTGGAGGCTTTGGAGAGACTGCAGAAGAGGTTTACCTGGATGCTGCCTGGATTAGAGGGTACAGGCTATAAGGAGAGGCTGGAAAAACTCAGGTTGTTTTCTCTGGAGAGGCGGATGCTGAGGGAAGACTTGATAGAAGTCTATACAATTATGAGATGCATAGATAGGGTTGATGGTCAGAATCTTTTCCCCAGAGTTGAAATGTCTAGAACTAAGGTGCATACATTTAAGGTGAGAGGGGGAAAGTTCAAAGGAGATGTGAGGGGAAAGATTTTTACGCATAGAGTGGTAGCAACGTGCTGCCAGTGGTGGTGGTGGAGGTAGATTCGATAGGGGCGTTTAAGGGACTTTTTGATAAACACATGAATATGCAAGGAATGATGGAGGGATATGGACCAAGGGAAAGAAGAAGGGATTAATTTAATTTGGCGTCGTGTTCAACGCAACATTGTGGGCCCATGAGCCTGTTCCTGTGCTGTATACTTCATTGTTCTATGTTCTATTAACTGTGTAAGTCCTGTCCTGGTTAGTCTTACCAAAACGTAATACCTTACAATAATCTGAATTAAACCCCATGTACCATTCCTTGGCCTACTGGCCCAGTTCATCAAAATCCTGTTGTATCTAGGTAACCTTCTTCACTGTCCACTATACTATCAGTTTTGGTGTCATCTGGAAACTTACTAACCATGTCACCTATATTCTCATCCAAGTCATTTATGTAAATGATGAACAACGGTAGACTCAGCATCAATCCCTATAGCACGCAGGCATCTAGTCTTAACAACAACCCTTTACCACCAGCCTCTGTTTCCTACCTTCAAGCCAATTTCGTACCCAATTGGCTAGCTCTCCCTAGATCCATGTGATCTAACCTTACTAACCAGTCTACCTTGTTGAAGGTTTTGCTACAGTCAATGTAGACACCATCTACAGATCTGCCTTCATCTATCTTCATGATCACTTCTTCAAAAAACTTAATCAAATTTGTAAGACACGATTTCCCACACACAAACCCACGCTGACTCTCCCTATTTAGAGGTAGCCTTTTCAATTGCATATAAATCCTGTCTCTCATCATCCCCTCCAACAGCTTACCCACAGCATTAGCACAGCACTAGCCATCTTCCAGTCTTCTGGCACCTCACCCATGGCTGTTGATGATACAAATATCTCTGTTAGAGACCCCACTATTTCTTTCCTAGCTTCCCACGATATCCTGGGAACATACTTGATCAGGTCCTGGAGATTTATCTACCTCTATGTGCTGTAAGGCTTCCAGCACGTCCTCTTCTGTAATGTGGACTCTTTTCAAGACATCACTATTTATTTCCCCGAGTTCTCTAGCTTGAATGCATTTGTTTGCAGTATGGTAATGAGAGAATAATTTCACCCAAAAGACTAATAGGGTTTTTTTTCTTTATTCATTCACCGGATGTGGGCATTGCTGGAATTGTAGTGGAAGACTTTCAAATGCATTTTCCAAACTCAGTAAAGATTAATCTCTTTGGAAAATAATATCACTTTGAGAAATGCATCTCACTCAATTGAATGCAAAAGTTAAGTATAGCATCAAACTAAAAGAACAATGCACAATTTTGTGAAAGTTAGTGATAGTTTAGCAAATGGACTGATTTTAAAACCAACAATGCACCACTAAAAATAGGGGGCAAAGAGGAGAGTATGAGAGAAGGAGCTAGTAACATCAAAATGATAGTGAGAGATTCTATTATTATTTAAATAGAAGAGTAACTAAAACCAATGTTAATCCTCTTGAGAGAGGGCAAGTCTGGGAACTGATAATGGAAAATAAGGAATTTGTAGAGGAATTGAACAGGTGTTTTGTGTCTGCCTTCGAGACTTGCAAAATATTCTCAAAGACATTTGGAAATCAAATGGTTAAAGAGAAGAGTGTACTTAAAACAATCACCATCACCAAAGACAAGGTGCTAAGAAAACTATTAGATGTAAAATGTAACTAGTCCCCAGAACCAGATAGTCTGCATCCTAAAATCTTAAAAGTAGTTGCAGATATAGTAGAGGCTTGAAAGCATTCCAAATTTACTTAGCTTCTACAAGGGTAGAATTGGATTGGATTCTACAGTTGGATTGAAAAATAGCTGATGTTTCACTATTATTCAAAAATAAAGATCACTGAAAGCAGAAAATTAGAAGCCAGTTATTCTAACACATGTCACAGGGAAGTTATAAGACTTCACTGTTAAGAAAGTTATAGCAGGATATTCTGAACAACATAATGTTAAGCAGCATCAACATGGTTTTGTGAAAAGGAAATTATATTTAACTAATTTTCTTTGAGATTTTGAGGATAAGCAAGGTAACTTTGAATTTCCAAAAGGCATTTGCTAAGATACCATATCAAAGATTACTTACACAAGACACAAGCACATGGCATAAGAAATAATATTAGGATGGATAAAGAATTAGTTAATTAACAGGACACAGGACAGTAAGAACATTAGATTTTTCCTGGGTGAGCAAACTGCAATTAATGGAATGCCGCAAGGATATGTACAAGAGTCTCAGTTATTTACAGTCTGCGTTCATGACTTTTAAAGACATATAGAAAGTTACTGAGCGGGTGAATAGTTGGCAGATATGGTACAATTTGGAAAAATGTGGACTTAGCCACTTCAGCAGGAAAAATAAAAGACCTTTATACTATTTAAGTTGTTAGAGTTTGTAGAACTGAGAGAATGCAGAGCTCGGAGATATAGAGAGGTACGGGTATCCTAGTGTATGAATCACAAAGTTAGCACACAGATTAGGCAAGTATTTAAGGAGGCAAATGGAATATTAGTGTTTATTGCAAGGAAAATGGAAGATAAAATGTTATAAAACATAGAAACTAGGTGCAGGAGAAGGCCTTAGCATTTCAAAAAATGTGGGGATTAGGTGCAAAGGAATCAAAAGAAGCAAAATAATTTAGTTATGAAGTTGCAAATAAACGAAATTAAAACAAAGAAAATTGAATAAAACGTATTACTGGCAGGTTTCCTATGATGTTGTTTGCAGTGGAGGATCAATGAATTTTGTAAACAACTTAAAAACTCTGCAGGAGAGCTATCTCTAAACAGATGCTTTTGAAAAAGCAATTTTGTGTCATTATGCATTACCATTTTTAAATGATAATTTGGTCAAACTACAAGATATCACAGACCAAATGGTTTACATCCAGTGTTATGCTATATATTTAGATGCGTGTTGTTTAAAAAATGCTAAATCTCCATCATGTATTATTTTATTCAGGTATGGAATTGCAGGGACTGTGAATGTGACTGGGGATGAAGTCAAGAAATTGGATGTTCTGTCAAACGACCTCATCATTAATCTGCTGAAATCATCCTATAGCACTTCTGTGTTAGTGACAGAGGAAAACAAAGAGGCAATAATTGTGGAACCTGAGAGAAGAGTAAGTGTATAACAAATGTGGTTAATGGATGGGTCTATAATTGCATTTCCTGTGTGCCCTTGCTGATTCTCTCAGTAATCATAATGATGATTACTTATGCATATATATTATAAATTATAGGACCAGAGTTAGTGTCTGAGATATCTTGCCAGTAATGTGAACTTAACCCTATAATCAAGGGCATGAAGTTCTGGACAAACACAAAACAGCATCTGCAAAGTTGGGTCAATATTTTAGCTATAACCTATTATCTGTGAGGTACCTTCTTGGAGAGAGACAAATCCAGATGCATTAGTTTTGTTGTACAGACTGTAAAAACTCGTCGCAACAAAACGAGAAATGATTTAAGACCTATTAAAAATCAGAGGCCCTTATGGTGCTGGGCAAATTGGGAAGGAAAGAATTTCACAACAAAATCTTTTGAAATGAATTCTACAAAATCGTTTAAGTTGTATGGTAGAGTGGCCTCAATGGCTCAGTAGGTTAGTGCACTGCCCATGTGGCATGAGCCAGAGAGCTTCATCTTTGTTAGCTGTCTCATCTCAGGAAATACTTTGGTAGGAGAAGTGATTGGGGAGGGATGGGGTGGGGGGAAGTTGGTTGTCAGAGGGCCATCAATTTGCTTCAATCTATCCACCACTCTACATGCTTATTTTTGTTGTTCTTAATTCTTAATGGCAAACGTGGAGGCAGTGGCCTGGTGATATTATTGCCAGGCTATTAGTTCAGACACTTAGATAATGTTCTGGGGATCCGTGTTCAAATCCTGCCATGGGCAGATGATGGAATTTGAATTCAATTAAAAAAACGTGAAATTAAGAGACTTATAATGACTATGAAACTGTGGTCAATTGTTGGAAAAACCCATCTGGTTCTCAAATGTACTTTAGGAAAGAGAATTTGTCATCGTTATCTGGTCTGGCCTTCATGTGACTCCAGACCACAACAATGTGTTTGATTCTTAACTGCCCTATTGTCAGTTAGGAATAAGCAATAAATAAATGCAATGTCCACATCCTGTGAGTGAATAAAAAGATAGTCAGGCTCCCTCAGGGCTAGTTTTCTGCGGAGATTGTTCCTGATCAAGTGAGTGAATTTACTTCTAATATTGAAAACAGATCAACTCTCAGAATGGTTTTTCTAACTGAATAACATTCTTTATACACGTTACTAAGAAGCAAAAGTCTCCATAGATGTTTAGGATATTGTTTTTAATTAATCATTTATCTGTTATGAGCATGAGGAACATTAAAATACAGCTCTAACTTACACTTTTATGTATGAGCCAAATTGTCTCTCAAGACTCTTAACACTCGGAAATCAATGCAGTAGATACAAAGCTAGGGGAATAAAAGAGGATTCGAGTAAGCAAAGGGACATGAAACGTGTAGTTGAAGAGAGGATTTTGAATAGTTTTTTAAAAGCATTTTACATACAAATAGGTATTAGTCCATTTAATTTATATTTGCTTTCTTTTCAGGGTAAATACGTGGTCTGTTTTGATCCATTGGATGGCTCTTCTAATATCGATTGCTTGGTATCTATCGGAACTATTTTTGGCATTTACAGGAATGTAAGTGTTTCTCTTGTTACCAGAATGTAAAACAGATTTAATAGTGACGTTCAGCTTGAACAATCAAATAATGATTTACTTATAATTGGTTGCCTTTTCTGAAAAGGAAACAAGGGTTTGATGCCTCTCATTCCCTTTTTTTTGATAATGTTTTAATGGACTATTTTGAGCCTGCACCAATGCCACTCTCTAAATGGCTTCCAAGTGACATACCAGAGTGGTCTAAACCTCCTCTTATTCTTGTTTTTCAGTCCAGTACCACCATCCTGCTGTAACTGATTTCAGATTTTTAACAATAAGGATATAATCAACGTGACTCATAAATAGTCACTCATGGTGCAGTATGTTATGCTGGAAGAATTTCCCTCCCTCTACTTTTTAACTCTTCCTATCCATTTGCTTTCAAAAGCTGGCATATGCCTTCACGAACATTGACCCATGAGGTTCAGTGAGTGTGGGAGGTTTACAACTGACACCGAACGATATACTCACCTGATCTGCAAACGCATTGTTGAATCTGCACAGACCAACTGATGAAATGGCTTAAGGTTATGTGTAACTGACAAAGACAGATCAGATTGGATGCATTCTTCTAACTTTCAATCTTGTTTGCAGGCCGTGTATTGTAACTGTAGTTTATGCACAAATTATAAGGTTCTTTTTACAAAATTTTAGTTTATAAAATGCTAGTCAATTGAAATTCAGAGTGCAGTCAAATGCAGTATGGGCCTCATAGGTTGCAGTATTGTAATACAAACACATTTAATGAGGCAAACTTCTGCCGGTTACTAGTTTGACTGGTGGTTTAACTTTGAACTTTTGAAATCATATTTAGACTTCCCTAACGCAATGCATTTTGCTCAAATACCCTGCATGTTTTCTAGCATGGAGGCCAACACGTTGCAGAGAGTTGGTATGTTCATTTTTTGATTGATCCATTAATTTTAATACGCTGCTTGAAGTCGTCCATGAGTATTAGCGGTCCCGCAAAATGATTCAAACATCAGCACGTCAGCACAAATATTGCTCAAGTCTACTTATTGCAGGGTCACTGATACTATTTTCTATATTGAATAAAATTCTGTCACTGCAAAATATCACAGTGGATAACAAAGTGGAAATGGTTTCGTGCAGACCGTGTAAATTAGAGAGACTCCTTCCTCTATTATAAAGAAGAAGGGTCCACCAGATCTGAAACATTAACTCTACCTTCTCTCCATGGGTGCAGTCAGATCTGCTGAGTTTTTTCCAGCAATTTTTGATTTTGTTTCTGATTTCCAGCATCCACAGCTCTTCAATTTTTTTTGTTCAGAGAAACAAACAAATTATTTTTAAAAGGATAAACACAAAAGCTGTTGACCTAGATTTTTCTGTAAAAAACCTTGGTTTATTTTTAAATAAAGGAACTACAGATCTATCACGAGTTGGGAATTTTTGCCCAGAAGGAATTTGGTGGTATTTATGCAAAGATCTTGTTATTGGGTAAATTTAACTCAAGTGGTGATTTAATCTCAGTTTCTGCATTACAAAAGGGAAAATTAACCAAAATCACTGCTGCTAACTTCTGGAAGGAGATGAGTACGTGATAATATTTAGAGTGACCACAAGATGGTGCTCTAAAGTGTTATTGAATAAAAGTTGTTTACCAGTAAAATGTAATCCAGAACCTCTGACTAATTCTTCGAAACATGTGTTTGAACCCCATCACAGCCAATGGCAAAATTTGAATTTGATAAAAAATCTCTAGTTAAAAATTAGCTTAATGAAGCCATTGTCAATTGTTGTAAAACACAATCTGGTTCATGCATGCAGTTTCTGGGATGGAAATCTACCATCCTACTTGGTCTGGCTTTCATGTGCCTTCAGACCCACAGCAATGAGGTTAACTTTTAACAGCCCTCTTAACAGGCCTAGCAAGACTCCATTGTATAAAAAAAATGCAAAGTCTAAAGAAAGGGTTGAAACCAGAAAAGTCAACTGTCATTGACATAGGCACTGGGAACAACAACAGCAAACTGTCCCTAACAGTGAACTAGGGATTCCAACGAGCCATCACCTTGCTTACTGAGACTCTTGGTTCTGGACTTACCTGGTCTCAATGTGGTGGGATTACCTGCTGTCAGACTAACCTCTCTGTCCTTTGCTGCCGGGACTACAACAATGCTGGTCTACCATGATCTATCTCTGAGGCAGGTCTTCTACAGAAAGGTGGAAGTCTCACCTTGAAGCAATTAAAGCTGCTCCCATTTTACTGTGGGGCAGGCCATCCCAACTTACTAGATGGGGACGGGAACCATAAAATTTCAGCCTATGAATCTGCTGGAGGTGCCATCATGTTAATGTTACTGGATTAGAAATCTAGAGCCGGAGGACAATGCGTATTATGTGGAAAGAGCGTGCGTTTTAATCCCACCATGGCAGAAGGTGACATTTGAATTCAATAAAATTATTGAATTATAAGTTAGTCAAATGACAAATATGTAACCATTGTTAATTGTTGTAAAAACCCGTCTGGTTCGCTAATTATCCTTTAGGGAAGGAAATCTGCCACCTTTAACTGCTCTGGCCTACATGTGACTCCACCTCCATAACGATGTCATTGACTCTTAACTGCTCTGAGCAATAAGGGATGAGCAATAAATGCTGGCCTAAATGCTGCTGTCTATGGTGGCTCAATGGTTAGCATTGCTGCCTCATAGCAGCAGGTTTGATCCCACCCTTGGGTGACTGTCAGTGCGGGGTTTGCTTGTTCTCCCTGTGTCTGTGTGGGTTTTCTCTGGATGCTCTGGTTTCCTCCCAGTTTTGGCCATGCTAATTTGCCCTATAGTGTCCAGGGATATGCAGGTTAGGTAGATGAGCCATGACAAGTGCAGGGTTACAGGAATGGAGTAGGGTCTGGGTCTGGGTGGGATCCTCTTCGGAGCGTTCGTGTGTGGACTTGATGGGTCAAATGGTGTCCTTCTGCACTGTAGGGATTTTATGATCCTAGACTAGCACCCATATTTTCTGAAAGAAATAAAGTTCCAGGTGTGATCATTGAATAGAAGTCTGGAGTGAAACCTGTGAGGCACAAAGACAAAATTTAAGATTCTAAAAGCCTGTGTTGAAAACAGTAAATATTGGAAACACTAGGCTTGTCAGTCAGTAGTTGTGGAGAGAGGATGAGAATTAATGTTTCAGGCAGATGATCTTTCATTAGAAATGATCAGTAAGATTGCTACTTGATTCCCCACTAACCACCACCGCCCCCCACCCCATCTCCCCCACTACCACTTAGCCCAGTAGTGCAGAGGTCAGATGTACATTCTATGAGAGCCTCAGTGAGCTCACCTGACAAATAGGGGCTCAGGCCTTAGATTTTCTGTTAGAATCATAAAATCCCTACCGTGCAGATAGAAGCCATTCAGCCCAATGAGTCTTCACCAACCCTCTGAAGAGCATCCCGCCCTATCCCTATAACCCCACATTTACCACAGTTGATCCTCCTAGCCTGCACATCCTGAACACTACGGGCAATTGAGCATGGCCAATCCACCTAATCTGCACATCTTTGGCCGGTGGGAGGAAACCGGAGCACCCGGAGGAAACACATGCAGACTGGGGGACTTCGTGCAAACTCCATGCAAACAGTAGCAAAAGGCTAAAATCAAACCTTGGTCGCTGGTGCTGTGAGGCACCAGTGCCCTCTTGGGAAACTTGGCTTGTAATTTGATCATTTCTGTTTGTTCTGACTATTAAATCCATAACCAAAGTGCCCCTTACACTCACATACCTCAAATACACTTGTAGAAATATAATGTTGGCAAAATTCTTTCCCCATTAAGTAAATCAAGACATTATTAAATGGCTTAAAAGATGTTGCAATCATTTTATTTTTCACATATTTTTGACTGTATTGATCTGATTAAACAAAGCTCTCTTGTGTGCTGGGCCTCTTTAATATATGAACAAAAGTCAGTCAATCCTTTATAATTAGATTTAGGAGAAGTGTTGCAGTTTTTTTAATGCAATAGAAGACCTATTTAGTTCTGTTAGAAGAGATTTTCTCAGTCTCCTGCCTTCTTCCCCAGTTCCTCCCAACTGTAAGCACATTACCAGGCATGCAATAGCCCACAACTTCTAGCAGAGTCCGCCGTGTATATTGAGTTTAGATATTTTTATGTTGCTGCATTGTTGTGTTAGTGCTACCACTTTAAATATCATGGCTCTCATGTAGTTGGTGGTAATCCAAAAATAAACAATTTTTTTTAGCTGGCCCATCCCAACAGCTAACCTCAGCGCATTTGGTTTGAAAACAACCTCATGTGACATGCATCCCGCACTCATAAAGGCAGGCAAATTCTGCGCAGGAGGGTCTAGGCCCGAAATGTCAGCCTTCCTGCTCCTCTGATGCTGCTTGGCCTGCTGTGTTCATCCAGCTCTACACCTTGTTATCTCAAATTCTGCACAGTTTTGCTTTGGTAATCCTCCAAAGGCCCAAGGCGTTTTCTTCTGGTCTCAGAAACAAGGACATTAGAATTTGCGTTCATTCGCTCCATCACTACCATTCAGATATTTCAAGCCTGATTTTGACAGGAGGGAACCTCTTTGACTTCTTCTGCTGCAACTGATTGTCAGAAAGGGACAGCGTTCCTCTGACCACTGTCTTCTGTCACTTGTCCTCCATCCACGTTGCACAATGGATGGATTTCTTGTTTGCTTTTTAAAGGGCAATTCTTCTTCAACTGAGAGAAACAATCTTGTAGAAACTTTCCCCAAATCCCCTCCAACCTCATCCAATCATTGTACCCCCTCCACTGTACCTGGGGCAATCATGTGGGGTCTCACACAATCACAAGGGATCAACTTTTCAAGTAATGTGGTGAGGCCCAGAATATATTTTTCTCTATTATTTCTAAATTTCCATTTATTGTGATTTTTTTTCTGTCAGCTCCACACAAATGATCGGGTGTGCAGTTGAGGTATCCAAAAACCCTGTAATGCAAACAATTAGAATTACTAAGCTGATGAGAACATTGGCAGCAAATGTCATAGTTTCATTGCTCGGGGGGGCCAGATTGTTACAGTCCATATGTACCACCCCCACATCCTGGCAGCAGATGTCCTGACCTTCCTAGCAAGGCATGTACATCTTGAAGGAGGCAGCAGCGATGTAACGAACCCCTTTGGAAGCTGGATCAGCCAGTGGCAGGTCAAAGTGACCCTGAAGGCGGACACTAGTGGGAGCATCCTCCACCCGCTGTTCAAGTGTGGAGTAACCGAGAGTGTGCTGAACCTGCGGGAGGTCAGGGCATGGGGCATCATCAATACAGATAGTCAATCTGGAAGGGCTGACACCACGTCCAGATTCCTGATGGAAACAGTTAAAGTCACCAAGCTGACGTCTTCAGCATTTTTGCAGACAGAGCTCAGTGCAGATACATCCAGTTGCTGCCAGACAGGTCTATTCACTCAAGGGTACTCTTTCTGTTTGCGTCCCGCACACTGTCAGTCAGATCCAACAGTGTCAAGCCGGTGTTCTTCTCTGACTACTGCCTCCTGCTGGATGACTGCCACCTACAGGACCAACAAGGGTATGTGGAAGCTGAACGTGAAACTGCTAACCACAAAAAACATTGAGGAGCTCAATAGGAATTTCACAGGTTGGAGAACCATAAAGCCCCCCTTTGAGTCTCCAGTGGACTGGTGGGGGACAGTCAAGTGGACATCAAGAGATTCTTTATCCTCAAAGGTGTTCAGAAGGCGGGAGAGAGGTGGGGAAAACTGTCCAAACTCCAGAAGACCATGCAGAACCTACTCCTGCTGCAGATGATGGGAGTTGATGTCACGGAGGCTCTCCAGGAGGTGAAGAGCCAGTAAGCCTCGCTCTTTGCCTCCAAGATAATCCCTCGGTCCAGCATCCACAGTGTGGAGAGGATGAGACGTGCTTGGATTTCTTCTTCCAGAAGGTGCACAAGGAGAGCTCTGTGCTCAGCAGCGAGAGGGAAGAAGATGGCTTATTAAAGTCATATCGGTCTGACATACTGAGGATCAACAAATCCTTTTTATGCCACTGTAGGATCGCGTTCAATGATGACTAAGATTGGTGAGTGGTGAAAATAGCCTCTTTATTGAGCATCCGCAGTGGCAAAGTCTAAGGTGGTGATGGAATCCAAAGTACAGTTTTACAATAGTCTTTTTATACACTATTTTTACATATATTAAAATTTTAGCACTATAGTGTCATATAGTTGTATCTATTGAACACAAGTTTGTATGACATCTGTCCTGGGGAAGTAGGAAATGGTCTAAGCACTTGCTAAATGTTACTTCTGATGGGATTAGAATGTCTATCTGGTCTTAGTTTGCATAATTAAGACGTGTTAGTCCTTTTGTCTTTAAAGTTGGTAATGTTTGTAAAAATACTAGACATATGTGACCTAAATAAATAAGAAATTATACATGTACTAAATAAAAGTATAGAGGATATTAAACTGATCTCCTGCAGCTGGGTTGTGAGATTTCATTTACTGTTACCGGTTTTAACAGTTCTTACACATTTATTCATGCAGTTTCACAGAAGCGCTGTTTTGATAGTAAGTTTCTTAAAGGGGACAGTGGCCCTATTTGATTGTATTTTACAAGTATAAATCCATATGTTAGAACAAGATGGTAGTCCTAAATAAAAGTTAGAAAAAGGTAGTGCAGTGTTATAGAAATAGGTAGTGTAGAATGAAATTTCAAAGAGATAACAAGCAGCAGACTGTAGGGACAGAGATAGCAGGAACTGCAGATGCTGGAGAATCTGAGGTAACAAGGTGTAGAACTGGATGAACACAGCAGCCCAAGAAGCATCAGAGGAGCAGGAAGGCTGATGTTTCATGGCCTAGACCCTTCTTCAGAAAGAAGGGTCTAGGCCCGAAACGTCAGCCTTCCTGCTCCTCTGATGCTGCTTGGCCTGCTGTGTTCATCCAGCTCTGCAGACTGTAGGGACATGTTTGTAGAAGAAACTGTTTGATGTCCTGCAGCCTATTCAGGTCCGCAGAGATACTAAGGGCTAATTAATATTATAATCTTTCTATAGTTTTGAGTGTTATGGAGACATGATGATGGGGATGGCATTATTCTGAGTAGGTTACAGTAAACATTTATTCAAGGGTAGCCTTTGATACAGATGCTGGTCTAAACACTGCTTGCAGCATGGGGCGGATAAGAATTGAAAGGTGTAAAAATACAGTAATGGTTTGGCAGCCTAAGAGAGGATGTTTAGTTTAGTCTATCTTGTAAAAGTAAAATGTACTAAAAAAAAGCAGTTTTATGAATGCTGGAAATGCGGTTTTTATAAATGAATGAATGGAAACCTGGTATAGTAAACATAGAGAGTTTGTGAGTGCCTTAGTAAAGAAAATCATAATACAATATTTCACAGTCCCCCCTTTTGATTCTACTGAGATGCTTCGAAGAGAATCATTCAATTCTGATGGTAACCCAAATGTACCAGTTGTGTCTTTAGATGTTGGCGAGGCTTACAGAGACATCTCTCGTAGTTGGGGATGGTTCATATTTTTAATAGCTTGTTGGCAACTGCGCTTTATAAAAGGGAAAACAACATACACAGCTAGCATAACACAGCTAGAGGTCTTAGAGGACAGCATGTGGGAGAGGCTGGACCAGGCATTATCTCTGGATAAGCTGATGAAGGCCCTCAAGTCCTTAGAAAAGAATAAAATTCCCAGAAGCAGCAGCTTATGGTCTGAGTTGTTTAAGCTCTAAGAGAGTTGGCCAGGGTCCACTGCAGGTGTATGACACTATGCTTCGTCAGATATCATCACCCACATCTACAAGCAGAAGGGGAAGAGGAAGGAAATTAGAAATTGGTAACCAGTTTCACTGTTGAATACTGACTTCAAAATCCTGTCTAAGATCTTCACCGACCGGGTCAGGTCTGCGCTGGGATCGGTGAAGGGCCATTAACAGGATATCACACATCTACATGTTCTCCAAAATGGGCTTTGAGGAGGCAGTTCACGATTGGATCTGAATGTTCTAAGCCAACATCATTAGTGCAGTCTCAAACAATGGGTAGGAATCAGAAAGCTTCCTGATCAAATCTGGAGTCAGGCACAGCTGCCCACTCTCTCCTGCCTTGTTTTCTGAGGCCATCAGGAAGGATGTGAGCCTGAGAGGGGTGACTATTCTAGTCAGCAGAGGCCTGCAGGTCAAAACATCTCTGTACATGGATGACCTCATTGTTTTCTGCTCAGATTTACTGTCAGTGCGCAGACTCATGAGCATCTGCAATGAGTCCAAACTGACCTTGGGGGCCAAGGTAAATCAAGGCAAGATCAAGGCCATGTTCTTTGGGAACTGTACTGACAGATCCTTTATCCCCTTCATTGTCAGGACAAATTACCTGAAGGTTCTGGGAATATGGTTCGGAGGGGCCAGGACATGCACAAAATGTTGGGAGGACAGCATCACCAAGGTGAGGCAGAAAGTGATCTTTTGGGAACACCGTTCCCTCTCCATTGCAGGTAATAACCCAGTCATCAGGTGTGAGGCTCTCTCTCTGTCGTACTTGGTGCAGGTCTGGCCCATTTCCCGAATCTGCACTGTTGCAGTCATCCAAGTCATCTTCCACTTCATCTGGAGGTCTAAGATGGACCGGGTCTGCAGGGACACCATGTACAAAACTCTGGACAAGAGGTGGGAGAACATACCCAATGTCACACTCATCCTGATGGCCACCTTTGTGTGCGACTGCATCAAGCTGTGCATAGTCCCTCGGTATGCAAATGCCAAGTATCATTAGGTACTGAGATTCGATCTGTCCCTGTTGTTGTGAAGGATGAGATTGGTGTCATTGCAGTGGAACACTCCAAGTAGTTGGACCGCACTGTATCACCTGTCCTTCGTGGAGAAATTTGCAAAGAAAAACACCTTGGACCACAAGTCCATCAGGCAGTGGTCAGCATGTATCATCCTCAAGACCCTATGGGAAAAGGAGAGGATGAATCCTGTCAGGTTGTTCTCTTAGCAGACTGTCAAAGTCACTTGGCAGAATGCCTCATCACCAGAACTTTCTAACAAGCACCAAAACATTGCTTGGCTGGTGGTGAGAAGGGCACTGTCTGTGAGATCCTTCTTGTATCCCTGGTCTGTCTGCATCACCGCATACTGCCCTCGAAGTGGCTGTAGAGGGATTTGAGACTGTCACACATCTCCTTCTGGAATGTGCCTTTGCAAAGGAAATCTCCAGTCTGGCAATAGTTTTTGTCGAGGTTCATCCCAAGCGGCTCCATGATGCAGGACTCTGTGTTCTATGGTCTGTTCTCTGAGATGCACTCAGATACAGACATCGACTACACCTGGAGGACTATCAACTCAGTGAAAGATGCTCTTTGGTCTGCTCGAAACTTGTTGGTCCGCCAGTGCAAAGAGTTGATCTCAACCATATGCTACAGACTGGCATATTCTAAGGTCCAGGACTACATGCTTAGAGATGCACTAAAGCTTGGGGCAGCTGTTGCCAAGGAGCAGTGGGGAATGACCACTGTCTGCAGTCCTTCTGCTGAAGTTAAATGGGGGTCTGTTCAGTTATTGAACTCTCCACGTGCCTCAAATGTACGTAAATATAGTCTGGTTCAGGTATGAGATGCCTTTGGTTTATTTGGATAGAGTCAGACTCTGATGTTTGTTTGTTTTCTTGATATGCCACTGGAAGAACTGAACTGTGTTTGTGACAATGTATGTGTATATATATTGTATATACATACATAAATGTGATATATATGTATAAAGATATATTTTATGAGTAAAATGTATTTTTGAAGTGAATAAATCATTGTTTCATTGCTAACCTAAAATCACGTGCAATGTCTACAAAGTCATATGTTTGTGACAAGTTACCACAATGACTCATCAACTTTACCTGGTGAATATCTAAACATTAAAAGCTGGAACAGAATTTTGGTTCAGTCCAAGGTCTCTGCAGAGTTAGCTGATCTCATTACTTTTGGTGTCAACACCTCTTGTTTTGGGAGGGGTTAAAAAGTTTTAAAAAGTCCATTTCTGTGAGTGTTGGTGAGAATAGAATTGAGCTATAAGTCCCCTCACTTCCCATAGTCACATAGCTGACTGACTAGGCTTGCATGAAGATAATAGCCCCATTTTTTGAAGGACCAGAGGGTGGTGTTTGTCGAATTGCAACCCAGCAAGTTATTGTCTTCAGGAGAGTAATGAACACATGACAGGGAGGGGAAGCAGAAAGAGCCCTGAGTCAGCACAAGCTGATGACAGGAAGTATCAGTCAACATCACAGTTGGCTAATGATGAGTAGATTCTGCTGAACATTGGAATTGCTTAATATCATACAAAGTCTGATGTCAGCTGTGCCAGTAAAGGAGGAAGCTGCAGAAGTCAGGTACAGTATGTAACAGAGTATACTGAAATTGTTTACATCGTTTTTGCAAACCTATTAAGAATAAATTGAATAGTAGAAGCTTGAAAGCTGGTTTGTTGTCTGTTCTCATCAGAGAGATATGGTGTTCAAAATAACAAGATAATGAAGCTAATTAAGTTCAACTCAGAAGTAGATAAAAAATAACACCAAGAAATCATATAACAAAGTGTAGAGCTGGATGAACACAGCAGGCCAAGCAGCATCAGAGGAGCAGGAAAGCTGACATTTCGGGTCTGGGCCCTTCTTCAGAAATGGGGGAGAGGAACAGGATTCTGAAATAAATAGAGAGAGATGGGGAGGCGGATGGAAGATGGATAAAGGAGCAGATAGGTGGAGAGGAGACGGACAGGTCAAGGAGGCGTGAATGAGGCTGGTAGGTAGGAGGTAGGGATGGGGTTGAGGTGGGAGGAGTGGATAGGTGGGAGAAAGGACGGACAGGTCAGGGAGGCAGGGATGAGCTGGGCTGGTTTTGCAATGCGGTTGGGGGCACGAAGGTTTTGAAGCTTGTGAAGTCCACATTGATACCATTGGGCTGCAGGGTTCCCAAGCGAAATATGAGGTGCTGTTCCTGCAACCTTCGGGTGGCATTGTTGTGGCACTGGAGGAGGCCCAGGATGGACAAGTCGTCTGAGGAGTGGGAGGGGAAGTTACAGTGGTTCACGACAGGGAGGTGCAGTCATTTGTCGCGAACCGAGCGTAGGTGTTCCACAAAGCGGTCTCCAAGCCTCTGCTTGGTTTCCCTGATGTAGAGGAGGCCACATCGGGAACAGCAGATACAGTATACCACAGTAGCAGATGTGCAGGTGAACATCTGTTTGATGTGGAAGGTTTTCTTGGGGCCTGGGATGGGGGTGAGGGGAGAGGTGTAGGGGCAGGTGTAGCACTGCGGTTACAGGGAAAAGTGGTGGGGCTGGAGGGGAGAGTGGAGTGGACAAGGAAGTCACGGAGAGAGCAGTCCCTCCGGAGAAATGAGATGTTATTATAAAATTCAGATCAAATGTTTGGATTCCTGATGGTGACCTTACACCTAAAGAGTTTATTAAAAAGACCTGCTATAAAACCAGCAAAAATATACTAAGAGCAGTAAAGATCTGAGACTGTGAAAGAGTACAGAAGACAAGCTAAAAAGGGAGGGTTACGTGAGTTAAATTAAACTTCCCATTTAGGCAGGTGAATGAAAGGCCATTTCTAACAGTTATTTAAAACAATCTTCTTTACTGTCCTTGGTTCCTCACAACCAAGGATCGCTTTCTTCCACTTCAGAGTTATTTTATAAAATAATAAAGCATTATAAAGTAAATGCATTTACAATTTATTAAATAACAATCAATGTCCTATGTTGGAATCTCTCTAATCAGCACCCCCATCTCCACCCACAGTTATGAAATGCCTCTGATCAGAGTCACAAGTGAAATTCTACGCGACTGTGACAAAGGAAAACTATTCCTCCTTGACATGTCTGCAGCTGATGACATGATTGGCCACACTAACCTCCTCCAAAACCTCTCCATTATTGTCGAGTCTTGTGGGATTGCATTCATCTGGTTACATTCTTATTTTTCTAATCGTAACCAATCACTTGGAATGCTTTCATTTCCTGTCTTGTGCTTTTACTTTCACATCCCTTGAAGATATCTTAGCCCCCTCCTATTTCTCATCTTTATGCCCTCAGGTGACATCCGCCAATGGCACATACAGCTCTCTTGAAACCTCCATTGTTGTTAAAATATTAAACTGCTTATTCAACATCCAGTAATGGATGATCAGAAATTTCCTCTGACTAAGTATTGAGATGACAGAACCCATTCCTTTTGGTCTTTGCTCCAATAACTGTTTCCTAGCTATCAACTTTATCCCTTTCCTGGGCCATAGTTTCAAATTAAACCAATTTATACACAACCTTGGTGTCACATCTGATCCAATATCATATAGACTTGACCATTCCAATGCACTCTTAGCTGATCTCCCACATTCTATCCTCTGTAAACTTGAAATCAATCAGTAGTCTGCAGTTCATGTCTTCACTTGTTGGAAGTTCCACTCCACTATTCCTGTGTGCTTACTGACTTCCAATGGCTCCTGATCACATAGCAACTTGGTTTTGAAATTCTTATCTTTGTGTTCAAATCCCCCTATGACCTTATCCTCCTGCGCATTCCCAAGTTGAATTGCATTGGTTACCATGTCTTGAGTGGGCTGGGCAACAAACTCCAAAATACCCTCCCCATTGCCCTCCACTTCCCTAACTCATTTTCCTCTCTTACAACACTTCCTAAAACCCATTTGACTGAGTTTCTGGACATCGGGCTTCATAAAAGGCCTTGGTTCCTACTTTCTTTAATCCTCTAATGAAATACCCAGGGATATTCAATAATGCTAAAGGTACTTTAGAAGTATAAGTTGGTGTTGTTACAGAAAGTAAAAATGAGAGGAAATATTAACTTTTTACACAGCCAAAGTATTCCAGTATGTGAAGCCAAAATCTGCTAAACAATAGTTCTATCTTAGCTTCTTAATTCCTTAAAGTGAGCTCACCATAGTGGATAAGGTGTAGGAAGAAATATACAAGAAGAAGTGTTGGGATCTTGCAATAAAGGAGCAAAGGTAATCATGGGTGATTTTAATCTACAAATAACCTTGAAAAATCAGATTGCAATGATCACAATGATGAAGAGCTCAAAGAGTGTTTTACAATCGTTTCTTAAAACAACAGCCAGATTGTATTGACAGGTTATGTTAGATTTGACATTATGAAATGTGATGAAATTAATTAACAACGTTAGAGTATAGACACCTCAAGGTAGCAGCAACCACAATATGATTCAGTTTTACGTCAAGTTTGAAAGGGACGAGACCGGCACTTCAAACTTACAAAAAGGCAACTACGTGGTTCAGCTGATCTAACTGAAGTGAACGGGGATATTAGTCTATGTGACAGATTCATAGAGAAGCATTGGCAGACATTTAAAGGGATATTTCAGAATGCTCAAAAGAGACATGTTCTTCCTATACAATAAGGAAAAATTTGAAAAGGAGGATCCACTGTTCATGGTTAACTAAAGAAGTTAAGGAAAGCATCAAACTAAAGGGAAACACATATAATTGCATAAAGGTGAATGGTAGGTCAGGTGAATGGTCAGAATATGAAGAATATAAAGAATGTCGGAAAATGACTAAAATGTCAATCAGGACAAATAAATTAGAGCATGAGAGGAACTTAGCTAGAAATGTAACATCACATAGCAAGAGTGTCTATAGGCAGCTAAAAAGAAGGAATAATAACGTGAGAATTAGTCCTTTGAAGGGTGAGAATGGGGAGTTAATAGTAGATAATGAAGTAATGATGGATATAATGATAAACATTTTGCTCTATCTTCACTTTAAAGGATACAAAACAGATCCCACTAATATCTGTAAATGATATCTGTAAATTAAGGAAGAGAGGAACTTAATGAAGTTAATTTCAGAAGCGATATTGAGCAAACTGATGGACCTGAGGGATGGTAAGTCTCGGAGTCCTAAATGACTTCATCCAAGGGTTTTAAAAGAAATGGCTAATGAGGTAGCGTATGCATTGACATTAATTTTCTGAAATTCTCTAAATTCTTGAAAGGTTGACAAACATAAACACACTATTCAAGAAGAGAGGGAGACAGAAAACTGAAACTAAATGCTTCAGAGATAATAGGTACTGCAGATGCTGGAGAATCCGAGATAACAAGGTGTGGAGCTGGATGAACACAGCAGGCCAAGCAGCAGCATAGGAGCAGGAAAGCTTGACGTTTCGGGCCTAGACCCTTCATCAGAAATGGGGGAGGGGAAGATGGTTCTGAAATAAATAGGGAGAGAGGGGGAGGCGGATAAAAGATGGATAGAGGAGAGGCTAGGTGGAGAGGAGGCAGACAAGTCAAAGAGGCGGGGATGGAGCCAGTAAAGGTGAGTGTAGGTGGGGAGGTAGGGAGGAGATAGGTCAGTCCAGGGAGGACGGACAGGTCAAGGGGGGGCGGGATGAGGTTAGTAGATAGGAGATGGGGGTGCGGCTTGAGGTGGGAGAAGGGGATAGGTGAGAGGAAGAACAGGTTAGGGAGGCGGGGACGAGCTGGGCTGGTTTTGGGATGCGGTTGGGGGAGGTGAGATTTTGAAGCTTGTGAAATCCACATTGATACCATTGGGCTGCAGTGTTCCCAGGCTGAATATGATTTGCTGTTCCTGCAGCCTTCGGGTGGCATCATTGTGGCATTGCAGGAGGCCCAGGATGGACATGTTGTCTGAGGAATGGGAGGGGGAGTTGAAATGGTTTGCGACTGGGAGGTGCAGTTGTTTGTTGCGAACTGAGCGCAGGTGTTCTTGCAAAGCAGTCCCCAAGCCTCCGCTTGGTTTCCCCGATGTCGAGGAGGCCACAACGGGTACAGCGGATGCAGTATACATCATTGGCAGATGTGCAGGTGAACATCTGCTTGAGGTAGAAAGTCTTCTTGGGGCCTGGGATTGGGGTGAGAGAGGAGGTGTGGGGGTAGGTGTAGCACTTCCTGCAGTTGCAGGGAAAAGTGCCGGGTGTGGTGGGGCTGGAGGGGAGTGTGGAGCGGACAAGGGAGTCACAGAGAGAGTGGTCCCTCCGGAAAGCAGACAAGGGTGGGGAGGGAAAAATGTCTTTGGTGGTGGGGTTGGATTGCAGATGGCGAAAGTGTCGGAGGATGATGCGTTGGATCCGGAGGTTGGTGGGGTGGTACGTGAGGACGAGGGGGATTCTTTTTTGGTTGTTATTGCGGGGACGGGGTGCGAGGGATGAGTTGTGGGAAATGTGAGAGACACGGTCGAGAGCGTTCTCGACCACTGCCGGGGGGTTGTTGCGGTCCTTGAAGAATGAGGACATCTGAAATGTATGGGAGTGGAATGCCTCATCCTGGGAGCAGATGCGGTGGTTAACACGTATCCTCTCCTCTATCCCTCTCTCTCCCTATTTATTTCAGAACCCTCTTCCCCTCCCCCATTTCTGATGAAGGGTCTAGGCCCGAAACGTTAAGCTTTCCTGCTCCTATGATGCTGCTTGGCCTGCTGTGTTCATCCAGCTCCACACCTTGTTATCTCTTAAACTAAATGCTTGTTAGCTTGACATCGTAGAGAAGGTGTTAGAATTGATCATTAGTTAAGTTATAACTGGATGCTTGGAAAAACACAAAGAAATGTGAAAGAGTCAACAAAGCTTTTCAAAAGGGAAATTTATACAGAATTCTTTGAAGGAGCAATATGCACTGTGGATAAAAGGAACCCATTGATGCACTACACTTAAACTTCCAAAAGAAATATGCCAAGGTGCTGCATGAAAAAATACTCCACAAAGAGCTGGAGAGTATACCTAAATGGGTCTATTCAGATTGACAGAATGTGACAAGTGTGGTCCTACAGGGGTCTGTGCTGGACCCTCAAATGTTTACAATTTATACTAACAAGAGGTTGAAAGGTATAGTGACTACATTTACATCTGACTACATTGTTAGTCATGATTACTCGATCATTAAGTTTTGCTGTGTTTATGATAAATTGTTACTTGAAGAAAGAAAGGTGGAAATATGGCATAACAAGGATGCAGACTGATACTTTCATTTAGTGAGCAAAAATCTAGAAGATGGAGTACAATGTGGAAAAGTTTGGAATTGTTCATTTTGACGGCAAGTGTAATAAAGCAGAGTATTATTTATGTGAGAAGAGACTGCAAAATTCAGAGGTGCATCTGACCCAGGAGTTCTAGCTCGTTAGTTACAATACAAGTACAATGAGTGGCTATAAGAAGGCTTATGGAATGGCATCCTTTCTTATAACATAAATTGAACATAAAAATAAGGCAGTTATGCCTCAGTTGTACAGGCCATTTGTGAGATCCCATCTCAAATTCTGCATACAGATTTGGTCTCCTTATCTGAGGAAGGTTGTGAACGTGTCTCAGGCAGGTCCAATGAGACCAACTAGATGGAGGAAAGATTGGACAGGCTGGGCATGCCTTCACTAAATATTACAAGAATCTAGGATGAAAATCACATGCATGTATGACTATCCTGTTGCTGACTAGAATATAATTAAAGTTAGATGCTTAAACTGGAATTCTTAATCTCCTTCTAAATGCAGTAGCTGGCAACTTTGTTATGACATCACTTAAAGATGCACTTAATATGTATCACCAAAAGGCATATAATCCTTGTGTAAGAATTGTTAGTCATGATTGCTCAATCATTAAGTTTTACTGGATTTATGGAAAATTGTTACATGAAGAGTGAATAGATTCCCCTGTAACTGACCATTTGTTTTGCCTTTGCTAGGATTCTGGAGAGCAGGCTACCGAAAATCTTGCTCTTCAACCTGGACGAACTATGGTAGCCGCTGGATATGCACTGTATGGCAGTGCTACTCTTGTAGCACTCTCCACAGGACAAGGTGTCAACTTCTTCATGTTGGATCCAGTATGTAGCTCATGTTACTCAAAAAATTATCACCATTTCTGATCGGATGCATACCCGCAAGTATTTGTAACAGTTGAAAGAACCAGAATAACATATTGCACCATAGTTACTGTGTCACTATTTTGTGAATGGAGAGAATATAAGAATGCGAGTTACTTGTGAAAGTAGGACTTCAGTTCAGGTCCCAACTGAACATTAACAGTGAATTCAGTAAAAGAAAATAATGTTTTTAAGGTGCTGGAAACATGAATATTGAATTGGACCTCAAATCATCCCACAATCTTTAATTGGAATGCAACAAACAAAATAAAACTTTCTTGATTAAACCAGGATGCATTTTTCCACTTTCCCTGTCCTACCACTTGCTTCCCTTGTTGTTTCTCCTACCGTACACGACATGCATCGCTATTACTAGTCACCAGGAGATACACAGGAAAGTACTGTGAAACCTGAAGCTAATTTCTATCTTCTCTCTAGGTAGAGGTGGTGATGTACCTGAATGAAAACTATCTCCTCCCCAAACAATTGACTGGAGCTGGGAACGCATCAGTCTTTAAGCATTATGTTTCCTTCTTTGTATTACATTTATTAGGATAGGCCAAAACCCTCCCTCAACATTTGTTTCCCATTATTCTCAAACTATTTGAAGCATGCTTCCATTTCATTTTCAATGGCCAATTTCTGAATGTCCTAATCAGTACGTTCATAGTCAGTTGGCTAAATGGTTAGTTTGCAAAGCAGTGTGATGCCAACAGCATGGGTTCAATTCCTTCACTGGCTGAGGTTGCCATGAAAGACTCTCCTTCTTAACTTCACCTTAGATATGTTGGCCTTAAGGTTAAGTCACCACCAGTCGCTTCTCTCTAATGAAAGAGCAGCCCTATAATCTGGTAAGACTGTGGCAACATAACACAATTTCATGTTAAGGCAAAGGTAAATAGATTCTTTTGGGCCAGGGAATCAAAGGTTATTGGAATTAGATAGATATGTGGAATTCAAAATGCAAGCAGATCTACAATGATCTTATTGAATGATGGTTCATGCTTTGGGGACCAAATGATCCACCCCGTCTCCTAATTCCTACGCTCATTTGTTCATATTAAAACAGGCTGCAAGAAGGTTTAAAATTTTTGTCCCTCTTGGAGTGGTAGGGGAGGGATGCCTGAAATTGGAATTTCCTTAAACGCTGTCGAGTTTTATAAATGTTCATTTGACAGCAATGTCACACTACTTGTGTAATGCATGAATCATAAAATGTTAGTATGCAGATCCAGCAAGTAAATAGGAAGCTAATAGAATGTTATAATTTATTGTGAATTGAATGCAAAAGTAGGAAGATTGTGCCTCACTTCTCCAAGGCATTGCTGAGACCACATGTACTATGTACAATCTTGGTCACTTCTTGTAATAAAGGATATAAATGCACTTGATGCATGTTATGAGAACTTTTACCAGACTGACATCTGGAATGGATGGCCTATCTTATGAGGAAAGGTTCAGCAAGCTAGGTTTAGATCTACTGAAGCTTGGAAGAGAAAGAACCAACTTGAAATTGAATCATATTAAATTGTAACAGATAATACCTTGAGAGGTCTTGACAGTTGGATGGGGAGAGGATGTTTCCACTTACAGGAGAATAAGGTAACAGGCATTACTGTTTAAAAATTAGAAGTCACCCACTTAAAGTAGAGATGAGGCTTTTTTGTTATCTGAGAGGATTGTGAGTTTTTGGAACTCTTTCCCTCAAAAGATGGTGGTAGCAGAACCCTTGAATATTTTTAAGACAGAGATGTATCAATTCTTGTTAAGCAAGGAGGTTAAAGGTTATCATAGGTAGGTGGGAATATAGATTTGAGGTTACAATCAGATCAGCCAGGATCCTATTGAATGGCAGAGTATTCTTGAAGAGCTGAAAGGACAAAAGTGCCTGCTCCTTATTCATCTGTTCGTATCAATCAGTTGTGAAACTCAGTTCAGAGTAAAATTTAAAGCCATGTATAAATGTGAAGCATGCAGCCTCATTGTGATACTTAAATTGCCAGGTTGTTTCCTGGGAATAGGTTAACTGCCCACCCATATACGAAACCCCAACAAGTCTCTGTTGGTGTCAGAATTCAGATTTCCAAGACTTCAATTATTTATCCAGTTTTTTTAGGAGGCTAAAATTCTTTTCACGCCTTATTCCTCCCCATGACTCCTGTGTGCACCATCATCTTGGGCAAATCATCAGCCAAAACTCACTGTGAACGCTCAAAACAAACAATGAGCATTCAACAAGACACTGGAAGATGCCAACTAGGTACATCACAATAACATCAAACAACAAGTCAACACCCTCGGGAAAAGAAGGGGAAAACAAATGCAAGAAAAAGGACAAAATATTAATAAACAATTAGCTGCCTGTTTATTTGTGGTTTTCTTTTTCAAGTGTAAGTGAACATTCTCAGAGGCATTCTGGCAGCGCACACATGTTTTACTTCTGTTGTATATCTTGCCAAATGGAATCCTAAAATGAATACTTATTAAAATGCATAAAACTAATTAAAATTCTCTTAGTTGTCACGTGTTAATTAATAAGCCTGTAAATAGTTGAACAAACTTATTGTAAATTCCATTCAGATTAATTACAATCTGTTAAACCCAAAAGAACAACATAAATCTTAATTACCACAAGTTCCTGGGCTTTAATTCCAATGAACTAAAACTTGTATTGCTTGACTACTGTTATCATTCTCTTTTTTATTTAGGCTGTAGGTGAATTTATTCTTGTGGAAAAGAATGTGAAAATAAAGAAGAAGGGAAAAATATACAGTCTGAATGAAGGTTACGCCAAATACTTCGATCCTGCACTTACTGAATACATACAGAAGAAAAAATTCCCTGAGGTATGAATTTTTAATATGCTTAAGGGGTGTTCTAGTAATTTTTCAAAATACAAAGCTAACAAGTTCAAATTGATTAAGTCCGGGGAAAGCGCGTGTCTACTAAAGTTGACCACAACTCTACTTGTTTTTAACTTTTTGGACCTTTTTTGTAACAGTCACGTTGGATGGTATTTGTGACTTTGATGAGAGGTGTTTCAGTACCCTGGCAGGGGCAGAAACCTAACTGGAGGGATCAAACAATTCTGGGAAATGATGGGCAGAGATTTGCAAGAAGAAGACTTGGCGAGTTGCTCTACAGGACGGGGGGGCTGTGGGCTAGGGAGAAGGGGGCAACAGTATCTGTAAGAGGGGGTGGGATACAGTAAAGCATGGATGTGAAGGAGGTCATGCGGGAAAGGGATTTGTCCACACTGAGGAACACCCTGACATCAATGGGGTGAGCAGGGAACACATTTGGCATGGTAACCTCCTATGTCAGGAGTTGGAAGGATAGGTGGGCAGGAGCAAGGTCATTAGAATGGGTTTGGTTGGCTATCTGGGAGGAGGTATGAAATGTATGGGATTCACAGGAGGGGTTACCAGGAAGGGGATCTGGATGCTCAAGATCACGTCAACACTTGGAGTTGAGTTCTAGAAGCCACTGGCTGAAATGTGTTCACTGTCACCATTCACTGTTCTGCACACAATGGAGAAGAAAGTGACTGCGACCACACTCAGAATGGGAAGGGTCAGACATTTGCCCTGTGAGGGGTGAGGTTGCAGGACCCACTGACGTGAGGTCCTTTTAAAGGAAGTTATGCACAGACCCATGCAGAGTATAGGACACTGACCTGAGGGTCCCTATTCCCTGACCATTTGCTTCCTTTTTGGTGTGCACCTTCCTGCCCCAGACAGTGTTGACAGACTCATTCATTGCAACACTGTTAGATACACAAGTCAAGGAAAGAATAAGGGTGTTATAGGACTGCTGGAGACCAGGCACCTACTCACTTTCTCCTGCCTGTCCCTCCCACAATGTCTTAGTGTAGTCCCTGGTTCTGCAGCAGCAATGAAGGGAAACTGCTAGGCAGTGGAGCCCATTGGACTGGAAGTTTAATTGGACAACCCCAGGAACATTTGTGCCTGGATGAGCCAGCCTTGCCAAGGGTCTTCTTGCTTAGTGCAAGTGGATCTGCCTCAGCATAACTTCCAAGGTATACCATGTGTGGAGTGTCCTGAGTGGAGACTTCTGAGAGAGCTGAGTGTGGTTCTTTTTCTGGTTAGTCCATGTGAAGGGTGGCCTTTTAAAGAAGGTGCAGGTGAAAGTCGCTGGTCTATTGGCAGATATTCAGTGAGTAGCAAGTTGTTCTGGGAGTTGCAGGTAGTAAGATGGGGATAGGCTCAGACATGATGGACGCTACAGGTTTGGCAAGATACAGTGAAAAGTCCTGCTAGACTTGGCAATGATAATTCCTTCAAGACAACTTGGCACAACTTACAGTTATCCACAAAAAATCGTAAGATGCAGCCCTTGATGTTTAAATCAGTGCATGCAGCAGACTGGTTATCTCTGTTCCTACTTCACTGCCATACATTTGGCAGAAGTGCATTGGAAATCCAATATACACATACCAAAGTGGTTTCCACCAGACTTTCGGTGAAGCTACTGTAAAAAAATCAGGAGCCGCTCCAAGGAAATTACTGCTGTCAATGTAAATAAAATAATAGTTGAGCGCCAGTTGGCAGAATAGAAACTTTATTTTAACCTTTCATATGAGCTAATGAATGGAAGATTTACCACATCTGAACTGCTCCTCCTAGATGTCATGATAAACTTTCTACATGGACTTCCAAATATTATAACTCTTAAAATAGTGTTTGAGGCAGGCAGGGTTTTCTACATAAGTCTGTCTAAGTGGTGGATGGTACTTCCCTGAGGGGTTTCTATTGACATCAGCAGAAAAAAGGGTGAGGAGGTTTGAACAAAGGGCATGTGATCCAATTCATGATGTTATTACCCATGCAATAAAGTGCGAATTCTGCTAATTCTTTGTGTAGTTTCTAATCCCGCTGTCCTGATCTGTTTTTTTATCCCTCAAGCAGCAACAGCAAGGGAGGAATAAATTCTTATACATCCCATCGTTCTATAATAATTTCAATACCTCGTTTTTTGAGAGAATGTGCTGGTAGAGTCACCTATAAGAGCACTGTGTAGTCAAGGATTTGTGTTATGCCTGATATTAGAGAGCTTGATAGTGAAACTGGGGAACAAAGGTGGAAAATGTCTTTCATTCTCCTATCTGATGCCCCTATGTTTATAATAAACGGATATTAAGTACTCCTTTATTCAAACTAATTCTTCCTACATCACAACAGTAACAATGCCAAAATATTTCATTAGCTGCAAATCGCTAGGTTGGAGCTGCCTGGTGGTCATGAACTTTGCTAGACAGATATAAGTCTTTATTTCTTTTCTCTTGACTTTCTAAATTAGTAAAAAGGTTCTCTCTAAATTGCCTTTTTTGTGTAAAAAGACCATGATTTTGTTTCAGTGTTCTCTTTTTTCTTTTGAAGTCATACATTCTTGTTGGAGTGTGGTCTTAGTAAGTTCTTTTATCTGTGTAAATAAGGACACAGGTAGCAGCTTAATCCACATTCCCATTCTGACCCATCACCTTTATGCCTAAATTTTGCAGCAGTTTTCATGAATTGGGAATCAGGCTGTTGACATTTGTCAGTGAAAAGTGTTTTTACTCACTTGGCCACGGGGGAGTTTTAATTCTCAAGCTGTGTTGAGATCCCTGACCTCAGCAAGGGTGGAAATGGGAATTAAGAAGAGAAAAGGAGCTACAGATAGCATAAAACAGTGGGATATTGATCCTGTTGTGAAGATGTGGAGAGAGATCCTACAAATGTGGGTAATGAAGAAAGAAAGACGTGCATTTATACGGTGCATTTTACAACTTCAGGATATTCCAAACACATGAGCCAATGAATTACCTTTGAAATGCAGTGTCAGTTCTAATGACACAAATGCAACAGGCAATTTGCGCACAGCAAACTCTGGCAAATTTTGACGTGATAAATGACCGAGTAATCTATTTTAGGCATTGGTTGGATGATAAATCTTGGTCAGGATGTTGTGAGAAACCTCCACACTTTAATAGTGCAATGTGGTCAATATATCCATCTGAGTCAACATCTTTGGCATTGCAGAACTTCCTCAATACTACAGTAATATTTCAGCCTAGATTATGTGCTTAAGTCTCTGTAGTGGGACATGGACTCACAGCCTTCTGACTCAGAGGCATGCATGATACCATTGACACAAGTAGAAACTGTTAAGACAAGCCAGACGGAGTGTGATGCACACAGTTGCGAAGCTTGTTAACTCTCACTGTCTTGGTTCACACAGTTACTTGTGCATATTAAACTGGGTCCCATCAAGAATCAGTGCCTTCATAAGAAATAGGGAGAAAACTGGGATGGAGGGAAGAAGGAAAAAAACATTTTTTTTTAAAAAAAACTATTCTCAGATGTTATTACACACCTCCAAAGTAGGTGGGACTTGAACTAGGCTACCTGGTGGCCAGAGGTAAGGACACTACCATTGTGCCACAAGAACCTGTTTGAGAGCTTATCTGGGAGTTTAATGTGGGGACTTCATGCTTTTCTTCCCTCCTCCTGAACTGAGCATCATACCACTAGGCCAACAAGCCAGAAAAATAGCCTTTGTGCTAAAAGTCTCTGTACCAACTAATAACTGTGACAATCTCAGGCTGTGTTGATTCCAAGCAATATTTTTAGATTTGTGTACGTCTCTGTCAGATGTTAGAGCAAAACAGGGAATGTGGCTCAACCATATTTAACAAGGGAAATCAGGGATAGTGTTAAAACCAAAGAGGAAGCCTATAAATTGGCCAAATAAAGCAATAGACCTAGAAATTAAAAATTCAGCAGAGGAGGACAAAGGGTTTAATTTGGAAGGGGAAAGTAGAAGATGAGAGTAAGCTTGTGGAAAACATAAAAACTGACTGCAAAGCTTCTACAGTTACATGAAGAGAAAAAGACTGGTGAAGACAAATGTAGATCCCTTATGGTTAGAATCAGGTGAATTCATAATGGACAACAAAGAGATGGCAGACAAGTTGAACAAATGCTTTGGATCTTCTTCACTAAGGATGACACAAGTATCCTTGTGGACATGCTAGGGGACAGAGGGTCAAGAATGAAGGAGGAACTGAAGGAAATCCTTATTAGTCAGGAAATAGTATTGAGGGAATTGATGGGATTAAAACCCAAAAAGCCCCCAGGGCTTGATGCTCTGCATCCCAGAGTACTTGAGAAAGTGGCCCTAGAAATATTGGCATTGGTGATAATTTTCCACCATGCTATAGACTCTGGAAGAGTTCTAATGGACTGGGGCGTAGGTAATGTAACAGCACCTTTTAAACAAGGAGTGAGAGAGAAACAGGAAATTATAGGCTGGTTAGCCTGACATTGGAGGTGGGGAAAATGCTGGAATCAGTTATTAAGGATGTTATAACTGAGCATTTAGAAAGCCATGACAGGACCAGTTCAAGTCGGCATGGATTCACTGAAGGAAAGGAATGCTTGACAAATCTTCTGGAATTTTTTTGAGAATGTGACCAGTAGAATGGACAAAGGTGAATCAGTGGATATTGTGTATTTGGACTATCAAAAGGCTTTTCACAAGGTCCCACACAATAGAGTATTAAGCAAAATTAAAGCTTATGTTATCATAGGTAATATATTGATATGTAGAGAACTGGTTGGCAGACAGGAGACGGAGAGTTGGATAAAAGGGTCTTTTCCAGAATGGGAGGCAGTGGTGACTAGGGTACCACAGGGTTCAATGGTGGGTCCCCAACTGTTCACAATATACATAAACAATTTGGATGAAGGAATTGAATGAAATATCTACATATTTGCACTTGACACTAAGCTGAGTGGCAGTGTGTGCTGTGAGGAGGATGCTAAGAGGCTGCAGGGTGACTTGGACAGGCTGGCAGAGTGGGCATATACTTGGCAAATGCAATGCAATGTGGACAAGTGTGAGGTTATCTACTTTGGTGGCAAAAACAGGAAGGCAGATTATTATCTGAATGATGGCAGTTTAGACCTGGGTGTCATGATGGAACAGTTGCTGAAGGTTGGCATGCAGGTACGGCAGGCAGTGAGGAAAGCTAATGGCATGCTGGTCTTCATAGCAAGAGGATTTGAGTTCAGGAGTAGAGATGTCTTGCTGCAGTAATACAGAGCCTTAGTGAGCCCACACCTTGAGTTTTGTGGGCACTTTTGGTCTCCTAATCTGAGAAAGGATATTCTTGCTGTTGAGGGAGGCTAGTGAATGTCCACCAGATTGATTCTGAGGATGGCAGGACTGACATATGAAGAAAGACTGGATCAACTGGGCTTGTACTCCCTGGAATTTAGAAAAATGAGGGGGAATCGCATAGAAATATATAATATATATATTTATATATATATGATATATATGGAATATATATCATATATATATATATGGATGGAACTGGACAGGCTCAATGTGGGAAGAACGTTCCCGGTGATTGGGAAGTCCAGAACTATGGTTCACAGTCTAAGAATAAGGGGTAAGCCATCTCAGGACTGAGATGAGGAAGAATTTCTTTACTCAGAAAGTTGTGAACCTGTGGAATTTTCTACTACGAAAGCTGTTGGGGCTAGTGTTTCAACTATGAAGAAATATTAGATGGTCAGGATTTGTTTTCCTTCAAGCAGAAAAGACTGAGAGGATGTGATTGAGGTGTACAAAGTTCTGAGGGACATATACAGGGTCATTAGGGAGAAAGTTTTCCCCTTAGTAGAGGGTTCAGTAACTGGGGGCACAGTTTCAAGTTAAGGAGCAGAAGGAATTTAGAAATTTCTTTTTCATCCAGAGAGTTGTGGGTATCTGAACTCAATGCCTAAAATGGTGTTAGAAGCAGGAACCCTAAAGACATTTAAGAACTATTAGATGACACTTCAAACACCATAGCATACAAGGCTACAAGCCAAGTCCTGGAAAAGGGATTAGAATCGATCAATGGATGATGACCGGTTTGGACACAATGGGTCTTCCATGCCTTAAAATTCTATGAGTCTATGACCCTATTTTAATGCCTGCTTTGCTTTGTTCAGCTGGTGGTAGCTGAATATTTGACTAGAGGTTGTAATGAGTGGGGAGAAAGTGCAGCCTGATAAAAGGCCAATGAGAGTCTACGCTGGGAGCATGTGTCATGTGAAAGAGCAGGCTGAAGAAGGTGAGTAAGTCCTTGCAAATTCATATCTATATGATCCATTATCTAGTGAAGACGGACACAAAGTGGATTTTCAATCTCAAGCTTTCATGAAAAAAGAGAAATGAACATGCCAAACAACTTCCACTGAATATCTGTTCCACTCACGGTTGCAATTATTTTTATCGTTGGGCTACTTGCAGAGATGTGTTGATAATCAATGGCCTTCACATAGCCTGCATCTTATTACCCAGTCACATTGGGTGTTATGCTGAATGTGGGTGTTTGCATTCCAGGATTTAGATATTGGATACTGATCACAACAGATGATTAATAAATTATTATTATTCAGCTAATCAAAGTAAATGAAGGAAGTAGGCTTAATTAGTTACTGTCAGACTTCTGAAAATATTGATGGAAACTCTCCTCTTATGGCTTTTGCATTCTGTGCTTTTAAATCACAGACATAATCATGTAAGTGTGCTAAATTGTTTTCACTTATAGTCCTCGTTCTCTTGAGCATACAGGCCAAGAGTGGGGAAAGGCTTCCTTTACAGATTACTGTCAAGTGACTACTGATGGTAAAGTACCTGAGTGGATAGTAGTTATTTTAATCAGCCTGCTTAAACATGTTATATCATGCATCCTGGGCAGTTTGGTTTTGAAGCCAGGACTGCTAGCCCAGAGGTAGGGACACTGCTATTGAGTCATGGAGATATATAGCATGGAAACAGACCTTTCGGTCCACCTCGTCCATGCCGAACAGATATCCAAATAAATCTAGCCCCATTTGACAGCTTTTGGCCCATCCCCCTCTAAATGCTTCCTATTTGTGTACCTATCCAGATTCCTTTTAAATGTTGTAATTTTACCAGCCTCTACCACTTCCTCTGGCAGCTCATTGCATATACGCAACACCCCCTGTGTGAAAATGTTGCCCCTTAGGTCCCTTTTAAATCTTTCCCCTCTCACCTTAAACCTATGCCCTCTAGTTTTGGACTCCCCCACAATTTCCCTATCCATGTCCCTCATGATTTTATAAACTTCTATAACGTCACCCCTCAGCTTCTGATGCTCCAGGGAAAATAGCCCCAGCCTATTCAGCCTCTCCCTACAGCTCAAATCTCCAACCCTAGAAACATCATTGTAAATCTTTTCTGAATCCTTCCAAGTTTCACAACATCCTTCCCATGGCAGGGAGACCAGAAATGTACTCAAAAAGTGGCCTAATGAATCTCCTGTACAGCAGCAACATGACCTCCCAACTGCTATACTCAATGCACTGAGCAATAAAGATAAGCATACCAAATGTCTTCTTCACTATCCTATTTATCTGTGACTCCGCTTTCAAGGAACTATGAACCTGTGCTCCAGGGTCTCTTGGTTCAGCAACATTCTCCAGGACCTTACCACTAAGTGTATAAGTCCTGTCTGATTTTCCTTTCCATTTATCTAAATTAAACTCTATCTGCCACTCCTTGGCCCATTGGCCCATCTGATCAAGATTCTGTATATTCTGAGGTAATCTTCTTCGCTGTCCATTGCACCTCCAATATCATTGTCATCTACAAACTTGCTAATCATACCTCTTATTTTCACATTAAAATCATTTATGTAAATGACGAAAATCAGTAGAGCCAGCACCAATCCTTGTAGCACACCGCTGGTCACATGCGTCCATGAAAAGCAACCCTCTACCACCACCCTCTGTCTTCTACCTTTGAGTCAGTTCTGTATCCCAATGGCTAGTTCTCCCTGTATTCCATGTGACCCAACCTCGCTAACCAGTCTACAATGAGGAACCTTGTTGAACACCTTACTGAAGTCCATATAGATCACGTCCACCGCTCTGCCCTCATCAATCTCTTCATTACTTCTTCAAAACACTCAATCAAGTTAGTGAGACACTATTTCCCACACACAAAGCCATGTTGACTATCCCTCGTCAGTCATTGCCTTTTTAAATACATGTAAATCCTACCTCTCAGGATTCCCTCCAACAACTTGTCTACCACTGATGTCAGGCTCACCAGTCTATATATACCTGGCTTTTCCTTACCACCTTTCTTAACTAGTGACACAACGTTAGTCAACCTCCAGTCTTCCAGCACCTCACCTGTGGCTGTCGATGATACAAATATCTCAGCAAGGAGCCCAGCAATCTCTTCCCTCACTTCCCACAGAGTTCTTAGGTACACCTGATCAGGTCGTGGGGATTTATCCACCCTTATACATTTTAAGATGTCTAGTACTTCCTCCTCTGTAGTATGGACATTTTTCATGATGCTGCTATTTATTTCCCCACGTTCATATTTTCCATATCATTCTCCACAGTAAACACTGATGCACCCTCTCCAGTGATCTTTAAGTGGCAGGCAATATCATCTCCCTAATTTCCCTTTTGTCCTGAATATATTTGTAGAATCCCTTTCGATTCTCAATAACCCTATTTGTTAAAGCTATTTCATGTCCCCTTTTTGCCCTCCTGATTTACCACTTAATACACTCCTACTGCCTTCTTCGAGGGATTCACTCGATTCCTGCTGTCTATACCTGAAATATGCTTCCTTCTTTTTCTTGACCAAAACCTCAATTTCTCTCGTCATCCAGCATTCCCTACACCTACCAGCTTTGCCCTTCACCCTAATAGGACCATACAATCTCTGGACTCTCGTTATCTCATTTTTGAAGGCTTCCCATTTTCCAGCCATCATTTTCCTTGCGAACAACTGCCCCCAATCAACTTTCAAAAGTTCTTCCCTAATACTGTCAAAATTGGCCCTCCTCCAATTTAGAACTTTAACTTTTAGATCCAGTCTAATCTTTTTCATCACTATTTTAAAACTAACAGAATTATGGTCACTGGACCCAAAGTGCTCCCCCACTGACTCCTCAGTCACTCGTCCTGCCTTATTTCCCAAGAGTAGGTCAAGTTTTGCACCTTCTCTGATGAGTACATCCACATATGGAATCAGAAAATTTTCTTGTACACACTTAACAAATTCCACTCCATCCAAATCCTTAACTCTACGGCAGTCCCTGTCTATATTTGGATAATTAAAATCCCTTACCATAACCACCCTATTATTCTCACAGAGACCTCATTACAAGTTTGTCCCTCAATTGCCTGCTGACTATTGGGAGTGTTTATAATACAATCCCAATTAGGTGAGCATCACTTTCTTATTTCTCAGTTCCACCCAAATAACTTCCCTGGACGTATTCCCTGGAATATCCCCCCTAAGTACAGCAGTAACGTTATCCTTAATCAAAAACGCTACTCCCCCCTCCTCTCTTGCTCCCCTTTCTATCCTATATAGCAGCTATACCTTGGAACATTAAGCTACCAGTCCTGTCCATCCCTGAGCCAAATCTCTGTAATTGCCACGATATCCCAGTCCCATGTTCCCAACCAGGCATTTAGTCATCTGCCTTACCTGTTAGGCCCTTTGCATTGAACTAAATGCAGTTTGATTTATCAGTCCTAGCTCAGTTGTTCCTGCTTGCCCCTTTTCCTAAATATGTCAGTCTCAGACTGCTCTCTTCCACACTATCTCCCTGAGTTCCACCTTCACCCCTTACTACTTTAAATCCGCCGAGCAGTTCTAACAATTCTCCCCGCCAGTATATTAGTCCCTTTCCATTTTAGGTGCAATCTGTCCTCCATATACAGGTCACTTTTACTACAAAAGAGATTTCAATGATCCAAAAATGTGAATCCTTCTCCACTGCACTAGCTCCTCAGCCATGCATTCATCTGCTCTATCTCGCTATTCCTACCCTGTCTCACTTGTGGCACTGGGAGAAATCCAGATTTGCTACCCTCGAGGACCTCCTGTTTAAATTCCTGCCAAACTTCCTATATTCTCTTCTCGGAATCTCATCCCTTATCTCTTCCTATATCATCACTTCCAATGTGTACAACAACCTCTTGCCAGTCCCTCTTGCCTTTGAGAATATTCTGCACCTTCTCCAAAATATCCTCGATCCTGGCACCAGGGAGGCAACACACCATTCTGATGTCTTGTTAGCTGCCAGCACTATCTGCCTCCCTCTCTTACGTTTGCTGGAGGTCATCATCTACCAAACTGTATCTTCAGTTTATCTCCCTTCCTGCAACTGTCATCCATCACATCCCTCGCTCCTGTAATTTCCTCATTGCCTCTAACTGCCATTCTAACCAATCCATGCGATCCAAATGATTAGCAACCAAGCACACTTCCTGCAGACACAATCATCAGTAACATGAAAACTCTCCTTAATCTCCCACATCCAACAGGAAGAGCACATCACTCTACTAAAGGCCATCTTTGTACCTTAGTAGTCTATAGACCCAGGAAATAGCACTACTCTAAAAAAACACTGCTCCAGGTTAACTTAGTAATACGTTTAAAGTTTAATCAAGGGACAGATTTCAATAAAAACATATAATCAAAAGGAACCCACTCTACTCACTATTGTAGATTTAAAAACAAAACAGCTACTTAGCTAACAAGCATGGGGCTGGATGAACACAGCAGGTCAAGCAGCATCATAGGAGCAGGAAAACTTGACGTTTCGGGCCTAAACCCTTCA
>JAHRHZ010000012.1:74279123-74301861 GCA_024137785.1 Ginglymostoma cirratum | reverse complement strand
AGAGGTACTTGAAATCAAAGAGCAGAGGCAGTAACTGTGCAGGACTGGGCAACAAAAATGCTACTCAAAGTCAGCTTGGACAGAATCAAGCTAGGGTTGAGTACCCTCCATAATTAAGTATTTAACACTCAATGTAGAATTTCTTACTGTTCTCAAAAGTGATAGAACATCAGTGGAATAATTTTTAGTGAGGAAATTCAAATTTAGTTAACTTGTACCGCTTGTGAAACAGATGGAAGATGAGGTTTTCTTTCATAATGTTACTAATTGAATACAATACCTTAAAGGGTTGGGGAAACCCACTCACGTGTAAATTTCAAAAGGGAATTGTGTATGTATTTGAAAAGAAAACATCTCTAGGACCATGAAATGAAAGCAGGGGCATGGGATTAATCGGACAGCACTTCTAAACTGCCAGTCACTGGATTTAGCTCTCTTTTTCACACTGGTTAAATTATGTGAAAATCTGTGTGATGCTGTATGTATCACCTGATCACGTAAAAATGGGGGATTTGTGAGCTTTAAATATTTTGCGTGCTTTGCTTATTAATTTCCATTACATGGAAATTTTCTTTCAACACAGATCAGTTCACCTGAAAATTTATATATTCTCATAATTCTGTTCAAGAGTAATGGAAAATATTGGTAGGATCAAGTAACTTGAGAGAGCGTGACCAATTCTGTCTTGCCTGCATATTCCACAATGTTTGACTGAAAAACACATTACATCTAAAAGATTGCACAGAGGTTTCCTGTTGGCTCAGTTACTTGCATTGATTTCATATCAGTTTTATGCCAATACTTGAACCAATGGGTTTATGAAGAAAATATATCTGTTTCTCTTTCCACCAACAGTATCGCAGTTTTTAAAAGTTCAATGTAAATCGTAATGAACAAGTTCTCAATCTCAATATCTAAGTTCATAAATTAAGGATGATCATTTGAAGGAGGTGCTGCAGAGAGATCAGCACCCATGAAACTGGTTTCTGAAAAGCTACTGCCTTCTAGTGATAAGTGAGAAACATTTGCAGGATTGGCGCTTACAATGAAGTTGAATTTACAGAGTATTTAACTATTCTTTAGGCTAACTGCATTCACATACATTATCTTTCCTTTGTGCAGGATGGCAGTGCTCCATACAGTTCAAGATATGTAGGGTCTATGGTGGCAGATGTTCATCGTACAATAAAATATGGAGGCATCTTCATGTACCCTGCCAACAAGAAAAGTCCAAAAGGAAAGGTACATTTTCACCTGTTGTAATTGCACATTCTTATGTCTGTGCTTAATATGGCTTGTAAACACAAACATTTATTGCATCATGTAGTTAGCGGAAATCAGGGAGAGAACTCTGTTTTTTGTTGTCAGTACAGATTCCGGCATCTGCAGTAATTTGCTCTTCTTTTCCAAAATCACAGAATCCTCACCTTGTAGAAACAAGCCATTCAGCCCAACAAGTCCACACCGACCCTTCAAACAGCATTCCACCCAGACCCACCCCTCTACCCTATCCCTGTAACCCTGTGTTTCTCATGGCTAATGCACCTAACCTACACATCCCTGAACACTGTGGGAATTTATCATGGTCAATCCACCTAACTTGCACGTCTTTGGACTGTGGGAGGAAACTGGAGTACCTGGAGGAAACCCATGCAGACACAGGGAGGATGTGCAAACTCCACAAAGACAGTCATCTGAGGTTGGAATCAAACCCAGGTCCCTGGTGCTGTGAGGCAGCAGTGCTAACCACTGAGCCACCATGCTGAAATGGCATGGAGGCAAAGGCGATAGAAGAAGAGTCCAACATCAAGTCATGGAATCCTCTCCCCATCCGACAGACCCTTTCACCCACCTACAACACTCTCCCTCCACCTGGACTCCTCCCTCTGGCCTTTTACCTGCACTTGACCTGTTGATTGAGAATTGTTGACGTGACATTGGTCCCTACAAATTCTCTATCCGCTCACTCATTTGTTTCCTGTTTGCTTCTGAATAAAAACCAAAAGAACTGCGGATGCTGTAAATCAGGAAGGAAAACAGAAGTTGCTGGAAAAGTTCAGCAGGTCTGGCAGCACCTGTGAAGAAAAAATCAGAGTTAATGTTTCAGATCCAGTGACCCTTCCTCAGAACTGGGCCCGAAACGTTAACTTTAATTTTTCTTCACAGATGCTGCCAGACTTGCTGAGCTTTTCCAGCAATTTCTGTTTTTTTTTCCTATTTCCTTCTGAACTGATTGCACTCCATGCTCGCAAATCTAACCCTGAGTTTGTAATTAAGCCTTCTGACGAGGGTAGTGTTTTTGTTGTCTTGCATACTTACCTCTACATTGAAGAGGCTAAGTGCCACCTCTCAGACACCTTCTCCTATCTCCCTTGGACCATGACCCCACCATGGAACATGTCCATAATGATCACAAACCTTACTTCATCTGGTGATCTCCCTTCCTCATCCTCCAAACTCATAGTCTCCCAAGCCTGCACCACCCTCTTCTACCTTGTTCTCAAAGTCCATGAACAGGACTGTCTAGGGAGACCAATTGTTTCTTCCTGCTTCTGCCCAGAACTCTACACAGTTCCTAACCCTGAACACAGCACCCAGAACTCATCTCTCCCTACCTTGACTTGATTTTGTGTCCCCGGTCCAGTCCCTTCCCATTTACATCTGCTATCCCACTGATGTTTTACGTTGGTTTTAGAATTTCCAATTGTTGGACTCCAGCTGCCTCCTCTTCACCATGTACATGCAATCCCTTTACATGTCCATCCCCACCTGGATGGTCTTAGGGCTGTCTGCTTCTTTCTGAAAAATAGGCTTGAGCCATCCCCATCAACCTCTACTCTTCTCAGCCTGGGTGAGCTCACCCTAACCCTGAACAACTCTTTTAAAGCCTCTGTCCTACTTCAGGTCAAAGGGGTGGCAATGGGTACCTGCATTTTCCCCAGTTATACCATCTCTTCGTGGGGTACATGGAACCTTGTTCTGTTCCTACTCCAGCCCCCACCCACAACTCTTTCTCTGGTATATCAATGACATCATTGATGCTGCTTCCCCCCTCCTCATCCGGAATTAGAAAAGTTTATCCATTTCAATTCCAATTTTCATCCCGCTGTCATGTTCACCTAGTCCATCTCTAACTCCTCCCTTTCTCGACATCTCTGTTTACATTTCAGGGCGTAGGCTGGCCACCAATATACACTACAAACCCACTGACTCCCATAGTTATACCTCCTCACATCCTACTTCCTGTAAAAACTCTATTCCTTTCTCCCAGAGCCCCCATCCCTGTCTTATCTGTTCTGATGATGCCAACTATGAGAAGGGGGCTTCTGAAATGTCCATCTTCTTCTTCAACCGAGAATTCTCCAGTACAGTGATTGATAAGAGCTTTATCCACGTCCAACCCATCTCACACACTTCAGCCCTCACTGCCCGTCTTCCTTCCCACAACAGTGACAGAGCCCGCCTTGTCCAAACCTACCATCCCACCAGTATCTGAATCTAGAGAATCAATGGCTGCCATTTCTACCACCTCCAGAGGGATGCCACCATCAGACACATATTCCCCTCCCTTCCCTTGTCAGGCTTCCGCAAGGACCATTCCCTCTAGGACATCCTAGTCCACTCCTCCTTCACTCCCAACACGTCCCCACACCCTCACAGCACCTTCTCCGGCAATCGCAGAAGGTGTAACACTTGCCTCTATACTTCCTCTCTCCTCACCATCCTAGTTCCCAAATATAACTTGCAGGTGAAGCAGCTCTTTACCTGCACCTTACTCAATCGAGTCTGCTGTATTCGCTGCTGACAAAGTGGTCTCCTCTACATTGGGAAGACCAAGTGTCAACTGGGTGACCGCTTCGCAGATCACTTAAGCTCTGTCTACAAAACAGACCCTCAGCTTCCAGTTACTTGCCAGTTAAAGACACCCATGTGTTCCCTGACCAACATCTCTGTCTCAGGCTTGCTGCAGTTCTCCAGCAAGGTTCAGCCCAATCTGGAAGGACCGAACCTCATTTTCAGCTTGGGAGTGCTGCAGCCTACTGGACTTAATATTGAGTTCAACAATTTTAGGGCTTGAGCACCTTTCCCCATGCTTTTCCCCACCGCTACACAACAGTGTTCATCATTACTTGGGCTGTTAATACACACTACCCATTGTCAGCCATTAATTATCCACATTAGCAGCTATTCATTCACCCCCAGTCTGACCTTTAACCACTCCTTTGGCTGTTCATCTGCTTTTCTCTCTCTTTCTCCACCTGTCGTTTACTGTCCACCACATCCCCTCCCCCCTCATCCTCTGTATAAAAATCATCCTTCTTGCTACCATCAGTCTGAAGAAGGGTTACTGGACCCAAAACATTAACCCTGATTTCTCTCCACTGTTGCAGCCAGATCTACTGAAATTTTCCAGCAATTTCTGTTTTTGTTCCAATTTCATTCTGGCTAAACATTCGTTTCCATTACCAGGACATGGCCAATTAATCTATCTGTACTATCCGACATCAGCCAATTTAGCACAGACCATGAAACTGCATCCTTTCCAAATTATGTGGCTTCTTACTGCATCAGGTGTTGTGTTAACTCACTGAGCCACTGGAGTATGAATGCTTTTGTTTCACTGGTGTTTTTATACTTCTGATTGCGGTAATTTTTCCCACACCTTCTTACAAACTTCCATTAGCAATCCTGTCCTTTTCCTTGTTCAGGGAATGTGGCTAGGCCAGCATTTATTGCCCATCCCTAATTTCCCTTGAAAAGGTGATGGTGAGTTGCCTTCTTGAACGGCTGCAGTCCTTCAGGGACAGGTGTATCACAGAGCTATTAGAAAGGGAGTTCTAGGATTTTGACCCAGCAATAGTAAAGGACCAGCAATATAGTTGCAAGTTAAGATGGTGTGTGGCTTGAAGGGAAACTTGCCAATTATAGTGCTCTCATGCATCTACTGCTCTTGCTACAGCTCTTGCATTGTAGATGTTAGAGGTTGCAGGTTTAGTAGGGACTGTCTAAAGATCCTTGATAAATCGTGGCATCTTGTAGAAGTTACACACTGCTGTCACTGTCAATTGGTGGTGGAGGGAATTAATGTTCAAGGCGCTTGATGAGGTTTCAAATACATGGGATGTTTTGTCCTGGAGAATGGTGAGCATCTGGAGTGTTTTCAGATCTGCATCCATCCAAGAAAACGGAGAGTTTGCATTACACTGTTGACTTGTGCCTTGTAGGTGGTGGATAGGCTCTTGGGAGACTGGAAGTGAATTACTGTCTGTAAAATTCCTTGTCCCTGCTCTATCCTTTTAGCCACACCATTTACTTGACTGGTTCTATTCCGTTTCTGGTTAATTATAACCCCCAGGTGTTGTTAGTTTGGAATTCAGCGATGGCAGTCCCATTGAATGTTAAGAAAAATGGTTATATTCTATCTTGTTGGAGATAGTCATTACCTGGCACTTGTGTGCCACAGATGTTACTTGCTTCTTCTCAGCTCAAGATTGGATATTATCCATGTCTTCCTGCATTTGGGCATTGACTGCATCAGTATGTAAGGAGTTGTGAATTGTGCTGAATATTGCGCAATCATCAGCAAACCATCCCCATTTCCGACTTTAAAGGAAGGCCATTGATTAAGGAGAAGAATAAAGTTGGGGCAAGGACACTAATGTGAAGAACCCCTGTAGCTGGTATGATTGACTTCCAACAACCACAGCTATCTTCCTTTACGCTTGGTATGACTCCAACCAGTGGAGAGCTTTCCACTGATTCTCATTGAATTCTACCTTGCTAAGGCTCCTTGATGCCACAGTCACATCAAATACTGCCTAGATTGCAAGGACAGTCATTCATACTCTGTTCTCTCATTACAACACTCGATTGACGGTTGTTGCTTATATTATTACAGAGCCATTTCAATTCACCACTGATAGTAGCTTTGACTTCATCAGCATTGCTGCAATATAAATGAGATCTACAACATATGGAAGCCAAGAACCACTGAAGGAGGTGGTTTTCTTGAAGTTTCTACTCAAGTAATGGATGGCAATTTATATTAAAGAGGACACAAATGAATCGATAATATTCTTGTGCCAATGTCAAAGACAAGGCTGCTGTTGTTGATTTTGGCTACTAAGATAGAATGTAGGCTAGGCAAAGGATGTCAATGAATGATGAATTAAGGTGTGCAAATTTAATTGCAATATAAATCTTTTTTAGTCTTAATTGAATGGTAGATAGATCCAATTGCCTTACTGCCCAGCTCTTGTTCCAAACGTTTCATGTGCCCTGAGTATACTAGCATTTACCAGGAATAATATGAATCTCTTATTATCTCCTCGTTGAACTTAATGATATACTTCAAGCTCACTGCTACATATTAAAATAATTGATATCTGTGTTATGGTAAATGTTTTAATAAATAATTTAAATATATTGTTTGTTAACCACAGCTTCGCCTTCTGTATGAATGCAACCCAATGGCCTTTATAATGGAACAGGCTGGTGGAAAAGCCACTACAGGAACCCAGCCAGTACTTGATGTGAAGCCAGAGTCTCTTCATCAACGGGTTCCACTCATTATGGGATCACCTGACGATGTTGATGAATTTCTTTCCTTTGTAAAGAAACATGAAGCTAATGCATGAAGTTTCAAGCCCCCTACAGCTTGCAAAACTGATTACTGGAAACAATACTGACTGATCTATAGATTTAAATGAAGAAGACTGTGCTCAGTACAGAAGTGTAACCTGTATGAGAAACCCATTTGAAGTAGATATGTCTATATTACTAAATTTTCTTCCATGCTTGACTCAATTCTGCATTTGGTTTTCTTAACTCTCAGTTTCCTGAAATTACAGTTTTCTCGCTGGATCATAACTTAGAAAATTAGAGACTTTTTTCAGGCATTTACTTCTAAAATGATTTCACTATTTCTTTATACATGTGCTTGAGTAAAATGGGTTAAAGAATTGTGTTAATGTTGTTCACATTGGTGACAAGTGTCCAAATAAACTGAGGCTTGGAATTCACTTCAAGTAGTCAGACACAGGGACAAGATCAAATCATTTAAATGGAGAAGAATATTGAACAAGGTGTACAGCTGACCACCAATTCATTGCCACTTGTTTAGTTAAAAACCAAAAGAATTGTGGATGCTGTAAATCAGAGACAAAAATAGAAATTGCCGGAAAAGCTCAGCAGGTCTGGCAGCAACTGTAGAGAGAAATCAGAGTTAATGTTTTGGATTGAGTGACCCTTCCTCAGAACTCTGAGATGTACAGCGTGGAAACAGATCCTTCAGGCCCATTCGTCCGTGCTGATCAAATATCCTAGATAAAATCTAGTCCCATTTGCCAGCATATCTCTCTAAACCCTTCCTAAACATGTACCCATTCAGATGCCTTTTAAATGTTGTAATTGTACCAGCCTCTACTACTTCCTCTGGCAGTTCATTCCTTATACACATCACCCTCTGTGTAAGACATTTGTTCCTTAAGGTCCCTTCTAAATCTTTCCCCTCTCACCTTAAAACTATGCTCTCTAGTTTTGGACTCCCCCCGGGATGAGATCTGGCCTATTTACCCTATCAATGCACCTCATAATTTTATAAACCTCTATAAAGGACAGCCCTCAGTCTCTCACTATAGCTCAAACCCTCCAACCCTGGCAACATCCTTGTAAATCTTTTCTGAACCCTCCCAAGTTTCACAACACCCTTCCTATAGCAGGAAGACCAGAATTGCACACAGCATTCCAAAAGTGGCCTAACCAATCGACCCTACCGAAATGTTAACTGATTTCTCTCCACAGATGCTGCTAGACCTGCTGAGATTTTCCAGCAATTTTTACTTTCATCTGTTTATTTTTTCTGTCGATAATCACTTTCACCCTTGTGTATTTGAGATGGAATTATTCCATTTCAAAAATTAAGTATAAATCTTTACAAGGAAGAAAGCAAATCATGAGTCTCTCCTTGTTTCACACAAACTGTCCTACTCTACTCAACATCCGTTCAAAAACATTTGAATTGAATTGATGAAAATTTGTCCATGAGAACTATTACGATCAGTTGAAAAGGGATGAAATGACCACGTTACCTTATCCTTCCACTACTTGTTTAATTGCAACAGATTTGTGCTTTAGAATGTAAAGAGAATGCATTTTGCCAGTTCTGTAAGTATTCCATTATTTTAATTTTGAGGCAATGAAGAATTTCACATTTCCTTAATTTCAACAAAAATCATAAATTTATTGAAGTTGTTCCAAAATAAAAAAAAAATCAAGTGATGTGACACCATTCACACAGTCACACAAATCTGGGCCCATGCATGCACAAGTATAGTTGGCAGAGTAAGAAGATAGACTATGAGTCACTATAAATATATAAAAGTTAAAACAAAGGGGGTCAACATTTAACTGCTTCTTTGCTGGACTTGATGTGGTGAGTTTGATTTTGTGGTCATTCTGTTTAGCTATTCACCTGGATGTGGTTGTTTCTATCAGGGACGATTGCTTTTGAAGATCCAGTTACACCACTTCCAAAGAGCAAGAGCGAGAGTGAGACAACCACTCAACCTTTCTTTAGTACAACATTGTCTTAACCCCTTTCCTTCTTAGCAAAGAGCCGTTGAAGTTCTCTATTCATCCCAGAAAGATTCTATTGATTAATGTTAGCAACAGTTATTATTTCCAAACAAGTAATTGCATTTTGATGTCCCATTCCAGAAACATTAGAAAAGTTTCAGGTTGGTATGAATTGATACAAGATGGGGTCTTTCATGCTTCCAAGGTATAGGCTATTTTCATCCCATTTGGTAGACTGCTGAAGTTGTGTAATTGTAGTAGCTAACCCAATTGGCAACAACGCTTTTAAAAAGAAGACAGTTTGTAGAGGTTTGTTTTATTTTAAATCTAGCCAGGAAAAGGCAGAGACACAGTGACACAATTTCTAACTTTTATTGACAAAACAACACAACACAATCACTTAAAAGTGTATTGTGAAACAATTTATTTAATACTCTGTTAAGTTAAACCAAATGAAGGGGTTTAACTTAGGCCCGAAACGTCAAGTTTTCCTGCTCCTATGATGCTGCTTGACCTGCTGTGTTCATCCAGCCCCATGCTTGTTATCTCGGATTCTCCAGCATCTGCAGTACCTTTTATCATTGTAGTTCATTATTTTGTATATAAATGCTGATTAGTCAGAGGCTGCCTAACCAAGTAACCATCTTGAACTTGGTAAATTAGGACAACGATGAGGAGACATTTCTTCACCCGAAGAGTGGTGACCTGTGAAATTCATTACCACAGAAAGCAGTTGATGCCAAAATATTGAATGTATTCAAGAGGCAGCTAGAAATAGCACTTGGAGTGAATGGGATCAATGGTTATGGAGAGAAAGCAGGATTAGGCTATTGAGTTGAACAGCCAGCCATAATCATGATGAATGGTGGAGCAGGATCGAAGGGCCTAATGGCCTCCTTCTGCGCCTATGTAATTCAATAAAATGCTAATATCTGGATGCAAGATTAAAAGACTATACAAAAGAAAAAGGTCATTTTTCTGATCTTAGTTCATCAATTCAGAATCCATACCTCATTAGCCAACCAATTGTACAGCACCTTTACGTCACCAGTGCTCACCCAAAGGACAAATATCTGGTTCTTCCACCATCAGCTGCACAAATGGTCTGTGTTCGAGTGGCAGCGAAAACTTGCTTTTCTCCCCCATGTAATTATAATCTTCTAACTCCAGTGAATAGTAAAAGGTGACTTGACCGAAACATACAAAATCCTGAAAGGTCTTGACAGGATCGCAGTGGAAAGGATGTTTCCTCTTGCGAGAGGAGGGAAAACTACGGGTTGCTATTAAAAATAAGAAGTCGCCCATTTGAGTCAGAGACAAGGAGTTTTTTCTTCCCTCACAGAGGGTCACGAGTCTTTGGGATTCTCTCCTGAAAACGGTGGTATAAACGGAATTGTTAAATGGTTTTAAGAAAGAAGTAATTACACTTGAACAAAATGAGTGAGGGTGACATTAGGTATACTTTCTGTTTTTATCTAAAGACTTGTATGATTTCCTTGTGGACACACTTCATTTTCAATCACAATAAAATTGAAGACCACAAAAAATAAAATAAATTATGAAGGTAAACTTGCAAGAAATTTTAAAATGTTGAAGGAAATAATGACAGACAAACTGAATGTACTGATAGTAATCTTCCAAGAAGCTTTAGGGAAAATATTTTAAGAGTATTGGAAAACTGCCCTTGATACACTTATTTGAATAGGGAGGGAGATAAACAGGTTAGTAGTTTTAATTTTTAAAAAATAGGCTACTTAGCATTAGAGTTTGGGAGAGGAGAAATGGAGACTTATAAAGTAAGAGGATCTGGCAGGATGACAGAGAAGCTAATTGGATAATGAAATCCAGATTGGGACAGGATGGACCAGAGGACACAAACACAGAAAAACAGCAGTAAATATGGTTAAAAGTGGAAATACTGGTAAAAAGGTAAAATTAATGACTCTTTATTTGAATGTGTGTTGTATTTGGAATTAGTATTTGAAACAAAATAGATGAATTAACCACACAAATCCAGGTTAATGGGTATGATCATATAGCCATTACAGAGACATGATTACAAAGAGATCAAAGATGAGAACTAAATGTTCAGGTTATGTGACTTATTAAAAGGACAGGCTGAAAGGAAAGTGTGGTGGAATAGCATTGCTGGTATGGGATAGAGTACGTATGATAGCAAGAAATGAGCTTGAATTGGAAGATGTAGAATCCAGATGGAAGATAAAAAACAAAAAGGGCAAGAATATACTGGCAGGAGTAGTCTACAGGCCCTTTAACTGTAACTAGAATGGTGGAACATAGAATAAATCAGGAAATAATGAGGGCATGTAACAAAGAGTGGATAAATCATGGGTGACTTTAATCTTCTTGTAGATTGAGACAGTCAGATTGGCAGAGGAAGCCATAAGGAAGAATTCAGAGTGTATTCAGGACAATTTCCTAGAACATAATGTGGGCCATCCAACCAGGGATCAGGCTATTTTGGATCTGGTGATGTGTAATGAGGCAGGCTTAATAAAATGATATCAGAGTAAATGATCCACTTAGAAACAGTGACATAAAATCACAGAATTTAACAGTTTGAGAGGGAGGAACTTGGGTTGGAAGCAACTGTGCTATACAGTGGTAATTGCAGAGAAATGAGGGGAAAGTGGCTATTGTGGACTGGGAAAGGAGTTTAGCAGCAGAAATAGTTGAGGATCCAGGGAACCAGGAAGTGGCAGAGGAGTTGAATGAAACTGTGCATCAGTCTTCACACTACCACACACCAATTGCATCTCAAGGTACTGAATAATCAAAGGGCAAAAGGACAGGAAATAACAACAATAACTATCACTACAGAAAAAGTCTAAGGGAAGTTAACGGGAGCTAAAGATTGATAAGGTCCCTGGACCCAATGGGATGCATCCTAAGATGTCAAAAGAAGTAGCTACAGAGATACTGAATGCATTGGTATTAAACCTCCAGGAATTTTTAGATTCTGGAAAAGTCCAGGTTAAACCACCATTAGTTATCCCTATCTAACAAGAAAGCAGCCTATGGTCTGGTAAGACCATGGCAACTTTACCTAGAACATAGAACAGTACAGCACAGTACAGGCCCTTTGGCCCAAGATGCTGTGCCGAACTTTTACCCTAAACCTAAGGTCTATCTAACCTCCACCCCTACCTTATACTATCATCCATATGCCTATCTAATAGCCGCTTAAATGCCCCAAATGAGGCCGACTCCACTACCCTCTCCAGCAATGCATTCCACTTCCCTACCACACTCTGAGTAAAGAACCTACCTCTGACGTCACCCCTATATCTACCTCCACTCGCTTCACAACTACGCCCCCTCATAATAGCTACCTCCACTCTAGGAAAAAGTCTCTGGCTGTCCACTCTATCTATACCTCTGATCATTTTGTACACCTCTATCAAGTCACCTCTCATTCTCCGTCGTTCTAAAGAGAAAAGGGATTTCTCAACCTTTCCTTGTAAGGCCTTCCCTCCATTCCAGGCAACATCCTGGTAAATCTCCTCTGCACCTTTTCCAATGCTTCCACACCTTTCCTGTAATGAGGCGACCAGAACTGGACACAACACTCCAGATGTGGCCGAACCAGGGTTTTGTATAGCTTGAGCATAACTTCACGGCTCTTGAACTCAATCCCTCTATTAATGAAGGCTAACACACCATATGCCTTCTTATCAACTCTATCCACCTGGGTGGCAGCTTTCAGGGAACTGTGGACATGAACCCCAAGATCCCTCTGCTCCTCCACACTGCCAAGAATCTATTAATCCCGTATTCTGCTTTCAAATTTGTCCTTCCAAAATGAATCATCTCACATTTTTCAGGGTTAAACTCCATCTGCCACTTCTCAGCCCAGCTCTGCATCCTATCAATTTCCCTTTGTAACCTAGAACAGCCCTCTGCGCTATCCACAACTTGACCCACCTTCGTATCATCCGCGAACTTACTAATCCACACTTCCACTCCTACATCCAATCACACAAAGTCAGGGTAATCACATAACAGGGAGCTGTAAAGATAGCTGTCAATCAAGTCAGAGGTGTGGAACAAGTAGAGTCTTTGGGGTCTCTGCATTGACTAATAAGGGGGTGGGGCAGTCAAGACAGCAGGGGAAAAAGGTGGGGACAAGGACAATGATGGAGTCGATTGCAACTCCGGGTACAGGAGGATAGGCAGAACAGCAACTGAAGGTGTGATAGGCAGTAGTGGGGATCATTGGCAGTGATCTCCACTGGAGGAGCATGGTGGATAAGGATGGGCATCACTAATGTGTAATGTTGGGGATCAGGTGACAGTAAGGACAGCAGCAGGCAAAGTTCAATGCAAAAGGTCTCCAAATGGTAGTGTAGTTGGGTGGGAGGGGTGGTTGTCAAAAGGTGGAATTGTTGAAAGTGGACTGTCAGAATAGTGCAAGGTAAGGGACACAGAAGCTCTGAAGGTGTAATTGGCAACCAAAATGGGACTGGTCCTGATACATCCACTGCAAGCTGTCTTTCCTGCTGACGTTTGACATTTACTAGGTGCTAACTGCAACTGGCAAATGGCTGGGATAACACCAAGTGTAGGTGGAGTCAGCATCAGTTTGATGGGAGAATGTGGGATCCACATCTGCTAGTCATTAAGATATTGAATGAGTAAGAACCTTAGCAGCTGTTTGCAAACTCCAGCTGCATTTAATTTCCTGCAATTTTTTCAACCATTTGCACCACACGCAGAGTTACTATGCTTAGACTTCAAATGCTGGTCAAAGGCAATTTGGTTGCAAATATAACATTGGCACCTCAATGATGTGGAAGTTAGCAGCAATGACATAAAAAGGTGAATGCTGGCTTTGGAGCCCTTCAGTGTAGTGCTACACTCTGTCTAGACATCAGCCTGGTGTGCTGTGCACTGCACAATTACAGCAGGCAACATGGTGATGTGATAGAGGCTGATGAACTGAGAGAAATAGAGCAACCTTCCAAGAGGCAGACACAGACACTGGGGAGAAAGAAGCTGTCCTTGTGTATGGCAGAGCTCAACTGCACTGGGTACTACAAACCAGACAGAACCTACCTGATACCCAGTTTCTGCTGACTAAAGCTGGTGCAACAAGCCACTGTGGAACGTAAAATTGTTGTTGGTCATCATAATTGCATTATGGGCGTGACCTTCAGCCTCTCTTTGTTTGTATTTGTTTTTGCTGGCTGGAAATAAAAGCTGTTTGGAATTGTCCAATTGCTTGCCTTTATATGCCATCTCCCACTGGATAATGATGAGCTGCAGATCTCCCATGATTACTGGGGAACCAAATAGTGATGACTTTGGATGTTGAGATAGGTCACAGCAAAGGATAGGTAAACTGTGTGGCCTGGTGGCTAAGCAATAAATAGCAAGAGAATAAGATTGCATGTCTCTGAACAGCATAGCTTTGTATCTACTGTGCCAGTACATGTCCAGTGTTGCCTTGCACTGGCATACTAACATTTGTCTGGATACATACCTATCTTTTAAAAAAAAAAAGGCAGTTATCAGAGATGCCAGTCTTTCAACAGATATTTACTGCGTGGTGTGTTGTTGTGGGAATGGTGTACAGTAGAATGGAGATAGAATCATCCGAGTGAGACACTAAAGTACATAGTTAATGTGCTAAGATATGGCAAGAGAATTCGCTTGGCCTCTTGGCAAGAAACAAAAAAAAAAAAATCTCAATCCGGCTGACCCTAAGGCAAACCACATAAGATTGAGCCAATATATATATATTTGAAGAGTTAACAGTGTTAGCGTTAGTCATGTAGAAAGTGAGAATGAAGAATTATTAATGGAAAATCTGTTCAATGCATCTGTCATTTCTTAATTTCTGGCATGTTACTTGAATGCTCTATAACGATATCAGATGCAAAATTAAAGATAAATCTGAAATTGAATAGGAAGGAGAAAAACAGTATCTCTTGTCTGGTGATTGTGATTTTCCTGAGTAAATTGTTAGAACCACACACTGACAAAAGGCCATTCTATTGTCTTTTTTAAAAAAGTGGCTAGCAATATAGTTGGTTTTAAATTAAGTTTAGTATAATCGGTTTTACATTTCCAAAACTCATTTTATTCAGACTGGTCTCCTTAGATTGGATCATGATAAATCTTAAGAAACTATAGGCCAGTTAGTTTAACATCTATCATAGGGAAAATATTACAAGCTGTCATTAAATAAGTTTAACAGGGTACCTGGATAAGATTACAGTAATCAGGCAGAACCAACATGGTTTTGTGAAAGGGAAATCAAATTTGACCAATATACTGAAGTTCTTTGAGGGGCTAATTTGTACTGTGGTCTAAGGAAAACAATGGGCACTGTTCTTAGATTTCCAGAAGGCATTTGATAAAGTGCCACAAAAGGTTATTGCAGAAAACAAAAGGTTACAATGTAGGGGGTAGCATGTTGTCCATTGATAGAATTGTTGGCAGGCTATGTGAAAATATGCATAAATGCATTGCCTCCTGGTAGGTGAGACATAATGACTGCCAGGCCGTCAACTGTTTACAAATAATGTAAATTATTGACATGAAGGGACAGAGATATGGTCACAAAATTGGTAAAGGTCAAGAAGTTGTGAAAAAGACATCAGGAGACTACAGAGATACGGATAGGTTATACAAGTAGGCAACAAACTGACCAACAGATTAGGAGCGTAGAAAAATATTAAATTGTTCATTTTGCTAAGAATAAACAAAATAAAACCCTAACTTGTGAGATATTGTAGAGCTCTGAAATGCAGAAGGATTTGGATGCCCTCATGCACGAATTAGAAAAGGCTTTTACATAGGTGTAGCAAGTAATTAGTTAAACTACAGGGCAGCATGGTAGCTCAGTAGTTAGCACTGCTGCCTCACAGCACCACGGACCTGGGTTCAATTCCAGCCTCAGGCGACTGTCTGTGTGGAGTTTGCACGTTCTCCCCATGTCTGCATGGGTTTCCTCCAGGTGCTCTGGTTTCCTCCCACAGTCCAAAAATGTGCAGGTTAGGTGGATTGGCTATGCTAGAGAGCCCAGGGATGTTTGGGTTCGACATGGGAAATCAGTCTGGGTGGGATGCTCTTCAGAGGGGCAGTGGGAATGTTGGGCTGAGTGGCCTGTTTCCACACTGTAGGGATTCTGTGATAACAGAATGTTATATTTATTATAGGGAAAATTGAATAAAGATGTTACATTTCAGCTATAAGGTGCACTGATGAGATCACATTTGAAGTGCTAAGCACAATACTGGTCATCTTTATTTTAGCAATCACACAAGTATGACAGAATGCCTTCAAAGAAGGCTGCTACTAGGCTATTAACTGGAATGGGACAGTTATCTTCTAAGGATAGTTTAGTCAGGCTGAGTTGATACAAATTGCAGTTTAGACAAATAAAAAGACTCACTTGAAAGATGCATTCCTAAGGGGTTTGACAGGGTGGATATAGAGAGAATGTTTCCTGTTGTAGGAGAACCTAGAATGGGAGGTCACCACTTAACAGCACGGAAGTGAAATTTTCCCTTGGTGTCGGAACATCTTTGGCAATCTTCCTTCTAAAAAAGGACGGTGAGAGCATAGATTTTGGATTTTTTAAGGCAGAGTTAAAACAGGTTATCAGGGATCGGTGGGAAAGAAGAGAAAGTTTCAAATCATTCAATATAATCTTATTAAAATGGCAGTACAGACTTGAGGGGCTGAGTGACATGCTCCTGCAACTAACACGTACCTGACTGTTTTAGTCTTTTTAGCACCTGTCTCCGATAGATGTGTTCTCATCACTCCCTGGCATAGCTCTTTAAATGTCATGAACAGGTGCAGAAAATAATCAAGGCAGCTAATGGAATACTGGCTTTTATATCTCAAAGACTGGAGTACAAGGATGCAGAAGTTATGCTGCAGTTATAAATATCTGGTTACAGCTCACTTGGAGTACCATGAACAGGTATGGCACGACACCCTACGAATGATATATTGACCTTGCACTGAATTTACAAGAATGATGTCTGAAGTTCAGGGATTAAGAGAAGAGATTATACTAATTAGGCCCATTTTCCCTAGAATTTAGCAGGTGAAGGGGTGATGTGATCAAAGATTAAACAAAAAACAAACACTAACAGGAAATGTCAGGATAGATAAAGAAACTATCTCCACTGGTTGGAGATTCTAGAACTAGGGGGCATGGTCTAAAAATTAGGCCATTCAGGAGAGACATTAGGCATTACTTCAAGTGGTAGATGTTTGAAACTCTTTTCCACAAATGGAAGTGGATGCTGGGTCACTTTCAAATTTTAAATGCGAGATGGATAATTTTTTTGTCAAACAAAAAGGTAATAAAGGGAAATGAACCAAAGGCAGGTAGGTATATGGAGTTAGATCACAGATCAGCCATGATCTCATCAAGACCAAGGTTGAAGGACCGAATGGCTTACTGCTGTATCTACGAAATAGTGAATTGGAAAGTGCAAGATAGGGGTAGTGACCTAATAAAATTGTCAACGTATGTTAGGTGTAGTGATGGAAATATGAAAGCAATAACAGATGGAAAAGAAGATCTGTTGTTTATATACAGTCATTAAAGACCAGCTCTACAAAAACAGTGTTTCTTTACTCAGTGGTAAGGGCATGGAATGCCCTGCCTGCCAATGTAGTTAACTCAGCCACATTAGGGGCATTTAAACAGTCCTTGGATAAGCATATGGAAGATGATGGGCTTAGATTAGTTCACAAGTCAGCGCAACATCGAGGGCCAAAGGGCCTGTTCTGCACTGTATTGTTCTATGTTCTGGATTTTCTGGGCTTCATCATACTGGCAGGGGCTATTATAATTAAAACAAATGGTGTTTAGGAGTATAGAATTCAGTTGGCTTGACACACCAAACTAACACTCAAGATGAAGGGACTTAGCTGAAGTTTATGATTAAAAAAAAGACAGCTACTGGAATTCCCCAGAATTTCATGAATAAAAAGAAACAAATATTAAATTAGAAACAGACCTACGCAAGTCGAGAACCAAAAGGTTTTCTCTAATAAAGACAGATGATTGACATATAGGACTGCAATGCACTGCCAGAGCAGTGTGATTGAAAGAGACAGGACAGGCAATTCAAAATTCTGGAGTACAGAATCGTCAGGCAGAAAGAGGGAGGGTATGGCATTAATAATTAAGGAGTTAGTTAGTGGAATAGAGAAGCAACAATATAATCCAAGATGATTATGTGGGTAGAATTTAGGAATGAAAGGGGACAGTCACACTTAAAAATGTATTCCAGGCCCTCAGACTATCAGCAGGCAATTGAACAGGTATGTAGACAACTTACTGGAGGTATGCAAAAACAATATTAGGGTAATTAGAAGATTTCAACATCCAACATTAATTGGGATAATCGATAACGAAGTTCAAAGGGGACAGATTTCTAGAAATGTAGCAAGGAAAGCTTTCTATATCCACGTCAGTCTGACAAAGAACAATGCAATGCTGGACCTCATTCTGGAGAATGCAGCTGGAAGGTGCTGGAGGTGGTAGTGGGTGAGTATTTTAGTGATGGCAACCACAACATTGCACATTTTAGATGTGTAAAGGAGAAAGCTGGTCTGTGGAAAGAGCAGCTTTTATAGATTGGGGAAGGCAGATGATATTATTTTAATCAGACAAATCTGGCTACTGGAAACAGCTCCTTAAGAAGCAAATCTAGAGCAGGAAGTGTGTCAAAAGGGAATTGGAGGAGGAGTACAGGCCCAACATATTTCCTTTAGGGTTAAACAGGGCAACCAGCCCAGACAGCCTTGGGTATCAAGGAATATTCAGGACAGGATAAAAAGGCAAAAAAGAAAGGCATATAAACACGTGCAAAGGAAGAAATTAACAGAGGCCCTTGTGGAATATAGAAAGTGCAGGTGTTTGGGGGGGGAAAAAAAATAAAAAAAAAAAAAGGCATGGAAGAACACTAGCAGGCAAGATTGAGAAGGACCACAAAATATTCTGCAAGTAAATCAAAAAGAGAGGAGAATAACCAAATGAAACAGTAGGGACCAAAGGGGAAATCTGTGCACCAAGTTGGAGGACGTTGGTAGTGTTTTAAATGAAGACTTCACATCTGTTCTCTCTCAGAAGACATATATAGGTAAACATTCAGGAAGACAGATGGAGATTCTTAAGCAAGTTAATAATAAAGGGAGGAGATTTTGGCAAAGTGGACACATCCCAGATCGGAATGAGTTAGAGCCATACAGCACAGAAACTGAACCTTCAATCCAACTAGTCCATGCTGACCTTAATCCCAAACTAGTACCACCTGCCTGCACTTGGCCCATATTCCTCCAAACATTTCTTATTCATATATTTATGTCTTTTAAATGTTGTAATTGTACCCACATCCACCACTTCCTCTGGAAGTTCATTCCACACGAAGCGCACAAAAAAAAAAAACTGCCCTTCATGCTTTAAAATCTCTCTCCTGTCACCTTAAAAATGTGTCCCCTAATCTTGGAAATCCCCCACTTTAGGGAAAAGACACCTGCTATTCATCTTATCTATACACCTCAATCTTATAAACCTCTACAAAAGGTCACCCCTCAACTTCTTATACTCCAGTGAGAACAATCCCAGGCTATCCAGCCTCTCCTTATAACTCAAACATTTCATTCCTGGCAACATTCTGGTAAATCTCTTCTGAACCTTCTCCGGCTTAATAATATCCTTCCTGTAACAAGACAGCCAGAACTGGCATCTTGTACAACCTCAACATAATGTCCTAACTCCTATACTGAAAAAGGTTGAAGCAATGAAGGCAATGCTAATCACTTTAATCACCCCACATATGTGATGCAAACCTCAAAGAATAATGCACCTGAACGTCTAGGCCTCTGATGTACTGCACTACACAAGGCCCTACTTTTAATTGTACAAGTCCTGTCCTCATTTGTTTCACCAAAATGCAACAGCTCATTTATCCAAATTAAACCCATCTGCCAATCTTCAGCCCATCAACCCAATGGATCGAGAGCTCTTTGTAATCTTCAAAGACTTTCTTCACAGTCCACTATACCAATTTTGTTGTTATCTGCAAGCTTACTAACCATGCCTTCCATTTTCTCATCTAAATCATTTTATAAGAAGTGACAAACAAAAGAAGTGACAAACAAAAGAAGTGAACCCACTATCAATCCCCGTGGAACACCGCTGGTCACAGGCCTCCAGTCCCAAAACAAAACTCTCCACCATCACATTGTCTCCTGCCATTAAGTCAATTTTGTATCCAGTTGGCAAGCTCACCCTGAACTCCAGGTAATCAGACTTTACTAAAAACTCTATTGTGCAGAACCTTTTCAAAGGCTCTACTTAAGTTCAATTAAGCAATATCTTACATCTATCCTCATCCATCAATCTTCTTGGTTACTTCCTATATGCCAGGAAACAAAGGAGGAAGTCACTGAGGCCCTGACCCAACTTTTTAATTCCTCTCTTGCCACGACAAAAGTGCCAAAGCACTGGAGAACAGTTAGTGTGATTCTACTTTCAAGAAAGGTGGTGAAGATAAACCAGGAAATTATGGACCAGTGAGTCTCTCAGTGGAAGGAAACTATTCAAAAAAGTTTGGAGAGAATTAATCTTCAATTAGAAAGGCAAGGTTTGATTGGGGATAGTATAGCTTTGTTAGAGGAAGGACATGCTTAACAAATCTGAGGTGATGGCTGAGTGTGCAGATGATGTTGGAATCCATATCAATTACACTAAGACTTTTGCTAGGGACGTACATGCTACATAGAAGATAAAAACTCATGGGATCCAGAATAACTTGGCAGGATGGATCCAAAATGGGCTTAGTGGCAGGAGACAGAGTAGAAAGCTGTGTGTGTGACTGGAGGCTAGAGTCCAACAGCATACCACAGGGATCATTCCTGGTTTCCTTATTTGTCACGATATATGCAACCAATATAAATTACAATGTCACGGTGGCACAGCGAAGAGATAAGGAAAAGGAGAAGAGGTGGTAATTCAGTTTGTAGGTGGTTAGCAGTGATGAAAGTCTTAGGTTTCAAAAGGAAATAAGTGTATTGATCAAAAAAATTTAACCTGATAAGTAGGAGGTAATGCAAGTAACAAGACAAGGGGAGCACTCAAGAATGGTGGGACACTCAAGTTCCGAGGAAGAGAAGTCGTAGGGTGCTTGTTCACAAATTTGTTAAGGTGTCAGGGCAGGCTAATAGTTAAGGCAGTATACAGGACACAACATTATCAGTTGAAGCATAGGTTTTAAGAGCAGAGAGGTTATGTTGTGTTTGGAGCTGTAAAGAACTTTGGTTAGGTTACAGCTGGAGTAGCGTGAAGGATGGTCACCACACTAGAGGATAGGTGATTGTATCAGAGGAGATTCACCAGGATATAGCCTTGGATGGAGTACATCAGCGACAAAGAGGCTGGATAAACTCAGAGCTAACAAGGTTTAAGAGCTGGATGAACACAGCAGGCCAAGCAGTATCACAGGAGCAGGAAAGCTCTGCTGCTTGGTCTGCTGTGCTCATCCAGCTCTACACCTTATCTCAGATTCTCCAGCATCCGCAGTTCCTACTATCTCTGGATAAACTCAGGTTGTTTTCTTTCAAGCAGAGAGAGAGTTGAGTATCCTAAATGAGATGCAAAGGTTTATGAGGGGCATGGGCAGAGTGGATAAAAAGCATTTGTTCCCCTTAGTTTAAGGGAGAATGACAAGGGGACACTTTTAAAAAGGTGGAAAGCCAAAAAAAGGCAGAGTAGATTTGAGGAGACAAATTTTTGAGACGATGATGGGGATCTACAATACATTGCCTGGAGAGGGCAGTACAGGCACAAAATCTATAAAAGGTTCCAGCACAAGCACTTGAAATTTCATAACATTCAAAAGTTTTGGACCTAGTGTGGTAAAGTGGGACTCGTGTAAATTGGGAACACAAACAGAAGTTGCTGGAAAAGCTCAGCGCCTCTGACAGCATCTGTGAAGAAAAAAAATCAAAGTTAATGTTTTGGGTCCAGTGCCCCTTCCTCAAACTGACATTTTTCTAGTTACTGTCAGTTATGCGCAGAAGATAGGAGGTAAGGAGTAAAACAATAGGTGGGATTAGAGCTCAAACAGAGAAGAACAGTTGGACAAAAGGAGTTGATAATGATCTGGCAAGGAGAGTGAATAGCTTTAAATTGCTAATAATAGCTAGTGCATAATGGCAAACTAGGTGATAACAAGGCCTGATGTGTGTGGGGCAGGACATGGAGTTCAATAATTTTAGGGCCTGAACTCTCCATTGAGGCCAGGGGGCTGCAGGGTCTTTAAGCAGAAAATGAGATGTTGTTCTTCCAGCTTGCACTAAGGTTTGCTGGAACACTGCAGCAAACCCGAGACAGATGTTGGCAAGGGAACAGGGTGTTGTCTTAAAGTGGCAGGCAATGGGAAGCTCGGTCTTTTTAGCTGGCAGAACGTAGATGTTCTGCGAAGTGGTCACCAAGTCTATGCTTAGTTTCCCCAATGTAGATTGTTGTTTTGGCAGATGAATTTGATGGGCTGTAGAGGTGTTCTGTAAAATGTGTTGCCAATGCAATTCTACAGCTAGAGGCAACTAAGTGTTTGCAAAAAAGTCATACCGGTAAACAAAAAGTTAGGGTACAGAAACTGTTGAATATTACAAATCAGAACAGCTGAAATACTGAACGTCAGCTAGATATCATGCTGAACCACAAATCAGGACTATTCTATGGACCTGCACATCATAAGCGAGCAGCAATATAGTTAGGAACAGACATAAATACAGGCTTTGTGACTCATGCCCTCACATCACATGAATGGAGTTTAACTATCGATTGCAAAAGGAAACACTTACACCACTCATATTGTCCAGATCATCACTATGATCATACTAGCGCCACATCAGCAGCACATTGCCAGAACATTATATAATGAGAGCACTTGCTAAATGATGCATTTAAAAAAAAACAAAAAAAAGTGAGGAACAGTATGACCCTCATAAGGCAGTACATGAACATTTTGAAATGTCAGGATAAGAAAGCCACTTTAAAAACACATATGGAATTGTCAGTTAAATTGGAAGCAGCTTCAACAGATAATTGGATTATTACTTGAAGGGAAGAAAATACAAGGAGTTGCAGAGAAAAAAAAAA
>JAHRHZ010000012.1:74256290-74278723 GCA_024137785.1 Ginglymostoma cirratum | reverse complement strand
GATGCTGCTTGACCTGCTGTGTTCATCCAGCCCCATGCTTGTTATCTCGGATTCTCCAGCATCTGCAGTACCTTTTATCACAGACTGAACGGCATTCTGTTGTGTAGTATTTATTCAAATGCAGTCCCTAGCAGGAGATTGAAATACCCAAGGGTTAGACTAGTTTGATTTCTCTCCCTTCAGGAGATCTGAAGTTAACAGGTAGTGGAACCTGTCCTTATTTTTAGTACTCAGATGTCACCAGTTCGGAGATGTCCATTTTTACTACTTTGAGGCTTATTTTATGAGATGCAAGGCAGAAAACCTAGACATCCTACAAATCAACATTTCCATTGTTTTTAATCCAAGTAGCAATTCATTCACAACAACTGGTGTATTTTGGATTAACCCAATGCTCCAACTGTATTTATTGTTCCATAAGAAAGACCAGCATATTTTAAATTCATGGTAGCTACTCAAAACATGTAGATTTAAAAGATTTCATTATAACAAAAAGGACATAAAAGCAACATTGTATGCATTGCTCAGCAATTACAGTTAAAACCACTAAAGGACAGTTAGTTGAACCGTTTCTCACTATAAAAGACAATTTGGCATCATGTACTTCATAAGACAGCTTTTTAAAAATTGTAACATGAATTACATAATACTAGTTGAAAGCTAACATTTACATTGTTTATGAAAAAAAATGTTATTCCTATCTGTTCCCAATTAAGTGAATCAAACCAGTCTTCTTCCAATTGACAGCTTACTAGTTTGACCACAGAGCCCAAACGGCAATATCATAACTGCTCCTGATAAGAATTCAATTCTTGCAGGGAAATAACAGAACACCCTCACATCCAAGGGCGGCCTGCTTATTGAACCTTCTTGACCACAGCATCTTGAAATACATTAACTTATAATAAAGGCAATTCAATATTTATACTAGAGGGTAGCTGGCTGCCGTGGCAATTCCACAGTTGTTATGTCTGTCTCTGGCCATCAATACATATCCTTTGTCACCCCACTGGTCACTCCAGCTACAAAAAAACCAGGAATAAAGAAAAATTAACAAGTATTCAGACAAGCAAGCACTCAAAGACTGAACTTTTAACTTTAATTTTCCTAGTTAAAGGACATTAGTGTTAACTTGCCTCATTTCTTTAATTTCTACTTATTCTATGAAGGCCTGTAATGCTTAACATTTTAAACTTTGTACCCAAGTGTTTTGTATCGAGCCACCTTTGTACTCAAGATGACAGCGTGGCAACATTTAGCATTTCCCACTATACTCCTGTACTTGAGTACAGCTGACAAAATCTGAAGTTAAAATTAAACTTTACACTTATTCATCAAGGGTACCTGTTTTTAACGATCCAATATTTCTTTCCATCTACATCATCTTTTTCATAGCCATATCCTACTACTAGTACACCATGGTCGAGATCTGTCGAGCTGCAGTCAGCTTCATAATAGATACCTATCAATGAAAGAAAAATTAAAGTTTCAAACCAGCACTGACAAAATATTCCATCATAAGACTACCAGACCTGCTGAGTTTCTCCAGCAATTTCTGTTCTTGTTTCACCAGGACTTTGCCTGCAATGGAGTATTGCAACAATAAAGAGGCTGGATGAGTTCAGGTTTTCTTCTTTGGAGCAGAAAAAAAATTGGAGTGGCATGAAAGAGAGATGTACAAATGTAAATAGAAGGGAATGACTCTTCTTACCCAAAAGGAGAAAAATTTTAAGAGGAACATAATTTTAAAGCGAAAGGCAGGAAATTCAGGGGATTCACAGAAAAGCTTTTGCACCCAAAAATGGTGGTAAAGTTCAGAATGCACTGTTTGGCAGGGGATTTGAGGCAGGAAACCTCAGCCTTTGAGAAAGTAATTGGTAGGGCACCTGAAATGTCATAACATGACATTGAAAGCTATAGGCCTAGTGCAGGGAGGGACTAGTACAATTAGTAGTCTTTTTTGTTAGTGCAGACTCAAATGGGCCAAATGGCCTGTTCTGCACTATGATTTTATGAAAGATCAGTGAATGAGCATGCATTCAGCTTTTGTTTTCTGTCAGTGTTTATTGTCATTGTCCATTTTGCTTCAAGTGTTGTACAGAAGTCAATTCTGCTTCCCACATCTGCCTAAGAAACAATATGTCTGAAGAAGCAATTGCAGGCACTATAAATGGGCCTCAACAGTTTATATAAAGAAGGTGCTAGTATTCTGCATCCTAAAAGCAATCCCAGTATGAAGCTCGGCTACAGTATGACTGACCATTCATCAACTCCTCAATGGCCAGTTGGATTGTCAACCAAGAATGCTGCAGCACAGGGGATATATTTATTTTCAGACTTAGGTAAATTAGTGGAGGAGGAAAGAAGGGGAAAAAATTCAGCCCAGCTTTGCCTTAAGACAAAATAGAATAATTTTTCTTTCACTTAATGGTTTTGATAGTGGATGTGACAATATAAAAAAGGTATCATTTTCACATCAAGTCCCCCTCACCCAACCCACCAAAGTGTCCAAGATAGAAGTTAACCTGAGTTAACAAACTTTCAACTTTGAATTTGATTTAGTTTCATCCCAAATACTCATCTTTTGATAGTCACAGCTGAATGACCATCAAGCAGGTATGTAGGCATCTGGGACACAAGCATTTTGGAGTGCAAGAGCACATTGCCAACCAAAATCTACAATACATAAAAGGCAGATAGGACTATATGCAGATACCTCGTCCCATTGATATATCTAGATAAGACCAAATCTTTCCATTTGAGAACAGACCAGTAGCTGGGTCAGAATAGTCTAAAATACCACTCCAGAAACAGCAATACAAATAGAATAAGCAGTAATGAAGGTACAAATTAGTCAAACTATATTACAGTTGTCACCTACTTGGTAACAACATACTGGAGTGATAGAATCATGGTATTCCATAAAAAGGTCATGACTTGAAACATCAATTGTCTCTTTCCATGAATATTCCAGGCCTGCTAAGTGTTTTGTGTTTATTCAGACTTCCAGTAGGAAATTTTATAGTAGGTAAACTAAAGCTTGGACAAATTGTTAGTGACTGCGTGCCAGCAGTCACAGCAAGTGACTCTTACCGGATTCATAGAACTGGAATGATGCGTGGCTTGCATCAATGGCTACTGAAACCGGTCCAACAGCAGCAACAGCTTTCATCATGATTCTCTCTTTACCACTGGGAATATCTACAAATCCAGTATCATTAGCAGCTTTGTACATGGGATCATAGTGACAAGGATTATCATCCTGGAATAGAAAAGCAAGATACACAGATCAGGGAAAAAAAAAAAAAAATCAGGTGCTTCAAAATTAGAACTGTTTACAGCCAAAAGGAGGCAAAAAAAAAAAAAAAAAAACACAAAACAAATGCAGACTCATTGCATCCATTGGGAAAACCCCTTTGGAAAAGTTCAGGTGGAGAGAAGGATTGTTACTCTGAGCGTTGGAATAAGTACGCAACATAATCTGAATTGTTTAAGATACACAGCTGGTGTTGGCCACACTGTGCTTCAACAATCCTATAAATGAAACTTCAGTTAAACAAGTGTCCAGTCCTGCCCAAAATGCATTGAGGAGACATTGCTGCAACTCCACCAGTGCCAAAAACAAAAAAAGGGAACAGGGCACATAATAAATGCTAAACAGAAAACAAAACAGAATCTACAAATAGGAACTGCCCCAAAAGCATTTTACCCTGGCAGTTATAATTGTTCTTCATTGGTTCAAAGACCTAATTATCCCAGGTCATGCTTATAGACAGCCAACAGTTAGTGCACAGATTCACAATACATCTGTTTACTAGCACACAACAAGTATAAATGGTTCTCGGATAATAAAAGTAAGGCATGATACATAAGCTATAAGAAATTAGGTTCTATGGGATCCACAACAGTAACCTGGTCGAATACACATGAATTAGGCATGTAGCAAAATAGGCAAAAACTGCTTCAAGTGAGTAAACTGACTTAAGTTTATATCCTGCAATGTAATCTAAACAGAAAGAAGCAAAACTAACAAATCTTGTCAGGAAGCAGATGATAAAATAGGTTCAATTATTTATAACATTCTGTGTTGCTTTACAACTGCCCTGTTAAGAAGCTGCAATATACATAAAACAGCCAGTAAAACGGCTTCCAAATAAGTTGCCAGCATTAATTGAAATAGAAAAACATTTTCACATATTTTGGTAATCACTCATACACAAAGCAGAAATCTCAACTCCACAATCAACCTAATGAATCTCCTCTGCACCCTTGCAGTGCCAGCACGTCCCTTCAAGGGGACTAAAACTGCACACAGTACTCCAGGTGTGGCGTCACCAGTATCCTTATACAGCTTCAACATAACCTCCCTGCCTTTAAACTCAATCCTTCTAGTATTAAAAGAACAAAATTCCATTTGCCTTCTTAATTACTTGTACCTGCAAACCAACCTTCTGCAATTCATGCACAAGGACACCTAGGTCCCTCTGCACAGCAGCATGCTGCAATTTTTTTTTTTTTTTAAAAACAAATAGTTCATATTATAGTCCTTTTTACTGCTATTCCTACCAAATTGGATGACTTCACACTTATCAGCATTGTACTCCACCTGCCAGACTTTTGCCCACTCATTTAACTTATCTATAGCCCTCTGCAAACTCCACTCTACCACTGTGTCATCTGCAAACTTTGACACACTACACCTAGTCCCCAACTCCAAATCATCTATGTAAATTGTAAACAATTGCAGTCCCAACACATTTCAGAATCATTTGTCACTGATGACAAGACTAGACTTAAAAGCACTTTGCAGGAGTTAATATGGCAAGACGTCAGTTTAAAAAGAAACTTTCATTGGTGCTGGTGCTTATTTTTGTGCTATATTGCTAGATGCAATTGATTGTTTTTGAAAAGATGCATGTGCTAGATCATCTATCTTGTAATGGAGCATATGACAAACAAATTATGAATAACTGCAGCCTTTTAAATAGTACATCTGCAATTCAGTTTCCAAGTTATAATAATAACAACAACAATAACCATAAGTGTAGCATTTCACAGGGTAGTTATATGTTAACCACAATGCTGTGGGTCTGGAGTCACATGTAGGCTGGATCAAGATAGGATGGTAGATTTCCTTCTTTAGAAATCCAGATTTTATGCTCTGGTTGGATTCAAACCCACATCCCCAGAACATTAGCCTGGACTTCTAGGTTACTAGTGCAAAGCTAATACCACAGCATCTCCACCTCCACAAAAAAGTTTTTCTTCCAATCTTGCTTATCTAGGTATAGCCAGAGAACCACGTACGATGGTTTCTCTTCTTGTACTTGTCCTACCACCTCCGCAGGACGAGAATCTTGACCTCCGTCCTTTTATGGATCTGCTGCTTCTCAGCAGCATCATAAAAGTTAACACCAGGGGTGGGGAATTTGGCCTCTTGAACCTGCGCCCCTCAACAGGATCATTTATCATCTGCTGGTGTTTTGAATTTCACATTCCCATCTGCTCCCAATAACCTTCAATTCCATTGTCTAAAAACAAAACACTACCTCTCCCTTAATACTCAATTACCTCACCTTCACTGCCTTTTGAGTCAGTATTCCAAAGTTGCACAAACCTCAAAATTATTCTTCTTCACTCTTCACAGGGCAACACTCAAATTTTAAAAAGGGTGTCTCCTAATTCCAAAGTCACCCATTGGAGGAAACCTCCTTTAAGTGCACCTAGTCTTGACATTTCAGGATCTTATACACCAATAATCAAGCCAATCTTTTATAGCTTTTCCTTAAAAGTCAACCTGCTCAGTCTGAAAGTATTAATATCTTTCACATCCATGCAGGGTGTTGTCTGCTCTTCACCACCACTCCTCCACCTATTCTTAGAGGAAAAGCAACTTATCAGTCTGCTTATTTGCCACTCCACACTGAGCAGATGATTGCCTCCAATTAAACCAACTCCACCTCTATCTCTGACACGTTTGAATTCAAGTTGTCTGTTCAGAAACCTGGTATCACATTTGATTCCAAAATAAAAACATGTTTCCAATTCTCATAACTACACAAATTGTCCATCGCCATTATGTCACCTGACTTTCAGATGCAGACAAAGATGGATGAAATTTGCAAATCAAGTCATTTCTTATGTTTGGATTATGCTACTCCAATGGACAACTAATCTACATTCCACTCTTGTAAAGCCAAGGTCATCCAAAACTCTGCTGCCCATGTCTAAACTCGCAGAATGCCCTGCGCTTGTTAACTTACCACTAGCAGTTCTGAAGTAAAATACTGATGTAAAAATGCTTATTCTTGTTTTCAAAACATCCTGCAGGGCAGAAGCCCAACTCCTTCCTGTTGTGGCAAACTGTTCCAGCACTACAACCATTGGAAATATCTGTGCTCTAATTTTGGCCTTATACGTTCAATCTTAGGTCTTCCTCAATTTGCCTCAGCCCCAAATTCTGGAAGATCCTTCCTGAACCAGTCTTTACCTCAATTTTTTTAAAATATAAAAAAGCTACACATTTGCCAAAGCTTCTGAATAGCTGATACAATAGCTCCAAGTATAACACATTGTAATAGGTCTTTTGTAATGATCCTTTTAAGCACCTTGGGATATTTTGTGAAGCATGTTAAAAAAGGCACGACACAAACACTTTGTTGCAGTGATGTGCAAATGGGAAAGGAGCAAAAAGAAAGAGTATGTCTACATTGGAACAGTAAACACCGAAAACCTGGAAATACGTTGGGTGAATGGCAAGCTTTTAAAGTTACCGTTCCAAGATAAGGATAGGATTCCTCAGAGTCAATTCCACCATTATCTTGTACATATTGGAATGCCTGGTCCATCAGTCCACCATTACATCCTTCATTTCCCTCCGGTTTAGAGCAATCTACAAGATTCTGCTCACTGAGTGAGACGAGCTTGCCTGTCTTTCTGAAGTGCTGACCTTCGAGGGCTCCAGTGGTACTGAATGCCCAGCATGAGCCACATTGACCCTGCAAAAATAGAAGATGCATTATTATATTGCTTTTAATTTGTAAAACCAATTGTATTTTTGTACTATTCATAAATATGTACCTGGTCCTTAACAGGAGTGACATATCCATGTTCACGCCAATCTAGCTTTCTAGGTGCCTCCAAAAAGTTGGGTTCCAAAAATAGAGAACCTTGAGCTTTCTTCATAGTTTGTTTTGACTTATACCCGTTCGTAAGTTGTCTGAATTCTTCATTTGTCTACAAAGCAGAAAACATGCTCTTACAGCAAGAAACTTCATACTGAAGTGAAACAGCAATATCATTAAGGAAAGCATACGTACTACACATTCCTAAGGTGGGGTGACTTAATTATCTTTGAAAGCACACATCACAAAAGGAACACAACAATGGATTCAAATGAAATGACACACCCTGAACTGGGAATGGTACAATGTAAAGTCACAAAGTTGAAAATAGCTTTATTACACAGTAATCAGATTTATTTTCACGTGTATAATTAGGAATTAGAACACTGAACATTTCTAACTACCCACCATGTCTCCAAAGTGATTCATTCCCATTTTGAATGTATGTTTTCCAAATGAGTGTTCCAAGTTGTGAAGTTCAATTTTTCGAAGGTTCTTTTCCCATACCATTCGTCTCCAACCTTCTTCTCTCTGAAAGACAATATAGCCTCAAGTTTGACACCAAGCCAACTAAGATATTAGAGCAGATGAACAGAAGTTTAGTCAAAGCTACAGAAGTATAGTAAATTTACAACATAGACAATTGAAAGCACAGCCAATAATGAAGTTATTAAAATCAAAGGCCAAAATTGGAAAGGACAGATAAAGGGTTGAGAGTTCAGGGAGATTACACAAGATACAGCACAGTGCAGCAGGAGTGATTCAAAACAAGGCTAAGAATTGAAAGTGGGCATTGCATGACCAGAACACTGTGGCCAAATACAGAGGATCAATCTCCTTACCCAATACTCACTGTGCAGCAAGCTACCAGACAATGGTAATGGGGCAATATAGCATTTGGTGTCCTTTTGCCAAATATGTAGGAATTAATGCTACATATTTTAAAGATGTCAGCAAGAGGTCCAAGGGTTGATCAGTTGGGAACACCACAGTAATGAATCAGGAACTCAAATCACCAAGTGATTCACTGGTTACAATTAGGTAGCAGACAATGGAACAAGGCAAGAATAATCCAGCCCAGCTGGGCAACAGTGGGACAAAAGTATGGTCGGCCATGCCAAATGATGCAAACAAAGGAAGACAGATGCATACTTCTCTGTCAGTCACACAGGTTGTGATTACTGATTGACACAGATCAAAACTCAGCCAATAAATTAGGCAAGATTTATCAGAACTACATTACCTGCTCATAACTCTTGTGATGCCAACTCTTCCACTGCTTCCAGGGTTCATTCAACTCAGGGTCTAAGCTTGGGGCTGCAAACACTCCCATCAAGCATAAAGGAAATACATAGAAGATCTTCATCCTACAGACGATCAGGAGCAAAAGTTCACATTCCCCCAACATTTAGAGTGGCATAATCAGGTCAAGAGCTTTATATTATTCTCTCCCCACCCTCCATGGGATGGAGGGAGTGTATTTAAAACATTAGAATTTGGGAGCAGTCCATTATATGGTATATCAACATACAAGAGCTACATACACTGAAAATTTTTTTAAAAAGCTAACGGATCGATATGAATGCAAGGTTTACTCGTCCAGCTAGTAATAAAGGAAAATGGCACATTCCAGTCAAAGAAGTCAATCGGTTAGATTTTCGTTATACCAGGAATTTTTTTTTTTTGGGCAGGGCTTCTCACTCCCTGGCTATACATTTAAGCATTTGTTTGGAGTCAGGAGACCACGTCATATGGGAGCTGCGCCTACGATACCGATGAGGCAGCATTTCGTAAGGATTTCTGGAAAACCGCCCAAACTCAATCCATCGATCCACTAGTAACCGAACCAAGGCGTATCTTCATACCGAGTGAACTAGAGTTTCTGCGGAATAGGCTGTAAAGCCCAATTACACTCGCTCAGATAAGAAAAAGCCAAAACATATTTGAATTTTTTTTTAAAACGCAGCTAAATCGATCATAATACTGACCCCAGTATTCCAGCTGTTCAAGGCAACTGACTTAAAAACATCCCAGTCAACAGCTAATTCGCATCGTTACAGCACATTTTCTATTAAAACAAAAAGCAAACTAGCACTTACTCACCTTCTTCAGTGAAGAATTTGAAAAAGCAATGGTTACAAAAACAATTCCAGGGATAAAAACAGAAATTAACGCCGCTCCCGGGAAAAGCTCTAAACCACTCGCGAGCGCCACCTCCATTTATAAAGCACTGCAGTTCCAGGCCGATACATTCTCAGCGCTGATTGGCGAGGGCATGCGAGCACGTGATACCACACCCAGTCACGAGACTCTGTATTCAGCATGAGCTCTTCATTCACATGACAGGGTTGGCTGTTTGCAATGTGTTAATGAATGTTATGGATGGTGTTCTGGGGCTGTGTAAACGGGATGAGTGTACGTGTTGTAAAGCTCGTCTACTAGACTGCAATTAATAACTACATAGTCTTAATCTGTGAATTTTTATTCTGGGTTTTCATCCCCCTACCTTTCCTGAGATTGGATTTCAGTTATATCTACAATGCAATGTAGTTCTGAGCAGGACGGTCAAAGGTGTGAGCGAAGCAGTAAATATTGCAGAGAAATTTAAAACGGGATGATAGTCAGGTTTTTCCTGTCCTTACTTCACCCAGTAGAAGCTCTAACATTTCCATGTTAAAACAGGGAATTGGAAGCTTAAGGAAAGATTTTCCTACTCCGCTATGAGCAGACTAGATGTTGTGAGTTGGCGCTGCAGCTTCTTTTTAAGTCAACCAATAGTAAATGCTGCGGAGAACAGACTTTCTCACGTGTTTCTTAGCTCAAGAATTAGAACTTTTGAACAAGCAGAAACTAATTAATATTACACGTGTTTCATTCTTGAACTAGCAGCTAGAAACTGATTTGATCAGTAATCTTCGTGAAGAAAAAAAAACTGCACGTGCTTATGCAGAAAACGCAAAATGTCAGGCCAGAAATCGGGGGAGTTGACTTTCACACCAGAGTCATACAGCATGGAACAGACCCTTAAATCCAAATTGTTCACACCAACCATATTCCCAAACTAAACTAGTACCGGCTGCCTGTGTTTGGCCTATATCGCTCCAAGTCTTTCCTATTCATGAACTTATCTAAGCGTCTTTAAACATTATAACCAAACCTGCATTCACCGCTTTCTCTAGCAGTTCATTCCACACGTGAACCGAAAAGAAAAGTTGCCCCTCATGTCCTTGAAAACATTGTCTCACCTTAAAAATATGCTTCTTAGATTTGAACTCCTCCACCCAAGACAAAAGACCCTTGTCATTTACCTTATCTATACCCTTCATGATTTTATAAACCTCCATAAGGTCACCCCACAACATCCTACGCTCCAGTGAAAAAGTCCCAGTCTTTCTAGTCTATTTTGATATCTCAAACTCTCCATTTCTGATAATATCCTGGTAAATCTTTTCTGAACTCTCTCCAGTTTAATGATATTCTTCCAATACCAGGGTGACTAGAACCACACTACTCAAGAAGAGGCCTCATCAACATCCTGTACAACCTGAACATGATATCCCAACTTCTATACTCAAAGGACAGAGCAATGAAGGCAAGCATTCAAATGCCTTCTTAACCACCCTGTCTACCTGTGATGCAAATTTCAAAGAATTATGTACCTGAACCCCCGGTCTCTCTGTTCTACAACATTACCGAGTGGCCTACCACACCAGTATGTTTTTGAGGAATTTTATTTTGATATTTGATTTCAGTCTACAATATAACATAATGGAACAAAGTAAAAAAAAGATCAGCAATGAAAGAATTTATATGAATTCTTTAACATTCATTTATAATATTATAAACAATAAAGATTTAATCCAACACAACATGAATATATACCATAACAAACTAACTACAAAACTTCACATTGGAAATCCTTCTAAATTACTCTATTCATTATTCCAAAAGTACAAAGGGACTTAAAAATTCTAGTTTGAGATTCTTTTAAAATTAACGCGTAGGTTCAGTTCATAGTAAGGAAGGCAAAAGCAATGTTAGCATTCCTTTCCAGACAGCTAGAATACATGAGCAGGAATGTACTATTGAGGCTGTACAAGCCTCTGGGCAGACTGCATTTCAAATATCGTAAGCAGTTTAGGACCCAATACCTAAGGAAGAATGTGCTGACCTTGGAGGTTGTCCAGAGGAGGTTCACAAGTATGATTCCGGGGTTGAAGGGCTTGTCATACGAGGAGCAGTTGAGGGCTTTTGGTCTGAAATTGGAGTTTAGAGGATGAGGGGGGAATCTCATTGAAACTTACAGAATATTTAAAGGCCTGAATATAGTGGATGTGCAGAAGATATTTCCACTAACAGCAGAGACTAGGATCGGAGTGCACAGCTTCAGAGGGTAGGGATGACCTTTTAGAACTCAGATGAGGAGGAATTTCTTTAGCCAGACAGTGGTGAATCTGTGGAATTCATTGCCACAGAACGCTGTGGAGGCCAAGACATTGAGTGTATTTAAGACAGAGATAGATAGATAGGTTCTTGATTAGAAATCAAAGATTATGGGAAGAAGGCAGGAGGATGGGGTTAAGAAACCTATCAGCCACGATCAAATGATAGTGGACACAGTGTGTGGAATGGCCTAGTTCTGCACCTACATCTTATGGCCTTGTGTTTATCCGTATCTGGGAATTCATCACATCTAGACACCTCAAAGTCTCTCTACTTGCCTAGATGATTGTAGTTCCATTAATATTCAGAAGGCTCAATACCATCCAGGGCAAAGCCACCTGCTTTATTGGCACCCCATCTATCACCTTTAACACCTACTCCTGTCACGACTGACACACAATGGCAACAGTGTGTACCATCTACAAGATACAGAGCAGCAACTCACCAGGTTCCTTTGACAGCACTTGCAAAACCTACACTCTCTATCATTTAGAAGGGTAAGGGCAGCAAATACTTGAAAACATCACACTTCCAAGTTTCCCTCAAAATCACACATTGTTCTAATTTAAATCTATATCACATTCCTTCACTGTTACTGGGTGAATGTCCTGGAACTCCCTCAGTAACAGAACTATGGATGTACCTGTATAATATTTACTGCAGCAATTCAAGAAAGCAGCTCACCATCTCTTTCCAGTAAATGGGCAATAAATGCTGGCATGTGAATGAATTTTTAACAATTGGATGGTAGCAATTAAAATTTCATAAGGACATTGATAATGAATGTGTAAGACTTTGTGTGTGATAGGAAACTTACAGATTTCTGCAAAAATTGTTAATTTATACGATGTGGAGCAAGAAGCTGTTGGGGTAGTCAAACACATAAAGAAAATATGAACAAGGGTTTCAGTGTTTGGATAAGAGTGTCATTTGGTCTGGCTGAGATGAATAAGGATGGAAAATTTAATTGGGCTGAAACACTCCACATTATATAAGAATTAGCCTCAGTGCAGTGTTACATTATGAGAAAGAAAGTTTTTTTTTTCACTTCTTGAATGGTTTTTCTTGTACTGGGAGAATTTTCAATTTAAAGAAGTAGAGTTAATTAATCAATAAGTATAATTAGTGCAAGAAAAGTTTAAGTTTCAAGAGTTTCTTCAGCAACCCTTCTCCTTGCATTTTACCTAATTTTGTAACTCAAACAGCCATACACAGTAATAAATTACTGATACTGGCAATGACATCATTGATGTCAAATTCAAACACGGCTCAATCATTAGTGTTTATAGCTGGCTTATTTGACTTTGTATCAATGACTTTTTTTGTTTACCATGTTCTTACTGTGCTAAAAAATATTATTCATAAACTAAATGGGTATATTATAAAGGCAGAACACAAAGACACTAAACTTTAAAGCTGGTAGGACCAGATGAGAAGATGGTTTAAAGAAAAAGAGATGACATTCCTGACTTTATAAATAGAAGCATAGGCCTGATTGTCCAAAATTGCAGCACCTGAAATCAGAACCATTTCCAGATTCTAATGCTTTGGAGTTTTAGTGTGTCAAATGTCAACATTTTGCAGGAGGCAACCAATTATTGGGTCACCCTCATGATATCTGTCTATGTACAGATGGCAGGCAGTGAGCACGACAGGAGGCTCGAAAGTGGTAGTACACATAAAAAGGGCACCCAAATGGATTCAAAATGCAAGTGACCAAAGAAAGTCTGACGTTAATGAACAGGCTTTCAAAGCAGTGACCTTGGGAGGGCAGCCCAAGGTAGGAGGTGTTGCTAGAGGGTTTTCTGGAAAGCATTAAGAAGATGTCTGCCAGGCAAGAAGGCATGGAAAGAGGTCACCAAAGAGATCAGATGCAACATGGTTAGCAGGACTAGAATCCACTGCAGGTAGGACTGCATTGACTTTTTGTGTTTTGGCAAGGTTAGTAGAAGCAAAGCCAAGCTGCCAGCTATGTCTGTTTTAAGAGAATGGAACATCTCCATGGAGGAGGGCTTTACGGCGGGCATTGTATAGGTACACTAGGGAAATGTGTATCAGTGCCACCCTTACCTGCAGGAAAGTATAGATTATAGGTAAGCTGGCAAGGAAGGATGGGACATTAAGGCTTGGAATGGTGCAGTGGAAGGATCCTCGTGTCTGATAATGGACCATGATGAACAGATGGGAAAGTTGATTGTAGCTGAATTTCTAATCCTCCAGGTTCAGGAGAAATGAACAAGTAACATCCATTAGAGGAGTCATTTGTGGGGATAGAGGGACCAACCTGGTAATATTGACCCACATGGAGCATACTGAAGAGAATGGTTGCAATGCAGACCGTCAGCAAGAGCCAAATTGGTTTATGGCATCAAGAGGGTGAAAGTTGATGACGCCACGTGTGAGCCTTGGAGCAGCTTCCAGTTCTCTGAAGATGTTTATAGTTGCGACTTGATATGTGGACAGATGTCTGATGAAGCACTCATAGAGTCATAGAGCCATACAGCATGGAAACAGACCCTTCAGTCCAACTCATCCATGCTGACCAGATATCTTAAATTAATTTGGTCCCATTTGCCAGCATTTGGCCTATATCCATCCAAACCTTTCCGAATCATATACCCATCCAGATGCCTTGTAAATGTTGTAATTGTACCAGCCTCCAATACTTCCTCTGGCAGCCCATTCCATTAATGCATCACCCTCTGAGTGAAAAAGTTGCCCCTTAGTTCCCTTTTAAATTTTCCCCCTCTCACCTTAAACCAATGCCCTCTAGTTTTGGACTCCACTACCCTGGGGAAAAGACCTTGGCTATTCACCCTACCTGTGCCCCTCATGATTTTATAAACCTCTACAAGGGGATCCCTCTGCCTCCAACACTCTAGGGAAATTATAGCCCAGCCTATTCAGCCTCTCCGTATAGCTCAAACTCTCCAACCCTTGAAACATCCATATAAATCTTTTCTGGACGTTTTCAAGTTTCACAACATCCTTATAGCAGGAAGACCAGAATTGAATGTAGTATTCTGAAGTGGCCTAATATCCTGTACAGCTGCAACATATACACAATGCAATGAGCAATAAAGGCAAGCATACCAAACATCTTCTTTACTATCCTGTTCACCTGGGACTCCACTTTCAAGGAACTATGAACCTGCACTCCAAGGTCTCTGTTCAGAAACACTATCCAGGACATTACCATTAAGTGTATAAGTCCTGCCCTGATTTGCCTTTCCAAAATGCAGCATCTCACATTTATCTAAATTAAACTCCATCTGCCATTCCTCACCCCATTGACGCATCTGATCAAGATCCCATTGTACTCTGAGGTAACCTTCTCCGCTGCCCACTATACCTCCAATTTTCGTGTCATCTGCAAACTTACTAACGATACCTCCTATGTTCATGTCCAAATCATTTGTGTAAATGATGAAAAGCTGTGGACCCAGCACTGATCCTTGTAGCACACCGCTGATCACAGGCATCCAGTCTGAAAAGCAACCCTCCACCACCACCCTCTGTCTTCTAACTTTGAGCCAGTTCTGTATTCAAATGACTAGTTCTCCCTGCATTCCATGTGAGCTAACCTTGCTAACCAGTCTATCATGAGGAACCTTGTCAAACATCTTACTGAAGTCCACATACATCATGTCCACCACTCTGCCCTCATCAATCCTCTTTGTTACTTTTTAGAAAAACTCAATTAATTTAGTGAGATACAATTTCCCACACACAAAGCCATGTTGACTATCCCTAATCAGTCATTGCCCTTCCAAATACACATAATTCCCGTTCCTCAGGATTCCCTCTAAGATTTTGCTCAACACTGATGTCAAGCTCCCCGGTCTATAGTTCTGTGGCTTTTCCTTACTGCCTTTCTTAAATAGTGGCACCACGTTACCAACCTCCAGTCTTCTGGCTCCTCACCTGTGACTATCAATGATACAAATATCTCAGCAAAGGGCCTAGCAATCACTTCCCTAGCTTCCCACAGAGTTCTAGGGTACACCTGACCAGGTCCCAGGGATTTATCCACCTTTATGTGTTTTAAGACGTCCAGCACCTCCTCCTCAGTAATATGGACATTTTTCAAGGTGTCTCTATTTGTTTTCCCACATCCCCTATCTTCCGTATCTTTCTTCACAGTAAACATTGATGCAAAATACCCCGTTTAGTATCTTCCCCATCTCTTGCAGTTCCACACTTAGGCAGCCTTGCTAATCTTTAAGGGGTTCTATTCTCTCCTTTGTTATTCTTTTGTCCTTAATGTATTTGTAGAATCCCTTTGGATTCTCCTTAACTCTATTTGCCAAAGCTATCTCATGTCCCCTTTTTGCCCTCCTGATTTCTCTTTTAAGTATACTTTTATTGTCTTTGTACTGTTCTAGGGATTCACACCATCCCTGCTGTCTATACCTGACATGTGCTTCCTACTTATTCTTAATCAAAACCTCAATTTCTCTAGTAATCCAGCATTCTCTAGACCTACCAGCCTTGCCCTGCTTGCTCAGAAGAAGGAGTGCGAGAAACTGAAATTTTCTCTGCCACACGTACTATCAGAACATCAACAGTGGCTGATTATGGAGGTCGTGATGACTACCTTGAAAGATTACTTGCAGTCTTGAGGAACGATTATCACAGAAGTGGATTACGGTTTCCACTAGTGCAGATAGACACACTTTAGTGGGATTTACACCAATTTTAGAATGGGTGCCACTAGACGAAACATGGAAACATAGAAGATAGGAGCAGAAGGAGGTCATTCGGTCCTTTAAGCCTGCTCCACCATTCTGATGGCTGATCATCCAACTCAATAGCCTAATCCTGCTTTCTTCCCAAATGAATATCATATCACACGGCCAGGAGCAGGTCTTGGGTAGAAGCTACTGTGGGCAGTCATTAGGGAACGACAGAGTCCAGCCATGCTTGTTCAGACAGAGATGTTAAGCTTTGGGGACCACATACAAAATAAAGGCCTGCAGAACAGCAACAGCAGACGTGTGGACATCTATCAGTATTTCCTGAGGCTGTGAGCACCCTTGGACAGACAACAGAGGAACTGATTCACAACATGAGTGCTGTTACATCTCAAGCAAGGCTATCTAACACATGCCCTGAGAGCTGCTGATTGAATCACAGGCTGTTTCTCACCTGAGCTTGCTGTTACTAGGCTCACAATCCCATAGGATCTTTAAATTCAATTGAGAGGCAGATGGTTCCTTGGTTTAACTTGAATATCTCACCTAAAAGACAGTATCTCCAACAGTGTAACACTCACATCGTACGGCATTGGAGCACCAGCTTTAATTTTCGGCTCTCAAGTCTTCAAGTGAAAGCTGAACCTACAACTTTATTCATATAGAGCCCCTAAAGTAATAAAACCTGACAAGGCACATCTTTGATATAACAAAGTGTGGAGCTGGATGAACACAGCAGGCCAAGCAGCATCAGAGGAGGAGGAAGGCTGACGTTTCGGGCCTAGACCCTTTTTCAGAAATGGGGGAGGGGAAGGGGATTCTGAAATAAATAGAGAAAGAAGGAGAGGCGGATGGAAGATAGGTAAAGGAGCAGATAGGTGGAGAGGAGACGGACAGGTCAAGGAGACGGGGTTGGAGCCAGTAAAGGTGAGTGTAGGTGGGGAGTTAGGGTGGGGATTGGTCAGCCCAGGGAAGATGAACAGGTCAAGGAGGTGGGGATGAGGCTGGTAGGTAGGAGGTGGGAGTGGGGTTGAGGTGGGAGGAGTGGATAGGAGGGAGAAAGGACGGACAGGTTAGGGAGGTGGGGATGAGCTGGGCTGGTCTTGGGATGTGGTCGGGGGAGGGGAGATTTTGAAGCTTGTGAAGTCCACATTGATACCATTGGGCTGCAGGGTTCCCAAGTGAAATATGAGGTGCTGTTCCTGTAACATTTGGGTGGCATCGTTGTGGCACTGGAGGAGGCCCAGAATGGACTTGTCGTCTGAGGAGTGGGAGGGGGAGTTGAAGTGGTTCGCGACTGGGGGGTGCAGTAGTTTGTCGCGAACCAAGCATAGGTGTTCCACAAAGCGGTCTCCAAGCCTCCGCTTGGTTTCCCCGATGTAGAGGAGGCCACATCGGGAACAGTGGATACAGTATACCACATTAGCAGATGTGCAGGTGAACATCTGTTTATTGTGGAAGGTTTTCTTGGGGTCTGGGATGAGTTGCGAGAGATGCGGCTGATGACGTTTTCGTTCACTTTGGAGGGGAAGTTGCGGTCCTTGAAAAACGAGGACACCTGGGATGTCCGGGAGTGGAATGCCTCATCTCGGGAGCAGTTGCGGCGGAGGTGAAGGAATTGGGAATTGGGGATGGCATTTTTGCAGGAAGTTGGGTGAGACATCTCTGTTTTCTTGATAAGACTGCATAAGTATTTAAAAATAAGTTATAAAAACAAAATATTAGAGTAAAGTGTAAAGATCAGGGAATCTAGAGTCATTAAATCAAAAACACTAATGATGACAGGATGCATAATGTATTCCTCCAACATATGAAAGCTGCTGGACACTGATGTGACCCAGAACAAACACATCTGTGGGAAGACATCTTTGTGGTTGAACAAAATTTGCTATGTAAGAAGACGTTAATCTGTCCTTAAGAGTTTGGTTTTAAGGAGCACCATTGGCTTTAAGGTGCATCATTAAAGAGGACAGAGAGAGATAGAGATGTGTAAGGAATGATTTAACTAAAAGAAAATACTAGAGAAACTCAGCAGGTTTAGCACCCTCTGGAGGGAACATAAGAACTAGGAGCAGGAGTAGGCCATCTGGCCCATCGAGCCTGCTCCGTCATTCAATAAGATCATGGCTGATCTTTTTGAGACTCAGCTCCACTTACCCGCCCACTTACCGTAACCCTTAATTCCTTTACTGTTCAAAAATCTATCGATCTTTGCCTTAAATCCATTCAATGAGGAAGCCTCAACTATTTCACAGGGCAGGGAATTCCACAGATTCACAACCCTTTGGGTGAAGAAGTTCCTCCTCAACTCAGTCCTAAATCTGTCCCCCCTTACTTTAAGTCTATGCCCCCTAGTTCTAGTTTCATTCACCAGAGGAAACAACTTCACTGCTTTTTATCTTATCTATTCCCTTCATAATTTTATATGTTTCTGTAAGAGCGCCCCCCCGCCCCATTCTTCTACATTCCAATTACTGTAGTCTCAGTCTACTCAATCTCTCTTCATAAGCTAACCCTCTCAGCCACAGAATCAACCTAGTGAGCCTCTAGCACCAAAACTGTGCGCAGTACTCCACATGTGGCCTCACTAGCACCCTCTACAGCTGCAGCATAACCTCCCTGTTTTTAAACTCTATCCGACTAACAATGAAAGACAATATTCCATTTCCCTTCTTGATTACCTGTTTTTTGTGATTCATGCACAAGGACCCCCATGTCCCACTGCACAGCAGCTTGCTGCAATTTTTCACCATTTAAATGTAGTCCATTTTGCTGTTATTCCTAAAATGAATGACATCACATTTACAACATTGTACTCCATCTGCCAGACTCTTGCTCACACATTTAAATTGTGCATATCCCACTGCAGACTTTCAGTGTCCTCTGCACACTTTGCTGTAGTTCTCATGTTAAGGTCATCTGCAAACTTTGACACATTAGTCTTGGTCCCCGACTCTAGATCATCCATGTAAATAGTAAACAATTGCAGTCCCAAGGCTGATCCCTGAGGCACACCACTTGTCACTGATTGCCAACCAGAAAAACACTCATTTATCCCTGCTCTTTGCTTTCTGTTAGTCAATGAATATTCTATCCATGCCAATACATTACCTTTCACACCGTGCAACTTTATCTTATGCAGCAGCCGTTTGTGCACTACTTTGTCGAATGCCTTCTGGAAATCTAGATACCCCGTACTGCTTCTGCCCAATGGGATAATTTCTATCCAGATATCTTGCTATTTCTGCATTGATTATAGATTCAAGCACATTCCCCACTACAGAAGTTAAGCTAATGGGCCTGTAGTTACTGCCTTTTGCCTACCTCTTCGTCTCGTGTCTATCTTCTGTCTACCAAGAGAAACATAATTAGTGTTTAGAGTCTGACGTGACTCTTCTGGGAAGGATTGAAAGCCACATGGGTACCCGTAGACACACCTTTTGCCTTGGAGAAAGTGAGATGAGTTACAGGAGAATTTATTCAAAGTGAGAACAAGTTTTGCCAGGTGAAGGAGTGTGGTGGTGGTAATGGAGATTGTGCAGGCTTCTTTTCAAAGTACCTACAAGACCATAAGACATAGGAGCAGAAGTAGGCCATTTAGCCCATGGAGTCTCCTCCATGATTCAAAAAGATCATGGCTGATTGGATCTGAAGTTCATCGAACTGTGAACACTGCCCAAGACGTGTTCGCTGATGTCTCCTGCACACTAACCATGCTCCTTACTGACCAGCATGGCTCCCAGGTATTCCTCTCTCTTTTGTGGGGCATGTGGAAAATTTATTGTTCTATTCCGACATGGGGCTCCACCCATAACTATTTCTCCAATACATTGATGATATCATTGGTCCTACTTCCAGCATTCATCCGGAATTGGAAGAAGAAATCAGTTTTGCTTCCAATTTCCATCCTTCAATCATTTTCACCTGGTCTGTCTCTGATCCTTCCTTTCCTTGACTTCTCTTTCCATTTCTGGAGATAGACTGTCCACGAATATCCATTTCAAACCTCCTGATGCCCACAGTTAACTTTAACAACACTTACTGTCACTCTATTTGCAAGAATTCCATTCTATTCTCCCAGTTTCTCCGTTTCCACTGTGTCTTTATCAATGATGCCACATTCCATTAGGGTACCTTTGACCCAAACTCATTTTTCCTCGACCAAGGACTAATCAAAAAATTGTGGGGTGACAGGTCCCTCAGTTGTTAACGAGCTATTTCCAACACTTCTGCCCTCATTCTCTCCCCTCATTCCCAGAGCCATAGGGTTCCATATGTCCCCTTATCCAAAGGATTATGCTCTGCTATTTGCACCACCTTCAGACTCATCTTCCCCTTTCTCCACTGTCGGCATTCTGCAGGGACTGTTCCCTCCTAGACACCCTGCTCCATTCCTTCATCACCTAATCCTTCCTTAGGAATGGCCTTTGCCATGATGCCCACATCATATGAACAAATATGGAAATTGTAGAACTGATGACAGCAAATCAGCAGCCCATTTCATATCCTGATTTCTGTTTCTATTGGACTTATTTACCCATTATTGCCATTATCATATTTGATTAGATGACAAGCACATATTATTGGGCTCCATTCTCTCAGCCAACATCATTTTGTACTTGAGGATCATCCATGTAACTCCATTTCTTTGCCCTATCATAAACAACAAGAGCAGGGAGCTGATTTACCACTTTGCCACTGAAGTTAACATCATGCGTTGTGGCCTTCAGTAGAATTGAATTGACTGGTTCTTTGTCTTGACCAATGAAAACGCAAAGTGATTGGCTGCTTACATTTGATAATGGTAATATGTTTAAGCCTCCTGCAGGTTTTGTTCTAGGACTTATACAATTAATCGTAGGGCCTTGGGTGGTGTTGTACAACAGAAAGACCTAGGGGTCCAGGTATGTAATTCTTTGAAATTTGCGACACAGGTAGACAGGGTGTTTAAGAAGGCGTTTAGCATGCTTACCTTCATTGCTCAGACCTTTGAGTATGGGAGTTGGGACATCATGTTCAGGCTGTACAGGATGTTGGTGAGGCCTCTTTTGGAATACTGTGTACAGTTCTGGTAATCCTGCTTTTGGAAAGATGCTATTAAATTGGGGAAGGTTCAGAAAATATTTATCAGGATGTTGCTAGGAATGGAGGGTTTGAGATATAAAAATAGGCTGGGACCTTTTTCCACTGGAGTGTAGGAGTTTGAGGGGTGACCTTATAGAGCTTTATAAAATCATGAGGGGCGTACATGAGGTGAATAGCAAGGGTCTTTTCCCCAGGGTGGTGGCATTCAAAACCAGTGGGTGTATTTTTGACAGGTGTAGAGAAAGTTTTCAAAAGGATGTGAGGGGCAATGTTTTATACAGAAAGTGGTTCATGTGTAGAATGAACAGCCAGAGGAAGTGATAGATACAGGTACAGTTACAAAATCTAAATGGCATTTGAATAAGTACATGAAAGGGAAGATTTGGAGGGATATGGGCCAAATGCAGGCAAGTGGGACTAGTTTAGTTTGGGAATGTGGTCAGAATGGACTAGCTGGACCAAAGGGTATGTTTCTGTGCTGTATGACTCTGCTGTTTTTCCTCATTGCCCATAAAGACAAACCTCTCATGAGGCCACCCCTCCCCCAGCCCCTATCCTGTGACTTGCTCCAAGGGTTAATCACATGGATGGCAACCATTGTCCTTTTTAACCCTTAACTCAGCTTCTAGTTCTGTGCCCTCTTCATCACATATAATGCTTCTGTTCTCACCCCTACCTCAGCCTATAGGCTGTTGAAATTCTTATCCCCACTGGTCATTTCAAGGCTCAACTATTTCTCATTCTGTTGGATGATCTTCCATCTTAAAATCTCTGTAAATGTAAAATCTTGCTGCCCACATCAAATCTGACTCACTCATCAATCCTATCTTTGCTGAATTGACTTACTTCCAATTTCAAAACCTCATTCCATGTTTAAATCCCTCAATGTCCTCTTTCTTCCCAATCCTTATATGGACATCCAGCTCTACAATCCATCTCTTGAACTTTGCATTTCTCTCACTCTGGTCTTTCTTTATTTCACCAACAATAAAGTCTCCCACTTATGTGATAACAAGGTGTAGAGCTGGATGAACACAACAGGCCAGGCAGCATCAGAGGAGCAGGAAAGCTGACATTTTGGGTCTGG
>JAHRHZ010000012.1:74189875-74255890 GCA_024137785.1 Ginglymostoma cirratum | reverse complement strand
TGCTGCTTGGCCTGCTGTGTTCATCCAGCTCTACACCTTGTTATCTCAGATTCTCCAGCATCGGCAGTTCCTACTATCCCTTCCATTTATGTAATGCTTTTAACTTAGTAGTACATCCCAAGGCACCACACAGGAACTTTGTCAAACAAAATTTGTCATTGTGCCATGTGAAGAGATTTTAGGACAGATTGTCAAATACCTACTTCTTTGACCAGGCTTTGGGGAATGTTTTAAATAAGGAATAAGTTTAGGGAGGGAACAGGATGTACTGGACAACTGATGATACCAATGCCGGAAGGTTTAAAGCAGGAGATGAGAAAGAGGCCAGAATTGAAGGAGTTCAGATATTTTGCAAGAGGTTCTTACAGATAGTCTTCTGCCAGCATTGAAATTTCTTTCTATGACCTTTTTGGTTCTATATAGCACCAGCTGCCTTCAATATCTTCCTTTAAAATGCAGTTGTTTGAATTAGCTGATGGGACTGTGTCTTTAGTGGGTTGTTGCTATTCATTTCTGTCCGAATATGCCTGTGAAGTGCTTAGAGATGTTTTTGGGATCACGTTGTTTATATTGGTGGTGCTGCAGTTAGGATTGCCAACTCTATTTGAAGGCAAACCTTAAAGCTTAATCAGGTGTTTCCACAAATATTATTGCATTTAACTTATCACAGTTAGGGTCCTTTTGTACTTGAGTATCTGTACTTGTGGTTTTGCACCTGAAAATGTGTGAAACGTACTGAGATCAAGGGTTCTGCCTATATGCAGGGAATGAGATGAGAAAGAGATTCAAGAGAAATTAGAGGTGGAAGAAAGTTTGATTTCAATAGTAACTAATAGTAATTCTTGAGATCACACTTAGCAATACTATATATGTTATTATAAATATATAAAAATACATTCTTATTCCACTTATAACTTGTAAAAACAAACTTAACTTTCTGCTAGTTTCTAAATAACTGTAAGTAATTAGTAGTAATCCTATAACCTGCTGATTTTCATTCCATAGCCAGAGTCCCCTTACATTGCACAAGGTGTGGTCAGAATCCCCATCTTAATACCACATTTAATTGGCTGTATTTAGCTCCCTATCTCTTGGAAATTTGATTTGAACACCATCTCTGGATAAAAGTGATAACTCTGAACTGTAGACTAAGTCAGAGCTGATCTGTATGTAGATTTTATGTGTCAACATCTGGAGACTCTGACCTGAACCAGACTGAGCAGCAGCACAAAAGTCAGCAGGCTTTGTATTTGGGGCACTTCTCACAAAGCACATCAGCTCATCTCTAGCATTACTACAATCTTCCCTCAGCTCAGACACAATATTGCAAGATTTTCATAGAGTAGTAAAAATTATATTAAAATAATGGCCACTAAGCATCTTATGCACTCCGTAATAATCCCATTCCATCAGACCACTTATAGTCCTTTTTATATACTTTTTCCATTCACTTTTAAATGATGTTAAATGGCTTAAGCTTCCATAGCCACTTGCGCAGAAACATCTTATGGTTTAGTCACCTTCATAAAAAACAAAATCTACTTCCTCCACTCTGGTAAGAACTCTGCCTCTTGTTTCCTTGGTCCTCGGTTGTTGGCCTGTTGAAACAATCTTTCACTAGTCACCCACAATAAAGTCCAAGTAATATATAGTGTGCTTGATTTAGAGTACAGCACCATTGCTAAGGTTGTTGCTTCTGGTGATAGTTTATGGTTGTATTGCCATCAATGCAGATGCAGTTCAAAGACATTTCCATGCTGGCTACTCCTTTCCTGGAGGTGTTTGCTGTCAGTACATTGCTACTTCTGCTGCTATGGGTCCTGCAGGTTTTTCTGGTTTACAGTTTCTCTCTTTGTTTTCTGTCTTAAGTTCCCATCGTCAGACCCATCTCCCGCATTCTGACCCCAGGGCCCAACTGGAGACTGCCTTGGTACGTTCTGTTCAAGGTATACTTGGAGCAGGTTAAATCGAATTAACATTTGTTAAACTCTCAATCTGTCTGCAGACTCCAATGTAATCTCTGCATCTTTACACTAGGTTAGAATTGGCACATCTGAGGCTGAAGGATACCATTCACAGTCAGAGAATTTGACAAAGATTTGATGGAGGCTTCCCCTCCAGTATCGTTACCTCCTAGACGGATGAGGGCAGCTCAGCACCACTTTCTCAAGGGCAATTAGGGATGAGCGATAAACATTGGCCGAGCCAGCAATACCCATATCCCATTAACAAATGTTAAGAATATTCTTATTTCTGCTACCTGAGCCATTTGACCATGCACTCCAGATTATGTAACCCCCTATGTAGTGCATAATGTTCATTTCAGTTTCACATCACTTTATCCTCCTAGTCTCCAAAGATACGCTCTTCCTCTCCCCCACATTCCAGGTTCCTCATCAATCGACTACCATTTTCTGGCCTGTTTATGGGACAATGGCAATGTCTGATCAATGGTTGTGAGAGGTAAGGAAAAAGACACTACAGTCCCAGAGGACTATAGACTTTTCTCTCATTCAAGAGAGATGACTGGTGGTAAGGGTCACCATGCCTCAGGCGAGGGGGTGAGGTTGTGAAGAGAAGTGTGGAGGAGCAGAGGGATCTTGGGGTTCATGTCCACAGTTCCCCAAAAGCTGCCACTCAGGTAGATAGAGTTGTTAAGAAGGCATGTGGTGTGTTGGCTTTCATTAATAGAGGGATCGAGTTTAAGAGCCGTGACGTTATGCTCCAACTATACAAAACCTTGGTTCGGCCACATCTGGAGTATTGTGTCCAGTTCTGGTCGCCTCATCACAGGAAAGATGTGGAAGTGTGGGAAAAGGTGCAGAGGAGATTTACCAGGATGTCAAATATTGGAATGGAGGGAAGGTCTTCCGAGGAAAGGCTGAGAGAGCTAGGGCTTTTCCCATCTGAACGATGAAGGATGAGAGGTGACTTGATAGAGGTGTACAAAATGATCAGAGGTATAGATAGAGTGGACGGCCAGAGACTTTTTCCTAGGGTGGAGGTAGCTATTACAAGGGGGCATAGTTTTAAAGTGAGTGGAGGTAGATATAGGGGAGATGTCAGAGGTAGGTTAATTACACAGAGAGTGGTAGGTGTGTGGAATGCATTGCCGGAGAGGGTAGTGGAGTCGGTCTCATTAGGGGCATTTAAGTGGCTATTAGATAGGCATGTGGATGATAGTATAAGGTAGGGGTGGAGGTTAGAAAGACCTTAGATTTAGGGTAAAATTTCGGCACTACATCGTGGGCCGAAGGGCCTGTACTGTGCTGTATTGTTCTATGTTCTAAGTCTTCATGGTGACTTCGACTGATACAGAAACTGAATTGGTGCTGTTGGCGTCATTCTGCATCACAAACTAGCTTCCTGCAGTAACAGCTGGTGATGTTGTGGAATCAGGATTGTCTGCTGTGGCAGGAATTTAAAGAGCAATTTTTCTTGGGCTGGAACCAGCAGTTCCCAGGAAATTCATTACTCATTTCAGTAGACTTTCAGACAAACTGAAGTAGGAGTGGGGGCAGGAGATGGGAAATATTGCCAACTCTATTTTTTCATTGCAAATATATATTTATTCAGAAAAAAAAGTCTCCAAGTCCGTATAAAGATCCTAAAAGAGTTCTGTACAGTCTTTGCAGAAAAAAGAACACATTGGAATTTGACATTCTTCAGAGCATCCCTGCGTTTGCAAATTAAAGGCATTTTCCACTCATGCAGGAAACTTTTAACATTCGTTTTGAGACAATGAGGTAATCTTAGAATTTAACAGACTCTTTTTATACTTTGGCAGAAAGACCTTAGACGTCACTTAGTATCTTGGCAGCAATTACACCAAGTTTTTTCTTACGGCAAAAATATGTCTTCAAAAAAAATCCATAAGTACAAAGAAATGGGTCTCAATCCAGTACAGTCTTTGCAGAGAGAAAAAAAAACACAAACAAGATGTTGGAATTTGATGTCCCACAGAGCTACTGTGCAGTTTCAAAAACAAAGACATTTTTAACTCGTGCATGAAAAATATTTGCATACATTGAGGCAAAGTAGAATTCCTACAGTGAGGTCATTTGGCTTAGCCCTATAGCTCCACATTTGCCATGGCTAATCCACCTAACCTGTGTATCCCTAGAAACTATGGAGCAATTTTGCATGGTCTATACACCTTATCTGCACATGTTTGGACTGTGGGAGGAAACCAGAGCACCCAGAGGAAACTCATGCAGACATGGAGAGAACGTGCAAATTCCACACAAAAGCCCAAGCCTGGAATCAAACCTGGTGTTGTGAGGCAGCAGTAGTAACCACTGAGCCACTATGCAGAAAGACCTTAGTGGTCTTTCTCCACTGTGTCCTAGCAGCAGCTTGCCCCAAAATTTACTGCATCCCTCAGCACAGAGTCCTGCATCTGGAATGTGCCAGTTTGCAACATTCAGAAGAGATCAACTTTAACACCGGAAAGCCAACAACAAAAGGTTTCAGGCAGACAAAAGAGCATCTGTTTATACAAATTTTTTTAATTTCAAAAATATATATTATTTATAAAAAATATTTTTATGAACATAGTCACTGACACAGACTAGTTCTGTACAGTAGCATATCAAGCAATAAACAAACGTTGAAGTTTGACTGTATCCAACAAACAAACCTCTTCCTTGTACAAGACTATATTTACTTGCATTTGAGGCACCGGAGTGTCCAATAACTGAAGGGGCCCCATTTAACTTTTGCAGAAAGACCTCAGATGGTTTGGGTATAGTGGGTTGAATCTTTGCTACAGGTTTTTGGTGCAGGCTTCCATTGCCACTGGCAACATAGTTTTAATGAATTTAGCTGGATATATATATGGGAACTGTCTTGATGTATGTAATCCAAAGCATTCTTTTTATTTTAAAAATAAACAAAGGCATTTTCTCCTTATGCAGGAAACTATTTATATTCATTTTGAGGCATCGAGATGGCCTGACAATTGAATGGGCCCGAATTATACTTTGCCAGAAACACCTGTGTATTCCAAAACATAGTTAGCCTGAGGGGACAGTTTAAATCCAAATACCAATTGTTAAATCATTTGATCTGTTGGCTGACTCCTGTATCACTGCATCTTTACACTTGGAAATTCTCGTCTCATCTCTATCACGTCTCAGATTGAAAGAACTCTCTCCTGATTTACAATATGACACCCATGAGATATTTGCTTCCAGTGGCAGTTACAGCAAGCTATAAAGTGAGATTGCTACCAATGCACAAAAAGCTATTCAAGAATGGCTATTCAAGTTGCCGCTGGATTGCAGTGACATTTTGCGAGCTGTGTACGGCAGATCTTGATCTTATATAGCTTCTAATCATTCTGCTCTTCTAAACTTCAATTCTAAGTCTATCAGAATTATGAACAATGTTCTCTTAAATCTACTTTCAGGTTTAAAGGCTCAGCTACCGACACTACAACAGCAAGTCCAGCGAAACTATTGGCTTCCCGCGAGCCCAACCACCTCGTGGAAACCTGGAACTGCGGCCCAACCAATGCAAGAACAAGACCTGCCCCCACAGTGACCTGACATCAAAGAGGCCTGACCAGACTGAATGCAAGACCCTCCTCCAGAGTGCTCGTGAATAAAACTCGTACCTGGGCTGCACCCACTTACCTTGCGAATGTTGGAACTGCAAGCCCAGAGGCCTTCTGACCTCTCACAGGCCCAACCTTCCCCACCATGTGGAAACCTGGACCCGAGGGCTGACCAGAGCTAGAACAATGAACATCCCGACATCAAGGAGGCTCAACTGAACTGGACAAGACCCCTTCGGAACACTCAAGGCTGCAAATGGTGCCCAGGACCCAATCAGGAGCTCACACGTACCTCTCGGAGCAGCAGGCTTACCTCACTGACACCGGAATCAATTAGGAACCCTACGCAGGAGAAATGGAAGATGTGCTGGACTTCAGGACCGCCCTCCCCAGTATACTCCTTGCAAACATCCAAGCTATTGCAAACAAGTTGGATGACTGTAAAGTTAAATTCACCTTCCACAGGGGATTAGGAGACTGCTGTGTGCTCTGTTTTACAGAGACATGGCTCATTCCTGCTACACCTGACTGTATTTTACAACCTGAGGGTTTTTCAGTTCACCAAATGGATTGACTGGCATCCTCGAGCAAGGTAAGGGGTGGTGGGGGTGCGGTTTCTGCCTCCTAATCAACACTTCTTGGTGCTCAGATATGATGACCCTGGTGGGTTACTGCTCCCGGATGTAGAATATTTGACAATAAAGTGCTGTCCCTACCACCTACCATGTGAGTTCACCTCTGCTATCCTAACAGCAGTCTACATCCCATCCCATGCGGAAATGAAGTGTGCACTTGACGAAGTATACAGTACTACAAACAGTCCTGAGACAGAATACCCCAAGGCCTTGTTCATTGTAGCTGGTGACTTCAACCAGGGCAACCTCAAAAACATGTTACCAAAATACCATTAACGTGTATCCTGAACCACTAGAAGTTCAAACGTCCTTGAACATTGCTGTACAGCCATCAAAGGTACCTGCCATTCCATCCCTCATCCGCATTTTGGAAAATCAGATCTCAAGACTAAGCTCATCCTCCTGATTTACAAGCAGAAATTGAAAGATGAGAACCCAGTACAGAAAGTAGTGCAGTGTTGGTTGGAGGCAATGGAAGGGCTTCTACAGGACTGCTTGGAGTCAGTGGACTGGGCCATATTCAAGAACACAGTGGCCAACCTAAACAAGACTTCATTAGCAAGTGTGTAGAAGACTACATGTCAAATAGGTTAATCTGATGCTCCCCACCTGGAAACCATGGATGACCCAAGAGATCCATGCCCTACTGGTCCAGGTCTGAGGTGTACAGGTTGGGCAACCCTGATCTATACAGGAAATCCAGATATGACCATCATAAGGCCATCGGAGATGCCAAGAGGCAATATGAAACTAAGCTTGAGACCCAGATTAACCACACGGATACCGCTGTTTGTGGCAAGGCTTACTCGACATAAAGGGGTACAAAGCAAAGTTTAACAGAATCGTGGCCAACAGTACATTCCTATCTAATGAGCTCAATGCATTCTATGCTCACTTTGAATAGGAGGTCAGTGAAATGATGTCTGTAGCCATGGCCACCATCGCAGACATTAGATTGGCCATCTGAGAGTGAACGCATGGAAAGTGATCAGCCCAGATGGAGGCCCCGGCCATACACGAAGATCCTGTGGTGACCATCTAGCAGGAATATTCACAGACATCTTTAACCTCTCTTTCCTACGATCTGAAGTCCCCACCTGCTTCAAGAAGACCACCATCATCCCAGGGGCAAAGAAAATGATGGCGGCACGGTGGCTCAGTGGTTAGCACTGCTGCCTCGCAGCGCCAGGGATCCGGGTTCGATCCCACCCTCGGACGACTGTCTGTGTGGAGTTTGCACATTCTCCCAGTGTCTGCATGGGTTTCCTCCAGGTGCTCCGGTTTCCTCCCATGGTCCAAAGATGTGCAGGCTAGGTGGATTGGCCATGCTAAATTGCTCATAATGTTCAGGGGTGTGTAGATTAGGTGGGTTATAGGGGGATGGGTCTGGGCGGGATGCTCCAAGGGTCGGTGTGGACCTGTTGGGCCAATGGGCCTGTTTCCACACTGTAGGGATTCTATGAAAAATCATGCAGCAAGCCATAATGACTCCTGCCCTCTGGCTCTGACCTCCATGATTATGAGGTGCTTCAAGATGTTAGTCATGGGTCACATCAACTTGCTTTGATCCTTTGCAATTCGCCTACCCGCCCAAAAAGTCCACAGAAGATGCCATTTCCCTGAACCCACACATCCCTGGAACATCTTGATAAAAAGGATATCTATGTCAGGCTCCTACTTGACTATTGTTCCACCTTCAACATCATAATTCCAAACAAAATTCATCTCTAAACTCCAAGACTAGGCCATAGCTCTTCCCTTTGTAACTGGATCCTTGACTTCCTGATCCATACACTGCACTTAGTAAGAATAGGCGACAACATCTCCTCCACCATAATCCTCAACACCGGTTCTCCACAGAGTGGTGGGTCCCTGTCTGCATCAGTGGTGCTGAGGTGGAGATGGTGGAGAGCATCATGTTCCTGGGAATGATGATCATCAACTATCTGTCCTGGTCCACCCATGTCAATGCAATAGCCAAGAAAACACAATGACATCTCTACTTCCTCAGATGACTAAGGAAATTCGGCAAGTCCACAAGAGCTCTGACCAATTTTTATAGATGCACCATGGAAACCATTCTGTCTGGATGCATCACAGCATTTGGCAACTGCTCTTCCCAAGATTACAAGAAACTAGAGAGAGCCTTGAACGCAGTCCAGTCCATCACGCAAACTAGCCTTCTATCCATTGACTCCATTTATACTTCCCGCTGCATTGGGAAAGCAACCACATAATCAAAGGTCCCTCCCACCGAACTTCTTCCACCTTATTCTGTCAGCAGAAGATGTTAAAGTTTGTATACAAGTACAAATAGATTCAAAAACAGCTTCTTCCCCACTGCTATTAGACTTCTGAATAGACATCTCAATTTTAAATTTGATGTTGATCTCGCTCCGGATGCGCCTTCAGTGCAGCTGTTACATTGTATTCTTCACTCTGTTCTATTATGCCAATGCACTTTGTATGGTATGATCTGCCTATACTGCATGCAAAACACTGTATCTAGGAACATGTGACAATAATAAATCAAAACAAGCAAAAAAATTGCAAATGTAAGAATTCAGAAAAGGAAATAGCTGGAAGCTCTCATCTGGTCAGTTAGCTTCAGTATAAAGAATAAACAGGTTAACATTTTATCTGTAACCCTTTTTTGTTTCAGAGATGCCTAATTTCATTTGAATACTGATTGTGTTATTGGTCTGAATAAATACATCAGCCAACTGATTGTCAGTATGCATTGTCTAGCTGCACTATTGAAAATTTGTTTGGTCATCAATTAGCACAGGAGATTGTGATCACCAGAACTTGAGAAAATAGATGGCCTTCAGGTATCACTGCATTGTTATTTTACAAAACACTCATGGTTCAATTAAAGGAAGTTTGTGAAAATTTGTTTGACAAACCTTTTTTTGTTTGTTTATCAAGTAGTACACAATCCGATATGGTAACTCACATTAGTAGCTAATTTAATACAGTTTACAAGTGAATCGATCATTTAAACTCCCTCATCTGGAAAGAACACACCCGTCACTATCATTAACTGGTCACTGAAAGATTCCAGAATTTGTATCTGTTTTTAATTCAGGCCTCTGGAGTTCTACATCTACAAGCTAATTCCTGAGCATTGCTGCTTTACATCGGAAGTAGATTTCTAGTCCCATGTTAGTATAAATTCGAAACACTAAAGAAGTGGTTGCTATTGTAATCAATGTAATGCATCTATAGTAAAATTGTTTGTTGAAATGCCAACTTTTTTGTAAGGCGTACTGTATATCATCAAAAATGATCATGAACTCACTCTCAAAGCTTTGACTTTTTAACACTGGCATTCCAAATGTGCCTTTCATTGGCTGCTATTTCATATGAACAAGGATCAAGAGTAGGCCACTGAACCCTTTGAGCCTGCTCCAACATTCAATAAGGTAGTGGCTGATCTGATTTTAACCTCAACCTTACATACCTGCAAAGCCCCAGTAATCTTTCATCCCCTTTCATTTTCATTTCCTGTTTCTCTCTCAAATGGATTGAGCTGACTCTCACTTTGTTGGTGAGATTAAGTTGTTGCAGGTTGCAAACCTTGCAAATGTAGCTTGGGTGTATTGGGTTGAATTATTGCCACAGGGGTTTTGTGCAGGCTTCCATTGCTACTGGCAACAGAAAGTTAATGAATTTAACAGTAGGATGGGTGACAGCCATATGTGGGAACTGTCTTGATGCGTGTAATGCAAAATATTATTTTTATTTCAACAATATACTTTATTTGAAAAAATCATCTGAGTACATACAAAGGTTCTAATTCAGAGATAGTAGGAACTGCAGATGCTGGAGAATCTGAGATAACAAAGTGTAGAGCTGGATGAACACAGCAGGCCAAGCAGCATCAGAGGAGTAGGAAAGCTGACATTTCGGGTCTAGACCCTTCTTAAGGTTCTAATTCAGTTCTGTACAGACCTTGGCATAGAAAATAAACAAAACAAAATTGGAATTTTGGCATTTCTCAGGGCTTCTCTACAATTGCAAAAGCAAAGACATTTTCTACTTATGCAGGGAACTATTTAAACTCCTTTTGAGGTACTGAGATGGCCTGACAATTGAACGGATCTGCGTTATACTTTGCCAGAAAGATTTGTGTTATGCAAAGTGTAATTAGCCTGAAGAGGCAAATTAAATCCAAATATTAATTGTTAAATCCTTGATCTATTGGCCAACTCCTTTATCTCTGCATCTTCACACTCGGCAATTCTCGTCACATCTCAGACTGAAAGAATATTCTCAGATTTTAACTTTAAATAAAACTTTAGAAGGTGTTATTGGAAGCTTTTTACATCTGCTGTCTGGTCATTCATCCCGGGTAATATGACTCTTTATGTAGTACAGATATATTTGTCATCTGAGTGTTATATGCTAATCAATACTCAGGCCCACATAAATCAACTATTATGACAATACCAAACCATTCAACTGCTCAGTTGGCATTTTCCAACAATTTCCTTTCAACTACTGCTGATGTTTGTTCAAGGTGGCTGTTGACATGCTGACCTTGGCTTTTGATCAGCAACTTTTCTAATCAGTGCATTCTTGTAGCTGCCACTGGTTACTTCTTATATTGTACTCAGCTCAGCCACTTCCTACAAAACAACACATCACTTTTAACGAGGTAGTATATTCAAATCGTAGCAAACACTCATCATGTGCACAATTGCGATATAATTACCCCAAATGGTTTAACAATTTTAACACATTTTGCATAAAGTATGCTCAACAGTCCATGTTACATTCACATTAAGTATATATAACCTAGCAAATTTTATGTCATAGATTAATTTTATGATTTAACTTCCATTTCTACTATTTAAAATGGTAAAATGCTGAAAATGATTATTCTACCAAAATATAAATCTAAACACAAGGAAAATAACATAGATGCATCCAGATATTTAAATGATGAAGCATGGTCATGACAATTTTATTTCCATTTTTTTTTAACCTTTTGGATGATTCATACTGACCAGGTAATTGATGGCAGTTTTACATAAGTGAACTATGGTCTGGAGTGCACCAGACCTGGAGACTGAGTTTGTCCCGAATGTTGTCATCCAGTCTCCACTTGCAACTAAACCTACTTTTATACCTGGTTTGTTTGTAGTTCTAAGAGTAATGACATCTGTATCTTGGCTTCCAGTGTTTACCTTGTAAAATCTACAACTTCATCCCACACATGTGAGAATAAGTTTCTATTCTATTCTGGTCTATTCCAAAAGATTCAATGGAAATCTGAATCTCTTTATCAACTGACGTGATAAGGGAGACCGTTTTAGCAATGTTAATCTAGGGAACCACGAACAAATACGAAAACATCAAACTCCATTTACTTTCAGGAACAAAAACAGAAGCCGCTGGAAAAGCTCAGCAGGTCTGGCAGCATCTATGAAGTAAAAAATCAGAGTTAACGTTTCGGGTCCGGTGACCCTTCCTCAGAACTGAGGGTAATACATTAGCATGGATTGAAGATCGGTTAACACATGGAAGACAGAGAGTCCGGATTAATGAATCTTTTTCAGGTTGGAAAGATGTAAAGATGAGCTTGAGAAGTGGAGGGCTGCGAGGAGCTGGCATGGTAGAGAGATTGAGGCATGGGGAAGATCAGCCATGATCTTATAGAATGGCAGAGCAGGCTTGAAGGGACAACTGTCCTACTTCTGCTTGTACTTCCCATATGAGGAGTGTGATGGAATACTATCTTGCTTATGTGCAGTTCCAACAACTCAAGAAATTCAACACTATCTAAGAGAAAGCAGCCCACTTGATCAGACCCCCATCCGCCACCTTAAACATTAACATCCTCCACCATGGACATAGTGGCTGCATTTACAGGATGCATTTACAGCAATTTGCTGCACTTCTTTGACAGCACTTCCAAACCTGTGACATAGAGAACAAGCACAGCAGACACATGGGAACATTACCAATTGAAAGTTAACCTCCACACCATCCTCACTCGGAACCATAGTTGCTGTTCCTGGGCAAAATCCAGGAATACGGTTTCTAACAGAACTGTGTGTACCTACTGCAGATGGACTACAGGGATTCACCATCACTTTTTCAGGGTCATTTAGGAATGAGCAGCAAGTGCGACCCTTACCAGTGATCCTCACGTCATTAATGAATAAACATCTTTTTTATGCTTGTTTTTCTTTCAGATATCCAACTAACTATGTTTCAAGTAACAGAGCACTTACTACTAGATAGGACTGCTAACCCTTGTAATAAAGTTAATTAACACTGAGCACCAGGCTGTTATAATCTCATGTTTATGGTTGATTTAATTTGCTATTGTAGCAAGTCAATTAGCAGTGACATCTATCTCAACAGGAAGTCGTGGTTAGCAATGTCACAAAAATGCTTGGTTCTGGAATTGTGTGAATCGCTTGTGGTTTCTTACCCAGCATATCAAAGCTTTATATGTTTGATTATGGTGTTTCCCAAAGTGGAAGCAAGTGCTCACACTCATGATTTGAGCTCTCCAGCAAAGACTAGCCACCTGGATAATGTTCTGGAACATTGCTAACTATGGAACCATTGAAGAAAATGAGCTATTGGTTGAAGGACAAAATGAAAGAAAATATAATATACCCGTAATACACTCTTGAAATGACAAAGGTTAAAGCATAGTGGGAGATCACAATTAGTGCAAGAAGGTAGAAGAATCCAACTTGTATTAATTGGGTCTACAGTAGAAGCAACGAGCATGAACACAACTGGGAACAACAAAGGAAGGAGGGGGTTTTGAGAAATGCAGTTGCAATTAGTGTGTTCACTGACTTACTGTAGTCATGCGTCTGTTACACTGTGATAAGTACTTTTCTGGGCTGCTTATGGGAGCCATTCACACACATCGCTTGAAAGATATCGTAAGAGTCATGCAGCTAAAAATATGTGGATTTACAGAACTGTAAGACAGATAACCTCCATGGGAAAAACAGCAAGGAATGTCCGTTGAAAATGTGTAGATTTTCGGAGTTGTAAGAGAGCCAACTACTGAAAGAAATTAGTAAAGAAGAATAATCTGCAACTTTGAATTATTGGGTGAATCAAAATCATGATGAATTTTCCACCCCCTGCTGTTTTGGAAATGAAAGGGGATACGAGACAGATTTAGAATTAATTAGAAAACCTGAGCATACAGGAGTTGCAACTGTGCTATCCCACCTCCTAACCCTGCCCCCAAAAATCCCATCTTCAGCATCAATGCCAGTTTTTACCAGCTGCTATCACTTTTTCTTCTATTCATTCATGGGAGGAGGGTGTTACAGGCTAAACCAGCATTTATTGCCCAAACCTAATTAGCCAGAGGGGAGTTAAGAGTCAAGCACATTGTTGTCAGTCTGAAGTCAATTTCTTTCCCTACAGGGCATAGGAGAACCAGATAGGTTTTCCTGAAAATATGCAATGGATTCATGGTCATCATTAGACTCATAATTCTAGATATTTATTGAATTCAAATTCGACCATCAACTGTGGCTGGATTCAAACCCAGGTTCCCAGAAGGTTAACAATCCAGTGCTAATACCACCAGGCCATTGCCTCCCCTGAGACTTTTGACTCTTCTAATGAAGTGTCACTGGACTCGGAATGTTAACTCAGCCTTCTTCCCACAGATGCTGCCAGACCTGCTGGGTTTTGCCAGCAATTTCTGTTTTTGTTGAACTGATACATTTGTTCCATAGCTGGCTGAGTTTACTTCATTTAGCCAGTGCACACTTCACAGAAGTAGGTGCTGATTCTTGAAATGGACATTTGTGACTGGAGCCAATTATGTATCTGCAAACGGATTTTAAAGTAGATCTGATAAAACTGTCAAAATTAACCAACAAATAAGTAATTTGATCTTGACAACACTGACATTGCAGCATCAATTTTTAGAAGTTGTCTTGCAATATAAATGTAGCACTGGTGTGATTTTATTCATTCCCTATGTAATATTCTGTGGGTTTATTTGATCTTTAGCTACATACTTTACGTGTCCGTTCTCAGCTGATATTGAGAAATGTAATAGGTCATATTCCCACACAGAATATTTTTTACTTGAATTGTGCGTCTGCTAGCTGGAATCTCCAAGTTCTGTCAAATTTTCAGTGGTTCATTTTGTCCAAAACATAAATTACGATGCAGAATTACGTGTCTTGTGTTTGGACAAAGATAGTTCTGCTGCTGTAAGGCCAGTTCAAATCACAAGATTCAGCTGCAGTCGTCAGCTGTTCATGATCAGTCAAAACAAAACCTAGCAAGTTACATAACAAGAGGGCTGTGGGATGAAATGATCATTTTAATTTCCAGTTTTGTTTCATTGAAACTTAATTGGAACAGGTCCAATTTACATCATTATTGCCAAGGTGGTGGTAAGGAGGCACCATGTGGGCTTTGATACGTTTTTATTGCCCCTATTAAGGATAATGGCATAGCTGCCACCTCATAGATTTCAGATTACACATTCTGAAGAATTTCTTCACTGCAACTCAAATAAAGTTGGCCAGTGGTACCATAAAACCTGCAGATGAATTTTGCAGCAATCGAATCTCAGCGGTTCTTGAAATGATTCCACAATATGTGGTATATAGTCATCATCATACAAACCAAAGGTTTATTCAACTATGAATCATGTAGATAATGTGGAAGATCCGGCAGCTCAAATTCCATAAATTCTATTTTATAACAAGCTTCCTTGACACATAATGTTAACAGAGGAATTTAAAATCAAACCAACTAATAATTTGGTCAATAATTTGGGTTTCAGATATTATATATAATTATATTAGAAACTAAATACATTTTAGTACAGCAGTTACCCAAAATGTTGCCTATTAATATAATTTCTAAGTATTAGAAAAGCTTTTCAATTACAAAACCCAATATCAAAATTGCAATTACAAAAATAATTGGAAGAGTTTCTTGTTTGCATTTAGGCCAGTGTGGTTCCAATGGTTAAAAGTTCTCTTTATATTCACAGGTACTTCAAGAAGGAAGTTCTACTATCCCTGTTGTCTGGTATCTTTCACATTGACAGAATGTCTCAGAGTCTTTCACAACTCATTAAATGCTTTCAAAGTATTCTCACCATGGTTCTGTGCTGTACACAAAGAATGCAGCCAATCTAGGCACATATAACACAGAGTTAAAATGGTTTTAGGCATATGGGGTGAACGGTAAATCCTAGCCAAGACACCAGGAGAGCTCCCTGCTGTTCTTCAACAAGTGGCGTACAATATTTTTCTTTGCACTTAAGCTGGAGCTCGTCCACTCCGCTATTTCTTTTTTGTTTCTTTCTTTTCTCTTTCTCTTTTGGTATTTCTTCCCAGCTTCGGCACGAACCCAGCAAGGGGCCCATGGTGAGGTCTGGGGCTGGTCTCTCGGCAGCCGGAGGTGGTGTATCAGCCCAGTCTTTCGCTGGTTCACGGTGATCTCTTGGCTCGGGGTTTGAGTGGGTCCTGCCCGGGCATGTCTCAGAGGCACCGGGGCGGGGGGTAGATTGGGGAGGTGGCAGTTGTTTCAGCAGCAGCACTGATAGCATCGCAGCCCAACGTGGGAAAAGCAGGCAGTGGGGGAAGGACCCATGGATCTGCGGCATTGAGAACAGGCAGCAGAGGAATCAAAGATTACTGAACTTTTGACTTAAATCCCTTATTTTTCTAGTCTAAATTAAGGACTTTAATGTTAACTATTACCTTATTTCTTTGTTTTTCTACTAATTCTATGAAAGTAATGCTTAAGTTTTTAACTCTCTCAGATACAAAGTACTACATCGGGGAAACCAAGCGGAGGCTTGGGGACCGCTTTGCCGAACACCTGCGCTCAGTTCGCAACAAACAACTGCACCTCCCAGTCATGAACCATTTCAACTCGCACCCCCTCCCCCCACTCAGACGACATGCCCATCCTGGGCCTCCCGCATTGCCACGAATGACGCCACCGGAAAGCTGCAGGAACAGCATCTCATATTTCGCTTGGGAACCCTGCGGCCCAAGGGTATCAATGTGGACTTCACAAGCTTCAAAATCTCCCCTCCCCTGACTGCATCCCAAAACCAGCCCAGCTAGTCCCCACCTCCCTAACCATTCCTCCCACCTCAAGCACCACCCCCATCTCCTACCCACTAACCTCATCCCGCCTCCACGACCTGTCCGTCCTCCCTGGACTGACCTGTCCCCCACCTACATTCACCTTCACTGGCTCTAACACCGCCTCTTTGACCTGTCTGTCTCCTCTCAACCTATCTTCTCCTTTATCCATCTTCTATACGCCTCCCCCTCTCTCCCTATTTATTTCAGAATCCCCTTCCCCTCCCCCATTTCTGAAGAAGGGTCTCGACCCGAAACGTCAGCTTTCCTGTTCCTCTGATGCTGCTTTGCCTGCTGTGTTCATCCAGCTCCACAACGTTTTATCTAAGTTTTTTTGTACCTGGGTACCTTTGTATCCAAGATGGCACCGTGTGGCAACATTATACACTTTTCACTGTACTCCTGCACTTCTGTAGTTGAGTACACATGACAATAAAAATCTAAAATCAGCAGGAAGAGTGCTACCAGCTATATTGCAGCTTAGATGAAACCGAGGAATAGAAAAGCCAGACAGGAGAGAGCATGTAGGCTTTGAAGAGATACTTTGAACTCCATAGCAGTGGTATTTATTCAAAATAAGAGGTGGATACTATTGATCGGTACAACTAAACTGATACATCTACCGGAATCCTGAAAGTTTGGACAACTGAGCGAAGATCATGTCAGAAAGGACTGTTTTAGGCAGAAGGGATTCTACTGTCAATAGTCAGAGTGGGAGAACAGATGAGACTTTGCATTAAGCCAAGAGATGTTTCCAGGGAGAATTATTTGCAGAGAAACCAGTAGGAAGATCAAGGCCAGGACATAAATTTTATGTAGGATGTCTCACAAAAAAAAAGGAAGTGTGCCCAGGATAGAAAAATAAGTTTTTAACTGAAAGAAACTGAAACGCTTTCGTGCAAGTGTTAGCTAGAAAGGAGGAAAACAGGAAAGGCAGCTCTGGGAGGATTTCAGCTAATTCTGACAAATCTCTTTATAGTTTGCAACGAATTGATGTTGTCAGGGCTAAAGGTGATAGTTTGTGACTATTAGAGTAATGACAGCAGAAGAGAACATTTACTTAACGTTAAGCGCCAGACACTGATTCTTCATGAAACATCATGAGCTTTGTAGATGTGTACAATATTGCTCAAAATGGTAACAAAAAGTAAATCCATTGAAAGCAAGGTTGAAGCTGCATGATCAAATAACACTCATGCCAAGATGACAAATTAAGCCGAGAACCCAAAGCAATGGGAAGAATAAGCATCTGCAGTTCCAGATTGTATGATGTTAAGCAAAATACACTTGTCACAGCTGCAACGTGTCTAAACCTTCCGATATCTCAAACCCGCAGCATTTTGCAGGCCACTCAGCCGTTGATTGCTGAACCAATCCCAAAACAAATTACAATTTTGTTTTTAAAGCAAATTTTGGATGTCTTCCTGACGAATAGCAAAGTAGATGAAAGAGGAGATCATCTCAACATTGGCTGAGGAATTGCAGCTGCCCTAAAATCCCCCTTGAAAGATTAGATTGAAGAGCTGGAAATGAAAGGAGTCACCAAGTGACAATTCCTACACCCTAGATTAGCAGTGAAAAAATCTGGAAAACAGATCATACATAGATCCAAAATATCTCCGTAAAGCTTTGAAGAGGTTGCACTACTCAATACAAGCCAAAGAAAGTTTGCCACAACTTCATAAGGCAAAGATGTTTACTACCCTTAATGCAAAAGATGATTACTGGCAAATGAAACTGGATAAAAGCAACTGTTTTAGACTGAGAGATATAGTTCTGCATGTAATTTGGCATTGCCACTGGTCCAGAACAGAATTAATCCATACAGTGCAAAATAATTTAAGTGGAAGCTACTGTGAATGATCTGCTAATCTATGGATGCAGAGAAACAGTGGAAGAAACCAGCGCAGACCACAGTAAGAATCTACTGAGACTTGCTAGATAGAGCTTGACATGCAAGCTTCTAGCTCACCAAGAAAAAGATGCAACTGAAGATACCGGAAATCAAGTACATAGGTCATGTACTGACCAAAAAAACCTGGCCTGCATTCTGTCAGAATGCAGTTCTATAGCAAAGATGCAGTGACCAGTAGACGGGAAAGTAGTATAATAATATGTTGGATTCATAAATAATTTAAGTTAGTTGTTGCCTAATATTTGTCATCAGAATGTGAATATCTATGCAAACTCACTGCTAAGGATGTGCAGTAGTATTGTAGCATAACACGTGAACCAGCTTTTACTTTACTGAAACAACTGTGATGATTTGAAGCAACTTTTATTCAGCTACGACATCAGTGCATTTGCGTCCAGAGCATTAACACAAACTGAATGATACTGTCATATTAAATATTGTCTTTGCTTGTTAGCATTTCAATCAATACCTCTTTGGGAGAGACAAAATGCCAGAGGAGTTTGACAACAAGCCATGTCAATGTGTCGTCATACTGTGCCAAAGCATCTGGAAAGAATGTTACTTCGTTTGCAGAAATGTCATTTTGATGTGAAATGCAAGCGCGAAAAACAGACAAACATTGCCAATATGCTGTCAACAGCAACACTCCCTGTGAATAAAGTTGAGGCTGTGAAGACAGTGTGAAGGCCAGCAAGAAGCAATAGCTTGACATGCTGTAGAAGTTAGCAACCTGGCAGAGACATTGACTATAAAAGGCAAGTGTCTTGCTCAAATCAAGCAAATCGCCAAGTGCTACAGGAAGAATGGATGAAAGGATGGTCTGAAAGCATCAAGTAAATTATCTGTTGTTGAGAGAGAGTAAAGAAGACATGAAGAGATGAAGTGAATTGGCATCTACTAGAAAGGGAGGGGTCATTATCCCTAAGGGGATGAGGAAAGGCATACTGAAGTGTGTCCACATAAGCCATCAATTAATTGACTTCCATCTGAAGACGACAGCAATACTCTACTGGCCAACTATGAGCAATGGGTTAAAAGACCACACCAGCACCAGCAGTGCTTGTAACAAATACCAAGCAAAGCTAGTGCCACGTATGGCAAATGACATTCTTGACAAACTACGAACAAAGCTGTACATAGATTTTGTCACTTTTGCTTGAACCTGATTATCATGTCACTGTTGGTTATATTCTGACTATTGGGAGTTGAATCAGCTAACAGCAACAATTACCAGTAAGGTGGAAGAATTCCAGTAAACACATTTCAGTTGTTACAGCATTCCACAAATGATGGGTGACAGCGGTCCTCAATTCGTGAATGAAGAATTCCACCACTTCATACAAGTTTGGGAAATTAAACACCATATGACATTTCCATGCTATCCCCAGTCAAATGGTAATTCTGAGGCAGCAGTGGAATCCATCAAAGGGATCATAATGAAATGAAGCAATCCATCACAGTGTTTTAACTTTATGCAGAATGGGCAGGTAAGTGGAACTGAGGCCACGATGAGATCAATCATCATCTATCCGATCATCATCTCTTTCATTTCCTGTTGCCTTTGACATGGTTGACCAGACCATCTTCATCCAATGCCTCTCCCCTGTTGTCCATCTGTGAGATTGCACTCACCTTGTTTCCTTCTCAGTTACAGCCACAGATTCGTCTATAATGATTGTGGAATAGGAATATCTCTTCCTACTTCGACAGCATCACCTTGATACTTGTATAAGGTACACCTGTATCTAATCTATACACTGTCCCTCAGTAGCATCTCAAAACTTGTCAAGTTTCACATGCATCTAAATTCTATATCACCATCACTTTTCTTGACCTTTCCATAGCCTCTAAACTGACAGCTAGTCCAACATCCAATACTAGATAAAAAGAAATTTCCTCCAACTAAACATTGGGAAGACTAAAGCATTTTTTGTCCCCACAATGATCTATTCCTTAGTCACTGAAAACATCTCACTCCCTGAGAACAGTCCTAGGTAAAATCAGACTGTTTGCAATTTTGGTGTCAGCTATGACCTGAAGATATGCTGCTGTTTGTGACATCACCAAAAGTGATCTGGATGGCCTCAAACAAGTGTTGAAAATTTTGCACTTGCAATTGGGGGACTTGCATCTCTTTTAGCTGCAAGCCTTTAATGTTAAGTTTTTCACTTTTAATAATATATCAGGGCATGGACTCCAGCACAGAATCAGCAATATACTGCCCCAGACGAATGCTTTGGCTCCCATGTTGTGCTTGGAAAGTAGATATGGTGCCACTGAATTTCTACATTTATAGACTTCGCATATAAGTCTTCAAAATTAATGGTTTTCAGAGCTTAATATTCACACGTAAATTGTTTATTAAAAATACTTCGTGTTATAATACTATACCAGAAAGCTAGTAAGCACAGAAATGTGTAGATAAGATTGCAATTTTAAGATCACATGCTCCCTGAAACAAAGAATGGAAAAGAATTCCCACTATTAAATTTCATTGTACATCACTGTTTTATTGTCAATGAACATGAAACTAATACATAACTTTGTTCCCTTTTAAACTCTGGGTTAACCATGTCAAAACGAAGTGAAGTTGACCAAAATTGAAAAATCTGTACAAAAGTACAAATGCCATGTATGGTAATGATATGCATGCTCCTTAGAGAAGAGAAATGGGGAGGTAGAAGATTCCTATGTAAAAGGTTTTTAACAAATATTGGTCTAGTTACATCAGGAAACCTTTTCCTGAAAAAGGCACTCGCGTTTGGTTGTTAACATTACACATCAAATTTAATATTATCAATAGCAAACAAACATTTGCCTTTTCTCCACCACTATAGAAAATAAAAATAATATATGGGTGAGATGATGAAAAACCTGTCATAAAAATTCACATTCTTGCAGATAGCTTCTTCGGAACTTGACTTCCACAAATGACACCACAAAGAGATGAAGATATTCCTGACAAACTGGACAACTTGCACACGGCAGCTTTATAAAGTTTATCCACATTAGTGACAAAATTGTTTCAGTTCTATGATTGTAACTTTTTTTCTTAAGAATTGTCTTTTACAGAACACATTTGAGTACATAACCCATTGAAACCACATTCAACGTTCAAATGGAATCCAGAAACCAATTTTTCAGATTCTGTTCTTTTCACTTGCCCCGGTTGACCAAGGAATTGTGGTTTATAATGTGGAAGAAAAATTTTTTTTAAGTGTACAACAGTAAATTTCACTATTGTCAAAGAAAGCAAGATACATCATTAACTAGGGCATTATCTGTACACAGTGAATGTATTTTATAAAGTCAGGATTCAGTAAAAATTACAACTCTCACCAGCTTTGCAGTGCTTTGTGTTTTTTATCTTGAAACTACTGAGCTGATTGAGTTATAAGAGGTTCCTCCATTGCAACCGAATATGTAGGTTTCATGCCCATTGGTATCTAAGTTAACTTTGAAAATGGCTGAAGCCTTTAAAAGAAAGTCTGCAGCATCACGACGCCCCAACCCTCTTAGTTTTGACATTAAAAGCCCTACAGAATTCTCTGGTGAAGCTGCCCACTCAGTCAATACAGCACCAGTTGGACTTGTAGAAAATTTCTCATCTTTTAAAGTTCCATTCTGAGCATTGAGTTTTGCAACAAGGTCAACAAGTCCTAAGTTTGTAGCCAAAAGGCACCAGTCTTTACCCATGGGATCAGGGGGATCCAGTAGGCGGCTAAGTTTCCGTCTTGCAAGAAGATTCAGTTCTGATACAGGAATATCCATTCCCAGGTTTCCTTGGGAATAGATATCGAGGCAACCAAAGCACAGAATGCTGCTGAAACTCTCCTTGTATCCACCTATGGTATTGGTGAGTGAAGTCTCTTTCTGAGCTTGTGCTCTGAAGAAGTCTCTAGGCTGGTAAACCATAACAGGTTCACTGTGCTCCCTAAGCTGCTGAGGGCTTAAGTAATGCTTGACTGTTAGGAGTCCAGGCAAAGTAGTTGCCATTAGATTATCAATGACACTACAAATGGAATCAAGAAGCATAAAACATCTTATTTTTTCAGTTTCTGACCCTCTGACTTGAACTTCCACACCCTGTCCATGGTTGACCAGCAACACCAAGACTTCAGTTCCTTTGTTGGATATTTTTGATCCATTAGTCCACAACCTTACATCTAGCTCTCCTTCAGAGTTCTGCTGATGTATCCACCTACAGAGGTTCACCTGCACTTTGTGGAAAATACCACAGGGATATGGGGTATGATGTTCAACAGGCACAAAACGGACCCCTCCATAAACCATCATTTCATCATCTTCATCAGTCCAGGATCTATGCAGACCATCTACTTTAATTAAAGCAGGAATATCTACCATTGAGCCAGTCATTAAATCCCGAGCACAGATATCCATTGCATCTAGAATTTGCAACAATTCTTCTACATCCTTCTCTGATACTAGGCGCAGGATGTCATCTATTGTGTACCGGCCCCTATAGTGATGTAAAGCCTTATGATTTTCATTGGACAAGAGTCTTCCCAATACATTGGAACATAGCCACCGAGGATCCAGGAGCACCACGTCTTGGATAGTTTCACTTTGTAAAATATTGATCTGTGAGGGGAAAAAGATGGAGGGGAGGATATTAGTGTATATTAATCTTAGCTCCAGCAATAAATCATTCTTATTGTTTGAACCTAATATTTATTTTAACGTCTCTTACCAAAGGTCAAAGAACATATCCCAACCAAATCAATCCGATGGTGATGTGGACAGTTTGAAGTGTGTTAGACAGGGTTGTTTTACTTGAATAATTAATAACATTGTGCATACATTAAATTTGCTTAGATAATGCCACTTGTACTTCAAGGGTGATCAATTGCATACAAATAATTTTGGGACACTCTGAAATTATACTTAAAAAATTATGAATGCAAGTATTTCTTTATGTTCTCTTTTTACCACTTGCATTTAAAAATAGTTTAATTAGACACATTCTGGAACAGGTGGGACTTGAACCCAAGCCTTGCGGCTCAGAGGGAGGGACACTACCACTGACCTTTAGGGTCTGCTTCATATTTACTTCAAATCAAGCTGTTCATGGATGTTATTACACATCTCTGGAGCATGAGGGATTTGAAACAAGGCCTCCATAGCCCACAGAAGGGCACTACCACTGTGCAATGAGGTCCCTTTGAGTTAGCTTTACTTTTTATATCCAGAAGTGCTATCATCCACAACTAAATCACCATGACTTTTTAAAATTTGTCTTTAACTACTAACCACCACCACCCATATAGCCAATTAGATATTTAGACCCAAAGCTCGTTTTGGGCAATGCAAACTATCAAAAGAAGGGACAACAAGAAACAATAAGTCTTTTCTTTATATTCAGAAGTGCTATCATACATCTGAGTGACTTTCCCACCACCGAAGTCACTACAATTTTTTTCCTGTTCTCCCCCACTACTTTTAACAACCGCCAGTAATTACCCCTGTAGCCAATAAAGTATTTACAAAGGCCAATTTGGGCAATACAAACCATCAAAAGATCTGAGAACTTACAATGTACAAATTATGATCTGTATCTACTGGAGCTGGGCAGTTTACACAACCTGAACACTGCAACACCTGCTGTATATCCATTGACTACATTCAGTAATCTGGTCGGTAAGTACTGGTGAAACACGGGATTGCACCTTGTGTGTACAAGCTCCACAAAAATAAGAAATATAGAGAATGGCCTCATTGAATGTTCAATACAAATGCTGAGTGCTGCAGTTACTAAATGACTAGTTAGTATTGGAAAGTCTTTGTTAACTATGTTAGGTTCTTAAAGGTCAGCTTGACAATTAGATATACAGTAAGGGGTCTACAGCAGAGACCCATGTAGGAGCAAATTACTACAGATACTGGAATCTGAAAACAAAAGGTGCTGGAAATCACAGCGGGTCAGGCAGCATCCATGCAGAGAGAGCAAGCTAACATTTCGAGTCCAGATCCTCTGACACACATATAGTCTGCACCAGCTAAGGACAACCACCTAACTATTCTACTCCCTTTATCTTGGCCCTGAATGCCTTGGCACCATAAGTGTACATCTAATTACTTCTTAAATGTTACCATGGTTTCTATCTCTACCACCCTTATAGGCAGTGAATTCCAGATTCCCACCATCCTCTGGGTAGAAATGTTTTCCTTGCATCCCTTTTAAACCTCCTGCCCCTTGCCTTAAATCTATGCCCTTTGGTCATTGATCTTTCCACCATAACTCATTGATCCCTCTACCATACAAATACTTTGTGATTTGACTCAATAGGCCAGATCTTGATGTTGTATGCTAATGGAAATGAGTGACCAGCCAGCAGCCCATTTTCTATCTTTTCAATTTTATTGAAGTGAGAAGCTTTGATTAAAGGGGACGGAAAGAATAAATGTTGTTTCGTATGCATTAAAACTAGGCAATGATAATAAACAAATTTGCTGGTCCCAGAAAAGGAAAAGATGTGCCCTCACATTTTTCTTTTATTATTTGCAATGTTGTCTCCAGTTACAATTGTTTTCTCTTAAAACATCTGGGTATTTGTTGTACAGGATCAGTCAGCAAACACTTTTTCATCTGGTACTGGAACATCTAAGTATTGTTGTGCTGTTTTCAGTTATAGTACGTGCTAGGATGTAATCCGCAAAACAAATGCAACAAGTTCTAACCTATTGGGCATACTCTGGAACTTAACCATAGCTCACAAAGTACTGTTCAGCATCTCTGTCCACCGGAGAGACAAATTGGTCATGTAGTTTGAGGGGCAAGACAACAGGCCTTCATGAACTATTACAACTGGTATAGGGATTGACATCACTCCAATGGCATCATCTTGCACTTACAGCACTGAGCTAACCGACCACCACGTTTGGAGCCTAGAACCATAACAAAGTCCTGATCCTCAATCAGTAGCAAGCTGTTATTTGAGTAGCTTGCACCTGAAAATGCAGAACAGCTGCATTTCTTCAAAGAAAAACGTTATGCCTGTGGTTTGAGTTTTGGGTCATGCTTGCAAACTAAATATTTCAATGTAATTTTGTTCCATTTAACAGTGTGCAACAGGAAGAGAGATATACACCAAGGACTCTTGTTACAAAACTGTACCAGCATTGCAAAAAGTGGGAGTTGTTTTTGCAGTAGATTCTTAGATCATAAACACAAATCAACAAATGTGCAGCTGAACTTGGTTAAAGACAGTGGAGTTATTGATGAGACATTTAGATGATTAGCTACACAAATGAAATCCTGGTGGTTTGAAACAAATCGACTGAAATATTAAAACTTGCTTCACTTTTGTGTAGGCTTTCTTTAGGCTCACAGGTGTTAATTAATCAAAGCCAGGATACTCAATACACTAGATACAAAAGTTTTGAAAAATTGCTGACTGAAGGCTTTCACTTAAGTTTAAATGGCAACCTGAAAAACTAAAAACTAGAACTGAATTCAGCAACTTCATAACTAAATAAATAGAAATTATCACATTTTAAAAGAAGTGATGTACATTTATATAATCTCTTTTTGCCTTTTGGCTTGCAGAACGATTTTGAAGTATATTCTGAAATAACGTAGGACAATTGGGCAGGACGGTGGCTCAGTGGTTAGCACTGCCGCTTCAAAGCACCAGGGACCTGGGTTTGATTCCACCCTCGGGCGCCTGTCTGCGTGGAGTTTGCACATTGTCTCCGTGTCTGCGTGGGTTTCCTCTGGGTGGTCCAGTTTCCTCCCACAGTCCAAAGATGTGCAGGTTAGGTGGATTGGCCATGCTAAATTACCCATAAGGGTCAGGGTTGTGCAGCCTAGGTGGATTAGCCATGGGGAATAGAGGGTTCCAGAAATAGGGTATATGGTGTGTCTGGGTGGGTTGCTCTTCGGAAGGTCAGGGTGAACTTGACAGGCTGAATGGCCTGCTTTCACACTGTAGGGATTTTATGAATGCAACTGCTAATGTATAAACATGTAGATGTCACTCACAGATAGTACAAAGCCAACACTAACAAAAATATATACTGTTAACTAAAGCAACTTCTTTGAAAATTTGTGTCCAGTTGAGAGGGCAGATAGGACCTGTGATTTAAAGCCTCATCTGAAAGTTGGCACCTCTGACAGCAGAGCCTCATCCCAGTACTAGACTGAAGTGAAAATCTAGATTATATGCTTAAGTCTCTGGTATGGCTTGAACGATCTTCTGATTCTGGGGTGACAATTCTACCTTTTAGCCAACATTTTGGCTCAATGGCAGAATTCTCAAATTCGGAGTTAAAAGTTTGACTAATAATGGTATTAATTCAAATGATTTGATAGAGTCCTGTTTCCCCAAAATTCTCCTCAAAAAACGAAGCTCATCTTCTGTCTTTATTCACCTCTGCCCTTGTATCAATCTACAGCCTTCATTTTAAATTGTGACTTGTTTAGACTAAACCCTTGTGCTGATATTCTCTGCTCTCCAATAGCACTGCTTATCCAAACTTTCTTTCAGAATTTTGGGCTCACTAAAGAATTTTATATAAAGAATCCTAGGACAGGCCAAGCACAGACAAGCATGGCAATTCCTAAAGGCCTGGCTCTCCACTAAGAAGTCCATTAACAAACACATAAAACTAGACCCTACGTATACACCACTGCGAAGGGAATTTGGAAGTGAGGTAATCAAATCCAACGGACCCCAGAGTTTAAATATCAGGCGGGAAAACACAGCAGTGCTTCATCGGAGGCTGCACTGATGATGTTACCCAGCAGGGAAATGAAATGTCTGCGAACTAACGAACCAGCTCGGCGAGCCAACCAACCTCAACATCCACAACCCAAGCTAGAAATCTACTCAAGAACCTTAAAAGAATTTTGGATCAAATCTAAGCCCTGTACCTCACTCTTATAGCAGATCATTACTGTATAATGTCCAATGTTCAAGTATGAAACTATCACCTTTTCCACGCATGACCAACAAAAACAAAATCTGTTTAATTTCTTCTCCAATAGATCACACTAATAAATGTATTAAACAATAACTAAGAAAAGCAGCTCTTCTTAGGTTGTGCAAGGCTATCATTGCCCTGATGCTGTTTGCAGCATTGACTTCTGGTTCCAGAAATCACTGCTGCACATAGACTTCGGAGATCTGCACCAAAAATAATAGTGGGAATGTTTTCACTCCATTGGGTATGGCTGTGCAGAGCTCTGTCACACCCTGCTAATTTAATGTCAATTTGCATTATATGGAGGTACCAGTGTTGGACTGGGGTGGACAAGGTCAGAAATCACATGACACCAGGTTATGGGCCAACCAGATTATCTGAAAACACAAGCTTTTGGGAGTCTTACTCCTTCTTCAGGTGTTAGTGAGAGCAGTAGTATGATCTTTTGCTTATAAATTGTGACACCTTTTGATCTTTTACTTATAAGTTCTGTGTCTCTATCTTTCTCACTGACACCTGAAGGAGGAGTAAGACTCCGAAAGCTTGTATTTTCAAATGAGACTGCATTACGACATTTATGCAGTTCTAACTGACTTTCTGTCTCGAGCACATGAAGCTTTTTCCTGACTAGTTGATACTCAGTAACTACAAAACTGAAAATAAAATGTCAAGAGCTTCCATTCCACCAACAGACCTGAGACCAATCTACATTGAAACAAGCTGCATTCGAGAAGTAAAGTGAGAGTGACATCCTTTGACATCAAGGCCACATTCAAGCAAATGCAGCAATAAGGAGCCCCAGTAGAACTGGAATCAATGAGTATTAGAGGGCAAACTCTCTGCTAGTTGGAGTCATACCTGACACATAGGAAGATGGTTGCGGTTGTTGGGAGACCAGTCATCTCGGCTCCAGGGTATCTCTGCAGGAGTTCCTCAGGATGGAATCCTAGGCCCAACCATCTTTAGCTGCTTCATCCGTGACCTTCCCTCCATCATAAGGTCAGTAGTGGGGATGTTCGCCGATGATTGCACAATGTTCAGCATCATTTGTGACTTCTCAGATACTGAAGCAGTCCACGTTCAAATGCAACAAGATCTGGACAATATCCAAGCTTGACCTGATATGCAGCGAATAACATTTGTGGCATACAAATGCCACAGAATGATCATCTCCAATAAGAGATGATGAAACCACCGTCCCTTGACATTCAATGATGTAACCATCACTGAATCCCCAACTACCAATGTTTTAGGGGTAAGCATTGGCCAGAAACACGGTGGCTACAAGAGCAGGTTAGAGGCAGGGAACACTACAGTGAGTAACTCACCACCTGTTTCTCCAAAGCCTATCCACCAGCTACAAGGCACAAGTCAGGAGTGTGATGAAACACTCCCCACTTGCCTGGATGGGTGCAGCTCCAATGGCATTCAAGAAGCTTGATACCATCCAAGTCAAAGCAGCTTGTTTGACTGGCACCAAATCCATGAGTATCTAAAACACCCACCACTTCAGGCAGCTCAGTAGCAGCAGTGTGTACTATCTACATAATGCATTGCAGAAATTCAAAGATCCTTAGACAGCACTTTCCAAACCCATGACCACTTCCATATAGAAGGATAAGGGCAGCATATATATGGGCACACCACCAACTGCAGGTTTCCCTCCAAGCCACTCAGCATCCTCACTTGAAAATATATTGCCATTTCCTCGCTGTTGCTGGGTTAAAACCCTGGAATTCCCTCTCTAAGGGCATGTTGGGTCAATCTGCAGCGTGTGGACAACCGCAGTTCAAGAAATCAGCTCACTACCACATTCCCCAGGGCAACAAGGGAAGGGCACTAAAGGCCAGCCAGCAACACCAATGTCCCATGAGTGAGTTTAAAAAAATACACATGCTCTGATAACTCTACTCATGTTTTGACAACTGTAACAAATACTACCATAGCAGCTGAGGCAATCCATAACATTCTAAACAAAACCCAGTTTATTCTTAAAAATTAAATTCTCCCAATGTTACCATATCTAGTAATTATTTACCAAAATTCACTGGACTCTGGGGTGGTTCCTGCAGATTGGAAAACAGCCAATGTGACACCACTGTTTAAAAAAGGAAGTAGACAAAAAGCAGGTAACTATAGGCCAGTTAGCTTAACTTTGGTAGTGAGGAAAATGCTTGAATATATCATTAAGGGAGAAATAGCAAGACATCTGGATATAAGTTTTCCCATTGGGAACACCCAGCATGGGTTCGTGAAGGGTAGGTGATGTTTAACTAATTTGGTGGAATTCTTTGAGGACATTACTTGCATGGTGGACAATGGGGAACCTGTGGATATGGTGTATCTGGATTTCCAGAAGGCAGTTGACAAGGTGCCACACCAAAGGCTGCTACATAAGATAAAGTTGCACAGTATTACAGGTAATGTATTGGCATGGATAGAGGATTGGTTGACCAGTAGAAAGCAAAGAGTAGGGGTAAATGGGTATTTTTCTGGTTGGCGGTCAGTGGCTAGTGGTGTGCCTCAGGGATCAGTGTTGGAACCTCAATTGTTTACAATTTACATAGATGATTTGGAGTTGGGGACTAAGTGTGGTGTGTCAAAATTTGCAGATTACACTAAGGTGAGTGGTAGAGCAAAGTGTGCAGAAGACACTGAAAATCTGTAGAGGGATATAGATAGTCTAAGTGAGTGGGCAAAGGTCTGGCAGATGGAGTACAATGTTGATAAGTGTGAGGTCATCCATTTTGGTAGGAATAACAGCAAAATGGACTATGTTTTAAATGGTAAAAAATTGCAGCACGCTGCTGTGCAAAGGGACTTGGGTGTCCTTGTGCATGAATCGCTGAAGGTGGGATTGCAGGTGCAGCAGGTAATTAAAAAGGCAAATGGAATTTTGACTGCCATTGCTCAAGGGATGGAGTTTAAAAACAGGGAAGCTATGCTGCAGCTGTATAGGGTCCTGGTGAGGCCATACCTGGAGTACCGTGTGCAGTTTTGGTCTCCTTACTTGAGAAGAGATATACTAGCACTGGAGGGGCTGCAGAGGAGATTCACTCGGTTGATTCCAGAGTTGAGAGGGTTGCATTATGAGGACAGACTGAGTAGACTGGGATTATACTCATTGGAATTCAGAAGAATGAGGGGAGATCTTATAGAAACATATAAGATTATGAAGGAAATAGATAAAGTGGAAGCAGGGAGGTTGTTTCCGCTAGCAGGTGAAACTAGGACGAGAGGGCACAGCCTCAAAATAAAGGGAAGCAGATGTAGGACTGAGGTCAGGAGGAACTTCTTCACCCAAAGGGTTGTGAATCTGTGGAATTCCCTGTCCAGTGAAGTGGTTGAAGCTACCTCACTGAACGTTTTTAAGGCAAGGCTAGATAATTCCTTTACCTTTCAAAAATTTAAGGGTTATGGTTGGGTAAGTGGAGCTGAGTCTCAAAGATCAGCCATTATCTTATTAAATGGTGGGGCAGGCTTGAGGGGCCAGATGGCCTACTCCTGCTCCTAGTTCTTATGTTCTTATATCGTTTAACAATTCCAGGTTGTAGATCCACATCTTTACCAAAAAAAACTAATCCATTCTTCCTTGGGCAATTTAACTGAGTTCCTTCTTTTTGGGCATATTGTCTACAAACAAACAGGCTAATGGGCTGAGTACATTTCCTTATCTCATCTTCAATGGGAGAGGTAAACTCTGCATCACCCAATGAAAGCTCAGATGATTTCTATTTGTTATCGATCTGTTTATTCCAGACTAACCTTGTTCTGTGATCAGTGTCACAGTCTAATGAAATACAAAGTTAGACAATCCTTAAAATTGTAAGATTAAAAAATAAAAATCGAGCACAGCAGGTTAATCAGGAGAGGAAGGAAAGGATATTAATGATTCTTCATAAATCATAATAGTTATTCACAATTCAGTACAATTGTAATTTCTATCTTTTGTCATGCAACAATGAAATGTCAATATCATAGAAATAAGTGCAGCTTTACAAGAAGGCCATTTGACATTAGATTGTAATCATTGTTGTGCAATATTTTTGTTTCAACTGCCCAATTTGCCTCCAAAAATTCTGCTTTCCTTTAACTTTGGTCTCTTTCATACCTAAGACCCTCACCCCACCATTTATGGTACCTTCAGCCAACTAGGCTCTTGGCTCTGAAATTACCTCCTAGTCCTCTTCATCTTGCTTTCTCTCCGTCCTCCTTAGCAACCAACTCAAAAATTATGTCTCAAACTTAGTCCTACTAATACCTTCTTCTTGGTTTTGGTGTTTATTTTTGTCAAAGTACACTTCTGTGAAGTGCATTGGGATAGATTTCTATATTAAAAATGCAGTACAGACAGATATTGCTGGTCTATAATAAACAAGAGTAACTGATCAATAACTTCCAGTATTTCAGATTAATCAAAATAAAATTTAAGACTTAAATTTTGGCCAGTTAGTGTCAATGCCATTCTTAGGAGGCACAGCAACATAAAAACATAGAAAATAACGAGTAGGCCATTTAGCCCTTCCAGACTGTTCTGCCATTCAATATGATCATGGGCTGATCATCTAACTCAATACTCTGTTACTGCTTTCTCAACACATCCTTTGATCTCATTAGTCCTAGGAATTATATGTACCCCCTGGAAAACAAACATTCAATATTTTCATCTTAACCACCTTCTGTGGCTGAGAATTCCACAGGCTCACTACTCTCTGGGTAAAGAAATTTCTCTTTATCCCAGACCCAAATGGACTAATCTCATATCTGCAGACCATGACCCCTGGTTCTGTACTGCTCAGTTACTGGGAACATCCTTCTTGTGTTTACCAACTGAGCACGTTCACGAACCCAATCTCATAAGTGTCACAGCGCAGTACCCCACCGTGTCCACACCAACTCTTCAAATGAGCATTATTACCTTGTGTCAATCTCCTGCAGTCCAGGTCTGAGGCATTCAAATTGGGTGACCTTGACCTACACAGGAAATCTAGGCACCATCTTCGCAAAGCCATCAGGAAAGTCAAGAAACAATACTAGATTAAACTAGAGTCGCAGACTAACCACACATCGACTATGGCAAGGCTTACACGATATAATGAGCCTCAAAGTGGAGTTGAGTAGAATCACTGTCAACAATACATCGGATAGGATGCAACACAGTTTGGTATGCAACTGCTCTTCCCAAGATGCAAAAAATTAGAGACTTGTGTACACAGCCAATCCATCATAAAAACCAGCCTTCTTTCCACTGACTTGTCCACACTTCCCTCTGCCTCAGGAAAGCAGCCAACATAATCAAAGACCCTTCCCACCCTGGTTATACTCTCTTCTATTGGGCAGAAGAAACAAAACTTTGAAAACACGTACCAACAGATTTAAGAACAGCTTCTTCTCCACTGTTATCAGACTTTGAACTGACCTCTGATATATTAGAACTGATCTTTCTTTGCACCTTCTCCGTATCTAGAACACCAGATTCTGCATTCTGTTCTATTACCCTGATGTATTTATGTAAGGTATGATTTGTCTGGTTAGCATGCAACACAATATTCTTCACTGTATTTCGGTACATGCGACAATAATAAATGAAACAGTATCTCTGTACACCATTTCTATCCAAATAATCATCCAATGGCCTCCTGAATGCCTCCTTTGAATCTGCCTCCAACACATTTCCAGGCAGTGCATTCCACACCTCAATGACTTGCTGTGTGAAGAAGTTTTATCTCGCATCCCATTTGTTCCTTTCATAAATCATTTTAAATCAATGCTCTCTGGTTCTTTAACCTTTTACAAAGCAAAACAATTTCTCCCTATCTTTTCTATCAAGCCTGCTCATGATTTTGAAAAACTTCATTAGCTCTCCCCTTAGCTGCCTTGTCTCCAAAGACAGCAAGAGCCAACTTCTTCTATCTATCTTCATAACTGACATTTCTCATCCCTGGAACCATTTGTGAAAATAGCTCTGTACTCTCTATAATGCGATCACATCCTTCCTATAATGTGTCACCCAGAACTGTATACAATACTCCAGCTGAGGTTTAACAAGTGTCTTATACAAGTTCGAGGTCACCGCCTTATTCTTGTACTCTATGCCCCGTTACAAAAAAATAAGAGCACTGTCTGCTTTATTAACTGCTCTCTTCACCCATGCTGCCACCTTCAGTGATCTCTGCACCTATACACAGAGGGCCCTCTGCTCCTGCAGCCTCTTTAGAATTGTACCTCCTATTTTATATTGAATTGCAATGCCGAGTCACTGCAAAGTTACAGAATGGCAGCTGCCCTGTAACAAAGATGTTATTGCTTTTATAGCTGAAGGGCAGGACAGGATGTGATGTGGTATGACATGGTGATTTTCTGCCAATATCACATTGTAATACTTAAGTTAGCTTCCGTAAAACACAAGGATGAATCGTGAATTGTGTAGTACTGAAGAATTCAATTAACTTTTATTTCAGCTTCCAATATTTAAAATAAACACTACAATCATGAGCACTTGCATATCTGCATTCAAGCTAAGCAATTTGGATGTACTTTGGCACATTTCTCTCAGTATGTCTTGCTGTAAGAGAAAAGGGCTCAGTAAGAGAGAGACTGAGAGCTTCAACATAGATTACATGCCATAACATGGTCATGAGCATGTCCCCTAAAAGTATATCACATATCTGCTGTGGGCCCTAACAATAATGGAGACAAACGCCTCAGCATCAGCTCCCTGTCAACAAAATCAACCGATCTTTCACCTCCTGCTGCACTTGTTATTAAAAACATTTCAATATGAAAACTACAACTATGAAGTGGAAATAGAACTGAAAAATAAAGCAAAGAATGCAGTTTCCAGTTATTATTAGTTAATGAATGCACTCACACTTGTCCAAATCTTTGGTATTTTGCAATTCAATGTGGGTGCTTAACATATGCCATCACAACCATGTGTTAACTCAATGTAAACATGTGTTTGCACAAAATGAAAGTAAATGCATATTGTAAATTGATTATCCTGTAGAAACCTCGCTGAGCAAAAAACATAACACTCTGGGAGTTGATGTCACCTGCGCACACACAAACATGTCCCAGCAATGAAGATTCTGTCGCAGTTTTGTGATGTCACAGGGGGCCATCTGCATGTGTGCAGGTGGTGGTGGCTATCTTTTCCTGCCATTTTGAACATGGAGAACAAACACCGTGTTACATTTTAGATAAAAGCCAAAAGAACTGCAGATGTTGGAAACCAGAACAAAAACAGAAATTTCTGGAAAAGCTCAGGCAGGTCCAGCAGCATCTATGAAGAAAACAAGGTTAATGTTTCAGGTCCAGTGACCGTTCCTCAGCACAGAACACTGTACCTGAAGAGTTAAGTCTGACTTCTCTTCACACATACTACCAGATCTGCTTAACTCTTCTAGCAATTTCTGTTTTTCTTACATTTTAGAGCAGCAGTTGAGATATGCACCTTAAGTACTTCCCATTTATCTAAGCTGGTGCAAAACCTTCTGGCCAACATCAATTTTGCTCAAGTGTTATGCCCAATATGTGAATATTTCAATTCAACGGTTCTACATATGCTAAAAAAGCATCTTAGAAAAGGCACGATGCATTTAAAAATGTATCGCTGTAACATTCTTTGGCGGAATCCAAGACTCATCTGTTTATGGTGTATGGAATTCTTATTTAAATGCCAGTGAGGAAGATCCATTTGTCTGCATGCTGCGCATACGTTAAACTGTTACAAGCATGCACAAGGAAAACACAGTCAGAGGAACAAAGTTTAGAAATAAATAAATGGTAGCTTACAGGATCATAAGGATCTGGGTGCCTGAAAATCTTTAGGTCTTCAGTAACCACTGCAGGTATGTAGCTCTTTGAAAGCAAAGTTGCAGGTAGACAGGATAGTGAAGAAGGCGTTTAGTATGTTTACCTTTATTGGTCAGGGCATCGAGTATAGGAGTTGAGAAGTCATGTTGCAGCTGTACAGGACATTAGTTAGGCCACTGTTGGAAAACTGCTTTCAGTTCTGGTCTCCTTGCTATGCTGTGATGTGATGTTGTGAAACTTGAAAGGGTTCAGAAAAGATATGCGAGGATGTCACCAGGGTTGCAGGGTTTCAGCTATTGGGAGAAGCTGAATAGGCTGGGCCTCTTTTCCCTGGAATATCAGAGGCTGAGGGGGACCTTATAGAAGTTTATAAGGGGCATAGATGGGGTGAATAGCCAAGGTCTTTTCCCCAGGGTAGGGGAGTCCAAAACTAGAGGGGCAAGATTTAAAAGGGACCTAAAGGACACTTTTTCCACATAGAGGGTGGTCCGTATAAGGAATAAGCTGCCAGAGGAAGTAGTGGAGGCTGGTGCAATTACAACATTCAAAAGACATCTGGATGTATACATGAATAGGAAGGGTTTAGAGGGATTTGGACCAAATGCTGGCAAATGGGACCAGATTAATTTAGGATATCTGGTTCAGCACAGATGAGATGGACCAAAGGGTCTGTTTCCATGCTGTACAGCTCTATGACTCTGACTCAGTGCTATCAGCAACGTGCCACTGCTGATTGTGCTGTGTAATAAATAACTCAAACACCTGTTTTCAGGCTGTAAAACCTATATTAAGATTTACTCTCAATAGCTCACATTCTTACAAGAAAATCATAATTAATTTTTTGAAAGAAGACTAGATATGGAAAAGAATTTTGTTATATATTAATATATCTGAAAGTTACAATACAAATAGTAGCAATTGGCCTAAACAGCCTCTGCTTGCATTTACGCTCCATGTAAATAAAGAATCGGAATCATGTTTACCTACCATGCTCCTGTATCCCAAAGACCTTTATCGTTCTACTTTTGTTATTTACAGCAGTCACAAGTGCAAGATTGATGGATTGCCAGGAACTCTCTCAAAGTGGTCAGTTGAAATTGCATAAAGATGCAGCTAATAATTAACTACAGAGTTATTGCAAACCAACCTTTTGAACTGGTCAATATATTGCACTTCCATTGTTCTGATACAATACGGTGATCAACAATCTGTTGTACTAAGGCAAATGATGTGTTCAGTACTGATGATACAGTGTACTGTGATAGTTGGACCAAGTCTTATGGAATGGGAAATGACACAATGGCCCAGATTTTCTTGCAAGAGTTCAGCAACTTAGACTAAAAATGTTGCTGTCTAGCATGCTGAGCTCACTACTGATATGTTCCCATGTATTTTAGTTACACTTGCAAAGAGACAGAATGTACAATACAATGGTAGTGAATGGAAACCAGTCTATTCCTCAGTAGGAAAAGATATCAACCAAAACAATTTTATATTAAACTTTATTTTAATGCAAATCTGAAACATGGTACTCGTCTGAAGCGCAACATGAATGGGCAGGCAGACATGAGAGAAGGGGCGGGTGCATGGGATAGGAGGGATGGTAAGACTGAGCTGAACATATACCCATTTTCCTCCTCCTCCCTTCCCAAAAATTTATCCATAGGACAGGCTGAAAGGCAATCCACTCCCAACTCTGTTTGCAGGCGAATTTTGCGGAGGCCGGCTCGGAGTGTGCCTTGCCAGAGGTAAACTAAGGTCAGTATTAAGTAAACCCAACTTCCTTTGTTCAACCCAGTTCCAATCTTCATCCCTGATGATCAGGACGGGCCATGCCTTTTCTGTTTTAACGTATGCACTTAGCCAAACAAATATGGGTTTTACAAGTTATGTTGGCCCTTTTTAAACAGTCATTTTTATTAACGACTCATTTAACTTATCCGTCTGATTGGAATTGTTTATCTTGCTGAAGCTCATGTTTACTGATCTGGAAAACCTTATCTTCCTGAAATTTTCCTTCAAGTGGAACGTTCCCTAAACTAAAAAGGTTGGACAACCAGGAGTTAGAAATCTAGACACTCTAGCTCAGTAAGTACACCAAGTCTATTCTCTAACTTCAATCATTTTGAGCCACTTAGAGTGAAGCTCTCTATTGACTAGAAACATGTTATTGTCAGGTTACGAAAAGCATTGTGAAAAGTGATAGGAATTCAGCAACTGTTATCATTTTCAGGGCTAGGATAGGCTTTGAGAATTCACTTCCACCAGCTGCGAATATGGGCTAATGGTAGAGCTACTTAAATGCTAAGGAAATTACATGACACATTAGCCATACAAATCTGGGAATACAATGTTATTGCAATATTTTTGAGACCTGGCTCAAAAAAGGGCAGGACCAGGTGCTGAATATTCCTGGGCTGAGGATGTTCAGGAAAGATAGGGTAGGAAATTTGGGAAAGAAAATGGGAGAGGCAGAAGTATTGGCTGAGAACGTAGTTGGAGAGAGCTGCAGAGAAAGGATGCCTTAAGTGACCAAGAACAAAATCTATGGTTAAAGTTAAGAAGGAACAAAGGTGCCATTACAGTACTGAACATATTCTACAGATGACCAAGTATTGGGAAAGATAACTTAATACAGACTTGGATTGTAATAATATAAAAGGGAAGAGAACGTGGGACTACTAGGGAGATTGCCCTCTTATGATTGTTTAGTTTATTTGTAATCACATGATCAAAACATATTCATCCACTAACCTATCGTTATGTTATTCGGCCTAACTATAACTTACGCAGACTATGACTTTCATATCATGTGACTCTGCTTAGGTTCACTTGACAAAGAAATACATCAAGGGATTTCACACGGTGACAATGCAAGTACTTTCAACCTTCAAGACTGAAGTGGCTCACATTCTCAGGCTCTGTGTTGTCAATAAATGAAGGCTAGAAAGGATTAACTGCAAGGAGAAGAAAACATAGCAGCTGCCTTCTACATTTGCTTTATTTTAGTATAAGGTGTTTTAGAAGAGAAGAAATTACATTTGACTAAAAGTAATTGTATCAGAGAAAATTTTGTAACAGTATGTATTTAAGTTTATGATGGTATAATCCTTTAGAATTCTATTACCCAAGACAACGTGGTGACTGAATGTATAAGAATATCTCACTACCTTTAAAGCTTTTAGAAGCAAAAAATTGGTACAAAAATAACAGTCAAAGGCAAATCATATTTAACCAATTTGATTGAGTTTTTTGATGAAGCAACAAGTGTTGAAGAGGGAAATGCAGTCAATGCATTTGGCCTTGCAAAAGGTCTGTGATAAGCTGCCCTGAAGTAGGTTTGTCTACAATATAGAGGCCCATGGAATAAGCAACATTGGCTAGAGTACAAAACTGGATGAGTTATAGGAAACAAAAGTAGTGCTGAGTGATTATTTTTCAGACTGGAGAATAGTTTTCTTTGGGGCCCCCCCATGGCCGGTATTAGAAACACAACTTTTTTTTCGATCTACATTAGTGAACTAGACTTGGTTACAAAGAGTAAATATTTGAAATTTGTAGATAACAAAACTTAGAAGTATCGCAAAATGTGAGGAGAAGCTAGACTGATGAAATGGGGGAGATAAATGGCAGATTAAATTGAATACTGAGAAATGTTGGGGAGGTGATGGCCTATTGGTACTATTGCTACACAGTTAATCCAGAGACCTAGATAATGTTCTGGGGACCTGGGTTCGAATCCTGCCAAGGCAGATGGAATTTGAATTCAATTTTTAAAAAATCTAAAATTAAGGGTCCACTGATGAACACGAATCCATTGCTGATTGTCGGGAAAAACCCATCTGGTTCACGGACATCCTTTAGGGAAGGAAACAGCCATCCCTATCTGGTCTGGCCTATATGTGATTCAAGACCCACAGCGATGTGGTTGACTCTTAACTGCCCTCTGGGCAATAAATGCTGCCTGGCCAGCAATTCCCTCATCCTGTGAATGAATTTTTAAAAAATGTTGAGTGACATGTTTGTAAAAATGGGGAGAGGCAACAGAAATTAAACAGTACAATTTTAAAGTGGGTTCAGGAACAACAAGAGCTGCAAAGGCAAATAAAGTGTTCTGCATGTTGAGTAAGTGGTCAGGAAGGCACGGCTAAGGTCATGATTTATCAGGCAGCTGTGATGCCCTTGCCCCAAATGCTTTGGAGATGCGGACAACCTACAACACGTACCCCAAATCACTGAAAAAGCATCACAGCCACTGCCTTCATAAGATCCTACTGATCCAGTGGCAACAAGAGGAGTGATCCAACATGAGTATCCTCTCTGAAACATGCCCATTATTGAGATGCTGACACCTCAAAATCAGCTTCGCTGGGCAGGACACATTATTTGTATAAATGACACCAGACTACTGTGATACTGAAGAATGGGTTCCAATAACATTTAGCTACTGAATAAGGGCACAATATGTTTAAACCAGTGGTATAAGACAATGACAATTTTAGATCAAAAATAAATTTTTCTGAAGGGTCTCAACCTGAAACGTCAGCTTTCCTGCTCCTCTGATGCTGCTTGGCCTGCTGTGTTCATCCAGCTCTACACCTTGTTATCTTAAAAGAATTTCGATTGGGTAATTTAAGGGTTAGGAAAATAACAGGAATATGTAGAAGATGGATTTAAGTAAGGGACAAACTTGAAAACTGGGAACAGAACTTGGGGTTTTAGAACAGGCCATGGGGGACTGTAACCAATTATTAGAAGGAGGCTACTGTAAGGTTCTGTTTGCAAATTTGGGGCCACAGTCCACATACCAACCAACAGCACTCTCCTCTCTATAGTATTAATGCTGTTTTCTCCTTATCTTGGTATTTCTTGTGAATTGTCTTGAATAACTTTGACAAAATGAGCCTTTTTCCCAGCAATACTCAAGTTCTGCACAACTAGACGACTATTTCAAAATCTAATTCAATCTTGCCCCATATAGTCATGTTAGAGGATGGGGGCAACGGTGTAACTAAACCTAAATGTGTTGGTATGATAAGGCAACAGCATCCTCAAAAGGTGCCTGTGGAACTAGTCAGAAAGATAGAACTTCGGTCAACGGAACAGCAAGAGATACATCCAGTCAAATTGATCATTGAAAGCCAGTGTTCCATTAAGAACTGACTGAATCCACTTCCCTTCCTGAGTATCATTTTTTGCATTTACTATGATAACTTCAATAAATTCTGTGAAACTTGTGAAAATAAACTTTTACCTGGAATGAGTCTTGTAACTAATTAAAATGAATAAACCTTTAAATTGGCTTTTTACAAACTCAGTCTATAACTGTAACTGACCCCAAAACTGAACCCCAAATCTCAATAATGTAAAACACAATCAAACTAGTAATTGCATTTATTTTGTTAGCCGAATTTCACTGGTAGTTTACATGTAATGAATTAGATGCAGCAGATATCATTGAAGATCACAAAGGTAGGGCAATAGTATGGTGAAAAATAAGCTATTTGTCAACCATGATTAATTAATTGTAAAGGCAAGCATTGCTAGATTTGACTCTTTATGAATGACTAAAGCACACTTACTTCTCCCAAACTGTGGAGCTGTAGGGCCACTTCCCTCAGATCTTCTTCACTCACCAAGGGATTAATTTGATCCTGAACATCGTAAACGAATTGTTGCCATGACATAAACTGGTTGGGTCCATTTTGTTTTCTCCAGGAAGGCAGTGTAGAGATGATTTTCTCACAAAGGAATGTCATGGGTAGGCAAGTCTAAAGGAGTTCAAAACATTTATATTACCAGTCATGACTTTCTCCAATAATTGAATATTGCAAGTAGGCTTTAAAAATTATGCTGAAATAGTTGTACCCAATATAGCAACTTCTACAAAGCCAATTAAAGTAGATGTTAATATACAAACTCTATAAAGTGTATTTTCCTAATGTTCTACCTCTTCTGAGGGCAAAAACTTACAGTAGGTCACTAATCCTTCATCGGCAGTAGCCTTCAGATTTCCTGAAGGCACCATTTCTTTCACAGGCCAGTGAATTCTCCTGACTACTAATCAAATGGGAGCATCACATTCTATCTTCACATGAACGTCTACTCAAGCATTTTCTGACAAGAATGAATGAACAACATTCAGGAACTGAACTGTCACTCCCTAGCCTAGATTCTATTGCTCAGGACCATATGAATTTATACACCAAATTTAAGTGGGCAGCATAATGAGGTACTTTATTAAAAATAAGTTTCTAAATGATAAAGGCCTCTTTTGCTCCCCTCGTTCTTTCATAAGATGCTGATGATTTTTGCACTGAAAGCAGCTTTAATTTTAAAATTAAAATGCTTAAAATATTACATGCACAGAATCCAAAAATGTTTTCAGAGCAGACAAAGACATTAACAGAGATAATAGGTACTGCAGATGCTGGAGAATCCGAGACAACAAGGCGTGGAGCTGGATGAACACAGCAGGCCAAGCAGCATCATAGGAGCAGGAAAGCTTGACGTTTCGGGAAAGACATTAACAGTACCTTTTGTAGCGAACTCTAGTTGCTGAATACACTATCAACAATTAGCACACACTCACAGTCTAGGAAGACCCAAGGTGCAATATCTGTCTCAAAAACAGAAGGTGCTGGAGATGGGTCACTGGGAGCAAAACACTAACAGTGTTTCTCTCGACAGGTGCTGCTGGACCTGCTGAGTTTCTTCAACACTTCCTATTTTTGTTTCAGACTTCCAGCATCCGTAATTACTTTTTCATTACGTTATTGTGATGTCTGTCTGCACGGAAGTCTGGGAAATAACATTTGTCCTCCCTAGCTGGGCTAAGGAAATTCAGGGTGGGAAAAATTAAACGGGACTCAATTTACTACTGCTACCTAGTTATCCCTGCTAGAAAACTGGCAGGCAGCAAACATGTCAGGATCCTAGTTTTGAATTTGAAATCCCCTTGGTCAAACAGCTTTCTAACACTCACTTTGAACATACTGAGTGACACTGAAGCTAAATATTTGACCACCAAGTGCATCAAATTTGAATTTAATCACGACATAGGTAATTCTTGGAGTGTTTATAGATAATAAGAAAACACTTACTATCCCAGGGTACTGAGTCCATTTGTGAAACCTTCTGGCCACTAAGACCAACTCAATGTAGGCAGGAAAGGTCTCTGTGCACAATAAATTATTTATTCGTTGCTGAAATGTGGCTTATTATATAAGCCGATGTGGCTCAAAGTTTGAAATTACTTCCACAGGAAACAGTTTAGTATTATAATCAATGCACAGGCATTCATATCAGCTACTGAAGCAGCCAAAAGACAGATAATGAAAATGACAAGGCAGATTACAGAGAGAAAAGCGCCAGGAAAGAGAGGAAACAAACAAGACAAAGCAAGAGTAAATACCTAGTATTAAAAAGTAAAATATCAAGACTGAAAAAAGTTTTATGTGCAAGAAACAAAAATCACATCTTGCAAATAGTTTTATTGTGCCAATAATTACATGTCCAGATTTGTTTCTCTACAGAACAAATGGGAAAGAATAAAGGAAAATTGCTGGAAAGGTTTGCACGCAATAGTGAACACTGTAAAACGACGTCTCTAAAGCAGCAATAATAAAAGTTCAAAAATATATTCTATGAACTCCATGTGTGCCTGCTGATTTTTAACTAGGCTGCTGTAGAAAATATATTCAGATGGCAAACAATCTAAAGTTGAAGGGTCTGTGGAATCAAATAAAACCACGTCAGCATTTGCATACAACCTTTGGAACATGCTGACATTGTACTTGATTTTTAGTGCTGTATTTGCATTCATCTGATTGCAAATGGCACAAAACAAAAATGTGGGTAACAAAACCAATTGATCAATGTGGTCTCGCACTCGGTGTTTGTTATAATGACAACAAATCAAAAGCTGCGTCTAAACTGCTATCAGTAGAAAGTTTAAACTGCTGATTCTTGAAATTCAGATTATGGATGCTAACAAAAATTACAACATAAATTTGGCAGGTTCACAGATGTTAATTTCAGGAAGTCTCGCCTTCTATGCTGACAGTGCACAGAATCCATTAAATGTCAAAATCTGCATCAACATTACTGTTTATGTTTACTTATCAAATGAGGAAGCTGTTTGGCCCCATGATAGAAAAAGAGCTTGGTCAGTGTGTACAGTATAACCTGGGCAGTAATTAGATGATTAAACAAAGCTTCCTTTCTTTCCATCAGCCCTATCTAGAGTTATGATTTGTAACGTAATGTATATGAATATAGCATGCAGGACAACTTTGTGGACACAAGGAGTTCACTTCACTCTACAAGACTGCTCCGCCATTCACTAATATTATGGCTGATCTTAGACTACAAGACCTTGAGATAGAGAAGCAGAAGTAGGTTATTCAGCCCATTGAGTCAGCTCCACCATTCAACGAGATCTTGGCTGGTCTGATGATCCTCAATTTCACCTTCTTGCGTTTCCCCCCAACCCTCAATTCACTTACTGATTAGAGATCTGTCTATCTCAGTTTTAAGTATGCTTTGTGACTGGCCTCTACAGCCCTATGTGGTAAAGAATTCACAGATTTATTACCCTCTGAGAAATTCCTCCTCATCTCTATTTTAAATGGGCGACACATTATTCTGAGATTATGTCCTCTGGTCCGAGGACCTCAAGGGGAAACAACTTTCCACACTTTCCCTGTCAAGTTCCTCCCTCTCAAACTGAATGCTAAATTCTACCATGATATGGTGATTGTTTCCTAGGGGATCTTATACTCTGACACAATTTATTAAACCTGCCTCATTACACATTACCAGACTCAAAATAGTCTGATCCCTGACTGGATCCACAACATATTGTTCTAGGAAATTATGCCAAAAGCGTACTATGAATTCTTTCTCATGGCTGCCTCTGCTTATCTGACAATCCCAATCCGGGCGAAAATTCAATTCACCGATGATTCATATACTCCATTGTTCTACATGTCCTCATTATCTCCTGACTTATTGTTTTTGCCCACTATATAGTTACTGTTAGGGGGCTTATATGGATGACTCCTACCCAGGTCTTTTTCTATCTTACCACTAAACTTTTCCACATTGTATGTTTCTTCTGTCAATTTTATGCTATGCTTAATTTCCCTAGTTAACCATGGTTGGCTTACCCCCTTCCTGCAGTCCGTCTTTCTCATTGGGACATACCTTTGCTGTGAGCCATGAACTATTTGTTTAAATGCCTGCCATCAACTATCTTTGCTGCTAAACTTATTTTTCAGTTCTAGTCCAGCTAGCTCTGCCCTCATTCTTTTTTAATTACTTTATTTAAGTTTAGCATAGTCTCCAACCCAAGTTTCTTCCTCTCAAACTGAATGCTAATTTCTTGCATGTTTCTGTTCTTTCAAAATATCTTCCAGCCTAGCAGCACCATTCAGAATTATCCCTATATCCTAGAAACCTTTCTTAGTACCTGCCGACGGAACCAGATCATCCCCAATGGACTACAGTCCACATTCAGACCTTCCCAATTTGGCCCCAGCTGTGACAATATCTACACTCAGATCATTGAGACCCTTCAGAAGCGTTTCTCCCTGCGACTCCTGAAACACACATTCGCAGCAATGCGCCGGCATCTCCAGGCACTACAATCAAGACTACCCCAGTTCAGAGCCTCCCTCTCCCAGACCTGCAAAGGACCTCTCCTGTTTTTTATTCTTCGTAGGATCCACAACCTGAACTCTAACCCTAACCCGAACCCTAACCCTATCGCACAATTCTACTCAGCTTTATTGGACACTAAAAACCTTAAGTACAGTAAACTTACTGGTGCCTACCACTCAAAACAGGCATCCCCCACCTCCCAAATCCCCAGCCGTACCCAGGACCTTCCCCACAATGTACTCGCTGCCATTGGCCCTGAGGCCACTGTCGAAGAACCCACAGACGACATCATATCCGCCACCACCGCGTACACCACTTCCGGGATAGCAAACACCATCACTGCTGAAGCCACCGCCTCCACCTCCGAGACCAACACCACAGGCACTACAGTCACTGCTGCCGCCGCTACCTACCCCGCTCCGCCCACCGCCGACGCTGCTCCACCCATCACGGACGCCGACGCAACTCCATCCACCGGCGACGCCGACGCAACTCCGCCCACAGCCGACGCTGACATCGCTCCGCCCACAGCCTCCACAGCCAGCAGCTCCAGAGGAGACAGGAACACTGAGCCCTGCCAAGTCTTCACCATCCCCCCAGACCTCCCTGTTACTGAGGACGAACGGTCATCTCCAACTGCCATCGAGACATCAATCACCTCAACCTCTCCATGCCTCTCACCCACTCCAACCTCTCCCCCGCGGAACGTGCAGCCCTCTGCTCCAATCCCAACATCACCATAAAACCCGCGGACAAGGGAGGTGCAGTTGTAGTATGGCGCACTGACCACTACATTGCTGTGGCCAGGCGCCAACTCTCCGACACCACCTCCTACAGCCCCCTGGATCATGACCCTACCCCTGAGCACCAAGCCATCATCTCCCAAACCATCCACAACCTCATCACCTCAGGTGACCTCCCACCCACAACCTCCAACCTCATCGTTCCCCAACCCCGCACCGCCCACTTCTACCTCCGTCCCAAAATCCACAAACCTGAATGACCTGGTCGACCCATTGTCTCCGCCTGATCCTGCCCCACCAAACTTACCTCCACCTATCTCGACTCCATTTTCTCCCCCTTGGTCCAGGAACTCCCTACCTACGTCCGTGACACCACCCACGCCCTCCATCTCCTCCAGAACTTCCAATTCCCCGGTCCCCAACACCTCATTTTTACTATGGATGTCCAGTCCCTGTACACCTGCATTCCCCATGCGGACGGCCTAAAGGCCGTCCGCTTCTTCCTGTCCCGCAGACCTGACCAGTCCCCCTCCAGTGACACCCTCATCCGCTTAGCCGAACTCGTCCTCACCCTCAACAATTTCTCTTTCAATTCCTCCCACTTCCTACAGACAAAGGGGGTGGCCATGGGTACCCGCATGGGCCCAAGCTATGCCTGCCTCTTTGTAGGTTATGTGGAACAATCCCTCTTCCGTACCTACACTGGCCCTAAACCCCACCCCTTCCTCCGTTACATTGATGACTGTATCGGCGCCGCCTCGTGCTCCCATGAGGAGCTCGAACAGTTCATCCACTTCACCAACACCTTCCACCCCAACCTGAAGTTCACCTGGTCCATTTCTAACACCTCTCTCACCTTCCTGGACCTCTCTGTCTCCATCTCGGGCAACCACCTAGAAACTGATATCCATTTCAAGCCCACCGACTCCCACAGCTACCTAGGATACACCTCCTCCCACCCACCTTCCTGCAAAAATGCCATCCGCTATTCCCAATTCCTTTGCCTCCGCCGCATCTGCTCCCAGGATGAGGCATTCCACTCCCGTACATCTCAGATGTCCTCGTTCTTCAGGGGCCACAACATCCCCCCCACAGTGGTCGAGAACTCCCTTGACCGTGTCTCCCGCATTTCCCGTAACTCATCCCTCACACCCCGTCCCTGCACTAACAACCAAAAAAAGAATCCCCCTCCTCCTCACGTACCACCCCACCAACCTCCGAATCCAACGCATCATCCTCCGACACTTCCGCCATCTGCAATCTGACCCCACCACCAAAGACATCTTTCCCTCCCCACCCTTGTCTGCTTTCCGGAGGGACCACTCTCTCCGTGACTCCCTTGTCCGCTCCACACTCCCCTCCAGCCCCACCACACCCGGCACTTTTCCCTGCAACCGCAGGAAGTGCTACACCTGCCCCCACACCTCCTCCCTCACCCCCCATCCCAGGCCCAAAGAAGACTTTCCACATCAAGCAGATGTTCACCTGCACATCTGCTAATGTGGTATACTGCATCCGCTGTACCTGTTGTGGCCTCCTCTACATCGGGGAAACCAAGCGGAGGCTTGGGAACCGCTTTGCAGAACACCTCCGCTCGGTTCGCAATAAACAACTGCACCTCCCAGTCGCGAACAATTTCAACCCCCCTCCCAGTCCTCAGACGACATGTCCATTCTGGGCCTCCTGCAGTGCCACAACGATGCCACCCGAAGGCTGCAGGAACAGCAACTCATATTCAGCTTGGGAACCCTGCAGCCCAATGGTATCAATGTGGATTTCACAAGCTTCAAAATGTCCCCTCCCCCAACTGCATCCCAAAACCAGCCCAGCTCGTCCCCGCCTCCCTAACCTGTTCTTCCTCTCACCTATCCCCTCCTCCCACCTCAAGCCGCACCCCCATCTCCTACCTACTAACCTCATCCCGCCCCCTTGACCTGTCCGTCCTCCCTGGACTGACCTATCTTCTCCCTACCTCCCCACCTACACACACCTTTACTGACTCCATCCCTGCCTCTTTGACTTGTCTGTCTCCTCTCCACCTATCTTCTCCTCTATCCATCTTCTATCGGCCTCCCCCTCTCTCCCTATTTATTTCAGAACCCTCTTCCCCTCCCCCATTTCTGATAAAGGGTCCAGGCCTGAAACGTCAAGATTTCCTGCTCCTATGGTGCTGCTTGGCCTGCTGTGTTCATCCAGCTCTACACCTTGTTATCTCGGATTCTCCAGCATCTGCAGTTCCTATTATCTCTGTATCCAATAACCTATTGAGTTCTGTCTTGAACACATTCAAAAAGCTAAATATCCACAGGTGGCATAGAGAATTCCAAAGATTGGCCTATGACAATCTGTTTGCATTCCTTTATATTAAAGGCAAACACACCCTTTGCTTTTCTGATTGCTTGCTGTAACTACATGTTAACTTTGCCACCCAGGTATAAGGCACTCAGGTCCTCTCTGAATATCAACATTTTTGCAGCCTGATATCATTTTGAAAATTCTGGCATACTACCTTCCTATCAGAGTGGATTACTTCACACTTGTCCACATTATAATTCATCCATCACATTCTTGCCCACTCAATCTGCTATGTCTTTTTGCAATTTGTGTGTGTTCTCTTCATAACTCACTTTCTCAACTTTAATATATGTTGTCAGAAAAGTTGGAAACATTACACTTGCACTCTCCATCCAATTCATTACAACATTCACTGAAAATAGCAGAGTCCCCCAAGTACTGACACTTGTGATGCCTTCCTAGTTACTGTCTTATATGTTGCTTACAATAGTATTTCTATTCCTACAACATGCATATTTGCACAGATTCTGCTTTCTGGGTCACCCTTCATGGTTTCATTACTAATACTCAAGATCTAGGTTCACCTACACTTGCATCTTTAGGTATTGTAGGTGATATCAGTGGAGCGATTTTTAAACAAAGATCAGCAGCTTTATGAGAAGAGAGAAAAAGGCACATTAAAAAAAAGCACACAGGTGTAGAAAAAATATTTTCAATGCTATTCTGAGACCAAGTGCTGCCCAAAAGTCATAAAGACTTACGAGAATGAGAAAACTAAAATATCCAGCACACAAAGTTTACCTCAGGTATTGTAATTTTCAGCTTTAATTTTGCAATTATCATGGCACAAGATGTGGCCATTTGGCCCATCAAGTCCAAGCTGGCTCTATGGAGCAATTCCTTAATTACCATTCCTCCACTCTCTCTCTGCAAGCCTGCAAGTTTAACTTCTTCAGGCTCTTATATAAATTTCCTTTCGAAATCATTGACTTTCTCTGCTCTCACTACCCTCATTGGCTACAAGTTCCAGGTCATTACAACGCACATTCTGCCTATTTCTCTTGTGCAAAGTCTTAACCGTGAGCCCCTTGTCTTTCTAGCATCAGCTGAGGGAATAACTTTTCTTTGTCTCAATTACATTACTTAACCTGCCATAATCATGTTCACCTTCATCAAAATTTCCATCTACTTTTGACTCCAAGGAGAAAATCATAAGTTTCTCAACCTAAATTTATAGCTGAAATCCCTCGTCTCTGGAAATATTCTGGGTAAATCTCCTGTCACCCTCTCGAAGACTCTCAAATCCAACCTAAAGGGAGGACATCGGTATTAATCAGAGCTTTATAAAGGTTCAATGTATTTCCCCTGCCTTTGCACCCTAGTTCTTAAGCCCTGGATTTTGTATGCTAATTACTGTCAATATGTCCTTTCACTTCAAAAATTATGCACATGCGCCGCTCTAGTTCCATTGTCCCCATACACTCTTCAGAACTGTGTCATTAAGTCTGTACTGAATCTTCATAGAAGGATAGAATTCATACAAGAATGGGATTCTCCCTATCCCTTCTGCCAACTGCATCACCTCAGGCTTCTTTACTAATTTCCATCTGTCAATTTTTCATCAATTCTACTAGCCTATGTTGTATCGTAGTTGATTAGTATCACGTTCACTCTGTTTGTCACTCTCTCAGTACCATCAGCACGTTTTGACATTCTATGCTTGTAGTAATATTCAAGTCAATATTACAACAATAACAGTGGATCTAACATTAATCCTTGGGGAACACCAGTGACTACCACCCTCCAGTTTGAAAAACAACCAACCATTTACCATGGCACTGTTTTCTGTCCTTAAGCCAATTTATTTTTAATTATCCAAGCAGGAACTAATCTTCCATTCCACTGCCTCAATTTGCTAATCAACCTTTTGTGAGATACTTTATCAAATGCTTTTCAAAAACCCATCTGGATAATCTCTACTGTGTTTCGGATCAACCTCATATTTTACTTCAAAATATTCAATCAAGATTAATCACAAAAGATCTGTCTTATACAAATCAGCATTGCCTCCACTTAATTAACTCAAATGTATCCAATGCGTAACTCATTCCCAGATGTCTTCTCAAACCTTACTTATCACTGATGTTAAACTGACAATCCTTAGACCCTTTCTGAAACAAGTGTTCACACTTGCCATATATATGGAATGTAGCATAAGATACTCACAGAAAGAATACAATTCCTTAATTCCAGTAGATGGTTGCGTAGTAGCTTCATGTCTTTAGATCCAGATGCACCAGTGTCCAGCACAAACAATTTATCAGATATGTGCATATCATTTCCAAACCTAAGTATGTACAAGGCCATTATACAAGTTACAGTACAGACAGAATACAATTTATCAGTAAAGTCTAGAACAAGGTTACTGCCAATGGAAGCAATACTGAAATCACAAGACACTTGCTCCCACCCAGGTATATCCAAAATAAATACACTTTTCATAAAACTAAACTAAACTTGTGTAAGGAGACAAACATTAAAAACATTACAAAAACAAACTGGTTGATCGTGAGAAACTTTGGAAGGTTAGCTTGGATTCCGCAGTTACAATGTCACAAAAACAAAAACTTAAGACTAAATAAAGATATGCCGACCAATCACTGATATTATTTTGATGTTACTGCCATGCTCCTGGCTTTTCCACCATTACAATATTCCTCTATAAATGAAAAAAGTTTCCATTTTAATAACAGGTAGTGGCTCCAGTCATTGCTTATGGAGTTACAAGTACGGCTGAATTCTTCCCAGAAAAAGTGCTAACAAAAGGGAAATAGTTCACACAATTCTTATGTCTCAAGCCCAGGAAAATATTTAACGTATCAGATTCTGTTACAGGTCACTCTGAAGAAACCTTGGCAGCTTATGATGGTGAATTATCAAGATTATATTTCCCACATCTTCTTCAATGAATGTTACTGCTGTTAATGCAGAATTCCCGCAGTATCAGTTAGTGTGCCACGTGCTCAAGTCCTGGACGAGGGCTCAAACGCACAAGTTTGCATCCGTAAGTGTTACTGACTGAACTAAACTGGGAATTGATAGGGCAATTAAGGAAAATGAAATGCTTGATAGGCAGTTCAGATGACTTTGGCTACTTACCTACTTTTTATTTCTTTTAGAAGTGACAGATCTTTGTCATAATCAAATTCCCCTCCAAACATACGGGGACAGTTTACAATATCTGCATGTGTGGCAACAAGAATAACCCGCAAAGGATTTTTCAGCTTTCCACCAAATGCTATCAAGAAAAGAAATCACTTGAGTATAAATATAAAACAGGCTTATCTTTAGTTTTATATTCATTCTGACTCCAATTTCATACTAATTACAATGTCAGATATACTGTCAATCCTCCATAGATGAACCATTCACTCTTATAATGGGAGAGGACTCATACCAATTGAAACGGGTTTAAATCCTAGTTGTTTCCAAGCTCAGGTGACAAGTTCAACTTTCTCACAAACTTAACAACCAACATGAAAACTACAGGTAATTATTTTGGTACAAGAAGTCATTGTGGCCTTCAGAAATGTCCATCAAAGGACGTTAGGCAGACAGTAAACAGGGGTATGCATTCAATTATCTTTAGTTTTTTTTCCCCACAGCTGAGGAACTGAAGAATTTACTTTTGAGGAATACTCAAACGTATTAAATCAGTGAAATCCAAAGGCTGTATGTTTCATTTTATTAAATATGTGGAGTGTGTGGACTTGCTTTACAGCTGCATAAATTGTACAGAGGTAAAGAGGCTACAATTGTATTAGGCCATAGGGCTCCTCTTTCATTAGGGAAAGACACCCGGTGGTGGCTTAACCGGAGGGTCACCAGGCATCAGGTGAAGGGCGAGATTGATAAGGAAAATCTCAGAGACTCAGCTGGCTGGACAGTTGGTTTGTGATGAAGAGCAATGCCAGTGAGGTTTCAATTTCCTCACCAGTTGATGTTACAATAAAGGACCCTCCATCTCAACCTCTCCCCTCACCTGTGGTATAGTGACCCCCATATTGAACTACCATCAGTTGTTTCTCTATCGTTCTTTGGGAGTATAGTGACTTCAACTTTATCCATTTTGTTAACTGATGTAAAGTTAAAGCTCTAATCTAGAAGTTAAAGTTCTTAATTGAAGGAAGGCAATTTTGACCGCCTTAGGCAAGAACTTTGAAAAGTTGACTGGGGATGGATATTCTCAGGTAAAGGGATGGCTAGAAAATGGGAAGCCTTCAAATATAAGATAACAGGAGTCCAGAGACAGTATGTCCCTGTTAGGGTGAAGGGCACAGCTCGTAGGTGTAGGGAATGCTGAATGACTAGAGAAATTGACGCTTTGGTCAAGAAAAAGAAGGAAGCATATGTCAGGTGTAGACAGTACGGATCGAGTGAATCCCTAGAAGAGTATAAAGGCAGAAGGAGTATACTTAAGAGGGAAATCAGGAGGGCAAGAAGGGGATATGAGCTAGCTTTGACAAATAAGGAGAATCGAAAAGGATTCTACAAATACATTAAGGATCGAAGTGTAACTCGTGACAGTATAGGGCCCCTTAAAGATCAGCAAGGCCGCCTATGTGTGGAACCACAGGAGATGGGGCATGTACTAAATGAATAGTAATATTTTGCATCAGTGTTTACTGTGGAGCAGGAAATGGAAGCTAGAGAACTTGGGGAAATAAATAGCGACATCCTGAAAAATGTCCATATTACAGAGGAGGTAGTGCTGGATGTCTTAAAATGCGTAAAGGTGGATAAATCTTCAAGACCTGATCAAGTGCACACTAGACATTTGTGGGAAGCTAGGGAAGTGATTGCTGAGCCCCTTGCTGAGATATTTGTATCATCAATAGCCATGGGTGAGATGCCAGAAGATGGGAGGTTGGCTAACTTGGTGCCATTATTTAAGAAAGGTGTTAAGGAAAAGCCAGGGAACTATAGACTAGTAAGCCTGACATTAGTGGTGGGCAAGTTGTTTGACAGACACGATTTACATGTATTTGGAAAGGTAAGGACTGATTAGGGATAGTCAACATGGCTTTGCACATGGGAAATAGTTTCTCATTAGCTTGATTGAGTATTTCTGAAGAAGTGCAAAGAGGATTAATGAAGGTAGAGCGTTGGACGTTGTCTATACTGACTTTGAGGCGTTTGACAAGGTTCCTCATGGTAGACTGGTTAGCAAGGTTAGATCACACGGAATACAGGGAGAACTAGCTATTTGGATATAAAATTGATGCGAAGGTAGCAGACAGAAGGTGGTGGAAGGTTGCCTTCTGGACTGGACGCCTGTGACCAGTGGTGTGCCACAAGGATTGGTGCTGGCTTCACTGCCTTTCTCAACTTACATAAAATGATTTGGATGTGAACATGAGACGTATTCGTAAGTTTGCAGGTGACACCAAAATTGGTGGTGTAGTGGACAGAAAAGAAGATTATCTCAGAGTACAACGGGATCTTGATCAGATGGGCTGAGGAGCAGCAGATGGAGTTTAATCTTGATAAACGTGAGTTATGTTTTTTTGATTGAGCTGACCAGGGCAGGACTTAATGGTAAGGTCTTGGGGAGTGTTGCTGAACAAAGAGACCTTGGAGTGCAGATTCTTGTTCCTTGAGAGTGAAGTTGCAGATAGATAGGATAGTGAAGGTCATGCTTGGTATGCTAGCCTTTATTGATCAGTACATTGGGAGGAGTTGGGAGGTCTTGTTGCGGCCGTACAAGACATTGGTTAGGCCACTAGTGGAATATTGTGTTCAATGCTGGTCTCCCTACAATAGGAGAGATGTTGTGAACCTTGACAAGGTTCAGAAAAGATTTACAAGGATGTTGCCAGGGTTAGAGGGTTTGAGCCATAAGGAGAGGCTGAAAAGGCTGCAGTTATTTTCCCTGGAGTGTCGGAGACTGAGGGGTTACCTTATAGAGGTTTGTTAAATCATGAGGGACATGGATTTGGTGAATAGTCAAGATCTTTTCCCCAGAGCAGGGGAGTCTAAAACTAGAGGGCATAGGTTTAAGTTGAGAGGGAAAAGATCTAAAAGGGGCCTAAGGGCCAACATTTTCCACACAGAGGGTGGCGTGTGTATCGAATGAGATGCCAGAGGAAGTGATGGAGGCTGGTACAATTACACCATTCAAAAGGCATCTGGATGGGTACATGAATAAGAAGGGTTTGGATGGATTTGGGCCAAATGCTGGCAAACGGGATTAGATTAATTTAGGCTATCTGGTCGGCATGGCATTAGACTGAAATGCCTGTTTACATGCTGTACATCTCTATGACTCCATAACTGTTTGAAAAAATACATTTTTAAAATAGCCAAAATGCTCTGATATTCAGTGCCAACACTTCAGTCTTACTAGGTAACTTATTCTATTACAATTTTGAGCACTGATGTTTTTGTTTCATTAGTGAATAAATTTTAAAACAGAGGCACTTTGTAAAATAATAGTGTCAATTTTTATGTGGCCCACAGAGGCAGTATGGCACATCGATTAATTTATTTTAATTACTCTTTAATGCCATCTGCTGGAAGATGGTATTATGTAAAGTTTCTTATCAGAACACAGACATAACTGATGTAAATAAAATTTGGTAGCTTGGCTTGGCTGCATACTTATTAGGTAATTAGAAAGACTTTTCTCCTCCAACACCAATTTTTCCTTGAAAAAGTGTTCAAATGACTATGCTGAGCTCTTCCCAAATGCTTCTCTCATTAAAGTCATTCCTTTCTGCAATTTATTACTGGAGATGCATATCCATCTTGTAAAATACTACACACTCCCAATACAGTTACACAGGCAGGGTTAAGTCTGAGAGCAGCCTTTATCTCATTTGTAACTAACATGTCACATACTTACACTTCTGCAAAATCAATCACCTCAGCTCTTTTTTTTCCTCAAACCCCACTGCTGCTGATACCATTATCCAATTTTCCTTATTTGCTCATGGAAAGGTCAGCTTTTATTGCCCAAAGCCTAAATACCTTTGAAAATGTGGTGGTTAACTGCCTTCTTGAATTGTTGCAGTCTATGTGGTGTTATGCCTGCTACTGTTTCATAGGGAGTTCCAGAATTTTAACTGAGGGCAGTGAAGGACGGGTGGAAAGATTGCAAGTCTAGATTGGCTGCAGCTTGGAGGAGAATTCAGTGATATTGGCGTCCCTATGCACCTGCTGCCTTTGCTCTTTCTAGGTGGTAGAGTCTGCCATTTTGTAAGGTGTTATTGCAAGAACTTTCGCATAAGTCAGAGGTCATCATGGAGATGGTACCAATGATGCCTCTATGATGCCTCCACCTTCGGTTGAACACAGACAGACAGTCTGACAATGTAGGGTGGGGGGATCAGGTGCATACCAAGTTGGCGGTTTTGACCTGGTTGGTATTGAGCCTTTTGAATAACGTTGAAGTTGCACTCATCCAGACAAGAGGAGAGTATTCTACTACACTCCTGACTTAAGCCTTGACAGGAGTGTGTATGGCTGGAATCATAAAGCTGTAATTTCTTTCATGATAAGAAGAATTTATACACATCATAGCACAAAGCCTCCGCAGCATGAGGTGCTGGAAAATTATATCACATTATACGAGCTGCGGTGAAATACAAATACTTCCAAGGCCACTTCCAATTACTGAAATTGAGAGGTTTAAAATTAATTTATGGGATTTAAGCATCACTAGTTGGATCAGCATTTATTGCCAAATTTAATTATCCCGGAGAGGGAGGTGGTGAGCTGTCCTCAAACTGCTGCAATCCTTGGGGTGTAGGAATACTCGCAGTGCTATTCGGAAGTGAATTCCAGGATTTTGAACTGATGCTAGTGAAGAAATGACAATAGAATTCCAAATCAGGACAAGGAGTACCTTTCAGGGAAATTTGCAGATGGCGTGCCCAGTAAGAAGCAACCAAGGAGGATTCTGGGAGAAGTCAGAATAGTCACCACGAATGCCGTTTATGAGTGGCAGCTGGGAACCAGAACCAGAGAGGCCAGAGCAAGCAGACAGTGATGGAGCAGGTACAAACTTGAGCATAGGGCATTGGCTTGACCTATTCCACAGTGAACATTGTAGGAGCTGCACTTCATCACATTACAAGTTCAAAAGTGACATTTTGGACAGAAGGACTTCTGACTGACAAGTAGTGGTCAGGAGATACAAATTTTTTGTGCCTTCAATTTCCATTAACTAAATACCCATACAGTTTATAGTAGTGGGATTTAGGATAGTATCTTCAGTGTTGTTTGCAGAATAGTGTATTTAATATTTAGTGAGAATCCAACAACAGTGACCATTTAGTTAGCTGTACGTTAAATAAAAATAAATTTCTATTGAATTAAATAGTTGCTAGAGGGTAAAAAGGACGGTCAGTCTGGTAGTCTGCTTCTCCTGCAGAATGTGGGAAATAACACAGTTTGAACACCTCTGACAATTTGCAGCTAGCGTGTTCAACTGCAGCTCTGGTCAGACCACATGGATCAGTTGGAGCGGCAGTCAGACACACCTAGGAACATGCAAGAGGCGCAAGCGTCATAGGCAGGAGTTTCAGTGATGTGGTCACACTCAAGGTTTAAGACTGCTTAAAAAGGGGCAGTGCAGGAATCCCCTGCTACCCCTCTCTCTAACAAGTATAATATTTTGGATACTGTGAGTCGAGGTGGGGTGATTGCCCATCAGGGGTTGATAACAGCCACAGGCAGAACACGGGCAACACAGATGATTCTGTTGGACAGCAGGGAGGGCCAAAGTATAGTACAGCATTAGTAATACAGGAAAATCTCTATAGTCAGGGGCACAGACAGATGTTTCTGTGCTGCAAAAGAGACTTCAGGATGGTGTGTTGCTTCCCTGGTGCTAGGATCAGTGATGTCTCTGAGCAGCAGCGACACATTCTCGAAAGAGAGGGCGAGAAACCAGGCAGCATGTATGTATTGGTACTAATGTCACACACGTGAAGAGTGGTGAGGTCCTACAAAGGGAGCTCAGGAAGTTTAGGTAGTAAGTTCAACAGCAGGACATCTAGGGTTGTACTCTTGGGATTACTTCCAGTGACACATCCCAGTTAGCCTACCAATAGAAAGATAGTGCAGTTAAATACATGGTTAAAGAGCTGGTGTAGGAAGGGGAGCTCAAACATATGGATCATTGGGATCTCTTCCAAAGCAGGTTGGCCCTGTATAAGGAGGACAAGTTGCACCTAAACTGTAGGGGTACGAATATCCTGGTAAGGAGGTTTGCTAGTATCATTTGGGAGGGTTTAAACTAGCGTGACTGGATGGGTATTTGAATAGGAAGGGTTTAGAGGGATATGGCCAAATGCTGGCAAATGGGACGAGATTTATACAGGATATTTGGTCAGCATGGACGAGTTTGACCATAGGGTCTGTTTCCGTGCTGTATACTTCTATGACTGTGACTCTGACTCTATGACAGGAGATGGGAACTGGAACAATAGGTCAGCAAGTGAAATAACCAAAGAGAAGTTAGATACTAAGGCCAGTAAGACTAAGAGGAAGAAAAGATAGGGAGAAGTTACTGAACATGGCAGGACTGGTGGTCTAAAGTGCATTTGTTTTAATACGAGGTGTATGACAGGTAAGGCACATAAACTTAAGAATGCGGATGATCTTGGTTGAGAGGGGGACAAGACTGGCAGGTTAACATTCCAGGATTGAGATGTTTCGGGTGAAATAGAGAGCGATTAAAAACGGGGTGGGGAAATTATCACAGCTATGCTGAAGAAGGACACCTTGGAGGGGTCATCCAGTGAGGCTATATGATACAGCTCAGGAATAGGAAGGGTGCAATCTCTGATAGGGTTTTAACCACAGGCCACTCAATATCGAGCAGGAGATAGAGGAACAGATATGTGGAAAAATTGTAGATAAATGTAAAAACAACATGTTAGTTGTGGTGGGTGGTTTTAACTTCCTTTATATTGACTGGGACTCCCTTAGGCTCAGGGGCTTGGATGGGCCTGTGGAATTTGTTAGGTGTGTCTGGGACAGTGTTTTGTAACACTACGTAAATAGTCCAACGATGGAAGGGTCCATACCAAGCTTGGTAGTGTGGAACAAGCCCAGCCAGGTGACTGAAGTTTCAGTGGGGGAGCATTTCGAGAACACCGTATTTTGTAATTTTGTAATTTATCCCTATCCATAAGTAACTCAAAAGTGTAGTCCTCGGGTGAAAGCACAAAACTAGGGTAAGGCCAACCACCACAATATTAGGCAGGAACTGGGGTATGTAGACTGGGTGGGGGGCAGCAGTTTGAGAGTATATCCACATTTGGAAATCTTATAAAGGCCAATTGGTTAGAGTTTAGGACCAGCATGTTCCTGTGAAGAAGGATAAGATGGCGAGATTCAGGAACATTGCATGACAAGAGAAATCGTGAGCTTAGTCAAAAAGGAAAAGGAGGTGTATTTATGGTTTAGAAAACTGAAGACAGACAGATCCCTTGAAGATTATAAAAAAGGCATGAAAGAACTTAAACAAAGAGTTAGGAGGACGAAAAAGGGCCATGAAACGTCCCTGGCAAACAGGATTATGGAAAATCCCAAGATATTTTATATGTATATAAGAAACATGACAGTAGCCAGGGAAAGGGTGCGATAGGACAAAGGAGAGAATTTGTGCATGTAGCTAGAGGAAGTGGATGAGTTCCTTAATGAATACTTTGTTTTGTTATTTAGAAAGGAGAAGGATATGCTGGATGGAAAGTGAATCTCGGGAAGGGTATGTTGATATTCTAGGGCATGTCGATATAAAAAAGGTATTGGGTGTTTTGAAAAGGATTAAGGTGGATAAGTTCCCAGGACCTGATGGGATCTATTTCAGAATACGGAGGGAAGCAAGTCAGGAAACTGCTGAGGCCTTGTACAAATTTTTTGTATCTTCTTTAGTCACAGGAGTGATTCCAGAGGACTGAACCATAGCCATTTTGTTCCTTTGTTGAAGAAGGGCAACAGGGATAATCCAGGAAATTACAACCTGGAGAGCCTTACGTCAATGGTAGAGAAATTTTTGAGAAGATCCTTAGGGATAGGATTTACCCACATTTGAGGAAATATGGACTTTTTGGAAATGGAAGCATGGCTTAATGCAGAGAAGGTTGTGTCTCACAAACTTGTTTGAGTTTTTTGAGGAAGTGACAAAACGTAATTAATGAGGGACTGGAGGTAGATATTGTCTATATGGACTTTAGAAAGGCCTTTGACAAGGTCCCTTATGGTAAGTTGATACATGGGATCCGTGGTGAGCTGGTAAGAAGGATACAGAACTAGTGGAAGGGTGTTATTCAGATTGGAGATTTGTTCCGCAGTGATCAGTGTTGTAGTTTGTAATGTGTATAAAAAATTTGAAGGAGAATATAGGTAGTCTGATTAGTAGACTTAGTGTCATAGACAAACTTATGATTAAAGTGTACCGGGGGACAGCCAGAACTGAGTTGGATGATCCATCATATCATATTGAATATATCCTCCTTTAGATATGCAACTCAATTGTACAAGCTTGGAGTGCTATCTCACCCAAGTCTTGCACAATTGTAGCAAGTTGTTCCTTCTCTTGTACTCCAATCCTCCAGCAATGAAAAAATTTCTTTCCATTTGCTTGATATGCCTACATGTTAATTATGTGATTGGAGAAACTCAGTAGGTCTGGCAGAATCTATGCAGAGGAAAACAGAATAATATATTTTATATAGTTACTTTTTATATTGTACATTTTTTGGCGAACTATTACTGTGATAAATGAGGAGAAAAAGAAATGTACATTTAACTTTTATTGAAGACTTTACAATGAAACACTAAATTAATCAGTAACTGCCAAATTTAACCTAAATGCGATTTTTAAAAAAAGAATCAAAAGAAACTTCCAAGATAAGAAATAAACATTTCTTTTATATTAAGATTCATTTTTCTGGATAACTAAATTTCCATCTAAGTATGTTAACTTATTTTGAAGATTCTGATGGCTCCATTCATTGTGATCACGATTGGTGGATGAGCGTGTTCTGGGAATAATGCATGGATTTAGCCTTACCTAAAGGATCTTCAGCTGGAATAAGAGATTTGAGGGAATTGAGCCAAAAGGTCACTTGATTCAGTTGCATTTCATATGGTTCCTCTAGACTGAAAAGCACCATGTGGATAGCAGTGGAGTCATTTGCAGCAAAATAATCATAACAGCAATAGTAGACAGGATTACCAGAGAACTCCCAGACACTAAAATCACCAACACCTAAAAGAAATTCAAATGCTCAATTATCCTGAACTGATCAATACAGTTTAAAAAATGACACGTGTTAACAGTCTGATTCATTTTACTACTTAAAATTGCTGAGCACTAAGCAGTGGTAACAGCTTAAGTCAGTGATTCCCAAACTGTGAGTTGCAGATCAGGTGGGGTAATATACAGGTAGTTCTGCTACAACGCGTGTTTCGCTAACGCCAATAGTGGATGCTGTTTGGATAATGCAAACTTTCTGCTGTACAGGTACAGAGAGTGTCTATAGCTATTTCCCTGTAACGCGATTTTCGATGGTAATTTTCTACAGCACGAGGTCACACAAGAATGCAACTATCGTGTTATAGGAGAACTACTTGTAGGAGTTTCAATATACTCTAAATACTAGGTTAGTTCTATTTCCACAGTGGCTGGACATAGGATGTGCCAATACATTGAGAGGATGATTCTGGGCTGAGTCTATGTTGCAAGGTGCAGTTTCTCTGGAACATTGTGCAGAGCCCGTTCCCAACCCTCCAATCGCTGCTTCACCTTCTGCCATGTTTACTAGCTGCCAAATGCACATTCGTCATCAGACATTCCCAATGGTCACCCAGCCATTAGCTATGTGGACCAAAATATGGAAATTAATTGGTATGCTTTTCTAAAGTTGATATATTTTCTCATTCTCTTGAATATTCTGATCCTTACCTGGGAGAATTTACGAATCATCAAACATTATGTCCCAGCTTTGATGATGATTGTTTGCTATTTTATTTGATTGCAGACAATAGGATCCAGGTGAGGGGGTAAAGTTTAGAGGAGAAGTGTAGGGAAATTTTATCACAGAGGGTGGAGGAGCCTGGAATGCACTGCCAGTGGAGGTGGTGGAAGCAGGCACGTTAACAATGCTTAAGGTGTATCTTGATAGATACGTGAACGGGAGATGAACAGAGGGATAGAAACTGTGCATAGGCAATAACTAGTGGGTCTAAATAAGAATTGGAATCCGCGCAGGCTTGGTGGGCCCAAGGGCCTGTTTCTGTGCTGTATTGCATTGAACTGAAGCTGCATCATACCTGCACCAGATTTGTAAACATTTTTGTTTCCAACAGGGATCATTATTTGCTGTCCAAAGCAAATTTCTCTCTCACTAAACCATTTATAACTAAAATTACTGTGAGATTCCATGAGTTATGCTGGCAAATGTCAGCTAACTCAGCCTGGAATTGAAGATTTATTTTGTTTCTTCCTGATTAAATGGCGTAATACTCGACACCATCAGGACAGCGCTTGTTTGATAAATGCTACCAAAGGTTTAAACAAACTGCCACAGTAATTGCTATACACGAAGAACAAATTAATTTACTATGGTCTCGAGGCAAGTGTCAAATTAACCTTAAGTTAGTGGCGTGCTGCAAATGTAATTAATGCTTTTAAAATGCTGCTTCACTCATTCAATTTTACACAGCACAATGCAGCACGAAATCTGAAAAGCTTTCTAAATATGATAAGCCTGTTGAAATTTAAAATAGCAAAAACAACTAAGCACATTTTTATTCAATAATTGTTTCAAATTTCGTATCAGCTCTGTATTTAAACTTAATGATTAAGTAGCCAGTAAAAAGGTCAGGAGTTTCGAGTTAGCTCTGTTGTAAAGTAAACATTTCTTACCATTAACATTAGCATGTTGTATGTCAATAGCTTTAGTAGACTGATCATCAGTTACATAGTGTAAATTGTGCGTAGGTGAAACAAAAGCCTGCAGAACGCCTTTGGTTAGACTTGGTTCAAACATCATGCTCCGGCTCCTTACACTGACATTTTCACACCCAGGGTACAGGTTTGAAATACTCACTGAAACTTGAAATGAGAAGTTAATCAAATACGCTGCTTATAAAAGGTAACGACTCTTGGACCAAGGTCACCATCTAAATAAAAGTTGTACAGCTTCTTAGATATAAGTTAATCCAATTTAATTTAACTTTTCAATAATATTAATTATGGTCCAGTGGGTAGAAGGCATTAACCTGATATTAATTGCTGCTCCAGTTGAGATCAGTTTTCGCGCTGTGCAATTGGGCATGTCCCTTCTTTAATAGAGAAGGGGGAGAAAAAAAGTCAGCCAATAACTTCTGGGTTATTTTTTAAGTGTATTTACTGTTATTTGTAGGTGACAACATAATGAATGATGAATTGTGTGTTAATAAACACCACTAAAAAGTAGTTTGAGAGACAGATGATGGCCAAGCTCCCACGTATTTCAAATAATACCATGATGCATTTTCCATCCATGTGATGGTGTGCTTGGGGGCCTCACTTTATTTACTGCCTCCGAGGGAAAAACATCTCCTTCTTTGCAGCATGTTCGTAAGACTGTAATGAAGTCAGAACCTAGATTGTAGTTCTTTCCTGGAAATCGCCTTAAATTACAACCTTCTGATTCAGAGTGAAAGGTAAACAAATAAAATACCAATTCAGTGCAGTATAAGGATTGGCACTCCCAAGCTCCCTGTGCTTTGCCATTGTGAATTGCTATTCCAACCCAATCTGATTTCAACATCTTTGTGCGTCGACTGTAGCTTGCTGTGTGCAAATTGGCTGCTGCATTTCCTATATTATAATAGTGACCAATTAGGTAAGGAAATCAAAGATTATTGGGGTTAGATGGAAAAGTGGATTTCAAACACAAACAGAATATCCATGATTTTTTTTGAATGGCAGGGCAGGCGCAAAGGGCACGGCCTACTTCTGTTCATTATTTGTATGACTACATTTTCTAAGGAATGCCTTTGCGTTAAAATACATTGAAATTTGCGATTGGTGTGAAAATCAAAAAATGTAAAACCTCTTTGACCTTCTCATAATTTCAACAAAATTTCAAAGCAGCTCTGGAAAGGTTTGCAATTTCAGACCGTATCAGGTTGGGGGGTAATGGCGTGGTGGTTGGGGGATGCTGGTCAGGGTGTGTGGTGAGTAGAGGAGGCAATTTCCTCACAATGGGTTTATTGCTCTCCAGGGGTTAGACCAGTGCCTGATGTCATTCCCGGCATTTTCACTGAAATTTGGCTCTGTTAACCCAGTGAAAGATTGTAGATCCAGATAAAAGTGCTTTTGTAAATCTGTCTCCAGAATCAAAGGGACATATTTGGTAAGAAGAACATCAGGAATGCAAATTGGGTGGATGTACAAGTAATCCTCAGGCACTCTAGATAATGTATTTTATGACCAAAATTAAGCTATTAATATAAAAATCCATCTGAAAATCCTACTGCTACAGCAGACTGAAAACACAACTGTTTGGCAAAACTGAAATCACTAGCTGTCTTTTTTAGTAATAATTTATTTGGATTCTGACAGGCTGGTGTATATAATCTGTTAGTTCTACAGCTAGATTCACTTCCATTAATGGATTTCAAAGTCTGGTGGGATAAAGGAGTCAGATTTTGCAGCATTAACAATTGGAACTGACTCATAGATGTCTATATTTCACAATCCAAATTAAACGACATCAAATTACACAAGCATCTTCTGACTCATGTCAGAAGATTGTTTGCATCAGTTAATCCTGTCCTCAACTCTACTTATCTCTTTTCAATTCAGTAAGACCACAGGAAGTAGGAACAGGCCATTCAGCCCTTAAGCCTGCGTCACCAATAGGATCACGGCTGATCAACATTTCTCCTGTCCTTGTTCCTGCCCTTACCCCACAGTCTTTGATTCCCCTACTTGTCAAGTATCCACCTACCCGAGTGTCCACCTAAGCCTAAATATACACAAGGACTCTGAAATTCCTTGCCACAGAGAGAATGGGGAGGGGCAAAGACACTCAACTCTCAGAAGAAATTCTTCCACATCTCAGACTTAAAATGGCACCCGCAGACAAGGGGCATAGATAAGGGTGAGTAGCAAAGATCTCTTCCCTAGGGTGTGGAAGTTCAAAACTAGGGGGCATATGGGTGGCACTGTGGCCCAGTGGTTAGCATTGCTGCCTCACAGCGCCAGGAACCTGGGTTCAATTCCACCCTCAGGCGGCTGTCTGTGTGGAGTTTGCACATTCTCCCAGCGTCTACGTGGGTTTCCTCCGGGTACTCCAGTTTCCTCCCACGATCCAAAGATGCGCAGGCTAGGTGGATTGGCAATGCTAAATTGCCCATAGTGTTCAGGGATGTGTAGATTAGGTGGGTTAAAGGGGGATCGGTCTGGGTCGGTGGGGACTTGTTGGGCCGAAGGGCCTGTTTCCACACTGTAGGGATTTTATGATTCTAAGATATTTTAAGGTGAGAGGAGAAAGATTTAAAAGGGACGTAAGGGGCAATTTTTTTTCAGAGGGTGGAATAATTGGCTAGAGGAGGTGGTAGATGCAGGAACAGTCACAATAGTTAAAAGACATTTGAATAGGTACATGAATAGGAAAGGTTTACAGGGATTTGGGCCAAACGCAGGCAACTGGGACTAGTTTAGTTTGGAAAACTTGATCAGCACAGACTGGTTGGACGAATGGTCTGTTTCTATGCTGTATACCTCTATGACTCTGTTAATCTGTGAGTCAGTCACATGGAGATTTGGGAAATAGATGCTTTGATCGGTCCCAAAACATGATTGTGTGTATGTCCCTCTAGGGAGAAGCACAATTTTAATACCTATGTTATAGCAATCTGAAGGTTAGCTGTTTAGAAATATTAAGTTACCTGTTGGTTTTGATGATAATGGCGATGGAGGATAACGAGTTGAGTTGGTGGATGACAGCCTTGGTCTGCGTCTCCTGAAGAAACTTCGCAGAAGCCCACATTTGAGAGATTCTATAAGTGCCGTTTTCCCTGTTCCTGAATTTCCAAACAATTTCAGTTTTATTCGGGCTTGTGAATTTTGAGAGTGCCTAAGTTGCTGAATGAACATGCCTCTATGTGTATCCTAAAGTAAAACAAAGCAACAAAATTAATAGAAGTTCACTGGTTGACATTGTCTCCATAGGTGTGTCACCCGAGATGCTAAGGAGCTCTAGGAAGCTATTTTTAGCAATTAGTTAATATACTCATTTTAGTTTCCATTGTGTATTATTGAATCAAAATCGACAACTTTGCCAAAATAGCAAAGTGGAATTTGACACAAATGTCAACAATAGTGAATTCATCAATTTCAATGTATAAATTTAGATAACAATAAATTAAATACAAACCAAAACCCTTTAGTTTATACTATAAGGAGCATGTATTAGTGTATATCTGTTTATCATGCAGCAAAATGAAACTGGATAAATCTGAAACTGCTACATAAAGTACTTCAATATTCCTTCAGTAGAGGAGAATGAAAGTATATGTGCAGTCAGGTAATCAAAACACGTTATAAAAGTTAAGCTTTCCTGCTCCTCTGATGCTGCTGGGCCTGCTGTGTTCATCCAGCTCTACACCTTGTCATCTACGTTATAAAAGTTATAATGCTTTATGCAGTTGACATAATGCCCACAAAATACTTAATTTGGAAATAATAAAGATGTTGTGATGGCGTTTGATTGTATTGGTGAAGCAGTGCTTTTCTCTGGCCATGCAATATGAGTTGTTATAAAGATTGCCACTAGAGGGAGTATATGTTGCTTTACAATCATTGAGGCATCTTATTCCAGGTGATACAAACAACTGGAAATCATTAACGACAGAAGAGATTTCAACCAGCACTTTCAAACAAGTGGATGCAGAGTGCTGGAAATACTCAGGAGGACTGAGTATTTGGGGAGTGAGAAACAATACACTGGGCCAAATAAATCTCTTTTTCAGAAATAAAGGTGGAAGTGTGATGGGTTTTATGCATTAAAGAGTTGAGGGGGTGGAAGAACAAAAGGGAAGGTCTGGTAGAGACTACAGACTAGAGACTACAATAACAAAACCAAGGAAATGTCCAGATGAGTGTGAATTGCAGAGTAATGAACATCGTTTTCCAACTTTTCAAAAACAAAATCATGACAAACAAGATAACAAGCATGGGGCTGGATGAACACAGCAGGTCAAGCAGCATCATAGGAGCAGGAAAACGTGACGTTTCGGGCCTAAACCCTTCATCAGA
>JAHRHZ010000012.1:74148221-74189475 GCA_024137785.1 Ginglymostoma cirratum | reverse complement strand
GTTTTCCTGCTCCTATGATGCTGCTTGACCTGCTGTGTTCATCCAGCCCCATGCTTGTTATCTCGGATTCTCCAGCATCTGCAGTACCTTTTATCTCATGACAAACAAGAATTTGGTCAGCACATGGCAAAAAAAAAGAAATAAAAAAGGGCGAGAATTCATGATTGAAATTGATGACGACTAGGTATTTATGCATAAGAGGTGGCCATTCAGTCCTTCATGTCTACCATACAGAGACTACCGCAAGGCAAATGAGTATCTGAATACTGCACATATGTTACAAGACTTTCAGAGCAGAACGTTCCAAACTCTCACACCGTCCAAGTTAAAAACTTTATCTTCAATTCTCCTCTTGGCCTTCTATCTCTTACCTTATAGTTCTGGACCCCTCTACTACTGGAGAAAGTGCCACTTCCTATGCACCCTATCTAAGCCTCTCATTATCTTATAAACGTCTGTCAGATCCCTTTTCAATCTTCACTGCTCCAAGGATAACTATCCAGCTATTCCATGTTTCCTCGTGTGTCCGTCCCTTCAGCCCAGGCTGTGGATTACAAAGCTTGTAAATTGCCAAAGTGGAAAATAAGGTGCTGTTCCTTAACTTGTTCTGTGCTTCAGTGGAATACTATTTAAGACCAAGATGGTGAATTAAAATGGCGAGCAACTGGATGCTCCAGGTCATGCTTGCTGATTGAGTAGAGATGTTCTATAAAAAGGGATCGCCCAGCCCATGCTTGGTCTCCCCAGTGTAGAGGAGATTGTATTAGGAGTAGCAAATACAGTAGACTAAACTGAAAAAGGGCAATTGTTGCGTCATACAGATGAAGTATTTGAGGCCTTGAACGGTGAGCAGAGAGGAAATAAAGAGCAAATGTTATACTTCTTCCTGGTGTGGGAAGGTACTGTGAAAGGTGATGAGACGAGATGTTGAGGTGATTGAGAAGTAGACCAGGGTTTTGGAAAGGAAACAATCTCTTAGGAAGTCTGGCAGGAGATGGTAGGAGTTCAAGCATTTGGTGGCATAATTGAAGTGCCAGAAATGATGGAGCATGATCCTTCAAATGTGGAGGTTGGTATGATGGACAGTGAGGTTAAAATGAACTCGATCCCCGTTCTCGGAAGGAGAGAAATCGTTAGGAGCAAGATGTGGAAAATGGCTAGACACAGTGGAAGGTCCTGTCAACCAGTGGGGGAAGTCCTTAGTTCAGGAGAAAGGAACCACTTCCATCATCTCTTGACCAGTTAGGAACATGGGAGCAGTAGAAGATCATTCAGCCCACTGAGCATGCTCCACCATTCAGTTCAATCATGGCTGGTCATCCACATCAATGCCATTCTCCTCCACCCTATCCACATATCCTTTCACATCAGTGCTTTTTAAAAATCTTTTAACTCTACTTTAAGCATACCCAATTACATAGATTCCACAGCCCTTTTGGATAGAGATGTCCATAGATTCACAACCATCTGAGTAAAAATGTTTCCCATCTCAGTTGTAAATGCTTACCCCTTATTCTGGAACGGTCCTCTGGTTTCAGGCCTCCCCAATCAAGGGAGCCATTTGACCCGCATCTAACTGTCTATCCCTTTAAGTATTATTTAAATTTCAATGCGATCACTTCTCATTCTTCAAAAATCTAGAGAATATAGGCCGAGTTTTCTAATCTTTCCTCATAGGACAGTTCTGCCATTGTGAGAAAATGTCTTGCAAACTTTTGTTGCCCTTCATCTACGGCAATGATATCCTTTCCAAGGTAAGGAGACCAAAAGTGAACATAATTCTCTAGGAGTGGTCTAACCAAACTTCTAATATACGTGAAGCAAGACTTCAACTCATCAACTACTTTTCTCCTCAGAAACGCTGCTAGGCCTAGTGAGTATTCCCAGCATGTTGTTTTTATTTCAGATTTACATTGTTCGTGGTGCTTTAATGTTTGTTGTTTTTCTTCACAATGATACGGAGACAGTGCTGCATTGTCAGAGGTGCTGGACATAACAAGTCACATCTTACTGTGCAACTGGAAGAAAATTATGGTACACCACTCATTGAAGAACAGCTTTTTAACCTTCACCTCATGTGCCTAAACCATTTTAACTCCCTGTTACATGTTCCTAGTTTGGCTGCCTTCTTTGTGTGCAGTATAAAAACCACAGTGAAAATACTTTAAAACCACTTTACCAGTTGTGAAGTATTGAGACATTCTGTAAATATGAAAGATGCCATACAAGTGCAAGCTATTTCTTTTAGCTTTGTCCTGCACAGAAAAGAGGGATTGAAGAAGCACAGAGTCAAACAGCATGGATGCAGACCTTTTGGTCCAACTAGTCCATGTCGAACTTAATCCCAAACTAAACTAGTCCCACCTGTCTGCTCCTGGCCCATATCCCTCCAAACGTTGCTGTTCTTATCTAGGTGTCTTTTAAATGTTGTAATTGTGCCCACATCCACCACTTCCTCAGGAGGTTCATTTCACAAGTGAACTACCCAGTGTGTTAAAAAAAAAAATTGCCCCTCATGTCTTTTTTAAAATCTCTCTCCTCTCACCTTAAAAGTATGGCCCCTAGTCTTGAACTATTCCCGCTTAAGGAAAAGATACTCACCATTAACACTACCTATAACCCTTATGATTTTATAAACCTCTATTCTTGAAGTGGTTCTGTATATAAAGCGAACTTTAATCAATGGAACGCCACTGGCCTAAATGCAAACAAGAAACTCTTCTAATTATAAGGAGTACCTTTGGGTTTTGTAATTGAAAAATTTTTCTAATACTTAGAAATTATACAGGCAACATTTTAGGTAACAGCTGTACTATAGTGTATTTAGTTTCTAACATAATTATACACCATATCATATCCTGAAATCAAAATTATTGACCAAGATAGTTGGTTTGTTTTTAAATTTCTGTCTCAGCATTTTGTGTCAAGAAAGCCTGTTGTAAGATAGAACTTATAGAGTAGGAGCTACAGGAACCTTCACGTTATCTACATGATTCATCTATGGTTTGTATGATGATGACTAAATACTACATATCATGGAACTATTTCAAGAACCTCTCGGATTCAATTGCTGCAAAATCCATCTCCAGGCTTTACGATACCACTGGGCAGCTTCATTTGAGTTACAGTGAAGAAGCTCTTCAGAATGTATAAATATGTGAGGTGGTAGCTATGGCATTATCCTTAATAAGTGCAATAACAAAGTATGATGATCCCATGTCTCACATATCAAAACCCACATGGTGCCTCCTCCTTACCTTCTTGACAATAATGATGTAAACTTAATTGGACCTGGAGGATTAAGTTCCAAGAAACAAAACTGGAAATTAAAATGATCATTTCATCCCACAGCCCTCTTGTTATGTAACTTGCTAGGTTTTGTTTTGACTGATCATGAACAGCTGACGACTGCAGCTGAATCTTGTGATTTGAACTGGCCTTACAGCAGCAGAACTATCTTTGTCCAAACACAAGACACGTAATTCTGCATCGTAATTTGTGCTTTGGACAAACTGAATCACTGAAAATTCGACAGAACTTGTAGATTCCAGCTAGCAGACATATAATTCAAATCAAAAGAATTCTGGGTGGGAATGTGGCCTATTATCGTCTCAGCTGATGGTGAGAAATGTAATCTGTTGAATGGACAGGTAAAGTATGTGGCTAAAGGCGATCAAATAAACCCACAGAATATTACATAGGGATGAATAAAATCACACCAAGTCTGCTTCTATATTGCAAGGCAACTTCTAAAAATTGATGCTGCAATGTCAGTGTTGTCAAGATCAAATTACTTATTGGTTGGTTAGTTTTGACAGTTTTATCAGATCTACTTTAAAATCCGTTTGCAGATACATAATTGGCCCCAGTCACAAATGCCCATTTCAAGAATCAGCACCTACTTCTGTGAAGTGTGCACTGGCTAAATGAAAGAAATTCAGCCAGCTATGGAACAAATGTATCAGTTCAACAAAAACAGAAATTGCTGGCGAAACCCAGCAGGTCTGGCAGCATCTGTGGGAAGAAGGCTGAGTTAACATTCCGAGTCCAGTGACACTTCATCAGAAGTGGTACCAGCTGGGAAAAAACTGACACTGAAGTTGAAGATGACTGTATGGGAGAGGAGGAGGATAAATGGATGGGTGGAGATGGAGCCCAGAGAGAGGGATATTAAACGGGTAGGTAAACCAGACTACAGGGGCATGTCTGCTTTGTGCCCTAAGGATCTAACTTCTCAGTGCCTCCCATGGGCTTAACGACCGATTGATCCTTTAGCAGCCTTGCCCAGTCCACCTCAACCGAATCACTTCTAAGTTCTGTAAAATTTGCCATTCCCCAGTTACTCCTGATTTTACTCTGTCCTTTTCCACAATAATACTAAATTTAACTGAATTGTGATTGCTATCCCCAATATGGTCACCCACTCTCACTTCACTCACTTGCCCATCTTCATTTCCCAAAACTAAACCCAGAATTGGATCTCCTGTTGTTGGGCTTGTTATGTATTGTTAAAAAAAAAATCCTGGACACTGTACATGAAGTTCTCATCCTCAAACACCTTTATGTTGTATGAAACCCAGGTGATATTGGAATAGTTAAGGTCTTTTAATACTACTGCCCTCTTATTCTTACAGGCAGAAATCTGTCTGCATATGTTTTACTATCTCCTTTCACAATTTGGTCCTCTGTAGTATACTTCAATAGTATGACTGCCCCTTTTTTATTCCTAAACTCAACCCTCATTTGTTAACCCATTTGATATATCATCCTGTCTCACGAAATGTAATTGATTCTTTAACCAATACTGCTAAGCACCCCACTCCTTTTTCATCACCCAATCTATCCTGCCTGAAAACTCTTTACCCAAGGATATAGTGCTGCCAATTTTGTCCTTCCTTTAGCCAAGTTTTTGTTATAGCAATGACATCATGTGATGCGTCTAAATGTGCCTGTAGTTCATCTGCCTTGTCAGTAATACTCCTTGCATTGTGGTATAAACAGCTCGACCCCGTCAATTTCAATTGCCAGGCACTTTTTAATCCTCATTTCTTTTTTCGTTGAGAGTCACTGATGACATCACTGATTAACGTTCTACCTCCCATTTCCTGATCTGAATCTAACCCATCTAAGCCCACACTTTGGTTCCCACTCCCCTGCTGTGCTAGTTTAAAACCTCACCAATGGAACTAGCAAAAGCCTCCGCTCTGCCCAGGTGCAACCCATCAGGCTTGTACAGGTCCCATTTTCCCCACAAGTGCTTCAAGAATCTAAACTCGTCCCTGATACACCACTTCTTCAGCTATGCATTCATCTGATCTATCCTCTTATTCTTGCTCTCACTAGCACGTGGCACTAGCAGTAATTCCGAGATTACTATATTTGAGGTCCTGCATTTTAATTTGTCTCCTTACTTCTTATAGTCAGCTTTCAGGTCCTCATCTCTTTGTTTACTTGTGTCACCCGTATGTAACGTGAACACTGCTGTTCACCCTCCTGCTCCAGAATATCCTGCGGCTGCTCCATGGCATCCGAAGCCTGGCATCAAGGAAGCAACATACCATCTCGATTCATGCCTGCAGCCCCAGAAGTGTCTGTTTGCACCCCTCACTTTTGAATCTCTTGTCATTATAGCCCTGACACTCGTTTTCCTCATCTTCTGTAGAGGAGAGCCACCAATGGTGCCATGAATGGTGCTTTGCTGCTTTCCCCCAACAGGCCATCTCCCCAGCAGTATCCAAAGAGATATATCTGTTTGAGAGGGGGATGACCACAGGGGACTCCTGCACTTCCTTCCTGAGCCTCTTACTTTGTCTAACGGTCACCCGTTCCCTTTCTGGCTGTGTAATCTTCAGCTGCAGTGTGACCGCCTCGCTAAACAAGACTGGACTTGAAACATTAACTCTGCTTTCTTCCCCCAGATGCTGCCAGACTGGTGAGTTTTGCCATCAATTTGCTTTTGCTTCACATCTTTAGCATCCACAGTTCTTTATTTTATTTAAATGTATCACTTTAGTTGCTTGCACTGCATTGCTGCTAAGCTTGTCTACAGTGGTAGGTTGCTAATTTTAGAACAAGAGTTTTGCGAGATAAAATTATGAAGGGATACAGAGTTACAATGGTAAATAATGTGGAACTATACATCAACTGTAATCTAACAAAATGGCAGACAGGCTGAATGGTCCACACCTGGTCCAAGGATTTCCTGGTGTGTTTCACCTCCAGTAATACAATTTCAGTTGTCTGATGGGCCGAAGTCTTTGCTGTTATTGTTGATGACCATGAACGAGAAGTCTGCTTGCTGGCACAATGTTATTGCACAGAAGGGGTTACCTTCACCCATGAATAGTTACAAGGGTACAATGTTCAAATTGAATAAGAAACTTTTTATTTCTGACAAAAGTTAAACCTATAATTGTATAGTCCTCTAATTTCTAGTTTAATTGCCTGACCAATTCACGCTCATGGAATTACTACTGTGGGAATAAAAAGCACAAGCTGCCAAAAGTATTGCTGAAAAGGTGTGTTATCACTTGCTCATTATTAAAGTCCCCCATTTGTACATATGCATTACCTTTTTAAGTCTGGCAAGTAAGGTGGCGACCTGTTCATGTTGTTCTGCTCTAGCAAGGTCTTCTGCAGTTCTTCCATCCTATTAAACAACCAGCAATCAATCCAATTAGCTTGATTTCTGCTTAATTTCATACTTAACCTATGAAAAGTCAGTGTTGGCAACCTACACATTTCATTTTCACACTCTAGCACCAGCATATGACAGATAGCAAACTGTGTTAGCAGATGCTCAGCCAGGAGCTGCTAACAATTCACTCAGGAAGGTTTTGAAATGAACCAGATTTATTACACTGATTGCATAATAATTAGTTCCTGCTGTAAGCGTATTTAAATACAACATTTCTGGATGAATGCATAATATGAGTAAATGCCTGCTAAGGGCCAAAGAGGAAAAAAAAGCTTCATAAAACATCTAAGGACCACATTACAATTAGCAAGAATATTAGCATATTCTTCTTGAACACTAGTGATTTTAGATAAAGAGTTTTCCAGTTTTGCACATCACTTTCATTTTATTTGGTACAGCTCCAGTAATGATAATTATATGATAATACCTCAACCTATAATTTAGAAGAAATAACCTTCCCCAGTCTTGCCTGACTCATTGAATCATACATCACAGGTTAGCAGCAATTCAGCCTATTGTGCCTGTGCTGGCTCTTTCAAAGAGTTCTCATACTGCCACATTCCTTGCACTTGCCCCAGGGTTCCACCAACACCTAGGTGTTTTCCCTCACTGTCCATGTATGCACTTAGTTTTATGTTGCCTCTCACTTTTCCTTCCAAAGTGCATCAATTCATCTTTGTCAGCATTAAATTCCATTAATATTTTAGCACTCTGTCCACATCCAGTTCTATTGGGAAACAGCCCTTCAGCCCAAAAATCCAACTATCAATATAAACTGATACTCATGGACAGAGCATCAAGTTCCTCAATTGTGGAGACACGCCCAACAAACTCTGTAATATCTCCCCTTCATCGTTCACACAACAACGTTTTCCAATAAATCAACTAGTCAACCAACGGTAGCACTTAACTGTGGACTCAAGTAAATCAAATACACCTCAGGATCTATATCTGGTGCACTTTATTGAGTTGGAGATAGTAAGAACTGCCGATGCTGGAGTCAGAGACAACACAGTGCGGAGCTGGAGGAACACAGCAGGCCAGGCAGCATCAGGTTTCGGGTCGGGACCCTTCTTCAGAAATGGTGGATGAGGAAGGGAGCTTGGAAATAAATAGAGAGAGGAGGGGTGGGGCTGGGGAAGGTAGGTGGGATGGTGATAGGTGAGCGCAGGTAGGCAGTGGTGGGGATTGGTCAGTGAGGTGGGAGAAGCGGAAAGGTGGGAGAGATGATGGACAGGTTGTGTCTGGTCAAGGAGGCGGGGATGAGAGGGAGGGTTGGTCGGTGGGATGAGGCCAGGACTGGGGAGATTTTGAAAATGGTAAGTCTACACTGAGACCATTGGGTTGTTGGCTCCTAAGGCGGAACATGAGGAGCTGCTCCTCCAGTTTCTGGATGGTGTCACTGTGACACTGGAGGCAGCCCAGGACAGACATGTCGCCCAGGGAGGGGGAGTTGAAATCGTTCACAACTGGAAGGTGTTGTCATTTGTCACGAACAGAGCGCAGGTGCTCTACAAAGCGGTCTCAGAGCCTCCGCTTGGTCTCGCTGACGTAGAGGAGGCCACATCGGGAGCAGCGGATGCAGTAGACTTTACTGAGTTGTGTGTTTTTTGACTGGGACTCTCTCTAGTTGTTTTAATGGACCATAACTTTTGGTCTCCAGATAGTCAAAGAATGGATGTGTCGATAGCACTTGGAAGTCCCAATGTAATGACCGTATGGAAATTGCCCAGGAAGTTTAACTGCAATTGGGAAATTATTTGACATCTGGAAACTTCTGAAAAAGTCTCCAACTCTGGATCAGAGGCAGGTAATTCAGAAGGTTCTGACTTCCTTACCTTGATAGCTACCCAGGAAATATTAAATGGGTAAAAGCTATTTCTAATAACTGGCAACTATACAACTGATCAACCCCTGCCCAATTCTCCAAATCCCTTGCACCCACCGATTACCTCTCACTCTCTGATTCCCCTCCTCCACCCAACATGACTTAACCCTTTAACTTGATCATCACCTTGCTATTCTACCTCTTAACCACATACCTCACTCAAATTCATTCATTAACACACTGAAAAACTGTCTACATGTTTTTGTGTGTTAGTGAATGAATGAACTTACCAGAACATAGCAGCTAACGTTGTAAAGAAGTGGCGTACAGTCAGTTCTGCTGTAACGTGTGTTTCTTCAATGCGAAATCGGCTTTAACATGAAAGAATAATTTAGGCCACTATTTGTAGAACACAAACTTTCCTTACCTGTATTGGCTATAATGTGCTTCTGGCCCCATTTGTTTAAATGGCACAGCTATTGTGCAATTTTCTTATAACGCGAGGTTGCACGAGAGCGGAACTATCGCATTATATCAGAACTGACTGTATTTGGAATCCTCCAACAATCCTACACCACATAGGAGCGCTCCCAAAATAGCTACATAAGAACTAAGAGCAAAGTAATTCAGCTCCTATAGTGTGCTCTGCCATTCAATACGATCATGACTGATTTTATCTTGGCCTCAACTTTACTTTCCAGCCTGTTCCCCATAAACCTCCAACCTGTTACTAATTAATTCAATGTCCCAGCATCCACTGGACTCTGGGATAGTGAATTCCATAGATTCACAACCCTTTGACAGAAGTAACTTCTCCTCACCTGTGTTTTAAATCTGCTATCCTTTCTCCTAAAACTATGACCTCTAACTTGAGATTGACTCACAAAAGGAAACATTTTCTCTTTGTCAACTTTGTCAATCCTCCTTTATCTCAAAAACCTCAACCAGCATCTTGTACACCTCAATTAGATTGCCATTCCTTCTAAACTCCAGACAGTATAGGCCTAAACTGCTCAATCTCTCTTCTTTATACAAAACCCTCAACTCAGGAGTCAATCTAGTGAATCTCCTTTGAACTGCCTCCAATGCCATTATATCCCTCCTCAAGCAAGGGGACCAAAACTGTATGCAATACTCCAGGTGCAATAATAAATGTCAGAATTCCAACTGCCTTCCTTACAACCTATTGTATCTGTCAAACAGTTTTCCATGATTCATGCATGAGTACACCCAGACATTTCTGCACTGAAACACTCGGAAGCTTCTTGCCATTTAGGTAATAAATTACCTTTATGGTCTTCCAACCAAAATAGATAACCTCACAGTTGTCCATTATAAACTCCTTCCACCAAATTTTGGCCCATTCACTTACCCCATCAATGCCCATATCCTTTTGTAAAATTTTAGTTCATACTATGATTTACTTTCCCACCTATTTTAGTGTCATCTGCAAATCTGGCTATAGCACCTTCTATTTCTGCACCCAAGTCATTAACATAAATTGTAAATAGTTGGGGCCTGAGGACCGAACCTTATGGTACCCCACTACTTATATCTCGCTAATCAGAAAAAGACGCATTTATCTCAATGCTCTGATTTTCTTGGGTTAGCCAATTTTCTATCCAAGATAAATCAATTATCGCCCAACCCCATGTGATCTTACCTTTTGTATTAACCTTTTATGTGGAACCTTATCAATGGCCTTCTCGAAGTCCAGATGTACAACATTTACAAGATCCCCATTATCCACTTTATTTGTTACATCTTTGAAGAACTCTAGTAAATGTGTCAAACACAATCTATCTTTCATAAAACCACGCTGACTCTGATGGAGTGAATTATGACTATCCAAGCTATTACTTCCTTAATAATGGATTCTAACAATTTTCCAATGACATATTACACTAACCATAGTTGCCTACACTTTGTATCTCAATCTTTTTGAATAAGGGTATCATATTGGCATTTTCCAATCCACTAGAGGCTCTCTCAAATTGGGAATTTTGGATTATTATTATTATTATTATAACCAGAGGATCCATTATCCCCTTACAATTTCCTTTAAGGACCTAGGATGTAGGCCATCAGGCCCTGGGAACTTATTTGCCTTCAATCCCAATAGTTTGCTTAATATATTCTCCCTAGTGATGATGATGGTGTTACATTTTTTTCCTTTGTCTAACCTCTGCACTACCTGTTATTACTGAGATGATACCAGTGTCTTCCACTATGAAAACTGAAGCAAAATGTTGATTTCTCTACCATTTCTGCGCTCCCAACTATTAATTCCAGTCTCATCCTCCAAAGGACCAACAGTCACTTCAGCTACTAACTTCCCTTTTGTAGACTTACAGCTTTTGCTATCACTTTTATATTTTGCACAGGGTAATTTACCTTTACTCTTTTTATTACTTTTTTTAAAAGTAATCCTTTGTCGGTCTTGGTAAGTTTCCCTATCTTCCAGCCTGCCACTGTTCTTTGCAACATGGCATGCCTTAGTTTTTACCCTTCTGTTACCTTTAGCTTTTTTGCTAAGTTGCATTTTTTTAAAAAACTCCCCTTACAATCATTCTTCCTTTTTGGAAAATACTTTAATTAGGAATTGAATATCCCCTTAAACATCTGCCACTGTTAATTAAAATTTTAGTCTTTAGCCTTCATGCCCATGCTCTACATTAATGCCTGAAATGTAGAGTTCCAAGACATAATTACAAAGAAAAGGAGTGGAGTGGCAGAGGGTGATCGACTCAGAGCCTCCAAGGACTGGTAATTTTTCAAACACTTACTGCAAAAGAGAGCAATCTAACATTGCAGTTCATTACAAACCAGGTTTGCCACAAGTATTTTTTTAAAATCGAGAATTAAATCTCTCTGAAGTATCAAGGGATAACAGGAACCACCAGTCAAAATCACAACATGAGCCATCATTCTTTAAAGGCAAAGATCATGCTGATTTTTTTTCTAGAATACCAAAACTTATTATTGAGTTAACAAATTGAATTCCCATACCACCATCTTAGGGACACACATACCAAATCTGTGCATCTCACTCGTGAAATTTAATTAAGCTTCATTTCAAATGTTTTCTGTCATCAGCAATTGCTTTATTTAAAAGAAGAATCTTAATCATACATATCACAAGTTTATATTTCCATCTTTGCATTGCCCTGATCTAACATATTATTCTTGTTGGAAGCAAGAACATTAGAATGCTTTCCAACTTTCCTAGCTACATCCTTGCTCTGTTTTACTTTTATTCTTTTTGCTATCCAGCCACTGGCTTTCAGCCAAATACACAAAACCAGTATCAAATAATTTTATTGAAACAGGATCTAATGAGGCTCATGTTTTTCTTGCATAATTAGGATTTTAACAGCAGTATACTTTACAATATTTAAATAAAGAAAGTTTAATATTTGTTTCTTAAATTAACATCCAATACTGTAATTTTTCTAAAAATAAAGGGCAGAATTTAAATAGTGAATACATAGGAAACACAATTTTCAGAATCGGTACTGCTCACAGGAAGCCTAGTTTGCTACTTGCACAGACCTTAATTCATGGATGACCTTCCAGGATTTTCCATTTGTTATAAATAATATAAATTAAACTCAGAGGAATGTGCCTGCAATTTGACCAATATGCATGTTGAGGATTTTCACCATAGCACAAACTCAAAAAGCTGATTTTTGCTGAACATAAACTTCTGCTTTCATTGAGAGTTCCAACTCCCAAACCAAAACTTTTCCTTTTAAGAACATAACTTATATTCCAAAACACGAGTCAAGAATCAGATTTTGACAACAAGTGTTATCTACAAGATAATTTGTGAAAGTTTTGACAGACTAAATCTCCATCGCCAAACATGCTTTGAAATTATTTTCAGGTATTAACAGATAGTAACAAAATATTTTGTAGAAGCATGGAATGTCTTCTCTTTCTGCAAATTATAAGTAGCTCTTCAACAAGCAATTAATGTTCTCGAAGCAGCAGCTAATGTCATATGCTTGTCTATGACCATGTATTACTCACCCAGCTTTCCTTACCATAATATGGTAAGAAGCAGTAGCAGGTGTAGACCATTCAGCCTATCAGTCTTGTTTCATCATTCAATAACATCATGGCTGAGCCGATTGTGGCCTTAGCTTCATATTCCTGCTGGTCCCCAACTTAACCCTTGAACATATTCCCTGTCCCAGCTTCCCTGCCCTCTCGCAAAAGAGCTCCAAAGATTAATGGCTTTGGAAGACAAGATTCTTTACCATCTCGATCTTAATTGAGAGATTCCTTTTTTTTGAGCTGTGCTCCCTATTTCTAGATTGTCTTACGAGAGGAAACATCCTCTTAGCATCGAACAATGTCAAGACCTCGCAGAATTTTCTGTATTTTACTAAGGTTGGGCAAATGGCCAACTTGCTCCATCTTTCCTCATAAGCAAGTGCCATTATCTCAAGAAACAGCAGAGCAAATCTTCTCTGAACTGTTTCCAATGCAAATACAGGAAAATTCATGTTATCCACTCTGCGCATGGAATGGGTAGTGCGGTAAATCAAAATCTGGTACACGGCAGACTTCGGTAGTTAACTGTGTAACATTCAATCATTTGACTGTTAGCAGTTAATGGAAATGAGGAGCCATGCATGATCTTTGAAGTCAAAAGGAAGTGATGTATAAAAAGCATTACCAGCACAATTACAAACAACTGAAGCTTCATAATGACCAGGTGAAATTGGTTTTGCTGTCAGGGAATCACTCTGGTAGCGGTTTCATCAGTAAAGCTTCTGGGTGGTGAAGTGTGTAGTCATCAGTAATATTAGTAATTCTAGTTGGTACAGTGCTGAATAATGTGGATTACAGCATATCCCTTACATAAAGAGACCAAAACTGTACACAGTTCCTAGGTGTGATGTCACCAACGCCCTGTACAGTTGGAGCAAGATTTCCCTACTTATATACTCCACCATCCTGGCAGTATCTGAGAGCATGTACCTAAGTTTATTCAGTCCATTTCTTGCCTTAGATGATTCTGGACTTGTTTACACATAAGCTATGCACTTCTACTCACACAGAAAATAATACTTAAACATTGCTTAAAAAAGACATTTTGCTGAAGTTTTTTAAAATCAAATTCTCCCCCTTAGGAAGGATTCCCAAGATCAGCTTCCATAGAATCCTTATGGTGTGGAAGCAGACCATTCAGGCCCCCAAGTCCACAATGCCCTTCTGAAGAGTATCCCACCCATACCCATCCCTACCCTTCCCATAGCTAACCCACCTAGCCTGCACATACCTGGACATTCTAGCATATCCAATCCACACAACCTGCATGTCTTTGGACTGTGGGAGCACCCGGAGCAAACCCACGCAGACACAGGGAAAATGTGCAAATTCCATACAGACAGTAACCCGAGGCTGGAATTGAACCTGCATCCCTGGCGCTGAGGCAGTAGTGCTAACCACTGAGCCACCGTGCTGCCCATGTCTTGCATTCATCAGGACATTTTGCAAGAATACAAATTCAAGGAGAAAGAAATATTTATATACTGCATTAGAGAACAGTGCCAAATAGTTGGCAAGTAGGCTCCGATTGGTGGAGGAGATGTTTTGGAGAATGTACCCGTCAATAGTTAATAGCCAGCTTGCCATTAACTGTTTCTCTCCCCACACGATGCCAGTCTTGCTGAGTTTCTCCAGCATGGTCGCTTTTTATTTCAGATTTCCAGCATCTGCTGTATTTGGTGTTATGTTGGAACTATACAAAAGGCCACAACTGGAGTACTGCATGCAGTTCTGGTCACCCTATTATAGGAAGGATAGCAATTACATTAGAGAGGGTTGCAAAGGAGATTTACCAGGAAGCTGTCAGGGCTGGAGGGTCTGAACTACAAAGAAAGATTTCGTATGCTGGAGTTGTTTCTTTGGATCAGCAAAGTTTGAAAGGGTGGCCAACAGAGGTATATAAGATGATGAGGGGCATTGATAAAGTAGATAGAAAGGCACTTCTTCCATCAATAGAGGACTCAATAACCAGGAGGGATAAATTTAAGGTAAGTTGAAGGCTAAGAGGGGAGTCAAGAACTTCTTCAGGTGTCATATCTGACTGAGAACGTTAACTCTACTTCTCTCTCCACAGATGCTACCAGACCTATTCCAGTATAGCCTCCTTGCTCTTATATTCTATTCCTCAGCTAATAAAGGCAAGTATCCCATATGCCTTCTTAACCACTTTAACTAACTGCCCTGCTACCTTCAGGCATCTGTGGATATGCATATCTGCAAGTAGCTGTTCCCTGTCCAGTTGAGCCAAGTTGTATCTTAGCTTAGTGAAATTTGCCTTTTCCCAGAACTTTTATTCCTGGTTCATTCTATCTATTTTCCATAACTATCTTAAATCCTACCAAGTTATGGTCACAGGACATAGTCAAGCAGTTTGCATTTACAGAAGAATTTGCAGCAACTGTAGGTTAAAGGAATATGATAGATGTTCACTAAAGCAACCACCATTTATTTAAACAGGTCAACAGCTTATAATACCAATACCATTCAGTAAACTAGCAAGAATCAGACCATCTGTTGCAAGTAGCAGGATTCATCTGGGCATAAAAAATGGTGACTCTGTGCAAGTGCAGTGAGGCTAGTTAATATACCACAACTCAAAAACGAATGCAAGGAAATAAAAACTTCAATAGTTTGGGTTGGAAGTGTAGCTTAAAGACCAAGTTCACAGTTGAATTATCTAGTCTTTCAGGGAGCACCACAGTTTACATCATCTCTAGCCAGACTAAAGACTAGAACAATTGCTAAAGTTCCATTACTGTTCACTACCCAGTGATTTCAATGAAGAGATGGTTAGGATGGAGTTTGATGTCGGTGTAGCTACAACCATGTACAATGAAAGGCCACTGAGTGAGGTATCAGAGTGCTGCTGTTGATGCACCAAAGCAATCAGTCATACCTTATCATAGACAGAAACGATGTACACATTTTAGAAAATTTGAGCATATTGTCCTGCTTTACAGAGTACATCACAAGATTCAAGTAAGATTAATTTACTATTACAGCATTAAAATTGGTTCACCACCATCTGACCATTGCTTTCAGTACTTAAGAGTCTAGTTCAGAAAATAAATATAAAGTTAGCGTGGTCAAGCATCATTCCTGATATTTAGGTGGGGTAGTTGAGAAAATGAACAGCATTAGCTAAATTACACCTTTGAGAAAAAGGATCAATTCAGTCAACTTACTGAACTAACAGCTTCTACATTAGCACCAGCAAGGCACAGGTGACGGACAACATCAAGACTCCCATTGTTAGCAGCTAAATGCAAAGGTGTTCGTCCATACTGTAATCAAAAGAAAAACATTTAAAAACAGGTAAAGCACTAACGCTTTTCTAAAAATTGTATACTCAGACATTAAAAGACATTGTAAAATGAAGATACACATATGACTTTTACAACAGCTCAGGAACAGCACATCCCACGCTCATGCCTATCTTCATGACTGGGCACTAGAGAACTGTCAGATCATCTTGACAGTACCGAAGTAAGCCACTTAAGTCTAGCCAAAATCTTTCAATCAGTTTTAAAACTTCAATTGACTTAACTTCAATAAGTTTTTGAGAGAAAGTTCCAGATTTCCACTACCTTTTGTGTGAACGAGTACTTTTTGACATCACCATTGAAATGGGTTCTCCTGTTAAGATACCAGACTCCTTGCAGATGACTCCCTTACCAGATTAAATAGGTTCTCCTTGTCTGTCCATCAAATCTTTATTCTCCCCTATTCAAGTGAACTCAAGTCTATGCAACCTGCGACTGATTCCTGGGATTAGGGAATTGTACAACGAGGACTGACAAGGCCAATGTTCCCTAGAATTACTCGATGTTGCGCTGACCTGTGAAACCAATCTGAAGCCCATCTAACCTACACTATTCCATTATCATCCATATGTTTATCCAACGACCATTTAAATGCCCCTAAAGTTGGCGAGTCTACAACTGCTGCAGGCAGGGCATTCCATGCCCTTACTACTCCCTGAGTAAAGAATCTGCCTCTGACATCTGTCCTATATGTATCACCCCTCAACTTAAAGCTATGTCCCCTCGTGCTAGCCATCACCATCCGACAAAAAAGGCTCTCACAGTCCACCCTATCTAATCCTCTGATCATCTTGTATTACGAGGCACATGAGGCAACTGTTAATGGTTTGCTGATATTAAAGATATACAGAGAATGGGCATTGTTTAATGACTGGGATCACATATAAATAAAGTAGCGAAAGGGTCTTGTGGTGCAAGAGTGCCCCCACCCATGGGCCAGATGATCTAGGTTCAAATCTCACCTGTCCAAGAGGTGTATTGTAACATGCCCAAACAGGTTGATTAAAAGGCGTACACTGGGTTAAGGAAACAGGGATCTGTAATGCTGCATTCCGGTAATACACTTACAACTAAGGAAAAGAACAGTGTCTTGTTTTATACTTGTTTCTTGTTTCAACACCATCTGTCTTGGATCCATTTAACACTGAACTAAATGAAACGTAATATTCCTCAGAGATCTGGCATGGCAAATGCTGGGAGGTCGCTTTTCTTGCCTGAGAAGTCTGAAAGTAGAGGTTATAGTCTCAGAATAAGGGCATTTAGAAGTGAGGTAAGGAGATATTTTCCCACTCAAAAGGGTTCTGAATCTGAGGCGTTCTCTACCCTAGGGTTGTGGATGCTCAGTTTTTTTATAATTAAGACAAAGATTTATGGAATAATGATGGGACTGAAGCATATGGGAACAGCCCAGGAACATGGAGTTGAGATAAATAATAACCACAATCGCAATCAATAGCAGGTCAGGATTGAATGGTTTACTTTTTCTCCTATTTCATTAGTTCTAACCCTCATAATTTATGATGCCATTCCAGTGGTGGGAAACATGGCAAAGTGTCTGTATCTCTAATATGCAGATTTTTACCATGTAACCACCTACAAATGAGTGGGCACATTCCCCTACCAGAATCAGCCTGTAGAATATAGTAGAGTGATGATGCATCAGATTACCTAGCTAACTCACTGTAATATTTGACAAAAAGAAAAAAATCAGAAGAAGAACTACTAAAATGTCATATGCCTGACTAAGGTAAAATTATTAAGCATTGTCAAAATTGTGACAGTTGAAGGTTCATCAATAGGACAAAAACATCTGGATACCATTTAACAAAACTGGAGATTGTTTTAGGTTATATGAAGTTGGATGATCCAAAAATTTGAAAAGCTCGTAATTGAAATCTATTTAGCAACAACTTTTTTTTAATATAACACATTTTTAAATAGCCCAAGGCGTTTCATAAGCCAGATCGCAAGTAAATAAAGAATCATAAGAAGAATATCAAGATAAATGACCAAAAGCTTGGTCAAATAGGGTCTTAACGAGGACAGAAAATTAAAGATGAATTGAACTCAAGGGAATTCCAGAGGTTAAGACTATGGCATGAATGCAAGTGGTGGAGAAACCAAAATTGGGGATACACAGTGTCTCTATTTGGATAGATGCAGAGGTTTGTAGAGCAGCATTTGTCACAGAACAAGGCCCGGCAAATAGCTTCCAAGTTGCTGCACTCAGCATAGGGAGAACACAATACTGTTCAGGATTATAGGAGAACTGAAGTCCATCACTCTCTTCACCTAATGTCTAACCTGCCTCATCAAAAATATTACCCATCCAGTGGTGGAAAGGGTTTCCCTTTACAAAAGCATTAGTCACATGAAAACTTGATTAGTACAAGGGCTTCACTTGCAAGAACCTGCAAAATGAGGAATGCAACTGAAAATCTGACTCTAACAGCAGGGAATTATATATGTTATTACAGAAAACCTTTAATGATGGTGGTATTACCTTATTAGTTAGATCAAGGTTGCAATTTGCATCACAGAGAGCCATAACAATAGCCACGTTGCCATCTTTGCAGGCTACATGTAGAGCTGAATTACCATGTCGATCTTGAACATCTATGAAACATCCTTGGCTTAGCAGATACTTTACCACCTCTATCTGACATCTTCGTACTGCTAAGTGCAGAGCTGTGTGACCATCCTGAAAGAAAAAATTAAATGCAAATTTATATATCTCTGTGAGAAAATACATTAGAATAGAAATTACTATTTGTTGTGCATAGTTTTCAGGTGTGAAATGGGTACAAAGTATTACAATTTAGCATTCAGATTACCTGCATCCAATCTGTAAAAGCACTGGTCCAACAATCTCTATAACAATCCTACTATCTCTGGTCCAACATTCAATTTGTAAGGGCTGTTTTAAAATTACACTGGAAAGATGCCTAAAATTGACCCCTTGAATATCCACATTAGGGGACTGAAATCTGTTAGACAATCTTTTTGATAAACTCATTACCTCAAGAAGAGTAGGAGCAGCTTGAGCTTTTCAGGATTCTTCAGCATCTACTGCCCAAAGATGAATTCTTGTACCAAATGATGCAAGAGTTCTCCATTATCTAAGAGATGTTGTGTCCTGTAACCTCTATTCGGGCCTAAGAATGGGCTCAGATTAATTTCACCCAATATGGAGTAGAACCTCATTATGGTAAGGCCAACTCTCTAGTTGGAACAGAATTCTCTTTTAGGAAAGGGATAGATTTATGAAAAACCCAAAAGATGGCAAACTATCCCTGTAAACCTCAGCCCTTGAGCAGTTCACAGTTAATGGTACACTTGATTGAAGTATGAGAAACATACGATCCAGAAGTGACCTGTGTATGGGTGCCAGATATGACGAAATCGGTCACATTACCAGCACTTTTCCTGGAAACCTCTCCATCACAAATATTAATTAACAGAGAAACATTTTATTCCATGTACCAGTTGCTAAAATCTTGGCCATTAATATTATGTAGTTAGCAGATTTTAAAGTAAAAGCAAGGTCTTGCAAACATGTCCCAACTAAGCATTTGCTTCTGAACGTTGTAAAAATAAGGATTTGGAAGCAATTTCTGGACCAAACTGCAACCAAATTATTTTGCAATTAGCCAATTATTTGTTAATTTCTGCCTCCTTAATAGATTGCAGAACCTTTGTGATTGCTCTCAAGGGCTGAAAATGAATTCAAAAACTATAAAGCATCCACAGTCACCAAATTTTCTTTCCAATTTGCTCCATTTCTTTTTCCTGTTTAGTAACTTTCCCCATCTTTGTTTAGGATTTCACCCTCTGATGGACAATTATTCCAAAGTCAGTGCTTTGTTTCCAGTCATCAGCAGCAGAAATGCTGGCAGACTTTCTGTAGCATAGCTAGATATTCTGCAACCAATTGAAGCAGTACTATTCCTGCACATGAATATCAGCACAGACAAGAGATTACATTTAACACTTTGTTCGTGACTGAGTGATTGCTCAAACTATTTGAGCCTACTCTTCCTTTTCAACAGCAAGAATAAATCACCTAGGTTATGACTTCACTATTTCCGATGGTCAAATGTGTGCGAGTTGATCGGCACTGGATGGAAGTGAGCAACCTCATAAATGGAACCTGATCATACCCTCATCCAACTTCTGCTTTGCAGAGATTGAAACCAAAAACTTTCCTGGTCTATATGGCTCACAATTATACAAATCTTTTGTATCTTAATATTCAAATGTGGAGGAATAAAAACACATTTTCAACATCATCCAGAATTTGGTTCAGGATCTTTTCTTTCTTGATGCTGCAGGAAGCATTGTAAGGATGTGGTTTAATTCCTCCATGTGCAGTTCCTCCACGGAAGAATTAAACCTGTCCTTCTGGAATCCTAGTGGTTTGATGACCTGTACAATCTCACTCACTGTGAAAGTTTGAAAATCCAAATGACCATTCGACAAACCAAGACTTCTACAATTTACAAGCTGTTTCCGCTTACTTTGGAAATTGTGGCAATTAAAATCTCATGCTTGCAGTCAACACGCAACCCGATGTTTGCAGAAACGTCAAACAATATACAGCAACCAAATGTCATAAGTGTTACATTAGCATTGTCAATCTTGTGAAAATCCGGCATATGCTCACTCATTTCTTTTACTAATTTGTTCACAGAATGTAGGTGTCACTGGCTAGGGCAGAATATATTGCCCATTTCCAACTGCCCTTGAGGAGGTAGCTGTGAGTTGCTAGTTTGAGCCACTGCAGGCCATGTGGAGTGGGTACAGCCACAGGGCTATTAGGACGGAGTTCCAGGAATTTGACCTAGCTCACTCAGTATAAATATTTTGTGATACAAGTAGAATAGCAATAATCAAAATGTGCTCCTACTGTAAACAACAGGAGGTTGTCATCCAAGTACCACTGCACACAGTTCCTTTTCTAATAATCTGGCTCTTGTGCCAACTTGAAAATTACCCACTTTTTTTTGTGTTTACAATTCTGTTCATGGGATAAGAAGCAAACATGGATGTTTGCGCATGTTTGCTAGTTTTCAACAATTCTAATTTAAAAAAAAATGTCAGCGTAAAAGTGTTCACCTTGCTTAAAAAAAATTTCAGCAGGAAGAAACCAGAATCGCACTTTAACAACAATCTGCAGAGAACTACCTTTCTCTCACTGAATGATATTAAGCATGGGAAATGATTCGTGCTAATGCTGCAAGCGTCAAGATCAGCGCAACATGACCAATTTTGTAATACCACTTTTGCAAGAACAAATGCATGCAATTAAGGGTGACTGTGGACACCGAAAAAGAGCATTACAATCTTCTAGCAGTCATTGCTGGCGAAGGGAGTCTTTAATGGTTTTGCTGCCACAATAACGATTATACATAACCAATATTCGAATCATGTGGAGATGCCAGTATTGGACTGGGATGGACAAAGTCAGAAGTCACACGACACCAGATTATAGTCCAACAAGTTTATTCAGGCGACTTCACCTGATGAAGGAACAATGCTCCAAAAGCTTGTGATCTTAAATAAGCCTGTTGGACTATAACCTGGTGTCGTGCGACTTCTGACAATATTCCAATTAACTTCCACCAAGGTTAGCAGAGAAGTGTACAGAAAACACATCAACCACAGAATGCATATTAAAAGTAAATCATCCAAAATAATATTGCAAAGGTGAATACTCAAAAATGTAATATGCTTATAACTTACTGTATCAATTTCATCAATATCTGCATTATGTTCTATTAAACATTCCACAATTTCCACATAGCCTCTTGCTGCTGCAGTCAGGAGGGGAGTCTCTCCTTCTTTATTTCTAACATGAACAGAGGAATTAGCTTCACAGAGTGCCTTTGCCACAGCATAGTAACCATGCCAAGCTGCACAGTGCAAAGGGGTCTCTTGGTCCTAGAGTATTGAAAAATAAAAAGGATTACAACTGCAAAACCTGGAATAAATTAAGCACAAAAAAAGTATCAATTGACACCAAAATTATTGAACACTTTGATGTAGGTTTTCTAATGTAATGGTGCAACTGCATGGGGTAAGTGGACTCAGTGATGAGAATTTAGCATCACTTTCCAGCAAAATATAGGATCTCAAATCCAAACTTTGAATGGGATTCCTGCAATACAACCAACACTCCTGACTTGGGCATGGATTACTGTACCAACTAAACAGTGACTGGAAGATGGAATAAGTTGAATGTGTAGTATGAATTCTCCATTGGATTGAGCATTGCCAACACCCTAGTGAAAATCTGTCAAATCTTGATCAAGTTGGTAGGCATCTTCTACGATGCAATGAAACAAAAGTTGTAGACAGAAGGGCGCTTACCAACTGTGAATGGAACCAAAGTTATAGTCAGACCACATCTAAACAGCAGAAACAAGTAAATATTTCAAGTACAAAACACATGGAAAGAAATAGACTTAAGCAGCTTTGGCTGAGATCTTGCAGTCAGTGACAAAATGATAGCACGTGCTCCTGATATTGAAGCAAGCTGCTTACAAAGATCTCGCATAGATTTGTCCTTTTCTGGCATTATGTTTTAACCTAGTGCCAAACTAAAGGAGATCTCCACGTATCTTGTAACAAAGTTGTCAAGCAAGATAACCAGCCAGTTGTATCGAAGTGTCTTCACTAACCAGAAGGTAAAATACACTAGTTATCCCAAGCATGTATTCAAATTATACAAAGTAAAATAAATTAATAGAACCTACACAAGATTAAAGGTAGAAGCTAAAATATCAAACTTTTAAAAATGTATTAAAATTGAGGAATTCACCATAATTAAAGTGATTCCAGAATTCTAGGCAGATCAGCTTAAGTGGTTGAAAAGTCCTGTATCCCAAAGCATCTGTACACACTAGTGACACTGCACTGTCAAAATTCTGATTTATTTTTCAAAGAGTGGAAAGAAAATAAAAGTGCACTAATCAAGTTGCTGAATTAGCAATTGCAATACACAAAGTTAGGTAAGGCTCAGGAATTCCAGGTTCAATTCTGGCCCTCTCTTAGGTTAGCGGATTGCATCCAAGACCACAGAAATGGGAAAAATTAATCACCCATAATCTCCTCGCCTTATAAATATCCAGTGGCCCTTGCTGATGTGTAAATATGTGGACATTACACAGGGGGAGTATTAGGCTTCGAAGTGATGGTCTCTACAGACAAACATCTTGTTAACAAATGTCAAAGGGGCACACACAAATAAACCAATCCTGAGAAGTATTGTCCTTCAGTACCATGAACAAATTAGGAACAGTAACAACCTTCAACAAGCACATGGGTCGAATCCACTTCGTGACAGATGTAAATCCACTGGTTGGATTATAACAGGATTGGTTGTCAAAATTTTTAACTGTGCATTAAATCATTGACTGTAAGGAGCTGGAACAGAAACTAATTTTGTAATATTTCTATACAATGTCTTCAATCAGTTCTTTAATATTAACAGAGTTTCACTGTTGGAAGTTTCACACAATTTTCACACTGAGAACTTTACCTGATCTCACGTTGGCAGCTGAGAAAGATAGAAGAAATTTCCAGGATGACCAGCATACTACCTTGCAGAAAATTGCCATTGCTCTTTAATCTAATCTTTTCATGTTGCATAGTACACTCAAGTCTAAGAACATGCAAAAAGAATTGTGGTGCAGTAGATGTTCCTACTAATCAAAAATATAGCATAGGACAATGCTTTCCTTAAGTGGAGTAGCAGCAAATACGGTATTGCACAACAGAAAGATGCACATTTGCAATGGAGAGTGATCATCTCATGTTTCACAGCCCAAAAAGGGTGGTGGAAGTAGAAACCTTCATCACATTTAAACTGTCAGCCATCTGAGAAAAACGATTGGTATTCTATAGATGACACAGAACTGTGACTTCAATCCTCATATACCAATAACTATGCTAACTCTACCAGTCATTGCTACTGAAGCAACGAGATTGGAAAAGATCTCTGAAAAATGCTCAGTTAACTGATCCAGCTAAGTCAGTAGTGGAGACACGAGTCAGCCTCACTATTTCCAGTACAGTTAGACCAACTCCTAAAAACTCATTTTGTAAAGTGCTATGTAAACATCTGTTGTGAGAGTGAAAAGGCAAAATACTGCAGGTGCTGAAATTTTAAACAAACACAAAATGCTGGAACGCATTGAAATTTCAGCAGGTAGGATAGCATCTGTGGAGAGAGAAATAGAGATAACATTTCAAGCACTATATGACTCTTCTTCAGAAATCTGAAGAACAGTCATACTACACTTGACACATTAACTTTGACAACCTTCCTAGAAAAAAACAATTCTCATCTGTCTTGAATGGGAAACCCTTAACTTTTAATTCTTATTCAATTATGTCCTTTCTTAAAAAATAAGCAGACTAAGGTTGTACATGGTATTTCAGAAATGGTCTTGCTAATGTTCTGTACAAACTGTAGCAAAAGTTCCCTGCTTTTATTTTCTGCTCACTGTAATTAACAACAAAATTCAATTTACCTTCCAAATCTATTGTTACACTTGAATATTAGTTTTGTAATTCAAGTGTAGCGGGACACTCAGATCTCTCGGTACTACAGTTCTGCAATCTCTCCAAGAAAAACGTATATGAAGAATGACCATTTGGCTAAAGAATTAGAGCACTGTGGCACCCACTGAACAGTGCTCTAACAAGAATCGTTTTGAAAGAAGGAAATTAGGTAAACTAAATGAAAGGGGTACAGTCCTAAATTGTTGAATTCAAATATACTCCTGTCTACAAAATCATACGCATTTAATGAGTAAGGGCCATTTAAAAAAAAAGCTTCAATAATTTACCTTGTTCTAGAACTTGCTTGTAAACAGTAAACACCATTATTGTACTGTCAGAATAAAGAGACTATTTTTCAAATTTCAACTGATTACTCAGGTTTAGTTCCTTAATAATCTCTTCAGACTAGAAATGATCAGAAGAGGAGACAAAATTGGATTATATTTTGAGTATTATTTTTATTCCAGTCTTATTCCATATACACCATCATCATGAATTAGCTGGTGATCCAAGATACACAAACTGGATTGTTTGTGAGCAACACTGAGGTCATAATTGCGAGTTCACTCAAATATAAACTTTCTGAAGCTGATCAAATTTTACAAGCCTTACCCGGTCTTGAAGATTTGGGTTAACACCAACATTGCAGAGGTACTGTACTACTTCCACATTACCATAGCGGGCTGCCACATGGAGGGCAGTTTCACCAGACTATAGTAAAATAGGAACAAAATTAAGATTTCAGGAATCAGTTTGTAATTGAAATATGCAATATTATTTGGATTTATTTGATTTCCCTTAATAAAGGGCCTGTTTCACAAAGGCATTTGTAGTCAGCTTTTCTGAACACAAAGTATTGAAAATTGTACTTGTACTTAGCTACTTAAAACGCTAACGCAAATGTTAAATATCTTTGGACAAGTAAAATGTTAGTATAAACAGTATGCCAGAAGCTCTTATTAAATGTAGAATATAGAAAAATCACACATCGAAAATCAAAACCAAGACTAGAAAGAAATCTAAATCGTATGTGTGGGGGTTTTAAGGAGGGGAAACACTGGCAAAAGAGCAGTAGCACTGAATGGAAATGCTTGATGGATTCAAGAAAAAGATTCTGTAGGTACCAGTAGAATTAGGTCACCATCTTCAGAAAATATATTTAAGGCCTTAGAGATGATGGAGGGAAATAATTACACAAATGGCACCAGGGATATAAGACTTTGGTTATGGGGAGAGACCAGAAGAAGAGATTCTTCTGCTTACTTTAAGAAGAGATGTAAATGAGGAAGTGTTCAAAGTTATGAGTGGTTCTGATACAGTGAATAACAATAAAATGCTTGTATTGGCAGCAGAGTCAGTGACCAGTGGAGACAGATTTATCATCATTGATGAAAGGACCAGAAGTGATAGAAGAAAACTTGGCATGATCTGGAATGCACTGACTTAAAGGATGATGGAAATAAATTCAATAAATAATGTTTGATAAATAATAAATAATAATTGGACAAATAGTTGAAGGGGGATATCTACAAGGTGATGGGGATAGAGAAAGAGTACAGGACTTGAAAGGGTATACTCATTGCAACCAACTGCAAAACTGTTTTGGCGGCTGCCTTATTCAGATCCTGAGAAGAATGCAGAATTTCTTTAACCATTAAGACTAATAATTTTATTCAATTTGGGTGGTAACAGAAAAAGGAAATGTTCAAAGCCAATTACAATGGGGAACAATAAGGGAGAACGAGGCGCCACCTCCATATAATCCCTTAATTGTAGGAAACGTCCCAAGGCACTTTACAGAGACATTAGGAAAATAACCACAAAAGCAGATATTATTAGGGAAGGGTGACTAACCATGTGGTTAAGCAGGACGGTTTTAAGGAGACACTCCCAGCAGTAGGAAATAGAAGGATTATGGAAGAAATTTTAGACAATGTGAGAGCTTGCAGCTGAACACAGCTTTATCAATAATAGGGCAAGGGAGGAGGTACACAGGAGGCTGACTCAGGAACAGAATGAATGAATGAATGGTGGTTTGCAAAGTTGGAAGAGATTAGCTTAAATGAAAAGACAAAGAAATTTAAACAGACCATTGAGATATTTTAAACTTAAGCTGCTGGGGATGTGAGTGTTAATGTTGTGCAGCCAGGATGGGGATGATGGGCAGTTAGCCTTGCTGCAAAGAATAAAAGGGACGAATTAGATTTTATGGCAGCTGGAAGATGAGTGACTTGCATGAGAAATACAGGTAAGACTGAATCTGGAGATGACAAGTTCATGAACAAAGGTTTCAGCAGGGTATGTGACAGAGGTAGTAGCATGCTTGACTGAGGAGATCTTTTCTGTTAGAGATGGCACAGGGTGAAAAATATCTTGAAGCAGAACAGAACAATGATGTTAAGAAGGATCTGACGCATTTTGGAACAATGAGGGTGAGGATGATGCAGTTGATGACATAGCAGATGCCAAAATCAATGGCATAATGGTCATGGGCAGAAAAGCCTTCGGCAGTGCGGCATGGAGTGGGGTCAGAATTCCCCAGGTCACCCTCTTCATCTTGCCTAACCTCAAACTGTCTCCAATTTTATATAGACCATGTGGGGCTCTTAAGTGGTCCATTCTCACAGCTGAAGGGAGTTCCGAGAGAGGGAAGAAACCTGGCAGATCACCCTGCTCAGGCTTTGGATGGAAACCATTAAGATCTAGCCTCTACCCATGCTTTTCCTTAGTTAAAACTTTACAATGAATATTTACCCAACTACCTACAAAAAGGTATTTGTTATCCAAGGGCCATTATAAAATCTGACATTAAAATGGATATGACATCAAAGTTGATAACTTTTCTGAAATCACATTTTATACATTTTCTACTGAATTTTATTAGATCTAAATTCTTCCAGGGAAACTGACTGAATATGCAGACTTGATGTGGTAACTGCCTCCGTAATGCTTATGCTTTCCTTTAATCCTCTTTGTGCAAGAACAGTTTCTTTTTTAAACTCTAAGATTTGTACCTAGGTACTTGTATCTAAGATGGCATCATTAAAAGGTAGCCATTCTAAAAACTTTTCACTGTACCACTATACCTCCAAATTGTAGTACAAGTGACAATAACGATATTCTATACTGTTCTAATTATAGTACTTCTCACTATCAGTTCAAACAAAAATATAACTCCATCCAAATATAATCATTTTAAATAACCTAATTCAGGAACATATTTGCTAATGTTACAAAGGGTATCAATTTTAATCAAGCACTGTTGTATGAATTTTACATTTTTTGCTTACCTTATCCTGTACATTCAGTGGACATTCTTTATGGTGCAAGAATTTTAATGTTTCTGTATGGCCGTGCCGTGCTGCCCAATAAAGTGCATTTGAACCAGACTGGAAACAATTGAAAATAATTTGTGAAAAGACATCTAAAATATTTGATACGTATGATATCATAGTCTACAGATAACTTTTTGAAGTGAAATTTATTGGTCTCAGTTAAAAACTTCTGAATTCTCAATTAATTCATAAATATTCATTAAAATATGAAAGCATAAATGGCAACTGATTTTGTATTTACTCTTGTCACAGCTTTAGGCAATTATTTATATACAGTACTAAAAACCCATATTCCAGAATTAGATTTCTCTGTTACCTATAAACTTATATGACATGTATATATTATGCATGTTGGTTTAGTGACAACAAACACAAGAGTTTCAATAATAAATGCTACTTTGGTAGAAGTTCCAGTACAAACCTTGTCTTGCACATCGATCTTTGCTCCCTTCTGGATGAGCAAGTCAAGAATCTGGATATTTCCACAACCAGCTGCCACCATCAGGGGAGGTGTTCCATGCTGCAGAAAAGGACATAAATTTTGAGACAATCTAGGAATGCGGTGGGCAATGACAATTTAAGTCTCTTATTTTCCTTTTTTGACTAAACTGAATACCTATTGTAATATGCTTACCTTCTAGCTCAAGGCCAGCTGCAGTCCTTGGACAGGTTTCCACTATGTTCCAAATTTCAGCAAGTGTCTGCAGCTCAAGAAGATTTAACTCAGTGTTGATAAACTGAAGTGTGAGCTTCAAACACATCAGGGAGGGGCAAAGTTACCTGCTCTCTTTGTTCCAGGAAGCAATCACGCCCTTTAGGCTAGGGACTTCAGATCTGCTCCATGGTCTGGAACAGTTGAAGGTGCCCGTAAGTGAGGCAGTGATGGGGACCCTGAAGTTAGCAATGGGTGAACTTCATCCCTACAACTGTTAAACTGATCTGATGTTCTGGCAGCTTGAGTGGATGACAGAACAGACCACGAGGAGGATGAGCAAACTGCCCATATTGCTGTGGTGCAGGGGAGCATTTAAGTGGAAGGGGCAAAAAGATACGTAGTTGCAGCAGGGGTCTTGATTTTAAAATTCTCATTCTTGTTTTCAATGGCTTTGCCCCTTCTCTTCACTGTAATGTCCTCCAACCCCACAACTCTCAGAGATGTTTGTACTCCTCGATTTCTGCCTTCTTGTGCATTCCCAATTATAGCTGCTCTCCAATGGTGACCATGCCTTAAGTTGTCCAAGAACCAAGCTCTGGAAAATCCTCCTACACTCCTTTACTTGGAGTTCCATCTGAACACACTTATAGCCCATCACTTTGACCAAGCTTTTCAGCACCTGATCTTGTATCTCCTTGTGTGGCTTGGTGTCATACTTTGTTTTAAAATGTCCCTGTGAAGTGCCTTATGTCACAACATTACAGTAAAGTTGCTTGTAATAAAAGTGTGTTGTTGAAGGATTGCTGGTCGTGAACTGGAGAAAGTATAAGCAGAGAACAACCAAGAAAAGCCATCCAACCACAAATGGCTGTTTATCTGTTGGGATTGGAATTCTCAACTTTCCATTTTATCCATTCTGCAATTGCCTTGGCCATGGCTTGATTTTAAGTCACCATGATTTAAAATTATTCAAGAGCAACAGTAGTCATTCAAAACGAGAAGCATTAAGAATTTACCTTTAACATAATGAAGATTTTAGCATAATGTCTTATGCTATTTTTATACACGTTGTGACAATGTTAGAAAAAGAGATGAGGGACTTGGAAAGAATCTAGTAAATAGGACATCAAAAAGCTTGCATCTCTGGATTGTTCCTGATACCATGAGTTAATGAGTTCAGAAATAGGGGCATAGAACAGATGAATGCATAGCTGCAGAGACGAGGCAGGAAGCGTACAGGCATTTAAGTCATACCTGAACAGATCTGGGACAACTGACCTTACAAGGGATTCGCTTGTGCCATTGGGGAGTGTTTAAACTAACTTGGCAGTCAAGGAAGTAATATGAGACAGCAAAAACATGCACAAGGTATTAGGAGGGATCAGATTAAGAGGAAATGAAAAATAATCTAAATTGCACATTGATGTGAATTCACCACGTATGGTAAATCATGTGTGGGGTGAACTCTAATGGCAGACAGCCACATGAGAACATGTTATTGTAATGGAAATCTGGAAAGACAGTGAAGAAAGGAATGAATAGAGAAACAGTAGTAAAGTTAAGAAGAACACTGAAGTGCTGGGGAGAGAGGGGATACCCTTGGAGAGGGACAGATATCAAGGGCAGGATCTGATTAGTGCCAAGAGGGAAAAAAGGGTACCATTGCAGGCTACCTGGGTCTATTCCAAAGGTCACCAACTAAATGGAAGGAACACAGATTAACAAATTTGCAAAGAAACTGCAGAACTTTAGCTATCTTAAAGTAGACTAGGGATTTATGAAGTACGCTGAGGAAAATATTCTACATCAGGAGTTTTCCGGCCCGGAACAGTAGGAGGCTTTGCTCGATTTGGTTCTCAGGAATGAAGTGGGCAAGTGGACCAAGTGTTGGTAGATAAATATTTAGGACATAATTATCACAATAAAAGAAATAGGGTGGCTATATAGGAAACAGCATGGAACAACCTAGGAGTAAATATAATTAACTGGGCATGGCCATCTTCAAGAAGACAAGAACAGATCTGGCCTAGCAAACAGATTTAGACCCCTCTGAATGGCAAATGAATTGGAGTGCATGATTAAACAAAAAAAAGGGGCACATGACAGCTGTCAGGTGGGTAATACAATTCCGAACCAGGTTGAATACAGGAAGCTCAGAGTGGAAGTGTAAAACAAATAAAAGCAATAGGGAACAAGTATGAAAAAAGTGACTGGCAGCTAACATAAAAGGGAATCCTAAAATTCTCTACATCCATATAAATAGTAAAAGGGTGATGAGAGGAGGAATGGGGCTGATAGAGACCTAAATGTGTAGAGGCACAGGGTGCAGTTGAGGTACTAAATGAGCAATGCTCAACTGTCTTTAACTGTGATGTTACTAAGAATTTGCCAAACAGGAGGTATCAAAGACACTGGATCAGCTAAAATTTCACAACAAGGAGGTAATAGGTATTCAGGTATTCAGAAGAAGGGTCTAGGCCCGAAATGTCAGCCTTCCTGTTCCTGATGCTGCTTGGCCTGCTGTGTTCATCCAGCTCTACAGCTTGTTATCTCTAATTTTATTAGTGATTTTGTTAGATTGAATTGAATACAACATCATGAGGACTCATTTGATCACATGGAAGACTATCTACTAAACAGCTTAACACTAACAATCCAACAGAAAATTGACATTCAATAGCAAACAGTTTCCTCAGTCAGTAATATGAAATTTTTCTTGTGCTTTATGTTAATTTATCAAACCGGCTATAGCATTTTGCATAATTTGATTGCTTAATAACATGAAATGACCTACAATAACCACTAGAGGAATCATGATTATTTGCAATGGAAATGCAAAAGGTGAAATAATTTATGTAGCATTTACTGTAACATGATGAATTTAGCTAATTAGCTTTATCATTATATATATTCTTTCTATTTTTAAAATAAGTGGATTATGTGGCGATGAATAGGTATCCGCTGTTCTGAAATCCAGGAAGGAAATAATTCTCAAGCCATTAAGAAAACATACCAAATGATGCACAGAAATTACCTTGTTAGGTTGGTTAATGTCATAATTGGCAAGGGATCCAAGGAGGTGCTGTAGACCAGGAACATTATCATCATTGATGGCATGAATAATTGCTTTCATTACAAATGAATCCTCTTCATCCTTATAAGAAGAAAAATAAAACTTGTCACTCTTGGAAACCAATAAACAATTTGCTGGTCAAAGACATCAGAACATATGGATGAAAGGAGGAAAGACTATTTATGCTATTTTCAAAAATAGCATAATTTACACGTTGATAACATCCTCAGCCAATTATTCTGATTACTCCGGAAATCCAGCATTTAATTTTAAAACCAGTGAATTTTAAGAGATGATGACAGATCTCTTTCCAGTTTTAGCTCTTTGGAATTATGCTAAAGTCAAAATTCAAGAGCTCCATAGATTGATTAGCAAGCAAATACAGTGAGCAGTATACCTCATAGAAAGGAAGATCTTCAAAACAATTCTGCCCTGTGCTGGTATAAGCCAGGGTAATAGTTGGCCACATCAACTGGTCTAAGAACGTCAACATGTATATCATGTAAAATGCCAAGGTAATTCTTGGAAGTGTAACTAGACAAAACAATCAATGCTGAGTTGAAGAATTTGGTCAAAGGGAAGGATTTTAAGAATTGCTACAGCCGACAGGCTTGTTTCCCTCTTCTAACTGCTGTTTAGCCTTAGCAAAGTGCACACGCACAATATGATCACTGAAAATAGCCTGCTCAGTGGAGTCAATACCACAGCAAGAATGAAGGGCAACCATGCCTGAAACATTCTTTGAGAAGGTAACAAGCAGGATAGATAAAGGCGAAGTAGTGGATGTAACACTGTTGGATTTCCAGAAAGGAAACTCATGGCCAACATGTATTTATATGAACAAACACACACAACTCCTCCAATTTCTCATCCTTAAGAATGGAAACAAATCTTCAGCTGCCAAATGGAATGTTGTTCCCATACTTACCAAAGTGTCCTCACTCCTAGCAACACTCATATTGCTTCGAGACAGAAATGATCTTGATAGCCGTTGGCACAATGATATTAACCGTACTGATTGCTAAAGAAAATATATTTTAACAAAATAAGTTACATTTGAACAGAAACATTTAATTCTCAAAACATTTAAGAGCTTGCAAATCACCCAGTAATGATACAGAGAATCAATAATAAACTAGATTGATTGATTGAGGCAGTATTACATTTTGCCGATAGAGATTAAAAACTAAGTTGATCCAAACTGGGAAGAGGGTGAAAGCTGTACAAATTTCATAACTAAATCATCTGGTCACCTGCATCTCTTAAACTAACGAATGTTTTTACTATGTGTATAAACACTACATTCCAGGGTATGAGGACTTTTTTTTTTGCTGTGGGTAAACGAGAAACTGATCATTAATCAAAAAGTACTTTGGTCATTTTATTATCTGATATTTATGCTTCTTCATAATGATGTTCTCCCAATTAGATTTCCAACACTACCAATTGATACAATTGTTGCTGCTCCAACAACAGTCAAACAGCTTGCTCCCATCCAGGACAAAGCAGCCGCTTGATTGTTACCTTGTTTGTACCATCTATAAGATGCATTACAGTAGCTCACTAAAGCTCCTGACAGCAATTTTCAAACTTTTTACATTTATCCCCAAGAAGGACAAGAGCAGCAGATACATGGGAACACCACCACCTGCAAGTTCCCCTCCAAACCATTCACCATCCTAACATGGAATTATATTGCCATTCCTTCACTGTCTGTTGGGCCAATATTCTCAAACTCCCTTCTGAACAGCACTGTGAGTGCCCTCACACCCCAAGGACTGCAGTAGTTCCAGAGGCAGCTCACCACCAGGGCAATTAGGGGTGGAAAAAGTGCTGGTCTAGCCTGATACACACACATTCCATGAACAAATAACACTAATTAATGATGTCATCCCATGTCTGAGACTTTGGTTTCTAATTTGCCCAGATTTGAGGAAAAGGAAAAAGAATTTGTACATGCAGTTGCAGTTTTCATGTTAACAACTCTTACTAATACCCAAGTGAGTACAGTCCCAGCGTGTGTTTATGCACAACATTAAAAGTACAATCAGAAACTCAATGATCATTAGGCAAAATGCAATACAGCCATCTGGGGTTTCATCCGAGGTAATATTTTACCAATCTTACAATTGATCATAATTCTTAATCGAGCAAGTGCTAAAAGATATTTATTCTCCAGAAATGAAATTGTTCCCTTGATGAAAGGCCATAAGGCCATAACATGTAGGAGCAGAATTAGGCCATTCAGCCACTGGGTCTGCTCCACTATTCAATCATGGCTGATGTGTTTCTCAACTTCATTCTCCTGCCTTCTCCCCATAACCTTGGATCCCCTTACTAACCAACATCCTACCTACCTCTGTCTTAAAGAGGATCAATGATTTGGCCTGCTTTTGTGGCACCAAGTTCATTTTGAGGCTGTGCCCTTAGATCCTAGCATCTTCGACTGGTGGAAACTTCTCCATTTTCACTATCCAGGCCTCTTAGTATTCTGCAAGTTTCAATGAGATTTATCTTCATCCTTCTAAATTCCATCGAGTACGAACCCAGAGTCCTCATCGGCTCCTCAAAGGACAAGTGCTTCATCCCCAGGATCATTCTTGTAAACCTGCTCTGGACCCCCCCGCAAGGCCAGCACATCCTTCCTTATTTGAGGTCCAAAACTGCTCACAATATTCCAAGGGCAGTCTGACCACAGCCTTATACAGCTCCAGCAGTACATCGCTGCTCTTGTATTCTAGCCCTCTCGGAATGATGCTATCAACGTATTTTCCTTCGAAACTGTGAACTGAATCTGCATGTTAACCTTAACAGAATCCTCAACTCGGACTTCTAAGTCACTTTGTGCTTCAGATTTCCAAAGCCTTTCCCCATTTAGAAAATAATCTACACCTTTATTTTTCCTATCAAAGTGCATAGTCTCACACTTTCCCACACTGTATTCCAGCTGCCACTTCTTTGCCCACCCTCCTAGCCTGTCCCAAGTCCTTCTGCAGCCTCCCCGCTTCCTCAACACCTCCTATTCCTCAACCTATCTTTGTGTCACCTGCAAACTTAGCAACAATGTCCTCACTTCCACCGTCCAGATTGTTAATACAATAAAGTGAACTGTTGTGGTCCCAACATGGATGCCTGCGGAACTCAACTAGTCATTGGCTGCCATCCTGAAAAAGACCTCTTTATCGTCACTCTCTGCCCTCTACCAGTCGTCCAATTCTCTATTCATGCCAGTACCTTGCCTCAAATACCATGGGCTCTTATCCTATTTAGCAGCCTCCTATACAGCACATCAAAAGCCTTCTGGAATTTCAAACGCACTCTTCTCTCTTGCCAACTTGTTCATTACTTCCTTGAAGAATTCTAACAGATTGATCAGGCATGACCTCTTCTCGAAACTGTGCTGACTCAGCCCTATTTTACCATGTACTTCCAAGTACTCCATAATTTCAGCCTTAATAACAGACCCTAAAATCTTACCAACGACTGAAGTCAGACTAACTGGCTTATAATTTCCCATCTTCAGCCTCCCTCCCTTCTTAAACAGGGGCATTACACTAGCCATTTCCATAAAACCATAAGACACAGGAGCAGAAATCAGGCCATTCGACCCGAGTCTGCTCCGCCATTCAATCATAGCTGATAAGTTTCTCAGCCCCATTCTCCTGCTTTCTCCCCGTAACCCTTGATAATCAAGAACCTATCTATCTCAGTCTTAAATGTACTCAATGACCTGGTCTCCACAGCCTTCTGTGGCAGTGAATTCCATAGATTCATCACTCTCTGGCTGAAGTAGTTTCTCCTTCTCTCCGTTCTAAAAGGTCTTTCCTCTACTCTAAGGCTGTGCCCTTGGATCCTAGACTCTCCTACCAAAGACAGCATCCTCCCAACATCCACTCTGTCCAGGCCATTCAGTATTCTGAAAGTTTCAATTAGATCCCCCCTCATCCTTCTAAACTCCAATGAGTATACTTCCAGAGTTCTCAAATGTTCCTCATATGTTAAGTTTTCAATCCCTGGGACCATTCTCGTGAACCTCCTCTGAACTCGCTCCAGGGCCAGTACATTCTTCCTGAGATATGGGGCCCAAAACTGCACGCAATACTCCAAATGTGGCCTGACCAGAGGCTTCTAAAGCCTTAGTAGTACATCCCGGCTTTTATATTCAAGTCCTCTCAAAATAAATGCCAATATTGCATTTGCCTTCCTGTTTCCAGTCTTGTGGGGCCTTCCCTGACTCTAATGACTCCTGAAAGATCACCACCAATGACTCTACAGTCTGCTTTAGCTATTTCCTTCAGAATCCTGGGCTATAGTTCACTTCGTCCAGTGATTTAACCCTTTCAGTTTCCCCAGAACCTTCTTAGTGATGGCCACTACACACGCATCTGCCACTATTACATCAATCAAGCAGTGGTAGCACACTGGTAAACTTACTCAAGACCACTTTGATGTATTTCCACACTTAAAACTGAATCCTATTTGTTGGCTTGTACTACTCCTCAGGTAAACTCCATCACAGCTCCAGGTTTTACACATTACTTGTCTCCCCATTGTTCTCTAACTTCTTGTTAAAGAGATGTGATTTGAATATCCCATTTTCTTGGGCTGTTCTTAATTTGCAACTATGAACTCTTGATTTCAAACTTAGAGCATAAAAAGTTGTCCTAATCCACATTCCCAAGCCCCATTTTATGTTAAATATTTCTATCAATAGTACTCCTGTCATTTTTTGAAGATAGTTAAGCTGCCTCAAAGGGAATGCACCACAACAGCTTTCACACTTCAAAACTATGAATAAAACAAAATACCGCAGGTGCTGGAAATCTGAAATAAAAAGAGAAACTGTTGTAGAAACTCAGCAGGTTTGGCAGCATCTGCAGAAAGAAGAGATGGAGGTAACATTTCAAGTCCAATATGACCCTTCTTTGGAACTGAATGGGGATGGAATTCTAATGGTAGCAAAGAAGAGAGTTGGATGAAGAGTTGGGGTAAATGGTAAGTGTTAAAGTTTTTAAATGGCTCAGCTCTACTGAAAATGAGACATTAATTAGGGATGAGGTGATGGTAAAAGAAAATGTTGAATTTCATGTTGAGTCCTGAAGGTTATGAAGTGCTTAATTGGAAGGTGGAATACCTCCAAATTGTTTGGACTTTACTGGAGCACAGCACCAGATTCAAGACAGAAACGTCAGCATGACAGCAAGATGGTGTACTGAATGGCAGAATGGAAGTGTTCTATAATGTGGTCATCTGCATTCTGAGTTTGGTCTTGAATACAGCAAATCTAGGAGACTAGACAGAAAGACATGCAAGTAAAAGAGTGTCATGAAAAGAATGATCCCTCTGGAATGCTGACAGTGCAGTTGATTAGAAAATGTGTTTGTCTGTGGCATCCTGCTGGGAGCAGGGGAATTAGTGGAGGATGATTCTTTGACTGTGGAGGCTGGTGGGGTGATAATTGTGGATAAGAAGAACCCTATTACTGTTCTGGGAGGGATAGGAAGGACCAAGAGCAGAAGTGCAGCAAATGGGTAGGATATGACTGAGGGCCCTGTTCGCTACTAAGGAGTGAGGTCCTTGGTTGAGGACAAGGGAAAACAGGTCAAAAGCATCCCCGCATAAGGTGGCCCAATTTGAGCAAACATGACAGAGAAAGGGAAATTGGGAGAATGGAATGGTGTCTTTATACGATGAGGATGAAATAGTGTGGTCAAGGTCCTGGTGGGTGTAACTAGGTTTGTAATTGATATCAATGTTCAGCTTGTCCTCGGAAATGGAAATAGAGAAGTCAAGGAAGGGAATCGAAGTGTCAGAAAGACCAAGTGAGGGTGAACAAGAGGAAGAGTTGTGCTTGTGGGCCTGAGTAGGACTGAATCAAGAAATGTTCCACAAGAGCCAAGTATGAGAGGGACACATGTAGTTCTTATCGCTACACTTTTTATTTGGAGCAAGGAAAATTATTAGAAGTGACAGCACGAAGGCAAAGGCATCAGTTGGATTCAAGTTGTTAAGCCTCTCATTCTAAAAGAGGTGCAAAAATGTTCAATACTGTCTGTTCCCTTACAGTACAAATACTAACTTCTGAAACAACTTCTCCTCCTGCCCCCATACAGACACATTTTAAATATTTTCCCTCATTCAAACTTTTATTGCTCCCCCTTCCTGACCCCAAAATAATGGCGTAATGAACTGACTTAGATTCTTTTGTTAATTAATTTTGAACTCTGATGCCCGCAAACCTTGAACTGATTACAAAAATGACCTAATGCAGTCAGGTAAACATTGAATGTCAGTTACAATTCCACATACCTTCCATTTCCTACGGGCTGCAAACTTTTTAAACTTTTCCATATTTACAGCTGATGCTTTTCTGCTGAGAGCCTGCTGACTGTCTTTTGGCTGAAAATGTTACAAAAATCAAATTACAATCATAGGATCATCATAGAATCCCTACAGTGTGGAAACAGGCCCTTCGGCCCAACAAGTCCACACCAACCCTCAGAGCATCCCCCCAGACTCATCCCCCTATAACCCACCCAATCTACACATCCCTGAATGCTACGGGCAATTTGGCATGGTCAATCCACCTAGCCCGCACATCTTTGGACTGTGGGAGGAAACCGGAGCACCAGTTGGAAACCCATACAGACACGGGGAGAATGTGCAAACTCCACACAGACAGTCGCCTGAGGGTGGAATCGAACCCTGGTCCCTGGTGCTGTGAGGCAGCAGTGCTAACTACTGAGCCACTGTGTTAAAGGCATCAAACCTCCCATTAATTGAATATAAATATATATGTCAGCAATGTTATTCCTGCACTGTACCAACTGGGTAGAGATTGAAATTATCTTTTCACAGTCGGAATAGCAAAGCTGTGGGCATGGTGGACAGTAGTACAACTGCCCATGCTATTCCTCCGTTGATCCAGCACAATCCATGCAAGTTCCCTGCCTTCACTCTTGTAGCTGGGCTTTGAATATGCATCCTCTGATGACAGTCAGAGTCATACAGCACGGAAATAGACCATTATCCAAAACTAAACTACTCCCACCAGCCTGCGCTTGGCCCATATCCCTCCAAACATTTCTTAATCGTAATCTTAATCTTACCTAAATATATTTATCTTTTATATGTTGTTACTGTACCCGCATCACCCACTTCCTCTGAAAGCTCATTCCACACATGAATCACTCTCAAGAAAAATTGTCCCTCATGTCTTTTTAAATCTTTCGCCTCTCACTGCCCCTTAGTCTTGAAATCCCCACCCTTGAGTAAAGACACCTGCCATTCACCTTATCTATACCCATCATGATTTTATAAACTTCTATAAAGGTCACCTCTCGATCTTCTATGTTCCAGTGAAAGAAGTCCCAGTCTATCCAGCCTCTCCTTATAACTCAACCCCTCCATTCCCAGCAACATCCTGATAAATCTCTTCTGAACCTTCTCCAGCATAATATCCTTGCTATAACAGGCAGCCAGACTGGACACAGTACTCCAGAACAGCTACGTTGAGGTTGTACAAGGTCAAAAATCACACAATATCAGGTTATAGTCCAACAGGTTTATTTGAACACATAAGCTTTTGGAGCACTGCCACTTCCTCAGGCGTGATAAAGACAATGGATCCAAGCAAGCCAACTGCAAACACATTTCTTTAAATGTAGGTGCCACAATTTATTCATGAAAAGACACAAGAGTTTTGCACATTTCTTCAATTATAACTTTATAATGAAGTTTTAAATAAAGATAGATAGGCATACCTTGATCCATGGATGCTGCAAACTATCTTGAATAGTCATTCTCCTCCTATTAAAGGCATATTACAAAAGCAAAATATATAACTTTTAAATCAGTGCAGTAATCAAACATGGAAAACCTTATTACAGACACTAACATCTCAGTCTACAGCTTTCCAGGCTGCATTGATGCTCCTTTCATTTGTTTTACTGAAGTCACTTTAAGTGCAGCAATAATCGCTCCACGATGCAAAAAAAGTCTGAAAAATAGGACAAAGGTCAACAGGATATAATTTTTGTTCACTCTATTATGGATTAACTATTGAAACCATTTATTTATTTATTTATTTTTTAAAGAGGAAAGTGGAGAGGTTGAAAATACCAATTTCTATTTCTACGGTAAATCTATAGCTTGGCATGAATGCAACACTTCACATCTAAGATTCACATCATGCAATCTCCAGATGCTAACTCAAACAGGAAATCAGTTCAGCCAGAGTTTCTTCAGCTGTAGTTCGTGAACATGAACAAAGTTGTGTTCAGTGCCTTCAAGAAAGGTTTCAAGTGTAGCAAAACAAAATGTATGTAAGTTACGTATATAGGACCACTTAATAGGGGCCAATGGATTTAGGTAGCGTATTTGCATGAATTGAAGATAAGCTAACTAATCTAATCTAACTGGACAACTGGGATAAAGTCAGCATTTTCAGATGGCAACCTGTAATTGGTGCAGCACCAGAGATCAGAGCTGGAGCAAATAAGAAGAAAAAAAAATAGGTGGGAAGTCAAGTGGCGAGGATAATACAAAGAGCCTACGAAAGGATATGGACAAATTAAGTGAGTGGGAGAAAATTTGGCAGATATAATGTCAAAGATGTGAAGTAGGAGGAGTAGAAGAGCTAAATATTATTTAAATGGGAAAAGACTGAAGAAAGCTGCTGGCACAGAGGGATTTGGGAGTCCTTGTGCATGAATCACAAAAAGTTAGAATCCAAGTTCAACAGGTAATACAGAAGCCAAATGGATTGTTGGCTGTTATTTCAAAAAGAATGGACAATAGGGTAAGTCTTGATAAAACTGTACAAGTCACTGACAAGATCATAACTGGAATACTGTGAACGGTTCCCCTTATCTAAAGGAAGATGTACTGGCATTGGAAGTAATCCAGAGAAGGTTCACTATATTGATACTGGGTATGGAGGGACTGTCTTAGGAAGAGAGGTTGAGTATTCATTGGAGTTTCAAAGGAAGAGAAGAGACCTCAATGAAACATACAAAATTCTTAGGGGCTTGACAGGATAGATGCGGAGTGTGTGCTTTCCCCTGTGAGATGGTCTAGGACTGAGGATGTAATCGTATTGTAAGTGCCTGTCCTTTTAAGACAAAGATGAGGAGGATTCTCTTTTTTTCTCTCTGGGCTGTGAAGCATATTCAGGGCTGAGATAGACAATTTTTGTTAATTAAGGGATTCAAGGGTTCTAGGGATAAAACTTGAAAGTAGAGTTGAAGATCATCAGATCAATGGGCTGAATGGACTACTTCTGTTCCTACATCCAATGCTTTTATGGATCAATTACTTTTGGTATGTTAGAAGTCGTGAAGTGAATTGCAGGATTTTCACTAAAATGACAGCCATAAAATATAGTAATTTATACATGGGGAAGAAACAGTCCTGTGTGTAATAATGCTAGCAAGAAAGCCAGCAGTGACTGATCAATATGCCCTCCACTCCCTCCGCTCCAATCCCAACCTCACCATAGCCCTCCACTCCCTCCGCTCCAATCCCAACCTCACCATAAAACCCGCGGACAAGGGAGGGGCAGTCGTAGTATGGCGCACTGACCTCTACAATGCTGAGGCCAGGCGCCAACTCTCTGACACCTCCTCCTACCGCCCCCTGGATCATGACCCCACCCCCGAGCACCAAACCATCATCTCCCAAACCATCCACAACCTCATCACCTCAGGTGACCTCCCACC
>JAHRHZ010000012.1:74075397-74147821 GCA_024137785.1 Ginglymostoma cirratum | reverse complement strand
TTCCTCTCCTCTATCCATCCTCTATCCGCCTCCCCCTCTCTCCCTATTTATTTCAGAACCCTCTTCCCCTCCCCCATTTCTGATGAAGGGTTTAGGCCCGAAACGTCAAGTTTTCCTGCTCCTATGATGCTGCTTGACCTGCTGTGTTCATCCAGCCCCATGCTTGTTATCTCGGATTCTCCAGCATCTGCAGTACCTTTTATCACTGACCAATATGATTTCATTTTGCTGAAATTACCAAGCAGAAGAATTCAACTCCTTGATGTCAGATTTAGAAAATCAGAGTTTTTACTACACAGAAAGGGGTGCTTTGGCCCATTGAGCCCGCACCAGTCATCAAATATCCAAATATTCCAATCCTATTTCCCAGCACTTACATAGAACAATACAGCGCAGAACAGGCCCTTCGGCCCTCGATGTTGCGCCGACCTGTGAACTAATCTAAGCCCACCCCCACACTATCCCATCATCATCCATATGCTTATCCAAGGACTGTTTAAATGCCCCTAATGTGGCTGAGTTAACTACATTGGCAGGCAGGGCATTCCACGCCCTTACCACTCTCTGAGTAAAGAACCTGCCTCTGACATCTGTCTTAAATCTAGCACCCCTCAATTTGCAGCTATGCCCCCTCGTACTAGCCAACGTCATCATCCTAGGAAAAAGGCTCTCACTGTCCACCCTATCTAATCCTCTGATCATTTTGTATGTCTCTATTAAAGCCCCTCGTAGCCTTCTTCTCTCCAATGAGAACAGACCCAAGTCCCTCAGCCTTTCCTCACAAGACCTTCGCTCCAGACCAGGCAACATCCTGGTAAATCTCCTCTGCACCTTTTCCAATGCTTCCACATCCTTCCTGTAATGGGGCGACCAGAACTGTACGCAACATTCCAAGTGAGGCCGCACTAGCGTTTTGTACAACTGCAGCATGACATCACGGCTCCGGAACTCAATCCCTCTACCAATGAAACCTAACACACCGTATGCCTCCTTAACAGCACTATCAACCTGGGTGGCAACTTTCAGGGATCTATGTACCTGGACACCAAGGTCCCTCTGCACATCCACACTACCAAGAATCTTTCCATTGACCCAGTATTCTGCCTTCCTATTATTCTTCCCAAAGTGCATCACCTCACATTTATCTGCATTGAATTCCATTTGCCACCTTTCAGCCCAATTCTGCGGTTTATCCAAGTCTCCCTGCAACCTGCAACGTTCTTCCACACTGTCCACCACTCCACCGACTTCAGTGTCATCTGCAAACTTACTAACCCATCCACCTATGTCTGCGTCCAAGTCATTTTATAAAAATGACAAACAGCAGTGGTCCCAAAACAGATCCTTGTGGCACACCACTAGTAACCGGACTCCAGGCTGAATATTTTCCATCAACCACCACTCTTTGCCTTCTTTCAGAAAGCCAGTTTCTAATCCAAACTGCTAAATCTCCCTCAATCCCATGCCTCCGCATTTTCTCCAATAGACTACCATGTGGAACCTTATCAAAGGCTTTACTGAAGTCCATGTACACCACGTCAACTGCCCTACCCTCATCCAAGTGCTTGGTCACCTTCTCAAAAAACTCAATGAGGTTTGTGAGACACGACCTGCCCTTGACGAATCCATGTCGACTATCTCCAATCAAATTGTTGCTTGCTAGATGATTATAAATCCTATCTCTTATAATCCTTTCCAAAACTTTTCCTACAACAGATGTAAGGCTCACTGGTCTATTATCACCTGGGTCATCTCTACTGCACTTCTTGAACAAGGGCACAACATTTGCAATCCTCCAGTCCTCTGGTACTAGACCTGTAGACAATGACGACTCAAAGATCAAGGCCAAAGGCTCCGCCATCTCCTCCCTAGCTTCCCAGAGAATCCTCAGAAAAATCCCATCCGGCCCAGGGGATTTATCTAGCTTCACACCTTCTAGGATTGATAACACCTCCTCCTTACTAACCTCAATCCTTTCAAGTCTAATAGCCCATATCTCAGTCTTCTCCTCTACAATATTCTCCTTTTCCTGAGTGAAAACAGACGAGAAATATCTGTTTAGCACCTCTCTGATCTCCACAGGGTCCACACACAACTTCCTACTTCTGTCTTTGACTGGCCCTATTCTTACCCTAGTCATCCTTTTATTCCCCACATACCTATAGAAAGCTTTAGGGTTCTCCTTAATTCTACCTGCTAATGACTGCTCATGTCCCCTCCTTGTTCTTCTTAACTCTCTCTTTAAATCCTTCCTAGCTAATCTGTAACTCTCCATCGCCTCATCTGAACCATCTCGTCTCAATGTCACATAAGCCTCCCTCTTCCGCTTAACAAGAGATACAATTTCTTTTGTAAACCACGGTTCCCTTACCTTATCACTTCCTCCCTGCCTGACAGGGACATACCTATCAAGGACACGCAATATCTGTTCCTTAAACCAGCTCCACATTTCGATTGTCCCCATCCCCTGCATTTTGCTACCCCATTCTATCCCTCCTAAGTCTTGCCTAATTGCATTATAATTGCCCTTCCCCCATCTATAACTCTTGCCCAGAGGCATGTTCCTATCCCTTTCCATCGCTAAACTAAACGTAACTGAATTATGGTCACTCTCTCCAAAGTGCTCACCTACCACTAAATCAAACACGTGGCCTGGTTCATTACCAAGTACCAGATCCAGTGTGGCCTCCCCTCTTGTCGGCTCTTCGACATACTGTGTCAGGAAACCCTCCTGCACACATTGGACAAAAACCACACCTCCCCCTCTTTTACCACCTTCCCTGATCTTTATGAAAGATCTAAACCCTGGAACCTGCAACATCCATTCCTGACCCTGCTCGATCCACGTCTCCAAAGTGGCCACAACATCGAAGTCCCAGGTACCTATCCATGCTGCAAGCTCACCTACCTTATTCTGGATACTCCTGGCGTTGAAGTAGACACACTTCAAACCAGCTTGCTGTCTGCCAGCACACTCCTGTGACGGTGAAATCCTGTCCATGTCCTCCCTACTCTCATCCTCCTGTGTACTGGAACTACACCACAGGTTCCCATGCCCCTGCTGAGCTAGTTTAAATCCACCCGAATAGCACTAGCAAATTTCCCACCCAGGATATTAGTACCCCTCTGGTTCAAGTGAAGACCGTCCTGTTTGTAGAGGTCCCACCTTCCCCAGAATGAGCCCCAGTTATCCATATACCTGAAACCCTCCCTCCTGCACCATCCCTGCAGCCACGTGTTCAGCTGATATCTCTCCCTGTTGTTTGCCTCGCTATCACGTGGCACGGGTAACAAACCAGAGATAACAACTCTGTTTGTTCTAGATCTCAGCTTCCACCCTAGCTCCCTGAAATCCTGCCTTATATCCCTATCCCTCTTTCTACCTATGTCATTGGTACCTATGTGGACCACGACTTGGGGCTGGTCACTCTCTCCCTTCAGGACCCCAAAAACACGATCCGAGACATCACGGACCCTGGCACCTGGGAGGCAACACACCAACCAACCGTGAGTCTCTCTCGTTCCCGTAGAATCTCCTATCTCTCCCCCTAACTACGGAGTCCCCAAAGACTAATGCTCTCCTCCTCTTCCCCCTTCCCTTCTGAGCAACAGGGACAGACTCTGCGCCAGAGACCTGTACCCCATGGCTTACCCCTGGTAAGTCATCCCCCTCAACAGAATCCAAAACGGTATACCTGTTATTGAGGGGAACGGCCGCAGGGGATCCCCGCACTGTCTGCCTGTTCCCTTTCCGTCCCCTGACTGTAACCCATCTACTTTTCTCATGTACCTGAGGTGTGACTACCTCCCTGTAACTCCTCTCAATCACCCCCTCAGCCTCCCGAATGATCTGTAGTTCATCCAGCTCCAGCTCCAGTTCCAAGGAGCTGGAGTCGGGTGCACTTCCCGCAGATGAAGTCAGCGGGGACACTAGTGGTGACCCTTATCTCCCACATCCTACAGGAGGAGCATGCAACTGCCCTTGCATCCATTGCCATTGTTCTGAATTGTAAAAAACAGACAATTGGAAAAGAAAACACTAGTAACTTACCAAATCTGCGCTCAGAACCTTTTTGGTTAGAGGAGGAGGATGGGTGGGAGACACTACCTTAGTAGTGTTTCGGGTAAAGCAACCACCCAAATATATTACCTCACTTACTCAGCCTTCCCGTGTCTGCTCCTGCTCGACACGCACTCTGCCTATTCACGAGGTAAGTTTTTAAAGGAGAAGCTTACCTTCCCAGGCTGCCCTCGCGCCTCCTTCCGGACTCCTGCCGCTGAAATGACTGAAAGGCCGCCGTCACACGAGGTAAGACCTTTATACTCCTGAAGCTTACCTTCCCAGGCTGCCCTCGTGCCTCCTTCCAGACTCCCACTGCTGAAACGACTGAACTTGGCCCACAATCCTGTGGGATAGCACAGTCCTGTGCTACGGCATTTCAAATGCTCATCCAAATAGTTCTGAAATGTCTCAAGGGTTCCTGCCTCTACCATCCTTTGAGGAAGTGGCTTCCATAATCCCCTGGGTGAAAGAAGTATTCCTCAATTTCCCACTAAAGCTTCAGCTTCTTACCTCAAAAGTGGTAATATTGACCCCTCTACTAAGGAGAAAATTTTATCAACCAGATTCCTCTCAGCCTTCTCTGCTCTAAGGAAAACAACCACATCCCATCTAGTCTCTTCATTACTGAAACACTCCAGATCAGGTAACATCCTGGTGAATATCTTTTTCACCCTCTTTAGTGCAATCACATCTTTGCTATAGTGTGGTGATCAGAACTGCACATTGTACTCCAGTTGTATTCTCACATGACATACATCTTCACGATTACTTCTTTGTTCTTGTAGTCAATGTCTTGCTTGAGAAAGGCAAGTAATCAGATGCCTTCTTAATCACCTTATCAACCTGTCCTGCTGGCTTCAAGTATTAAGGACATGTACAACAAGGTAGTTCTGATCCTCTATATTTTTTAAGGGTTCTTTTATTCAATGCGTCCTTCCTTGCATTGTTAGTCCTCCTGAAATACATCACCTCTGACTTTTCAGGGCTAAATTCCATTTGCCACTATTCAGCCCATCTATATCATATAGTCATCTAAGGCTTCGCTCCTTACTTTTTACAACACCACCAATTTTCATGTTATTTGCAAACTTACTATCACAACTCCTCCATTCATGTCTAGGCCATTAATGTACAAAACAAATAATAACCCTGCACCGAACCCTGTGGTACGCCATTGGACACAGGCATCCAGTCATACCCTTCGACCATCACTTACTGCTTCCCACCACTAAGCCAATTTTGGATTGAATTTGCCAAAATGCCCCGAATCCCATGGGCTCTTACCATCTTAAGGAGTAGCCATGTAAGACCTTATCAAAAACCCAACTGTCACGTTTCATGTTTTCATTGATAGAATGACAGGTCCCAAAAAAGCTCAGTAAGTTAATATTATCCAATTACTACATTAAGTTTGAAAGATAACCCAATAAAAAAATATTGCTAAGCAAAATTTATCAGTCTTGTTCCAAATCTTTGCTTCTGTGATGTAAGTGAGATTATTATAACACTTTGATATGTAAGAGAAAAAAGAAACACCAATCCCAAGCTATTTTTTCTCTTCTTCTAAAGCTGGCAGGTATTCATGATTCAGGGCAAATCATTTTATGTTAGAATTATACTGGAAACACATTAGAATTATAGACTAGACAATACATACCAACAGACTTTAATCACAGGAGCATTATAACTGATTTGATCACCAACCCACACTCAGATTCTGAAACTAAAATCAGAAGCAGAAACCTTGACTAATATTCCCTCTGAAGCCTAGAGATGCTGATGCCAAATGCAGCATGGACTTTTGCCCAACTGACATCAGGTATCTTAGAACACACCTACGTTCCACCAGTATCATACATTGAGTAATTAACTTACCCACAAGACCATCACACGACTGAGCAATTAGCATCTTTAATACCTATATGCTTATAAGTTTAATAAGAAGTTTAGAGTGTATCCATAATTTAAAATACAATAAAGTAACTGTAGTGAATACAATACAATAAAGTAATTAGAAGTGTATTGAAGGCATACTTAGGATCTTTCACAAGGAGTTTTCGGATAAAATCTTTTGCCAAGCCACTGGTGTTCTTGAAAAATTCTTCATCAAATGCATAATTCACAGCTGAAACATTGGCCAATGTTTCTTGTTTAGTGTCACCCAAGAAAGGTGATGCACCACTCAAGCTAATTAAAAGATAATCATGAACATTTCAGAACATGTAATGTATGTGGCAACTGCTGTACATAAAACACATCACTAAAAATAAACTGCACATCCTTTTCTTATAAAGGCAATAATAACGTACTGAATCTAACCATATAAGACTTCAAACAAGAGATGATCTGCATTGCTCTATGTAAAGGCTTCGATTCTGGCATTAACATTTTAACTCTGTATCCCCGACAAAAATCCAAATTATTAGCACAAAAAATGGACATTTTTAGTAATAGGTAAATTTGCCATAGTCTTACCAGACAATAGGGCCGGTCTCTCGTTGAAGAGATGACTGATGGTGGTTTAAGCTGAGGGTTACCACTCCTCAGGCAAGGGAAGAGGCTGAGGAAGGGAATCCTTTATGCTAACCTTAGTTGGTGCAAGAATTAAGACCACACTGTTGACATCATTCTACACTGCGAATCAGTCATCCAGCCATCTAAGCCAACACAGTCTAAATTTTTTTAATACTCTCTCAAGAAATTAACTGTGCTCTTAATTATGAAACCAACTATCAGCTTTTATAAGAATTATTCCATCTGGTCTGATTCTTGTACTCCCACATCTTGCTTAGTCATTCAAAAACATGGCACAATTTATACTTGCAAGTGTTTTATATTTTGCTCCATATTTGTACTGTTCCCAATGCACTTCAAATCAGAATGGCAGATTTCTAAGTTCATTTCAATAAACCAACATCAGAAAACTATATTGTTATCAATCATTTCTTTTAAATTACACAAACACTCCAACAGTACAGAAAAATTCTCAAAACAAATGTAAAGACAAGTACATTTGTTTGTCCTTTACATCTCTTGCTGTTGATCGCTTTCCTGAAAGCATTCATTTCTCATTCCTTGCAGGAGCACAGAGAGTTCACAACTATGGGACATTTTAGTATCTTGCCCAAGAAACAATTCTTCATATATCTAAGTCTATACAGCAAGCGTAGGAACAATGCCCAACCGTGGGAAGTGCCAGATTTCACCAGATGGTCACTCTTTGGCAACGTCATGCAAGAATTGCTGAATAAATAATCAGCAGTGAGAACCAGTGACAAATTTACAAATTAATGGCACCTAAGCTAATAGCAACATTCTTAGTATTCCCATTCCTTCTTCATGATTAGCATAAACCTGGGAACCAAACTAAGTTCGTTAGTTTGCTCACCTTAGCCACTCATTGCTCTAATCAACCCACCATTCAAGAGGAGATGTACAACACAATATATTTTATCTGAATTGTGCTTTTACATGCAACATTTTTGTATTTTAAAAGTTTTTTTTTAAAGTGCTTTAGAATTATTTTTGAGCTGTGAAAGTTTTCATTGGCTAACACCACCCAATGCTTGGCCTTCAAATTCCTTGTGCCTCTCTCCAAATCCAACTCCATTCTTGTGCTACAGGTCTTCTGTCCAGATAGTCCATTTTTCTGAGCGTTTGTACAAGCGTTTTCAGTGTCTTCCCCTTCAACAGTTGTAAGTTTGCTCCAATGGAAACTTTTCAGCTCACCTTCACCCTCAATATTCATCTCTGGTCGAACACTTGATTACCACTCCCCTGATCGTAATCTCAATTCCTGTGAAGAGGCTCAATTCTATCGTCACCTCCACCACCTGAAACTTTTACATTAAAAGGTGCGATACAAACAAATATTGCTATGTAATGCAGATTCTAATTAGTCATCCAAATGTAAATATTCCAACATATCTCAGTAATATAATGTATTGCTTTCTGTCACCAACACAAAGGGGCCTCCAATAGAGTAATTTGTATAGGTTTCCATACTTCAGGTATAGACAGCAAACAGCCTTTCCTCTGTGTCCTTTCTCTTCTCCAGTTCTCAAAGAGCACAGTAAAAATGCATCAAGAAAAATCAATTCTAAATGGGATCTCAATCTGTATCTTAATTGAAAGTAATGTTGGATCGCTATCTTACCCAAGGTCTCCAGTGCTCGTCTCATTTTTAAGGAATTACAGTTGCCCGAAAACTTAATTATACTAGGAGCATCTCTGTTGATTTAGCTCTTAAAACAATTACATCAAAGGAAGAATTCTCCATTATTTAATCACAAGTTTGGGTGCACCTTTTGAGAATTTCAATGATCTACACACTTCATAAAACAATTTCTTGAGAAATAATGAATGTAATTTCAAGCATCCAGAATGCTGACATTATGGCATCGTCAATTGTGATACTTGTGCTGGCACTAGAATATAATTTTTTTTGGCCACCATAACAATACATTTATAACTCTGATAAAGGAACATCTATTTACAAACGTAATACTTACAGAATGTAGGTTATGACACCAATACTCCTGAAACACATGGAAGAACAGTGCTTATATATGTTTCTGCAATTAGTTTAAAAAGCCATCCAAAAGTTTAACTTATCATACAGTTTGTCTTCACTCACCACATATCAGCCTCTAGACCAAGGGGTTCATAGTTGACAATTTCTGGAGCTTCAAAACAAAACAAAATTCAGAAGATCCAAAATATTATATGCTATAGTCAACAGGATTTATTTTCCATTTTAAATTTTACATACACTCCCATCATTGTTATTTCCCATTTTCTGATTCAGCTGGCAGGGTTGAACTATCTTACATCAGTCAATAACATGGATTCCATATCTCTCTTTCTGTCCTGCCACCCTAGCTTGAGAATGAGTGCAATTTTCCTTTTCATAGAGCTGTCCTCTCAACTGTCAGGTCCTATCAACTGCTTTTATTGAAAGTTGCAGTTGTTGTTGTCACCATTCTTTCTAACTTATGCTTTTTTAAAAAGGATGACCAGGCTGTTCACTGTACTCCAAATGTGGTCTTATTAAGACTCTATTTAAATTTCAGTTTATCATTTCTTCTATGCATTTGAATTCTGTCCCTCCAGAAATTAAACCAAGTGTTTAGTTCTTTGTTTTTGATAAAATGACCTTAATATCTGTGTCATTTACTTTGATGAAGTATCTGTATCTCCACATCCTACTGCTTCCGTACTTTATTTAGAATTTTTTTCTTTTCACCGTGTGTGTGACCTCTGTTTCTTACCAAAATACACACCATCTCTCAATTGCTTCAGAGGATTTTTAAACAAACAGTAAACAGTATCTTGTCTACTGGCTGCTATCCATGGGCAAGTCTAAGGAGGGGTTACAGTAAGCCAGTCAACCTTGGAAACCTTCTGTCCTCAAACACTGCCTTTTTACCCCTCCCAAACTTGCAGGCATGAAAGCCACACAGAATGCTCCCTCACCCACCTCAAATAAAATCAGCCAACATGATACAGATTAAGTTGAAACCTGGCACTTTCCTGGATCACATCTACATTGGCTAGCCCACATACCAACTAAGCTATTAAGACAGCTCTTTACATAACTTATTTGAACTGCAAGATCCAACCTCAACAAAGGCACTGAAAATTCAGACCAACTTTTGTTATATGGTAGAAAGCAGCTGGTGAAAGGTAGAACTGGGGTCAATCTTTCTACACTTCCAGGTTTAGCGTTACACAGTATAGACATATACCTCCTGAACCAAAACCCACAGATTGAGTTTGTTCTTTTAATCAGGATTTAAGTGAATCACCAGTTAACAACTCACCACGAGCATACACCTCAAATCAAATAACATACAATTAACACCCTTGACGCCCAAAAGTATGAAGACTTTTTGAAAAAAAATGCTTATGTAACAGCTTCTTTAAAATTTTTGTTAGATGTTCCACGACTCTTACAATCTTGATCCCAATTAAACCTAACTACTGCTTGGAACTAAAGAACAATGTGAGGGTATGTCCTCTACACCCTCATTAGATTAACTCCAGCCAGGAAAGAAATTAAAGTCACTATAATTCATTAAATGTAGGCAATAAACATACTGTGTGTGCGGCTCCTTCACCCTCAGCCCACTTCATTTGCCTAGAACCACATAAGTGCAATGGCAAATAGCTTGCAGGCCTCTCACTGTCATTTTGATCAATTTGCTAAAATATTTTCTTCTTTCCGAACTTTATGTGAAGAGATGATTTTCAACAACAGTATAAGAACAAGTATAATTTCTACTGTTTTTGGTGTTTATTATTGGGATTTTAACAAGCAATGGGGATAAGTGTTTATGCTCACATCTACCTCCAAATGAAAGTACAATTCAACAAATTTGACGAAGTCACCACATGACAGGCAGAATGGAGAAAAACAGGCACATACAGCCTGACAAATACAGGATGTATAACAGCATGTCAGAATAATAAATTGAGCATCCTTTGTCCCACAAATGTGTAAAAAATTCCATCCAAAACTGAATGATTGATATTTGTAGGGCTTAGCTCATCTCTGTATTCCGGACAGCAATTAGGGAAGACAGAGCCCAGCCCTTCCTACATAAAATCCAGCACAGCTCTCTACGAGCTGCAAAGAAAAAAAGTAGGCATTGTTATCAAACCAATCCAGTTAAACTTCAGGTTGTAATTTTAGGTGAAATTATTCTGATCTCTAATCAGCAGCTTCTTCTCAGTTCATACATAATGATGGAATATATTCTTCCTGCAAATATATGGTAAAACTATATAGTGATTTCACAAAATGAATGCACATTCACTTCCACAAAATGTAGAAGAAAATCACCTCAACACTGCAAATAACCAAGCTGAATTCAGAAATGTCTTGAAGGATACCTACCAACAAACTCTGGAGTTCCAAAGATGTTTTTAAATTCATTCCCAAAATCTATTTCATGAGCCAAGCCAAAGTCAATAATCTTAATCCGAGGTTTTGGTGACTTTTTATCTAGCAGCATAATATTTTCAGGCTGCAGAGAGGAAGAGATTGTGGAAGGAATTCAAACATTAACTCATTTCCATTTATGAAGCAAAACACAAGTAGAATTAAAACAAAACAAGACAATTAAAACTACGTAAAACTAACGCATTCCAAGTCTAACAGTTTATTCAAATGTGAATGGAAAGTTTTAATAAATTGTTCCTTACAATTAGCAACTGACTAATACGGCTTTTTAAAATAGTTTGCTTTGTGCTGGAGACAATTTTTTTATAACTCTCAGAAAAGCAATGCAATTGCTACCTATATTTGGTTATAAAAAGTGATCTGGTTTATTAATGTATATAAAGGTTGCATTGAGGTTTTTCTTGCAGATGTCTCCACTCCTTGTATTTCTGGCACTATACGTGGTAAGTGCTCCTTTGAATGGTTCTAGTGATGGCAGCAGCAGGTCTCTATTATGTCACTCAATCCACTATACTCACACAAAAAAGGGCTATTTAAGTATTACCACAAACTTTGGAATATGTAGGGAGGGTGGTATTAAAGCACTACCAAATTCAATCCTCATCCAGCATCCACATAAAGCACCTCAAAGAACAAAAAACAAAAAGCATACAGGAACAGACCCTTCAGCTCACCAAGCCTGAGCCAACACATGACACCTTTCTAAACGAAAAAACTTTTGCCTCTATGTGGTCAGTTTCCCTCCATTCCCTGCCTGTTCACGTATCTGTCAAGATGTCTTTTAAACATTGCTGCGCATCTGCTTCTACCACCTCCTCTGTCGGCACATTCCAGGCACTTATCACCCTCTATGTAAAAAAAAATTGCCTCTTACATCTCCTTTAAACTTTCTCCCTTGTACCTCAAACCTATGCTCCCTAGTAATTGACATTTTTATCCTGGGAAAAAGGCTCCAACCTTCCATGCGTCTCATAATCTTGAGAGTGTCTGATCAGGTGACCCCCCACCCCAGCCTCCAACATTCAAGTGAAAACAAACTAAGTTTTTCCAATTTCTCCTCATAGCTAATACCCTCCAACATCCTAGTAAACATTTTCTGTACCCTCGTCAAAGCCTCTACATCCTTCTGTGGCTATCTTAACCATCTTTAATCTGTTCTATTGAAAATTTCATGACAGTATTGCGGCATAGTAAATTATTAAAAGCAAAAAAAAAGTGCGATATTTTTCTAAAAGTAAACGGTTATTGATTTGGAATTAATAGTAAGCTTGCACCATGGGACAAAATATATCCTTAATGCAGCAGTTATGAATTAATACCACCTAAGAAAAGTGCAAAAATAATCTAAAGGACTAAAATGAGCAGTACTACTCCTGCAGTTGCTAAATATTCTTTGTCAAAGATTCATATGCAAAGAAAGCATTTCACTGTTTGGTTTGCCAAATATTCACAATTCCACGGAAGACCTCAAAGCTCCGAAGAGATTGAAAGGAGAAAACACAAAATGCTTACGAAAATACATGTAAATGCACTTGGTGTAGATCAAATACATCAACCATGATTAAACGGCAGAACAGATTAACTGCGTTATTATTTGGTTAATAAGGATTTGAAAGAGAAAGATATATTTTTGTTAGATTGTAGATCTTCATCAAGTTATTTGTTCCTGTACTATATTTTACTAAAAGGTACATTCGTTGAAGATTATATTGAAACAACCAATATTTCAGAGGTCCAAATTTGTCCCATGTTTAGTTAATGTTTCAGTCATTGCAGGTGGAAGCATACCATTTGGCTTGGCAGTCCTCCGCTTGGGAGGGTTGGCTTTCTTGTTGCCTGATGGCTGCTGCTGAGACACAGAAGACAGACAGTGGCGGTGGAAGGGTGTTTTCTAACTGCAGATCTGTAACCTGGTGTTCTGCAGGGATCAGTGCTGGGATTCCCGTTGTTTTAGGATTTCTAGGAGAATGCAGGTGGTCTGATTAGTAAGTTTGCAGATAACAAAAATTGGGGGAACTGCACGATATAGTGGATGATTGTACAGCAGGATATAGATAGGCTGGAGGCTTGGGCAGAGAAATGGCAGGTGGAATTTAATTCAAACAAATGAGAGGTGACACATTTTGGAAGGTCTAATACAGGAGGGAAGTATGCAGGAAATGGCAAGTCAGGTTGCAGCTGTTTAGAACATCAATTAGGCTGCATTTGGAATATTGTATATTGTTCTGGTTGTCACATTTTAGTGCTTTAGATTATTATTGCACATTTCCTGGATGGTAACAAATTCATAACTGCTGCAGTAAGGATGCATTTTCTCCCATGACACAAGATCTCTGTCAATTCAAAACCACAGCGAACTTCTAAAAAAAATCTGAACTATTTTTTCCTTAATAGATTTACTATGCAGCAACGATACCATGAAACATATGATGCAGATAAAAGATGGTTAAGATAGCTAAATAAATTTAATTCTTGGATGGTTAAAATAACCACTTCTTCGTTCCCTCGGCAATTTGTAGAGTCCAAAGCAGAAGTGGTAAAACACAAGGCTGACACTTCCTTGATGTTTGATGATATAATGCATCATGTGGCTAATGGAAAAACAAACATTGCCAGAGCTACAGTTCCTTATTGATTTAGGTGATTTGGCTGCAATTCAAAATGCACACAAACAAATCTGCACAATATTCTTTTAAACACATCAGTCTAATAAAGCGTATTTTCGATTCTCCAGCAACAGAAAACTTAAAAACACACACAACTATACCCATTGCTCAGTCACCTGCCATTATATTCTTGCACCTGCACTTTTCTACATTGGGCTCAGTTTCCTGCTGTCATCAGCAAAATTACCACAAATTGATTGTTATGTGAAATAAAAACTGTGAAACTGAACAACTTACAAAGCACAACTTAGAAAAACATCAGACAAGCGGAGTTCTCATGTTTTATAAAACAGCCCAAATTACAGCTGAGACAACAAGGTGTAGAGCTGGATGAACACAGCAGGCCAAGCAGCATCAGAGGAGCAGGAAAACTGATGTTTTGGGTCTAAACCCTTCTTCAGAATCATTTCTGAAGAAGGGTCCAGACCCGAAATGTCAGCTTTCCTGCTCCTCTGATGCTGCTTGGTCTGCTGGGTTAGTCCAGCTGTACACCCTGTTATATCAGATTCTCCAACATCAGCAGTTCCTACTATCCCAAAATACAGCTGAGTTCTGAGAACACAGAATAGAATCCCTACAGTGCACAAACAGGCCCTTCAGCCCAACAAGTCCACACTGACCCTCAGAGCATCCCACCCAGACACATTCCCCTATAACCCACCTGAGCTACACATCCCTGAACACTACGGGCAATTTAGCATGGCCAATCCACCTAACCTGCACATCTTTGGACTGTGGGAGAAAACCGGAGCACCCAGAGGAAACCCACGCAGACACGGGGAGAATGTGCAAACTCCACACAGACAGTTGCCCAGTGGTGGAATTGAACCCAGGTCCCAGGCGCTGTGAGGCAGCAGTGCTAACCACTGTGCTACCATGCCGAGCCAAATTGATTGGCTCATACATAAAATAAACAAATAGAACTAAGCCAAGTAGTATTTATTTGATTTATTTTACTTATTTTAATATAAAAAAGGAACAAGTTTGGGTGGCAGGTTGAAGTGGAAACAAGTGCCAAATATTAAAAGTGAAGGTGGGCATTGGGGTAATGGAAAAGGAAAATTAACAAAACATTTAGTTTGCACAGAAAGCAGGAGAGAAGACTTGGGGTTAGGAACACCAGGCAATTTTTACACTGTTGACAATTTTATGCCACTGGGATTAATGCTTAAGTCACAATTATTTACAATATATTTAATGATTTGGATGATGGAAGTCTTTGCACTAGCCAAGTTTGCAGAGGACACAAAAATAGATGGGAAGGCAAGTAGTGAGGATGATATAAAGGGATACAGACACCCTAAGCAAGTGGGCGGACTCTTGCCAAATATATTACATAGGGAATGCAGGGTTATGCACTTTTGCAGGTAGAATTAAAGAACTGAATATTATTTAAGTGGAAAAGATTGAAAAAGCTGCAGCAGCGAGGATTTGGGAATCCTCATAATAAATCACAAAGAGCTTGCATAAAGTTCAACAGGTAGTATGGAAGGCAAATGGAACGTCTGCCTTTATTTCAAAGGGAATGGAGTATAAAGAAAAGGGAAGCCTTGTTTAAATTATACAAGGCACTAATTAGACCAGACCTACAATACTATGAACAGTTTTGATCCCCTTATCTAAGGAAAGATATACTGGCATTGGAAGGAGTCCAGAGAAAGATCATTCAGTTGTTCCTGGATATTGAGGGATTTTCTTATGAGGAGAGGTTGATTAGGTTAGAACAAGAACATAAATTGCTGGAGAAACTCATGAGGTCTGGCAATATCTGTGGACAGAAAACAAAGTTAATGTTTCAAGATTGACATAGTGGTGGAGGTGTTGGGGGTGGGGGGAAAGGTGCAGGGGGTGGAGACAGAGAGAGAGAGATGGGGAGGGAGGGAGGGTACGAGGTGTGAGCAGACAGATGGAGATGGAATCCAGAGATGGAGAATGGCAGTTAGACAAACAGAGGAATAGATGATAATATACCAGGAAGAAAGAAAAGCTGATAATGGTGACCATAAGTAAGTGAAAATGGTTGGTTGTGCTGAAAGCAGCTCATGTCATGACAGGACCTGGGGTTTGGTGTGAGTAAAGGACATAGAAGGTGGTATTCAGGTTCTAAAGTTATTGGAGGTTGGGCTTGTACTTATTGGGGATTTACAAGAATGAGAGGTAACCTCACTGAAACATACAAGATTCTTATGGAGCTTGGCAGGAATAGGTGCGGAAAGGTTGCAATCACTTGTCAGAGTCTAGGATCTGAGGACATAATCTCAAAGTAAGGGACACTCAATTAGAGTAGGGATAAGGAACAATTTCTTCTCTCAGAGGATAATCAATCTGTGGAATTCTTTACTGCGGAGGGCTCTTGAGGCTGGGTCATTTATAAGGCTGAGATCAACAGATTTTTAATCAGCAAAGGAATCAAGGGTCAAGAGGAAAAGGCAGGAAAAATGAATTGAGGACCATTGATCAGCCATGATCTCATTGAACGGTGGTACAGACTTGATGGGCTGAATAGTCTACTTCTGTTCCTGCATTCTATGGTTTTCTTTCAAACTGTATGTCCACCCAACTCTGAATTTGCACCATTTATAGCAAAATAGTTTCATGCAGTCTGAAGCTCTTATGGGATGGTGACTGGCGGCTGAATTTTGACTTTGCTACAGCATGATCAAGTTGGATTTGTTTTTGGGTTTTGCAATTTGGAACAAGAGTTAGGAAGAAAGGTTTTATGCTAGTTGAACGGTGAATAATGGAAGTAAAATCAGATCAAAATAGTCCAAGAACAAAACCTGCAAGAGGCTTAAATATGTTATCATTATCAAATGCAAGCAGCCAATCACTTCACATTCTCATTGGTTAAGACAAAGAATCAACTTAATTCTACTAAAATGGTGAAATAGGAGGATGGAACTATTAGTTTAAAAATGTGTTGACCTTACATAGGATTTAAAAAGAATACAAAATGAATTCTAATTAAATATTGTTGCAAAGATCCAATAAAAACAAACAAAACTCTGTTTTCTCTGTCTCAATTAAAATCATCCAGTGGGAACAATACTGAGTGGTCAGATATGAACCCAGCAAGCTACCATGACTTATCATGAGATATTTGATTGTAAAGATGGAAAAAAGAATCATTTTGAACAGAAACAACATTAATGCAACAATTCCAGATGCACTAACTGATAGAACACAGGGATGCCAACCCTCCTTTGCACATTCCTGAATATTTAATCATGAAACATCTCATCACATAGTACTTGACCACTTCACAAATATTAAAGGTAGAAACTCCGCAATTAAGAATTTTTGCTCTCCTTCTGTGTCAGCGATTATATGAACTTTAGAACAGGGCTAGCCCAATCTGCCCTTCGAGCTTATTTGTTCTGTCATTTAATGGCTGCTGGCTGTAACAACTACATTTATTGGTCTTTGTTTTTATCAATATCCCTGCCTACTAAAAGAAAACTATCAATTACAATCTCAAACATTTCAACTGACTCAGCAGTCATGACCTTTCAGAAGAGGGTTTCAGATTTTCACTGCCGTTTGTGGGAAAATTCCTTCCTAATTTCCTTCTTTCACCAGAGAAGTAGTGTATCTACTTGCTGCCACAGCTTTGAGGAAACACTTTTACCATTCCCCCCTCCCCCGGACAACATATAAAAGATAGGTACAAAATGTAATTATTATGGGGATTAAGAGCCTAAGGGTTACAATTACAAGATTATGTTGGAGTGATTTAAAATAAAGAACAGGCGATTGTTTACAATGAAAATGGCAAGTTTGTGGAGCTCACTTTCAAAGTTGTGTCTAAGGCCGATGATGTCAATATTTAGATTAGACTGGATAGATGAATGCAGGTAAAAGCATATGGGAATAGGATTATGTTTAGTACTCGCTCCTTATATGAAGGGGTGAACACAGACACGGATTGTTAAGGTGAACAAACGACTAAGTAGGTCACTTTTACTGAAAAATGAATTATGATTCTCTTTTTCTTATCCATTTCCAAATATGCATTATTAAACTGGCACTCTTTGGCCACTATCAGAAGCAGAGTAAAACTTGCACTATACTCCCTCAAACAACAATATTAAACACAATGCATTGCTTCACTAGTGGAACTTTATTTTTTAAAGCAATATGAATTGTTATGTTGATGACGTCTTCAGAAGACTGAATTCTAAATTATGAGCAGACTTGTGCTGCGAATTACACTAATTTAAAAAAAAGTTAAGACCGTTATAAACTTATTCTACTTTGACTACACACATCAAAGAATGTGACTTCCATCCCATTAGTCTGAGCTGAATTTAAACCCAAACCTGAGGTGAATGTGCAGGAATCTTACTACAGTTGTGTAAGCATTATTTCAGGCATTAGAATCTACAGAACTATAGAATTCCTACAGCGTGGGAACAGGCTACTTCGGCCCAACAAGTCCACACTGACCCTCTGAAGAGCATCCCACGCAGACCCGCCATGCTACCCTATCCCTGCAACCCTGTGTTTCCCATGGCTAACACACCTAACCTTCACACCTGAGAACACTATGGGTAATTTAGTATGGACAACCCACTTAGCCTGCACATCTTTGGACTGTGGGAGGAAATCAGAGCACCAGACGGAAACCCATGCAGACACGTGGAGAAGGTGTAAACTCCACACAGACTGTCGCCCAGGGATGGAATTGCACCCGGGTCCTTAGTGCTGTTGAGGATGGAGTGCTAACCCGAGCCACCCAAATTCCCGCATTATGTTTCTTTCATGTTAAATTACATTATTAATGGACAGGGCCCAGAGCATGGGGCTAATGGGAAAGTGGTTAGGTTAAAATTCAACTGTTCCTGATATTTGTGACAGACTGGAGAAAATTATCCATAGCAAAAAGGCTCTGCTTATATTCATCCAACTTCTACAGCTCGTTAAACATTTATTCTGTGGAACTTCTCCCTTGTGTATGGAAAGTATTTCCTGAAGACTATAGCGCAAAAATCTACACCTTGAAAAAGGATTAAAATAAAGAGTTTGATATTCAAAGATATTTTCTGTTTTATTTGGAATTCACATGAGTTTTTGTTCTTTGAGGTCTTTCAATGCAACTTAAATGCATTCCTAGAAAGTAACTGAGCCCAACACTAAATAATAAATTTTAAAACCAAAAAGACTGTGTTTGACTACAAATCTGCCATCTTATTTTAAATAGTCAGAAATCAGACGATACCAGGTTATAGTCCAACAGGTTTATTTGAAATCACAAGCTTTTGGAGCATTGCACCTTCATCAGGTGAAGTGAGAAGCACACAGGCACAGAATTTATAGGCAGAGAGATCAAAAGATCATACAAATGGTGAGAGTGGAGATATGACAGGCTGAATAATAGATCTCTGCCGGTGATCAAGCCTGTCAGAAGGTTTGCGTAAAGTGTCAGCAGCTGAATAACAAGCAAAGGGATGACCTAGAATCCGATTAAGTGAGGCAGGGGGATAATTACAAAAACTTAAAAATAAAGTGGTGCTGGGGATGAACCAAATGACTGGAACAACATGATAAGTATAAGAGTCGCATGCCAAGGGTCTAACCAAAGTAATAAGCAATCCAAAACTGTACAAAATAAGGTAGAGTACTCATAACAATTTATCCAGGTGGTGTCAAAACAGGACAGTAAGGAAGATTTTACATATACAGAACAGTATGGTGGGGTCACACGTAGTGTGACATGAACCCAAGATCACGAGTCAGATTATTTCATGGGTATGGAGCTTGGTTATCTGCTCGGTGATTCTGCATTGTTGTGTATCTCAAAGGCCACCTTGGAGGATGCTTACCCAAAGATCAGAGGCTGAATGTCCTTGACCGTCTGAAGTCTTCCCCAACTGGGAGGGAACATTCCTGTCTGGCGATTGTTGTGCGGTGTCCATTCGTCTGTTGGCATGGCGTCTGCAAGGTCTCGCCAATAATACCATGCCTCGGGGTATCTTTGCCTGCAACATTGGCTGAGTCACAAGAGTATCCACCGTGTATGTGGTGTGTGGTGTTCCCATGGTGTGATGGTAGTATCCATGTCGATGATCTAGCATGTCTTGCAGCAGTACCTGTGGCAGGGTTGAGTGGTGTTGTGGTTGATGTTGTCCTGAAGGCTGGGTACTTCGCTGCGAACCATTGGCTGTTTAAGGTTTGGTGGTTGGTTGAAGGTGAGAAGTGGGGGTGTAGGGATGCTCTTGGCAAGATGCTTATCATCATCGATTACATATTGAAGGCTGCAAAGAACAAACTGTAGTTTCTCCACTCCGGGGAAGTACCGGATGATGAAGGGTACCCTATTGGTCGTATCCTGTGCCTGGCTTCTGAGGAGGTTGTTGCAGCTTTATGCTGTGGCATGTCAGAACTGGTGATCGATCAGTTGAGTATCATATACCATTCTTATGAAGATGTCCTTCAAAATCTTTAGGTATTTGTTGTGTTCCTCCTCTTCTGCGCAGATTCTGTATACGCGCAGGGCTTATCCATAGGGGATGGCTTTTTAAACATGTTTAGCGTGGAAGCTACAGAAGTGCAGTATCATGAGGTTATCTGTGGGCTCGCGGTAGAGTGAGGTACTGAGGAATGTCCGCCCTTGATGGAGATGCATTTGTCCAAGAATAAGACTGATTCTGAACAGTAGTCCATACCAAGTCTGATGGTGGGATGCAACTTGTTGATATCACTATATAGTCATTTGAGTAATTCTTCAGCATGCATCCAAAAGAAGAAAACATCTGGTGTCATCTGCAGAGACCTATTATTCAACTTGTTGACACTCCACTCATATCATCCGAATGATCTTTCGATCTCTCTGCCCGTTGATTTCTCTGCTAATAAATTCTGTGTCTGTGTGCTTCTCTCTTACTTCACCTGACAAAGGGGCTACACTCTGAAAGCTTGTGATTTTAAATAAACCCTGTTGGACTACAACCTGGTGTCATCTGATTTCTGACCTTGACCACCCCAGTTCAATTTCAGCATCTCCACATTATTATAAATAAGTAATGTAGGGATTAATTGGGAAAGTATGAACTGAGATTTTTCAGGCCTTTATAATGGTACACCCTGGTTCCTTGCACACCATTTGCTGGTGTGGAAATATCAACCTAGAGTGAGTGACATGAAACTGCTGCGCCTTGCAGTGAGAGAAGTAAATCAAAAGACCAACTTAAACAAAACCATGAACGATTTACTTCTATAACATTTGGAAATGTAAAGAGCAGAAAAATAGATTTTACAAAATATTTATAATTTTGCAGCTTGTTGATTTTCCTGCTAACCTTTATCAATTGAGTCTTTAACGTAAATACCTTACTTATCTAGCATGTTGTTCTCAACAACAAGAAAATGCAAGGGATTCTTTGTGATTCCAGCCTGACCACGCAGTTTGTCATAAAAATTGCATAAAATTAATTCTGTTCTATATTAAGGAGCTATAACAAAAGTTCATCAACTTCAGACATTAGTTTTACCTTGAGGTCAAAATGGGCAATGCACTTGGAATGTAGGTAGTAAACGCCATTGAGAATCTGTTTGAGAAATTCAGTGGCCTCCTCTTCAGTCAAGGACTCTTTCTCAGCCAGAAAATCGAACAATTCTCCTCCAGACACGCTACAGTATATAGGAGAAAAATAACTTTGGTAGGATAGTTTCAACACATCAAACAATTTGCTCCAATATGTATCAATTTCAGACATAGCAGGCACTGCCGATGCTGGAGAATCTGAGATAACAAAGTGTAGAGCTAAATGAACACAGCAGGCCATGCAGCATCAAAGGAGCAGGAAAGCTGACGTTTTGGGTCTGGGCCCTTCTTCTGGACTGTTTTTCTGAAGAGGGGTCCAGACCCGAAACGCCAGCTTTCCTGCTCCTCTGATGCTGCTTAGCCTGCTGTGCTCATCAGCTTTACACCTTGTTATCAATTTCTAGGTTATTTAGGCTAAATCCCTGATCCAAAAACATGCAACGACACTAACTGCCATTTGCTATGCGTGATGCTGGAAGATTTGATTAAACTGACAGCAAATATAGTAGAATTTACCTCGTATAATTTGAGCTTTCAACATTTCAGCTTTTCATTTTCTATTGAAATATTTAAATTGCATAAACTACTTTTTAAAATCCCAACTGAGCAAAGTTCTGAACATCCTGCAGTTACCTTCTGGCAATTAGTTTTATTTGCAGTGCACAATTGTAGGGCTCTGGTTTGCAATCAGTAATTTGCAGATTTTAAGGTGGTTTGAATCACCATCAGATCCCTGGTTCCGGCAGTGAACTTAGGAATGTGAAAAGAAGGCAGCAGTAGACAGGTGTTTCAGGGCAAAATAATCTCTGCGTTTATTAAGGACAAAAGGTAAGTATGATACAAGAAATAAAGGCAAATGTAATAAACAGCGAAATTAACACCAGCAATTACACACAGAATAGTAATTAAATGCACCAATAAATTAAACATAGGTTAAACACTATTAGAAACTAAACAGCAGTTTTTAAATCACAGAACACTTTCAGACTTTTACCCCTGGGGGCTCCTGTACCGTCACCACCCACCTTCCTCTCCCTGCTAGCTAGGTTGGAAACTTTTAGGGTCTTGAAAGTTCAAGCTCACCACTCGGGGAAAACCGCGATTTTGAAGTACTGTTCCTGCTTGTCGTAACCGGTGCCTCAATCAAGACTTCGGACAGTGTAGTCCTTAGGTCTGGGTTGAATCCACAGATGCAGTAGGACGCATAGTGGATTTAGCAGGTGGGTACTTGTTTTTCTTTACCTTCTGGTGGTTTTGCGGGCCGGTTTTCACCTCAGGATGTATCCGAGACTTGGTAGTGTCGGTCAGGTCGATGTTTTTCAGAGGCTGTCAGTTCTTAGGTTTGCTGGTCATGTTCGGTTGCTGTTGGTTCCCCTGGTGCAGAACAGGCCTGTGTCAGAAGGTTAGAGAATTGTTGTTGGGACCCCTCTTCCAGAGATAGCTCTTGGAAATAGCCACTAGAATTAGCTGTTGGAATTCTTCTGGGGATTGCTGTTTGGAAAGCCTTCTAGAAACAGCTGCTGGGCAGATAGCTCTCCGCAAGATAGCTGTTTGGGATCCCTCTTCTGAAGGTCACTGTTGGGACAGCTCTCGGGGAGATAGCTCTTTCAGATGAGATCGGGGCCTGCAATTAGATCGAGGTTCTCTTATCTTCGCACCAAATCTGCACTTGCCATTGTGTTAGTGGTGAGTCAATTGGCTTCCCAGTAGTTAACGAGCATGTGTAAATGTATTTTGACTGAGGTTGAATGCCTGATATCTGTCTGAATGAATGAATGTCTGGTATCTGTATAGGTTCAAAAATGTCTGGGTTGGGTAGGCAAGGTGTAAAAGTGAATTTCAGTCTAAAGGGTTAAGTCTGGTTGATTGTTTTCAGAGTGAAGTTGTAAACTGGATTTTCAGGCTGAACCTAAGGTCGCTATCCCTAACCCTAACCCTAACCCTAACGTATGGTCCCAAACCTAACTCATTCTGGCTCTGTGTGTACTTGTTGCAGCCTGATTTCAGACTTTTGTCCAGCATTGTCGAATATGGGGATTTTTACTCAATCCTATATATTTGTTTCATTCAAGAAATCTGCAGAATGCAAAAATAAGCTCAGCCAATGAGTGAAAGCTAAACTCATATTGCTGTATTTATAGGACGAACCATTTCTATAATATTGTTCAGAGTACCAATCAGCAGCAGAGCCCAAACTGGTAGGGGAATCCGAGCAAAACTATAATTACTTTCAGGTTGTGTTAAATAGAAAATGCTCTGCCCAGGGAAAAAAATAGCATTGGAATTCCATACAATTTTATCCTGGGGCTCCCAAATACAAAGCTCTGAATTATTTAGAATAAGGTGTTTGTAGCAGCTTAATATTAAAGGATAATGCACTGCTTAATGGCAAGTAGTGGGTAAAAATAATTGATCATTCATTTACACTAAGAGTACTCGGCCATGATTAAAAAAAAATTACATTCTGAAGTGTAATTGGACTGCATTGATCATGTCAGAACAAGTTAATTAAGATATGGGGAAGAGAATTCTACAGTGTGACATGCAGCTTTTGTAATGTTTTCTCAAAACAATAGATGAATTGGAAAGTGTTTACCAAAAGGGAAATTCTAGGTTAAGGAGCCTAAACGAAAGAGCAGAGATAACAAGGTGTAGAGCTGGATGAACACAGCAGGCCAAGCAGCATCAGAGGAGCAGGAAAGCTTTCAGGTCTGGATCCTTCTTCAGAAAAAGGGTCCAGAAGAAGGGTTCAGACCCAAAACGTCAGCTTTCCTGCTCCTCTGATGCTGCTCGGCCTGCTGTGTTCATCCAGCTCTACACCTTGTTATCTCAGATTCTCCAGCATCGGCAGTTCCTACTATTTCTAAACGTAAGAGGAAATGCCCAAGTACTTTCACATAGAAGGCCTGAGGAAACAAAAGGTGCAAACTCATGTAAAGATAGTTTAATAACAATTGACGCCCTGTGAAGAAACCGTATTGGCAACTGTTCATGTGGAATTGAAGGTCACGGACGTATTAACCATATTGTTTGATATTTTTTTGGACCAAGCTAAAGGAACTAAGTATTTTCTAAAATTGGGAAAAATGCAGTGTTGAATAAAGTCTAAGGGGATAAATCATAAATGGCCTCCAGATTTAATTTGTTTGATTGATTACATATTGTTTCCCCACTCAATTTTCTTGCGAATTTACCTCTACACTTATTTCTAAGGGAAGAACAAGACATCAGCAAGTCTGGTCATATAAATTTCTGTTTACCTATTCATGCTGGGAATTAACATAGCACTCCATGAGCGTTAAACATGTTTTGAAAATTCATCACCTACCATTTTTATCAGGAATAATTGTTGTAGTGAGTTCAGTGTTTTGAAGCAGATCGTGTAAATTACATAATGCACTTTACCTAGATTTGCTGCTTTTCTTCTTGCTTGTTTGTTGTTATTTACATAAATTATCTGCTTTTCTTCAATGATACATGCAATTGTTTCTATGCTCAGGTGAGTAACAGTTTCACTGAAACACTGATCAATGTGGTTGAACATTTACATTTGCTCTTGGCCCTTTGTACAATTCGCAATGACAAGACCATGTCGACAGCTCAAAAAATGAAATGGCTTCTGAACATGTAATGTGCTATGCTGGGTTCACTCACTCAGAATCAGAGATATACAGCACAGAAACAGATACTTCGGTCCAACTTGTCCATTCTGACCAGACAACCTAAATTAATCTAGTCCGATTTGCCAGGATTTGGCCCTTATCCCTCTAAACCTTTCCTATTCATATACCCATCCAGATGCCTTTTAAATGTTGTAATTGTATCAGGCCCCACCACTTCCTCTGGCAGGTCATTCGAGACGAGCACCACCTTCTGTGTGAAAAAGTTGCCCCTTAGGTCCCTTGTACTTCAGTAATCTGCAAACTGAATTGCAGAACTGCTACAGCGCAGAAGACCGTTTGGCCAGTCTGTCTGTGCTAGTTCTCCAAATGGGCATCTCACTTGGCATCATCCATCTGCCTTCTCCCCATGACAGGATGCATTTTTCATTTTCAGCTAGCCATCTAATTCCTTTCTGAATGCTTCAAATGAGCCTGCCTCCACTCGACTCTCAAGCTGACCTGAGAGTACTTTGACCTTAAACATGCGTTAATTGAAAATGTTTTTCCTCACATCACTTTGACTGTGTGCTATAGATTGATAGAGAAATGAAAACTTCACAGTACTGAATAAAAACAGTAGAATGGCAGAGTACATCTATATGACACTAAATGCCTTAGAGTCAGAGAAACCTGCAGCATGGAAACAGACCCTTTGGTCCAACTCTTCCATGCCAACCAGATATCCTAAATTAATCTAGCCCCATTTGCCAGCATTTGGCCCATATCCCTCCAAACCCTTCCTATGCACGTACTGATCTACAAGCCTTATAAATGTTGTAATTGTACCAGCCTCGACCACTTTCTCTGGCAGCTTATTCCATACACACGCCACCCTATGCATGAAAATGTTGTCCTTTAGGTCCCTTTTATATCTTTCCCCTCTCACCTTAAAAACCTATGCCCTCTAGTTTTGGACTCACCTATACTGGGAAAAAGACCTTGGCTATTCACCCTATCCATGCCCCTCATGATTTTCTAAACCTCTATACAGGTCACCCTTCAGCCTCCAACGCTTCAGGGCAAATAGCCCCAGCCTATCCAGCTTCTCAGAATGGCCCAAATCCTCCAACACTAGCAACATCCGCAAAAAGCTTTTCTGAACCCTTTCAAGTTTCACAACATCTCTCCTATAGCAGGGAATCCAGAATTGAAGGCAGTATTCCAAAAGTGGCCTAACCAATGTCCTGTACAGCCACAACATGACCTCCCAACTGCTATACTCAATGCACTGACCATTAAAGGCAAGTGTACTAAACACCCTTTTCACTGTCTTATCAGCTGTGACTCCACTTTCAAGGAACTATGAATCTGTAACCCCAGGTCTCTTTGTTCATCAACACTCCTCAGGACCTTACCATTAAGTGTATAAGTCCTGCCCTGAGTTGTCCTACCAAAAATGCAACACTTCACATTTATCTAAATTAAACACCATCTGCCAGTCCTCAGCCCATTTGATCGAGATTCCTTTGTACTCTGAGGTAACCTTCTTCAATGTCCACTATTCCACCAATCTTGCTGTCATCTGCAAACTTACTAACCATATCTCCCATGTTCACATGAAAATCATTTATTATATAAAATGAAAAAATGCAGTGGACCCAGCAGCAATCCCACTGCTGGTCACAGTACTCCAATCCAGAAGGCAACCCTCCACTCTCTACCTACAACATTCAAACCAACTTTGCATCCAAATGGCTAGCCCTTAAAAAGAAAGAAAAGTGTCAAATAAGATTCTACCTTTATTGTGAGTAAACAGAAAAATCAAGTTCTCTATAAAGGAAACCAATTTTATTTCAGTTGTTTATAATCCATTTCCTTTTACTGATTCAACAAAAGAAAAGGAAATTGTTTCTGGCGGATGCTCACAATACAGATGTGTACTATTGAATGTTGTTGATTACTTTTGTGGTTTAAAGTTAATTTTGCTTACAGTGGTTTCTGGAGGAGGTTCTAATCATCTTCCATTGAAAGGATAAATGCACTGAAAATAATGTTTATAGGTTGCTTACAAAGTGTACTAAAGCCAAATGGCAATTGCTGAACTTTCATTTGAAATATCACAACTAACCTACTTAATGTACATCAAAGAAACATGCCAAACAGAGTGTGACCAATGCTTCAAATTTACTGTCTCTTGTTCTCACGAGGTAAAAGGAACAGGCTCCTTCAATACACACCTGCACATGTTCACATCAGTTAGCTCAGGTGAATCACGATCCACAGCGCATGGAAAATGCACTAGCCCACACAAGTGAAAAATGATTTTCAGCACACTTTCACACTAAAGGCCAGACAACTTAAAGATGCGAAGATGTACTTACAGTTCAAGAATAAGGATCACATCACTTTTGTTCTCATAAACATCATGTAGAGTTATGATGTTTGGATGCTGAATCTCCTTTAAGATGTTGACTTCTCTCTCGATATCTTCACGGCTTACTCCTCGACGGCTTGACTTTGAGCGGCGTTTTTTGATAAACTTCGCTGCATATCCCATTCCAGAGCTTTTCTCTGTGCATTTTTTCACTATTGCAAATTGTCCACTGGAAATAAAAGTTAGAATTATAATGCGAAGGTAAATAACATGCAAAGAACTACAAACACAGTGGAGCAAATACATTTGCCAGTGAAAGAAATGAAAGGCACTGTGTAATGCTGCACAAGCAAGATTTTAAATTGGTTCTGGGAGATGCTCTGACCTTTGTGTCACTTAGTTCTTCCCTGTCTTCTGTAGATCAGTACAAAAAAAAATGAACAATTATTTATTTAACATTCCAGCACGTAAGTAGTAGACGGCTGAGCAGGTGAAACCTACATTTACTGACATGAACCAGGACCTACAATTACAGCAAATAAAGCTAGACTATACTTGAGAATGTATGAGTACCTTTAATCCTGTAAAATAGGTATGAAACGCCTTTTCTTAAATCTCATCTCCTTACATTCTCTTTATACAGCTAGAAAAGCTAAGGGGCAAGGTTCAAATGAACAATGTATTCTAAGTCTTCCCTGATCTCATTACCTCCTCCTTTCAGGTCCTGCCACTCATGTTAACACAAATGGATTTTGTAAAGACCAGTAGTTTATTTTAAAACAAGTCATTTGCTCGAACTATATCACAGGCACTCAATAAATGTTTCTGGAAGATGAGCTCTCTCATTCACAGTGCTAGGTTGCTATTTCACTCAGACGAGACAATGTGTGTGCCATGCAGGAAGGGCTAAACAATCAAATCAATATTTTGTGGTGATTGCAGGTTTCAATTGGGATAGACATAAAAAACAAAAAAAAAGCTTCAGAGGTGATGGAAATCAAAAAAACACCCAGGAGGTCAGACAGTACTTGTAAAAATGAGCAACTGCACAGTTCACTCGCAAAATGTCAATCTGAGAAACGGGAGATATTACGGAAACTCGGATTAAAAAAATGGATAAAACAAAGGTGAATAGGAAAGGTGGAAGTACAGTACAAAAGATAGCAAAGAAAACAGAATGACTTGTAAAGTGCTTAGACAAAGAAAGAAGGTGGTTAAAGGTTTAAGTGACAGTAGCAGGTAATAATAGAGGGAATTGTGATTAAAAATAAAAGATATAAGGCAAAATGTGTAAATAGTGCAAAAAGGTTAGGGCCCAGAAATATGATAGACTGCTTGGAAACAAAGGATGTGCTTGACAGAAAAAGATCAAGCCCAACCAGTTCTCCTCCTACCACTGCCAATCATAGGGTCATAGAGATGTACAGCATGGAAAGAGAACCTTTGATCAAACTCACCAAGGCCAACCAGATGTCCGAGATAAATCTACTTCATTTGCCAGTATTTGGCCATATCCCTCTAAACCTTTCCTATTCATATACCAACCAGATGCCTTTTAAATGTTGTAATTGTACCAGTCTCCGCCACTTCCCCCTGCAGCTCATTCCATACATGCACCACATTCTGCATGAAAAAGTTCCCCCTCTCACCTTAAACCTCTGCCCTCTGGTTTTGGAATCCCCCACTCCTGGAAATAACCTTGCCTATTTGCTCTATCCATGCCCCTTGTGATTTTATAAACCTCTATAATGTTATCCCTCAGCCTCCGATGTTCCAGGGAAAGTAGCCCCCGTCGATTCAACTTCCCCCATAGCTCAAACCTTGACACCCTGCAACATCCTTGTAAATTTTTTCTGAACCCACTCAAGTTTCACAACATCCTTCCTATAGCAGGGAGACCAGAATTACATACAATATTCCAAAATGGCCAAACCAATGTCCTGTACAGCTGCAACATGACCTCCCAACTCCAACACTCAATGCACTGGCCAATAAAGGAAAGCATACCAAACGCCTTCTTCACTATCCTATCTCCCTGCAACTTCACTTTCACTTTCAAGGAACTCCGAGGTCTCTTTGTTTAGCAACACTCCCCAGGATCTTACCATTAAGTGTATAAGTCCTGCCCTGATTTGCTTTCCCAAAATGCAGCACCTCACAAGTTAAACTCCATGTGCCACTCCTCAGCCTATTGACCCATCTGATCAAGATCCCACCCCACACAGAGGTAACCTTATTTGCTGTCCACTACACCTCCAATTTTAGTATCTTCTGCAAATTTACTAATGATATCTCCTACGTTCACATCCAAATCATTTATATAAATGATGAAAAGCAGCGGACCCAGCACAGATCCTTGTGGCACACCACTTGTCATAAGCCTCCAGTCTGAAAAGCAACCCTCCACCACCACCACCATGTTCTACCTTCGAGCCAGTTTTGTATCCAAATGGCTAATTCTCCCTGTATTCCGTGTGAACTAACCTTGCCAACCAGTCTACAATGAGGAGCCTTGTGAAACACCTTACTGAAGTCTATATAGATCACGTTCACCACTCTGCCCTCATCGATCCTCTTTGTTACTACTTCAAATAAACTCAATCAAGTTAGATCAGACACAATTTCCCACACAAAGCCACATTGACTATCCCTAATCAGTCCTTGTCTTTCCAAATACATGTAAATTCCGGCTCTTAGGATTCTCTCCAACAACTAGCCCATCACTGATGTCAAGCTCACTGGTTTATAGTTCCCTGGCATTTCCTTATCACTTTTCTTAAACAGTCGTACCACAATAGCCAACCCCAGTCCTCCGGCACCTCACCTGTGACTATCAATGATACAAATATCTCAGCAAGAGGCCCAGCAATCACTTCCCTAGCTTCCCACACAGTTTTAGAGATCAGGTCCCGGGGTTTTATCCACCTTTATGCATTTTAAGCCATCCAGCACCAACTCCTCTGCAATATGGAGATTTTTCAATACGTTGCTATCTATTTCCCCACGTTCTCTATCTTCCATATCCTTCTCCACAGTAAACACTGATACTCATTTAATATCTCCCCCATAGAATCACAGAATCCCTACAGTGTGGAAACAGGCCCTTCGGCCCAACAAGTCCACACCGAAGGTTGCAGCATCCCACCCAGACCCAATCCCCTATAACCCACCTGCTACGGGCAATTTAGCATGGCCAATCCACCTAACCTGCACATCTTTGGACTGTGGGAGGAAACCCGAGCACCCGGAGGAAACCCGCACAGACACGGAGAGAATGTGCAAACTTCACACAGACAGTTGCCCGAGGGTGGAATTGAACCCGGGTCCCTGGCACTGTGAGGCAGCAGTGCTAACCACTGAGCCACCGTGCCACCCCCATCTCCTGTAGTTTCACACATGGGCAGCCCTGCTGATCTTTAAAGGGCCCTATTCTCTCCCTTGTTACCTTCTTGACATTAGTGTATTTATAAAATCTCTTTGGATTCTCCTTAACCCTAGTTGCTAAGGCTATCTCATGTCCCCTTCTTGCCCTCCTGATTTCTCTTTTAAGTATACTCCTACTGCTTTTATACTCTTCTAAGGATTCACTTGATCTCTGCTGTCTATATCTGACATATGCTTCCTTCTTTTTCTTGACCAAAACCTCAATTTCTCTGGTCATCCAGCTGCTACAAGAATACTGCAGCGGCTCACATTAGACTTTGCAACTACATGCGCAGCAAGTGAACCTCCATCGCAACAAATGTGGCCACAATGATTACTGGAAGAAACTTAACCTGCATTTGAATGAATAATACTAACTAGTTCTACTGTTGCCCTAGGGAGTCCGTTTCACTGAAATCTTGCTCTCGTGGATTAGTTTTGAAATTATACCACCTCATTCCATTCAGAGCCAGCATTTCCAAATTCTACTCCTCGCAACAAAGGTGGAATAACTTACCATGATGCATGGTAGGAAAAAAATAACAAGGCAACACCGAGGGCCCAGCTCAAGCTCCAACAGAGCATCCTCACCCCAGTCACTTATCTTCTCCCTCCTCCTACTTCCAGAATGCTGCCATACATCTCACATCATCAAAACATCCATGAATTTGTTTGCAAAATGAAAGCTCATAAAAGATTTAAGAGCAGCGGCAGCATGAATACAAAACTGCCAAAGGATAGCAAGCAGTAATAAACAGGCAAGAACATGAGAATCCTGGAGATTCAGATCCTCCCACCATTAATAACAAAGTTAAATGACATGTTTATCAATTGGTCGTTGAAAATGTTTGTTTATTCTATGATGAGTCATAAATAGAATTATGCTTTTATCCCCATTGTGACATGGAAGACAAGGTTGGAATGTAGAAAGAGACCAGGTCAAGCAGGAAGTGCTGCTTCTGGACAGGACCAGGACCAGTTCCTTGGCATGGTATTTATTACTGCAGCTGGGGAGGATTTCAACTCGAATGGTAGACAGATAGGAACCTCAGCAGGAAGACAGAGAGGAGAAAAACAAGAATAGAAATAAAACACATAAGGTAGGAAGCAAAAGTGAAGACAGAAAAATCAGGAAAGGCTGCCAACATCAAAGACCCATCAAACCCCAGTAATGATCTCCTATAACCTCTTCCATCAGGCAGAAGATACAGAGTTTGAATGTACGCACCAGTGGGTTCAGAAACGGTTTCTTCCCAGCTGTTATCAGATTGAAGAATGGATTCTCTAGCCTCCAATAATGATCTTGCTAATGTTGATCTTGCCTACTGCAATATAACCTGTGCACCATAACCTGTATAACCTATGCATTATGACCTGTAAGACTCTAAGTGTTTCACTACCTTTGATCTGTACATCCATGCTTACTATGATCTGCCTCTATTGCTTGTAAACAAAGCTTTTCACTGTACTCCAGTACACATGATAATAAATCAAATCAATCAAAGACAAAAACCTCAAAATGTGGCAACTAGTACCACCTGTGGTAAGAAATCAGAGCTCAATCACCAGACTCAAAACGTTAATTCTGCTTTCTTTCCACAGATGTTGCCAGACCTGTTGAGTTTCTCCAGCGATTGCTGTTTTTGTTTCAGATCTCCGGCACCCACAATCTTGGTTTTAAGATTAAACAGCAAATTGGGCCAAGGTGCAATATGAAGCTAAGATGACTTACAAGGTTTAAAAAAAGTTTAAAAGCTTTGTCTTTTAACATGCAGAACATTTGCAATTCAATAAGTAATTAGCAATGCAAATATCTATAAATAATTATGAGAGAGTAGCGATTAGAGAGGTGTGATTACAGTGTTACCAAGGGTGCTAAACCGGACATCTAGGGATAGTCAATATTTAGGAAGGATGACAAAAAGGGGAAAGAGGTTCAGTGGCATTGTTAGTAACGGAGTAAATCAACATTATACTGCAGAAGGATACTAGCTCAGAAAATCACGATGTGGAATCTGAATGTGTGCGGATAAACATCAATGTTCAGAAAATGCTGTTGGGATTTGTCTATGGACCCAAACATTAGTAGGGATGTAAGGGAATGCATTAAACAAGAAATCAGAGATGCAGGCAGTAAGGACATAACTGTAACCATCGTGACTTTAATTTACACATAGGTTGGACAAACCAACTTAGCAATAGTATTGTGGAGAAGGATTACCTGAAGTATGTACATGTTTTTTTTTTACATTGAGGAACCAACCAGAGTACTGAGCAACTAGAAAGGATTAATTAACAATCTTGTTCTATGGGTTCCCTTGGGGAATGGCAACCATAATATAGTGGACAGTAGACAAATGCAAATGCAAAATCTAAATAGAGGAATGACGACAGTCTGAGGCACAACTGGCAAGAATGGATTGTGAAACCTTAATTAGGGATTGTATTCAATCCAGAGAGAAGACATGTAAAATTGTCAGGGAAAGCAGGAAGCCTGAGGATTGGGAGCATTTTAAAATTCAGCAAAAGAATCAAAGGTCAAAATGAGGAAAATGCAGTTTGAGTGTAACAGTGCAGGGAAGATAGAAACAGACTGTAAAAACTTCTATAAATACGTAAAGAGAAAAAAGATAAGCAAATCCCTTAAAGTTAGAAGGTGTACTCAGATTTTCAAAAGGCTTTCGATAAGGTTCCCATTAAGGGTTAGTGGACAATGTTAAAGCACATGGGATAGTAAGTCGTATGTTGGGTATAAATTAAAAATTGGTTAACGGACAGGAAACAGAGAGTAGGAACAAATGGGTCTTTTTTCAGGCGATAGGTGGTGACTAGTGGGGTACCAAAAAGATCAGTGTTTGGGTCCAATCAACTCACTAAATATATAAATGAATAGCAGGCTTAAAGAATGAAAAGCTACTCCTGCTCCTAGGTTCTATGTAACACTAGAGGGGTTTTCTTAACCAAATTTAAAGGACAGACATCAACAGAACATTTGGCTCTTTGCGAGACCCAAGGCTAAATTAGTGGAATCCCATAAACTGAGTTACAAACGTAGAAAACAGGTAGAGTAGGCCATTCGGCCCTTTGAGCCTGCACCACCATCCTACACGATCAAGGCTGATTATACAAATCTCAGTAACCCATCCCCACCCTCTCCGTATACCCTTTGATCACTTTAGCCTCAGCAGCCATGTCCAGCTCTCGAGTATATCTAATGAGCTGGCCACAACAGCTTCCTCTGGGACAAAATTCACAGGTTCACAACGCTTTCAGTGAAGAAATGCTTCCTTACCTCTGTCCTGAATGGCTTACCCCTTATTCTTAGATGGTGACCCCTCGTTCTAGGCTTCTCCAACATTGGGAATGTTCTTCCCACATCCAGCCTGTCCAGTCCCATCAGGATTTTATAAGATTCCCCCTCATACTTCTAAATTCCAGCAAATGAGCCCAGTTGATCCAGTCTTTCCTCATTTGTCAGTCTTGCCATCCTGGGAATCAGTGTGGTGAACCTTCACTGGACTCCCTCAATAGCAAGAATGTCCTTCCTCAGACTAGGAGACCGAAACTGTAATACTCGAGGTGTGAGATGAGACAAAAGGAGGAAAATTGTTTTGCCTCAGACAAGCTAGTTAATTGCCAAAAACTCCATTCATCACCTGACCAAGGCAGTGTCATTGGTATTTTAATGAGTTGATAATGATCCAACAGCAAGAAACAGAGACAGTGACCAGACCCTGGCCAAACTGAAGCACTAACCTCATAGTTTTGAAATTGGAAATTAGGCACAGTGCAACATCCGGCACATTGCCACAAAGTCTGTGATGATCATAGGAGAAATTATTAGAAGGCATCTCGACAACAACTTTCATTTATATAGCTTCTTTGATGCAATTAAACATCCCAAAGCGTTTCATGGAGACATTTCAAAACTATAACAGCTGCACAGGAGCTATTAGGGTAAATGACCAAAAGTTTGGTCAGGAGGCAGGTTTTAAGGAATATTTAAAAGAGGAAAGTGAAGATAAAATAAAAGGTCGAGAGATGTAGCATGGGTATTCCAGGGCTTGCAGCCCAGGCAACAGAATGCATGCACACTAACAGTGGAGCAATAAAAATTAAGGATGTTCAAGACATTTGGATTAGAGAAAACAGAGCCTGTCAGGCTACTGTCAGAGTGACCTACTCCTGCTAATTTGCAATTATGTATCCATAAGTAAACTTAAAAAAAAATTTAAAAATGTGGAGTGACATTTTTGTACCAATGTAACGATGAAGTGGTGCAACAGGAATTAAAGGATTTGTAGGAATAGAGAGCAAAAGGACCGTCAAGGAAAGATATCAATGTCCTGAGGAAGGTGCTGAAGAAATTAATCTAAGTGGTACCAGGCACAAGGAACTTAACTTTTTTGGTGAGATTATAGAAGCCAGGACTGTTATTAATGGTCTGATAGATCTGATCTGATTTTCAGAATCATAAATGGCTTAGATGAAGTAAATAAAACAAAACCATTTCCAGTGACAGAAGTTGGTCACTAGGAATCACAGATTTAAGGTTGTTGACAAAAATCACCAAAAAAGGTGACATTTGCAGATTCAAAAGCCTTTCAAGAGAGAAGTGGATAAGTAATTTGTGGGGGGAGAATAAACTACAGCTTTAGTAAAGAGCAGAAGAATGTGATTAATTGGAAAAACTCCAAAGAGTTAGCAGCAAAGTGAAATGAGAATGTTCTCCTGCTGTGATATATAGTTCTATAATTTCCACTAACTTGCAAGTGGAATCCTTTATTTACATGTGGAATTATCAACACCAATATCAAGTAGAAATGAAGACAAGACACCTAGTGAAAAGATGAGATGTTGCTATCTGACTTTTAAGTTGAGCTTCATCATCTTTGTCCTTGACACTTTGTTGCAAAGAGTTCAGAAAAGTGACAATCTGGCAAGCAGAAGGGAGTTTAGGCTTACACTTATGGGAAAAACAATCACTTTGCAAACAACAAGTCACATTTACCTGTGTCGTTATCCTGATTTAGGGAGGTGATGCCTAGTGATATTATTGCTAGACTATCAGAGACCCAGGTACTGTACTGGGGACCCAGGTTTGAATCCTGCCATACCAGATGGTGGAAGTCAAATTCAGCAAAAGAAACATCTGAATTAAGAGACGAATGACGATCACAAAACTGTTGTCAACCATCGGAAAAATCTCTCATTCGCTAATGTCTTCCAGGAAAGGAAACTGTAAAGAAACCATCTTTACTTGGTCTGGCCTACACATGACTCCCAATCCATAGCAATTTTTAACTGCCTTCTGGACAATAGGGATAGGCAACAAATGCTGGCCTAGCCAGAAACACCCACATCTCATGAATAGATTAAAAACAAAACAGGCCATCAGTCAGGAGTAAATATACTAAGTTGAAAAAAGCAGCGTGTAAATTGCTGCCTAACTCAGAAGTGTATTTGGACCATAGAGAATGATGTTTGAAAGTGTAAATAATTGTAAATCTCATACTTGCATACGGCTAAAAGGAAGGAAAGATAGGGCAGATAGTGAAACAGTGAAGTAGGATATCAAGGAACGAATAGTCCCTTTGGAAAACTCATAGGAAAGAGCAGAAAAAGATGCTTGATGATAGATGTGTTGAAGAAAATGGATGAAGATTAAGTTATATATTAACAGAGAGGAGTGGGTGGTCATAGCTTTCTTGATTCATAAATCGAATACGTCATCTACACCAGCAACGCAATTGAAAGTTAAAAATACACACACATACGCGATAAACAATGAATGCATTGCATAATCATGAATTATGTGAAAAACACAATTTAAATAAACTCTTCCAAATTCTTAATCTGTGGATTGCACCCAAGTTTGGTCCACACTAAAATTATGGCAATACAGTATGAGTTACGGATACTATCCATAAAGATTCTAAACTTAAAACACTGGGATGTTCTCTGCGTCTATTGCACAGTACATTTTAGTTGAAACTCAAGTCTACCATACATACATAAATGAGGTTAACAAGGGTCCTGCGCTAAATGCTATTACTAGCCATATTTACTTACTGTTGTATTCATGCTTAACATAAGAGTTCGATACAAAACAGAATCAGCATGGCTGTCAAAACACTCTACTTAATTGAGTTTTAGTATCTCAAAGATTCCTAGAACAAGCCTGTAAAAATATCACTCTCATGCAATCTGCTGAGTGACTGAATACTGATTGAGTCTATCAATGCCATCTAATTGCTGTGTGGCAAGTGTTAGAGTCTTGTCACACCCTTACTACACATCAAAACTAAACAATTTCATTAGCTTTAAAGTGCTTTCAAGCATGCAGTGGTCATGAAAAGCACTATGTAAATGCAAGTTTCTTTGTGGTAACAGCCGTGGATGTTGGGAAACAGCTTTCATAACTGACAAATTTTAGCAAGGGTCTTCACGGAGAAGCACAACATTCCTAGCAAAACATAGTGCAGTATGGTAATTGCATTGCTCACTTGGACTATCATTTTCTGGGATTTCTGCACCGTAACAAACAGGTTAAGGTCTAGATTTAGTCATTTTTAGAAAATTTTTTATTCTCACTATAGATCTGAATTAAGACGAAACTAACCCATTTTAATGCTTGTATAATGGTGTAGGTATAAGAAACTCATCACTTGGCTGGTCAGTTTACAAACAACATTGGGTAATCTCCAGTCAACCAAAGACTTGGTGTCTAACTTTCTATCTGGGGAAAAACATTATTTTTCAAAGAAGAGCCCAAGCCTCATAATAAAAATAGTGCACTTTATTGAAAATGGTCATTTGAAATATTTATACTTGCAAGAATGTTTGACCCAGGAGACACCTGTTGTTTATCAAAGGAGGAAGAAATGAAATCAGGAATTATAATAGAAAGTAATCAAAATGCATGTGTGAATTTGAATCTGCCTTCTGAACTTGAACCCTGTAAATTTAAACAAAGACTCTCTAATTCCAACTGAGTCTGGCATCATCAATCAGAAATAAATTAGCAGGAACACAGAATTGCTTTTGAAACTGAATGCTGTAACACCCAACCCTTCTAATACAGTAAAACATTTCTCATTTCATCGCTACTGCACCAGAGATCCCTCCAGTGCAGGAATAATCACCTACCCATTGATTATTGCTTTCACCCTAAGGTTATAACAAACAATGTCACCCAATGTGTCCTTCAAAAGTTATTAATAAGCTAAACTGGATAGCTGGGCTCATTATACAACTAGTCAGAAATAATTATTGACTGACAAGAGTATTGGTCAATCAACAGCATCAATTCTACAGCAAGACAGAGAAGTTAGCTTATTTGAACAGCAAGAAAAGTATGCGGGTGCATCAGAAACGAGTTCAAAAAACTGTGACCAGGATGATTATTGCCTTCAGAAACTAAGTCACGAACAAGAAAAATCGCTTGAATAACAGCAACGACAACAAAAAAAAACTGCAGAAAAAGTCAGTTAGGAGACAAAACAGGGAAGTGATACAATCAATAAGGCTCACGCATGATTCATTTTTGTATGCCAGAAATTTGACATGAATCACACATGAATCTTGTTGCAAACAAAATGAGAATATGTCTGTTCATTGCACCCTTTCACAGAGTTCAGGGCTAAGAGAAATGTCAATCCTTATTGCAGTCCCAGAGCGATGTCCTTAAATTTCATCAGTTAACTAAGACAGTTAATAGTTCCTGCTGCAATTACACGCCAACCACAGTCCAACCAATCAAACTGCACAAACTGTATAAATTTTTCCTTCCTTTCTAAAGTTGTTTTTTCCTTGCATTTCAGGCCTGGTGAGTACAAAATCAAAAGGTTTGGCTTTGAATCTCTATTTAGCAATGTTTTGTAATGAACTAACCTTTTACATTGTTTAAAATATACAGCAGTACTGCTGATTATTTTTAAATTGAAAACACTTAAAAACTAAATGGAGGCTACATATGAACTTATACAAATTCTTAGTTCATGGGTGATACTCAGGAAAATCTGAGTCTTTGGTTGTAATGGTGAACTACAACCGGAGCAGCAATGTTGATAATGGACACACTACTGGTCTCCAAGTCACATGGAAGTGTTAGGAATGTCAGGTTTTGCAAACAGTTGTACTTTAAATTGTTTGCATACATGTAAAATGGATTGCAGTTAAGAGTCAAAAGGGTGGCAGAATAGCATTTCTACTTGCACACAAGGTCTATATGATTCACATTGTCAGGGAGTTGGAGTTTGGAAGTGAAGCAATCCAGAGGAAGCAATTATAAGGTCAGATTGCCATTACAAGATCTAAAAGACCCCTGAAACTCTCAAACACAATCAGTCTGCAGGATCTGGGAGACAAATAGAGGCAGCCATTCTCTATTTTTACCATGCAGAATAAAGATGGGTGCTCATGCTCAGATTCAGGAGACCAAGTTCATGAGAGTTTAAACTAGGTCAGAAAATTTGCCTAGCTTTAACTGGGGAGGGAGTGGTCTCCAGGGCAAATGATAATCTTCAATGTTAATTCAGGCATTTGTAGTTATCCAGCTAGAAAAGGAAAAAACCACTGAAAGCTCAGAACAGCTTTGGACTAGTTCCTGAAGAATGAAGCATCCACTTAAGGGACAGGATAAGGTATAGAGAGAAAAGTTCGTGTCAGTTTAAAGAAGTTAACTGGGAGACTTTTACAGTAGTTTAGTGCATGTGTTGCCTACTGAATAATATTTAGAGATTGTTGCTTTTAGTTCACTTATTACAATTTTTTTAAATGTCATATGATCAAAACCACTTCGAATTAAAATAACTTTCTAAAAATTATTGGTCTCCCAACAGGGATCCTAATTAATTCAATTTGCAATAATTACAGCATAGATCTTCAGCAGGTCTGGTATTTGCCCCCATTTCAGATTAATGAATATTTACATATACTCCAAAAGTTATCCACGCAATATGTTCTTTCATACTTCCTTAACATGGTTTAAAAAAAGGGAAGTACAGACCACAGAAAAATGACAACTAATGCACGTTGATCATGCACTGCTTACACAGGAATAAGCTGAACAGTCGCTGTGTAAATACTATATACAGTGGAAGTCAGAATCAACACTCATGTCAATCCCCAAGAAGTGAAACCACATTATAGTTGAACGATGATCACATAGTGGAGGGGACAGAGTCAGAGGGAATGTGCACAGAACACAAGGTTCCAAAGCCTCTTTTACATGCAATGCAATTTTAAAACATCTTTATTCGTTGTAAGGTTAACATTAACAATGGCTGTTATGTGGACCATATTATGTAATAAATCTGTTAAAAATAGTTAACTGCTGTAAAATTATACAAATAAATCAGAAAATTAGTGTCCTGATCATTGCCATTCTATATATGCATCCTAATAATGAAAGAGGTAAAATGTAAAAAGTCATGGAGTGAAGGCAAGAAAATAAACAGGAGAGGCAAAATCGAACAGCAGGTAGGTGGCTCTGGAGGGATATTTGGATCAGGGTTGAGTTGGGTCAGTCAAGAGATGGGGTCAAGCTTGGAGAGTAGGAATTTCCTCATGGGAATTTCCTTGTGAGATCTGCATGCCACAAGAGATTCACAGCACACAGCGTTATAACAGACTTCAATATATCATGCAATAGTCAACTTCAGCTACTGAATGAAAAATAAATTTACAACTGTCGATGGTCCTTATTAAAATCTCTTCAAGTTAGAATTTGCTGGATCACCATGTCAGATTATCTCAAGAATGGATTAATGTTTGCAGACATTAAAAAAATGCAACTGCTGTTGTTGTCTGTCTGAGCAGACAGGACGAACTAGAATGCCACACCCTGCTTTTGTTCACCAACTCAAGACTAGTTTTCATCACACTGTAGCTGTAGAGCAACAAAGAAACAAAAAAAAAGGGAAAATATTTCAGTCTCCATTTCAGAAACGAGAATTGCAAAAGGGGAAACATATATTTGTCGCAGACCAACTTATATAATCATCAAGAACCAGTAACAAAACTCAGTATACACTGCAAAATCTGGGGCTCTTGTGACACAGTGGTATCTTTCCCTGAGCCAGGAGGCCCACGTTCAACTCCAGCCTGTTCCAGAAGTATTTCACAACGTATCTAAACAGACTGACACTACAGAATTGGAAAGACTGCATGTCAAGTAGCCCAAATATAGTTGGCTACTGATTTACATTAAATTAGGTTTTACTGCTACATATACTCAAGCACAGGGAAAAGTACACCATCTTTGGTGCAAAGGTACCTAGATACAAAATCTTAGGTATAATGTGGAAAAATAGAAAAATAAAGTTAAAAATTCAAAATACAGTCCTTCTTAAGTGCTTAATCATGGGCCTGGATCCAGGGTCTTCCACCCCGATACTGAGCCCATCACCACCTCAAAGCAATCAGCCAGCCTGGAGTCTCTTCACCACACCACAGAACCAGATCATCATTCTTCAGTGCCACCTTGTCTCAACCAACACTACTGCCATGAAACCGCACTGGCCCAATCTCGGCCGTGCTGCCACCACAGAAGCTGCTGAGTCCCACACCGGGCATTGGGCCCAAACTGGTCTCCCTCCATCACCAGCAGGAGCACAAATTCGATTTCCTTTGCTGCTTCGACGCGTTGGACCCCTTGATGCCATCTGAGCTCTCCACAGAAGGTAAGTAGGTTAAAGTAAGAAAAAAACAAAGCAGTAGGAACAAAAGGTAAAAGCGGACAAAACAGATGAGCTCCGGGCTCAGGAGACTGCATGCCGCGCTGCTACTCTGCCGCCATCTTGACTGGCTTCAACTCAAGTCTGCGCTGGGACTCAACTCACCACCACCAATGTCGTCTGAGAACGGGACTTAAATAGAAAGAACAAAAAACAAGAAAGAGAAAAAAAAAAGCACAACCTCCACCTCCATCTTGAAATCTAGTGCTTTAAAAGTGAAAGAACAGCCAGGAACCCTTGTATACAAACTCACAAAGCAATGGTCATTACCCAACTGCAATTGTGTTTTGGAACAATATTTGAACTCATTAACCCTGACGTAGAAAGTATCATCAGCAACATCTTCGTTATCATTCTCCAACATTCTCATTTGTTTCAAAATTAGCTGATAGTAGTGCCAGAAGCCTGCCTAGGAAGTTAGCAAACAGGATCTCACAGCAGTATCATCATTCTGGAATTTAAATGAATAACTTTTTTTTATGGACTAGTCTTGAGACAATGTTAGCAGCGTGCCCTAGCTAAATCCAATCTTCTCTTCACGCGAGGCCAAACACAAACCTTCCAGAAAGGGTCAGCAGAAAGCAACCGGAATAGTCAAGCCTAGCTGACTGACTTATCCTACCTCCACCGGAGTCAAATACAATTCAAGTAAAAAGCTCTATAGATTGGAGCATTGAACTGGCTCAGTTTCATTCTTTGCAGTGTATATATAGTGATGAAACGAAGGAAAACACTAATATCAGTTTGCATTTTTAACTCTGTTAGCAAATTAACAAAGCTTTTTAGCAAACAATTATTTTATTTCATGGTAAACCTAAAGATACACCATGTTAGGGGGCTTGGACTAACTCAATAACTAAAGATAGGTATGGGGAGCATCACTAAGAGGTGAAAAGTAAGTAAAGAGACAGGATTTCTGCTCCATTTTTTCCATGGTTGGTTCTACAAAGTGCCAGAGTTTGGGTGTTGGATGAAGAGGCTGCCCTCCCAGATTCAATGACCTTTTCAAACAAAAAAATCACTAAAAATACATGAAGTTGGGGTCAGTTAGCTCAGTTGGCTGGATTGCTTGTTTGACACCATTAGCATAGGCTTAATTCCCCACACCAGCTGAAATGATCATGAAAGTCCCACCTTCTCAACCTCAACCTTCATCTGTGGCGTGGCGATCCCCAGGTCGCCAGATCCTCAGATCCTCAACCACCAATCGTCTCTCTCGGACGAAAGAGTAGCCCCATGGAGCTCTTTATACAAAGATAAAGTTGCCATAGTCCCAAAGATTGGTACCAAAGGTCAAGATGCTTTGAATTATGTTGTTATGGTTCACTATTTCACAAAAATGAAGAGTATTTTATAAAAGCTTTACTTGTGAAGCATAATAGGTTTTCCTCTACAAGATCTCAGCTTGTACAAGTCTTATTGGAGGGGGGGGTGTTAGAGGTGACAATATTTGGGATTTCAAGCCAGTTATTATTTTTATATGAAGATCTTATGCATGCAGTGAAACCAAATTTTAATTCCCGTACGCAGAGGGATGATGTTTAACAATGTAGCTTTATTTCTGTCTTAACTTTAGGCTTTATGACAACATGCTTTCAAAATAAATCACTTCCAATATGACCTATAGTATTAATGTAATATATAAAAGTTTTAACACACGTTTCTATCTACTAAAAATCAAATTCTACAGATTTTGTTCTGGTATTTATAATCCACTACTGTTCCACATTACCATGTTACTAATTAGGACTTCACATTAACTTTAAACAGCTTTCTCTTTTAAAAGTTGCAACATAAAATACTTGGGTTCAATTACCACAGTCCAACATTTTAGTCATACCTACTCATGCACTCATTCAGTGCGAATTCAGGGCAGCTGGAGTACGGGAACTTTCTCAACAAATTTACACTCTTCAGTATTGCTCAGTAATGGCAATTAATTACTACAACACCACAGATGTTGCCAGAACTGCTGAACTTTTCCAGCAATTTCTGTTGCTTTGTTTTTGTTTGATTTCTAGCATTCCCCATAGTTCATTCAGTTTTTCAATTAATGATCCTTTTTTGGGGGGTGGGGTGGGCTGCTGCTAGTCAAAGGTGCCAGTTCTTAGATGGCAGTCCGATGGAATCAGAACTGCATTAGCGTTAAAATAAAGCAGTTCTGGTTTCATCCTCTCTCTCAAATTCATTCTCTCCGAAAACCCTTCCTACTCAAGGCTTTTGATCTCTACAATGAATCCTATTACATCCTTCAGCTAGGGAATTCGGATGCTTTAAGAGCCCAGTACCAGGACAGGAAAATGGGGAAGTAGCCACATTGTTTTGTTTTATTTAATTGAGTTGACAAAGAATTGTGGATAACTGGAGATCTGAAACAAATGAAAACAAAATTGCTGGAGAAACTCAGCAGGTCTGGCAGCATTTGTCGAGAGAAGAGAGTTAATATTTTGAGTTCAATAACTCCTCTTCAGAGCTGAACTCAATAGGTTAATTCTATTTTCTCTCCACATATGCTGCCAGGCTTGCTGAGCTTCTAGAGCAATTTCTGCTTTTTTTAATTACCAATACAACTGCTTGCTAATCAGAGGATCACGAAACCTGAATTTCAATATACCAGGACTAAATCAGTTAAGTGGATATTTATGGATATGGCGGTGATCAAGTAAGGTCGAAGGGTGACCTTACAGAGATCATTAAAATCATGATGGGTGTGGACATGGTGAATAGTAGGTGTCTTTTCCCTGTAGTGGGGTATTTCAAGACTAGGGGACATATCTTTAAGGTGAGAGGTGAAGGATTTAAAAAAAAGACATCGGCAATATTTTTACACATATTGGTTTGTGTGTGGAACGAATGTCCGGAGGAAGTGATGGATGTGACTACACAGTTACAATTTTTAAAAGATGTTTGGATAAATACATGAATAAGAAATGTTTGGAGGGATACAGGCTAAGCGCAGGCAGGTGGGACTATTTAGTTTGGACTTATGGTCAGCATCATCTGTTTGGACTAAAGGGTCTGTATTTCTGCTGTATGATTCAATGACTAGAGGATGATCAACAAGATATTCAATCTGCTCTTTGCTAACATTGAGAGTTGCTGTGCAGTGACTAAAAGTCCAGCTTACACTGTACCACGGTAAGGAAAAGACACTTGCACTGAGGTAATAATGATGAAATGTAGTCTGCAATTTAGCTGAAACATCCTCAAAATATTAGCTCAAATGAAAATATGCCTGGAAACCTGATAAAAATACTTTAAAATGATGATTATGAACATGCCCCGAATGTCGAGGGTACAGGTTTACTTTTGCTTGGTCTCTCCTATTTCAGTATTTCAAACTCATTCCATTTTTTAATGTCTTACTTGAAATCTTTTGCCCCTATATAAAATTGGTGATTGAAGGTTGTAGGGAGCAGAATAAATAACTTTAAATTATGAATAATCTTCTTTCTATAGGAATTATCAAATGTTTTGACATTTTCTTGGTCTGCAGATTCACAGGAATCAAAACCATCTGCAACCTCAGACAAATAATCATTACTGTACTGAGAAAGTAGGTCTCAATGATTACATTCTCTATCATCAGGAGGCATTCACACACCCGCAATAAAGCAGAATTTTGATCTCGCTGGATGGTGGAGCAGTCTCAAAGGGCTGAACGGCCTATATCTGCTCCTGTGTGCAGTGGTCTTATGGCACAGAGGTCAGCCATGCATAGTGAAGAAAGCTCGACAGTTTGAATGGCCTACTGTGTCCTTAGGATAGTGTTGAAACTGGAAACATGGTCAAGTCTTGGTTTTTGGTCTGTGTGGCTTGACTGTTCTACGTAGAATTCTCTTTCATCTCCAGTTCTTTGCCAGAAGCCAGGTCCTTGGCGATTATTTATCTCTTCACAACAAAGTGTCATGATTCTTTATGACAAGTAGGTCAACTAGGCAGAGGCAGAGTCAGAATCTACCTCAGATGAAATGGAGATTGAAACAAGTGTTTTTGACATTCAGTTAATCCATGTACGCATCATCTAGTCAAACTGAGCTGACTGAACCCCTCTTTGTAGCTTACAGTACATAAAGCAACAATGACTGGAAGAAATCAAACCTTAATTAAGAACAACTGGCAATCAAAGAGGTAAACATCTCTACAAAAATTGGACATTTTGCAACATATGCTAAGCCTTAATAAATGAAGATTGGCCCAGTCTGATCCCTCTTTGTAAAATTATACTTCCCCCCTCAACCTTTAATGAAGTCTGTTTTGATCACTTAACACTTAAAAAGAATCTTGCATTAAGCAAACATCTTATAGGTACTTTTAATTGCTTTTTCTTCTCTAGTAAATTACATGTCAATTTGCAGTCAGACTTGTTCTCAGCGCAACACAAAACTTGTGATCTAACCCCACTTTCCTTCTGTAAGAAAGGATTAATATTTTGACATAAATACGGAACAAAAACATATTTAGAACTGAGTAGGTGCTACAGCTTCCAAACTACAAATACAAATTCAGTTAAATAAACAGCATCAGATGCATGATAATTATTTTCTGTTATCCATAACAAGGAATTTGAAATGCAGTTATACAGTCATGGAGTTGTACAACATGGCTACAGGCCCTTTGGCTCAACTTGTCCATGCCAACCAAGGTTCCTAAACTGAACTAGTCCCGTTTGCCTGCATTTGCCTATATCCCTCTAAACCTTTCCTGTTTATGTTTCTGTCCAAATGTTTTTTAAATGTCATTACTGTGCCCATCCCTACGACTTCCGCGGGCAGCTCCTTCCAAACACACACCACCCCGTGCATGAAAAGGTTACCCATCAGGTCCTTTTAAATCTTTCCCCTCTCACCTCAAATCTACGTCTTCTAGTTTTGGACTCTCCTATCCAGGGAAAAAAGATCTTGGCTATTCACTTTATTTATGCTGCTCACAATGTTATAAACATCTAAGGTCACTCCTCAGCATCCTATGCTCCAGACAAAAAAGTCCCAGTCTACCCAGGTTCTCCTTATAACACAAACATTTCAGCCTTGGTAACAGCCTTGCATGCAGTACTCCAGGCATGGCCTTACCAATGTCTTATACAGCTGCAACATGGCATCCAAACTCATGTACTCAATGCTCGGACCAATGAAGGCAAGCATGCCAAACACTTTCTTCACCACCCTGTCTACCTATGATGCCATTTTCAAGGAACTACGTACCAGCACCCTTTGGTCTCTGTTCAACAACACTCCCCAGGATCCTTCCATTAACCATAAGTCCTGCCCTGGTTTGACTTACCAAATTGCAACATCTTGCGTTCATCTAAATAAAACTCATCTGCCACTCCTTGGCCCACTGGCCCAGTTGATCAAGATCCCTTTGTACTCCAAGATAACCTTCTTCGCTGTCCACTATACCATCAATTTTGGTGTCAGCTGCAAACTTACTAACAATGCCTCTTATATTCTCATCCAAATTGTTTATATAAATGACAAACAACAGTGGACTCAGCACCCATCCTTGCAGCACACCGCTGGACAAGAACTTTAAAAGCTAATTGGAGTAGACTGCTCGCAGGTAAAAGGACATTTGACAAGTGGGAAGTGTTCAAGAGTGTGAAGAAGAGACTTCGGAGGCATGTTGATCTTGTTAGAGTGAAGGGTAAGGCTGGTAAGATTAAGGAACAATGAATGAATAAAAATATTGAGGTTCTAGTCAAGAATTATGAAAGAGAATCTTATTTTAGATATAGACAACGTGGGTCAATTGAATCTCAATCAATACACAGTGCAGGGGCATTCTTAAGAGAGAAATCAGGAAGGCAGAGATGGGATATGAGATAGCATTGGTAGATAAGATTAAGGATAATCCTTGGAAATTCTACAAATACATTAAGAGCAAGAGGGTAACTAGAGAGAGGGTAAGGCCTCTTAAAGATCAAGGACATTGTTGGTGTTGAACCCCAAGAGATAGGAGAGATACTGAGTGAATATTTCACGTCAGTTTTTACTGCGGAGGAAGAAATGGAGTCTAGGGAATGCAGAGAATTAAATTTTGATGTTTTAAAAACAGTTCACATTGTAGAAGAGAATGTTCAGGAGGCCTTAGAGGATATAAAAGTGGATAGATCTCTAGGACCTGATCTAATATATCCCAGAGTGTTATGGGAATTAAGGGAGGAAATTACGAGACCCCATGCAGAAATACGTGCATCATCTATAACTATGAGTGAAGTGCTCGATGACCGGAGGGTAGCTAATGTTGTACCTTTGTTTAAGAAAGGCTGTAAAGAGAAACTGGTGTACTAGAAACCTGAGAGTCTGACTTCGGTTATGAGTAAATTTTTGGAAGTGATTTTAAAAGATAGGATTTATGGACATTTAGAGATGCAAAAATTGAATAGGGATAGTCAGCATGGTTTTGTGCAAGAAAAATTATGTCACACAAACTCGATTCAATTTTTTCTGAGGAAGTTACCAAAAAGATTAACGATGACAGAGCAGTAGACATTGCTTACGTGGACTTTAGTAAAGCCTTCGACAAGGTTCTGCTTGGTAGACTAATTAATAAAGTGAGGTCACATGAGATTCAGGGTGCGCTTACCAATTGAGCACATAATTGGCCTAACGGCAGGAGACAGAGAGTAATGGTGGAGGGTTGCTTTTCGGATTGGAGGCCTGTGACCAGCGGTATTCCACAGGGATCAGTTCTGCGTCCTCTTTGGCTTATCATTTATATAAATAATTTGGATGCAATATAAAAAGCATTGTTAGTAAGTTTGCAGATGACTCCAAAGTTGGTGGCATTATTGTCAGTGGAGAAGGTTTTCTAAGATTACAAAGGAATCTTGATCAAATGAGTCAATGGGCTGAAAAATGGCAGATGGAGTTCACTCTGGATAAATGCAAGATAATGCATTTTGGTACAACAAACAAGGGTAGGGCTTATACAATTAATGGTAGGACATTGGGTAGTGTTGTAGAACAGAGGGACCTGGGGTGGAGGTACGTAATTCTTTAATATTTGCATTACATATAGACAGGGTGGTTAAAAAGGCATTTGGCATGCTGCCTTCATTGCTCAGTCCTTTGAGTATAGGAGTTGGGAAGTCATGTTGAGGTTGTACATGACATTGATGAGGCTTCTTCTGGAATACTGTGTCCAGTTCTAGGAAGGATATTATTAAGCTGGAGGGGTTTCGGAAGACATTTACCAGGATGTTGCTAGGTATGAAAGGTTTGGAGTTATAAAGAAAGGCTGGATAGGCTGGGACATTTTTCACTAGAGCGTAGGAGGTTGAGAGGTGGCCTGATAGGAGTTTGTAAAGTAATGAGAGGGAAAGATAGAGTTGAAGGTAGTTGTCTTTTCCTGAAGATGGGGAATTTCAATACTAGGGGGCACATTAAGGCGAGAGGAAAGATATTTAATCTTTTAGCGATGACATAAGAGGCAAATTTTTTTACACAGAGGGTGGTCTGCATGTGGAATGAACTTTGAGGAAGTTGTGGATGCGGGTACAATTACAACATTTAAAAGACATTTGGATGGATTCATGAATTGGCAAGATCTGGAGGGATATGGGTCAGGAGCAGGGAGGTGGGATTATGTTTGGCATGGACTGGTTGGACCGAAGGGTCTGTTTCCACACTGTACAACTCTATGACTCCATGGTCACAGGCCTCCAGTCTGAACAACAACCCTCTGTCTCATACCGTCAAGCCAATTTTGCATCCAACTGGCTAGCTCTCCTTGGATCCCATATGATCTAACCTTACTAATTAGTTTATTGAGAATGCTATAAACTAAGGTACAAATAATTAACGTGTTAATAAATTGTCAAAATGCATCTACTTAGGTAGGTAATCACTGATTGCATAGATACACACACCACCTTAATAATAGTGTTACTTGACTAGCAATCCATAAGTCTAGAACAATTAGCTCGAGACATGAATTCAAATTTTAACCATGGTATTTTGAGAGGTTAAGTTCCATGAATTAAATGAAATTGAGAACAGAAAGCTAGTTCAAGTGATGATGACCATTAAAACACTACAACACTGCAAAAACAAATTTGGCTCACTATCATTGTTTAAGGAAGGAAATCTGCTATTCTGATGTGGTCTGGCCTAAATGGGACTCCACACCCATGGTGGGCATTCATGTGACTCTTCACCCACAACAATGTGATTGACTTTTAACTGCCTCAACAAGCTGCCAAATTGGTCATACTCCCTTTCTATGTCTTTCTTGTTGCTTTTGCCAGCGCAATGCTCTCCATCCTGTCCCAGACTCATGCCAGGAACACAGAGTGCCTCCAGCTCCAGCAGTGATTAAGTGCCAAAACACAACTGCAGAAGGGTGAGGTGAGCAGCCACTGCTGGTGGCAAAAGCCCGCTGCACCTGGTATTCCCATGTGGTCTCCCATCCAAGTACTAACCAGGCCTGGGTCTGCTCTGCTTGCCTGTCTAGCACTGTCAAGCTAGGCATCAATCATGTCGAAGGCACACCCTGCCCAGTCTTCTTGATTAACATCCAGGGCCGCCTGTCAAAATTGGGAGAGCATAGACTAGTCAGACAACTGCCAGACACCCTCAATGCATCATACCTTACAACATAACTAATTAATGATCATCCTTTGATATGTCCTATCCTATGGGCAGGCCAAACTATAAGAAATGGTGGCACAGTTGCGAACAGTCAGAAGTGAGGGGGCCTGGAAACTCTCAACATTGCATATGGTCCAGATACAGTCTTATGGTACGAAGGCAAAGAAGACGACTAAGGAAATCACCTGCTGACCTCCGTCAGTTGGCTAATTAATAATACACCTCCACGTTAATTACCATTTGGGAATAAAAAAATCAGAGGGTAGCAAGGGCACTGAATGGAACCACATCTGAGGCAGAAGCGAAGGAGGAGGAAGAAATTTATTGGCCATCGGCAACAGTGGTTCCAGAATACCACGACTGATTGTATTGGCCAAGTTCTGCAGACGTAATTAATAGGATCTGCAAGAGACGATGTGAAAACCAAATTAGTAAAAATCTATTTGAGTTTGTCCTCAATAACCTATCTATTACAGGTGTAACTGTCCTTGCAGTATTAGTATTAAAACATGGTACAGTGGAAATAAGGCTCCAAAATCACAAGGAAGGCACCCTCCATTAAGCCAGGTGGTGCTGCCACTCTCTTAAATCGGATAGATTCAAAAGAGAGCTGGGAATTTAAAACTAGAGGTCCGTGAGGCATTTTGGGCCAACAGCAGCAAAAAAATATTTCACCATAAAATGTAACCTAACGGCCCGACATGTCTCTCATTCTAATCACTGCCATCAGGGAGCGGACCAGCTCTTGTTCAGTGAGGAGTGTAGGACAATATGCCAGCCGCACCAGGGTGCTGCTGGCAACTTGAAAGTATTTGTAAATATCTAAGGCAAAAAATTGGCATGATGATGAGACATTCTCCAAATGACTGGATGAGTCCATCTCCCACAACATTTAAGATTGTCCACATAATGCACGGCAAATTAGCTTGCTTATCGCTCAAACCACCACTGGTCCACCACGAACAGAATGTGCCACCTACGAGATGCACTATAATAATTCACCTCCCAAACCTACTTCTAATGCCTAGAAGAGCAAAGGCAGCAGATGTAAGGGAATGCCACCACCTGCAGGTTAACCATCACGTTAAATACTCCCCTGAAAATAAATTGTCAGTCCTTTCTTGCCACCGAGTCAAAATTCAGAAACTGAATTCCTGATAGCATTTTGTGTGTACCTTCATCACCCGGAAGAAACAAAAGGAAGGAGAGCAGAATTGGAATCCTGAAAACCATGCTCTTATATTTTAAACTACCTGCTCTACAGCATCACTGCCTAACTAATGATAGTACTAAGTGCTGAAGGGTGTTAAAAACTTGTTGGAGACCTCACTCTTAAAATAAAAAAGGATTTTAAAAAATGGCAATAATAAATAAATGCAATAGATTACAGCCAGGTTTCAATAGTTAATAGACCTATCACAGGCGCAGAGAGATGTTGAGCAGCGGAAACAATATTTGCAGAGAAAGAAGTCACAAATGGAGACTTCATAAATACAAAAGGTACTTGAAAGTATTGGATGATTATTTGAATAGAAATTTGTGAAGGGATATGGGTTTAAGGCAGGAGATTAGCACTAGGTAACAGAACCCATGTAGGCACAATGGGCTGAATGGCCTCCTTCTGTATTGTAATGATTCCGTGACGTATAGGCCAGGAAGGGGAAAGTGGAGAAACAGAATGTATTGAAAAATACAGAAACGTTGAAATTAATAGACCAACAGTAAATGTGTGTAAAACTCCACCCAAATTAAAAACTTCTGTCAAAATAAATCAGGTAAACTTTAAATTCTGTGTTACAAACTATGCTATTCACTAATGCAGAATTTAACAATGTCAACATTTCTGAACAAACGTATTTGCTGTTCATTGCTTTGGATCACCCAGAAGACATCTTTCTTTCAGATGACAGATGAGCTACTCAAGTGATTTCAACTGAAAATTGGTTGGCATCATGAGATTTAGGTCCAGGGAATGACTGGACACCACACTGAATGACAGTGAAATGAAATGTTTTTGCTTCAATCCAGCCGCAGAAACGGAGGTCCACGTAGTGCGGTTATCACAATGTGGATACTGCAAGCCTACAGAACTAAGAAGTGAAATAATAAAAGCCTGACATGAAACTAGCAAAAGGTTGCTGTGGGTTGAAAGCTGTTATTACTGTGGGGGTGTGTTTATTTTGAAATCGAAATGCACTTACAATGGAATATTCACTGCACAGCAGAATTGAACACAAAGAACTATTCTGATTGAGTTGATTTAAAAAATCTGAAGAACTGATTCTTCTGTATTCATATCAACATTTCTTTCAAAAATTGGCAAATAACAAGTGTCTAAAAAAAAACATTTGTAGCCTTGATTGAATTAGAAAAATATCTACTGGCAAAGTTAGAAAGTTTTTGGGCTCTGCTCAACAATTACCACACACAAGAAAAATCTCTCAGCAGATGTCTTAAATGAAAACATTCAATTTTCAATGATTCAAGGTCAACACAGAAGCAGAGCAGGCAATCTCAGACACAAAAAACAGATGATGATGTTGTGCGCATACCAAATACACAAACTGACCATCAAAAGCCTACCTGCAAAACATGAACTTTAACCTTGGAACTGCACATGATGCAATCAGATAAACCTGCATGGTGGGCGGCTCAGTGGTTAGCACTGCTGCCTCACGATTCCATCCTTGGGTGACAGCGTGGAGTTTGCATATTCACCCCATGTCTGTGTAGGTTTACTCTGGGTGCTCTGGTTTCCCCCCTCAAAGTCCAAAGATGTACAGGTTAGGTGGATTTGCCTTGCTAAATTGCCCATAGTATCCAGGGATGTGTTGGGTGGATGGGTTAGCCATGGTGAAAGATGGGGTAGGCCTGGGTCGGGTGCTGTTTGGAGGGTCAGTGTGGACTCAATGGGCCAAATGGCTTGCTTTCACGCTGCAGGAATTCTATGATTATATTGTATGCAGTTACCCTAGTTCTTTTTAAAACTGGCCTTCCTTTGTACCACATTCTACCAATAATTGCCACAAAAAGTCTTTTACAAACAAGATTGTAAGCATCAGCTAGTCTATCTCTGAGTTGAGCCGAACTGTTTATTATGTAAGGATCATTTATCAAAGATGCTACCTCAGTTAAAATTTGACATATGTAAAAGGTATAACATAAACAAGACATCACTAACTTTGGAATTGACAAACATGCAGTCACTGTATATTTTGGCCTGCTTAGCTTCGTTACATCAAACTTAGGTGGCTATTCTCCTTCCAAGCCAACTTCATTGCCATTCAATAAGATCAATTCCATCTTCCTGCCTGCTTCCCCATAATCCTTGAACTCCCTGCGGATCAAATATCAATTTAGCTCGGTCTGGATCGAACTCAATGACTCAGTTTTTTTTTAATGGAGAAGAGAATTCCACAGACAAATAACACTCAGGAAGAATAGGAGTGGCACTCATTTCCATCTTAAAAGCAAGACCATAAATTTTGTCAGAGATAATAGGTACTGCAGATGCTGGAGAATCCGAGATAACGAGGTGTGGAGCTGGATGAACACAGCAGGCCAAGCAGCATCATAGGAGCAGGATAAATATTGTCTTTGTTTCTCCTACAAAAGGAAACATCCTCCCAGAATTCACCCCGTTTAGGCCCCCTAGAACACGAAAGAGGATTTAGAATAGAAGATTACAGGACCAGGCTCTTCAGTCCACCATGTCTGTGCTGACTGTAATGCCATTCTAAACTAATTCCATTTGTCTGCACGTGGTCTGTATCCCTCCATTCCCTGCCTGATAACGTTTCTGTATAAATGCCTGCTAAACATTGCTATCGTATTTGCTTCTACCATCTTCACTGGCAGCGCATTTCAGGCACCTGCCATCCCCTCAGTAAAAAGATTTTCCTTGCACCATCTCCTTTAAACTTTTCCGCTCTCACCTTAAAACTATGCCCCCTTTGTATTTAACATTTCCACCCTGGGAAAAAAGACTTTGATTATCCACCCTGTCCATAGTTTTATCTACTTCTACCAAGTTCCCCACTCAGCCTCTGATGCTCTCAAAAACAATTGATCATACTGTATGCCTTATGTTGCTACTTCCAGGGAAAGTGGACATGGACTTCAAAAAGGTCCCTCTATATATTACTGCTCCCAAGGGTCTGGTCATTCACTGTATACTTTCCTCGTGCATTTAACCTTCCAAAATGCATCACCTCACACTTGTCCAGATTAAATTCCATCTGTCATTTCTCCGCCCAGCTTTCCAACTGATATATATCCTGCTGTACCCATTGATAGCTTTCCTCACTATCCACAACTCCACCAATTTTCATTTCATCTGCAGTCAGAAAATTATCCCTCTGCAATTATCCTCTGTCTTCTATGGCCAAGGCAATTTTACATGCAACTTGCCAACTCACCATGAATACCCTATTAATTGATCTTCTGGACCAGCCTACTACGGGGAAACTTGTGAATGTTTTAGTAAAGTCCACGTCGACAACATTCACTGACCTACTCTCATCAATCATGCCATCACTTCCTCAAAAAACCCAAATCAAGTTTGAGAGGTAGGAACTGGCCTGCAAAAATCCATGCTGACTACATCAGGATCTTGCATATTTCAATAAGATCATTTCTTATTCTTTAAACTTCAAGGTAAAATCCCAACCAGTTCAAGCTTCTTTTGAGAGTAGTCCTCCGACTCAAGAAATAGGTGTGAACCGTCTTTCATCTACTTCTAACGTAATTATAACTTTTGCTCAAAAAGACAACCAAAATTAGAGAGACTACTGCAGATGGGGTCTCACCAGAGCCCTGTACAAGTACAGCAAAATTTCCTTACTTTTAGGTTCCATTTTTCCTGCAATAAACATCAACATTCAATTTGTGAACCTAAGCATTTGCTGTTACTGGGCACTAAGTTTTTTGGGCTTAGGAGATTTACTGCTGCAAAGGCAGTGCCCTTAACTCAGAGTTCAAATCCTACTTCAAGATATGAAGCCTGTGAAGATGTGCCATTTTGAAAAACGGTGATTTACAAAACAAACAAAAAAATTGTGTCATGCACCAGGTCATCCAGATCTTTCTGTACCTTAGAGTTCTGTCATCTCTCCTCATTTAAATAGCATACTGTTTTTCTAGACTTCCTGGCAGAGTGGCCAAAATTCATATCTTCCTATATCACACCCCATCTGCCAAGTATTTGCCCGGTCACTTAAGCGATCTTTACCCCTTTGCAGACTCTCCACATCCACTTGACAACTTTTTTTTTAAACCTACCTTGGGTTCATCAGGAACTTTTGCTACCTTTGTTCCCCATTTTCAAGTCACTGATATAGACTGCAAACATTTGACGCTCCAGCACCGATCCCTGTGACATCCTCTAGTGTTGCCATTCCAAAAAAGATACATTTATCCCTATTTTTTGCTGCTTGTTACGTAACTAAACCTTTATCCATGCTAATTTGTCTTGTAAACTCTGTTGGGTTAAAATCACTAAAGCAAACTCAAGTATACCAGATCAGAATCCCTTTTATCAACTTTACCTGTTACTTCCTCAGAAAACTGTAGTATACCAGCTAAATACCGCCTCTCTTTCATAAAGTCACGTCATCCGTGCCTGATTGCTTAGAAAATCATAAGTATTTCACTATCATTTCCTTAATAATGCAGTTTTGCAATTTCCCTACGATAGACGTTAGGCCGAGTATTGAACCACAGGCTTAATCAAAAACACAAAATGAATGGGTACGTTTAATAAGATTTAAAAAATGCAAAACCTATCACAACATTAGGTGAAGGAAAACAGTAAAGTGAGCCATGAGGATTCTGGCATGTCTTTTGGAGCTCAAAGGCTCTTCAGAATAGTTGCAAACTTACAACAGTGTATCTATCAGTCACTGCTGCTAGGCAACAGGTTTGATTATGCCATCATTTACCATTTATGTAACTGACTCAAGTCAATAGTTTCATTTGCTGAAGATTTGTTCTATACTAAGATTTACAAAGAAAATCTGCACAAATTTATCTTTACTAATTGAAAATTTTCCAGTGGTGGTCAAAAGGTGATTCACAAAGTGTTCTTAAGTCATTATTCCCTTAATAAAATTCTGATTTCTCTCCATTAGCTTTCTTTCAAACAATCATGAATGCTCATTATTAATTATTTCTAAATCAGCAAGCAATTTTTCTGTTAACTCAGAAGTACAGACGAAGCTTCCCCAAGGTCAAACAGGATTTTTTGTTGCTTTACGTAAACCAATGCAAATCAACTGGACATCAAAAACTAAGCGTTTCCCAGACAACCACTGGTTCAGAAAAACATGCAAAAGACGACAATTGTGTTTACTCACCCGAAGGTCAAACTACAGGGCCAGATGCGTGAGGAGAAAATTAGGGAAAGCCCTTCCTAATTTTATTTTTAAAATACTAATAATCCCAGGAAGACCCAACAACTGTAAAAACCTATTTCACTTTTATGTTGTGGAAACTACTATGTAATAGCTTGGGATGTTTTGAAGGATCGGAGAACAAAATTCTGAATTTTGTTTGTCCCCGACATTTGTTACTTGAATTACTCAAAACTTAAGCACATTTGCTTTTTGTTACTAAACTAACCTCAATTTTGGATTATGCTTTGTGCTCAAAAAACAACCTTGAATGAAGCAAGCTGAAAATTGCATTCCTTTATGACACAAGAACAAATTACAAAAAATGGAAAAATTTAGGTGTAAATCGGCAAAGCAATCTTAGAAAATAAACAAATGAACAGCCTGTTATATTGTGAAGTTATAAACAATGAAGTGTTTACCAAGTTTCATGCTAAAAGTAGTTGGTATAACTAAGATGGAAGACCCTGCTGCATGGAACTCCATCAGCCATCTGAATTTGACGGATAGCTGAAGATACATCAATATTCACCTTCAATACAAAAGAGGGTATGTGGTTCCATGCAGTACAACACAACTACAGCTTGCCTTTTCACAGTTTTCTGTTCACAACACCTTCAAACACTAGTCCAGATTCGTATTAATTGCTTGTGCAAATCTGAAAGATGCTGTGCCCCAATCTGTACCAACCATGGTTTACCAGAACAGACAAAACAGAGGAGCAGAATAAACATTTTACTTTTGCCTATGAACACATACTGCGAAGTTAAAAATAGGCCTGTGATGAATTTTTCATTAAGTAATGCAACCTGCATGTAGAAAAGTAAACTATCTTGCCTTATAAGCCAACAGTTCAAACCCCAGAAAACAGAACTGTACTAATAACAAAATGATGAAGCAGTATTAGAACACATAAAACAGAATTACATTTTCAGAGATTAATTACATATTTTGCAAAAAAAAATCCATAATTCAAGTTTCATCTTCTTCCAAGCTGGTTAAATACTCATACTTGGCTCAAGCTACAAATGTGAGCAAGAAACCAAGCATTACGTAAAATTTTAATATTTGGCTTTATTTAAAATTCTCCTTTTCTTGATGGCCTAATCAGTGTGATAAAAGTTCTTACAGGCTTTGCAAAGCTTTTAAACAAATTCAATCTTAGTGTGCATAATTTATGCATGGATGGCAAAAACTTACTTGATCTATTTGTTGAATGCAAAAATCAAATCAGCCATCAGGAGATGCAGACATCTCCGATTGGGTCAACATTTCTCTGGGCACATCCCTGATGTTGTGACAGAGGGAGTTCCAGGATTTTGACTCAATGACACTGAAGGAACAGCAATATATTTCCCAGTCAGGATGGTGAACCACTTGGAGAGGAATTTGCAGTTGATGGTGTTCCCACCTACCTACTGTCCTTGTCTTTCTATACGGTAGTGATTCTGGATTTGGAAAGTGCTAATCAAGGAGTCTTAGTGAATTTCTGTGGTGCATCTTTAGATGGTATACACTGCTAGAATTGTCTGCAAGTTTCTGGAGTGCTGTCAGAGCTGCACTCACCCAGGCAAGTTGGGAGTATTCCATCATACTCCTGACTGGTGCTTCGTAGGTAATGGTCAGGCTTTGGGAAGTGAGATGATGAGTTACTTGCTGCAGGATTTCTAGCCTCTGACAGTATTCATATTGTTAGCCCAGTTCCATTTCTGGTGAACAGTAACCCCCAGGATGTTGGTAGTTAGGATGCAGAAATAGTAGTGCTATTGAATATCAAGGGACGATGGTTAGATTCTCCCTTGTCGGAGATGGTCATTGCCTGATACTTGTGTGACTTGCAACTTGTCAGCCCAAACATGGATGTTGTCCACATCTGTCCTCTGACAATCCATCTAAACTGGAACCTGAAGGATGGCCACTTCGATGAGTTACTAGAGGACATCAGACCTGTAACCCAGGCAACGGAAGGGGAGAGGAAAAAAAAGGGAAAAGTAAAGTAATCAACCTGAAAAATCGCAAGAAACATTGTCAAAATAAAAGCTAACTTTCAGCTGTAACTTCATAAAAGATGAGTAAACTTTCTGGATGTGGTAAACGAGTGTTGATAACCATGAGTATATATAGCATATTCAAGGACATAGTATAGAAAAAAAACACAGCACAATGCCACCCACCCTATAATCAATGCATGGCCAAAACCAATGGCTTCAATGACATTTCTCCCGCTCTCTCACCAACCCAGCTGCTAAAATTAACTAAATAGATCCCTTAAAGTATAGGGACTCATAACATTTCACTACCAGCAAAGCCCTTCATAAATGAAATCACATGTTATCTTGTTATGATTACTTTCCTCCCTTCTTTCTCTCTCACCATCCATACGCCCTCCCTGCAGCCAGGAGAGGATGAGAGAATTTTTTTTTTCCCGCAGAGGTGGGTGCTTAAAGGGTAAATAAAAAGAGAAATGATGCATAAGTTTATCTGACCTTTTAACTTCTACTGGTGCAAAGCACAAATGTATGTTAAAGATTCGATTAGAAAAATTGCTACACTATTGAAGCTATACAAGGCTTATTCTAAGAAAAATTGTTCATTCAGATGTTCTCATCTAGCCTGAAAAGCAAGTAACACAGTCGTGGTTTTAGCAGATACCATCAGAATATTCATTAGAAAGAAACCAAATGAACTACATTTACAGCAGGTTTAATATCATGTGTCAACATTCACAACTTCATACTCAATCTTCATCCTCAACCTCTCCTGAAATCAAACATTCATCAAATAAAGGCCAACAACTTTAAGTTGTGATGGATATAGTCAAAGAATTTTGCTACCACACCTTATCCTTGCCCACTATTCTTTTCCACCAACTGTACATCAGGGATTAAAAAAGCAAATTTAAAAGAGTCTGCTTCCTTTCAATACCCTCCTATATTCCCAGATTTCCCCTCACTAGGTGTATTATCAGATTCCAAATAACCAGGACTAATTATGGTTAGATCAACAATCCAGGTCAGCCAGTTTACTGCATGTACATTATAAACAAACCAAAGACCAAGTCATTGTTGAGAAACGTAAATGGATTGTTGATTTGCAATCATCTGCTTTACATCATCAGTTTAGATCAACCGCCTAGTCTCTCCTTCAATTTTTGCAATTTGTCTTTCTCAGACTAAAAAGTGAATGAACTCAAAATTTCCTTATACTGAACTCCATTACCCATTGTTTTGCCTACTCAGTTATTCAATGAATACCGTCACGATAGCATTTGCCATGAATCTACCTCCCTGGCCCTACATTCATTCCTGGAACATGTGGATAAAAAGGACATCTATGTCAGACTCTTATTTGTTGACCTTAGCTCTGTCTTCAACACCACAATTCCAACCAAACTCATCACCAAACTCCGAAACCTAGGAGTCTGCTCCTCCCCACAACTGGATCCTTGATTCCTGACCCACAGACCATAATTAGTAAGGACAGGCAACAACACCCCCTCCACAATAATCCTCAATACCAGTGCCCGACAAGGCTGTGTACTCAGCCTCTTACTATAGTCCTTGTACACTCACGGCTGAGGGGCCAAATTCAGCCCTAACCCTATTTAGAAATTTGCTGATGATACCACCACGGTGGGTTAGACCTCAAGCAATAGCAAGACCGAGCACAGGAAAGAGATAGAGAGCATAGTGGCAGGTTGTAAAGATAACAATCTCTCCCTCAGGTGTCAGCAAAAGGAAGGAGCTGGTCATTGACTTCAGGAGACAGAGTGGAGGACACACTCCTGTCTATATCGATGGGGCTGAGGTAGAGATGGTTGAGAACTTTAAGTTCCTACGTCAAGAAAGCACACCAATGCTTCTACTTCCACAGAAGGCTAAAGAAATTCTGCACATCCACAATGGCTGTCACCAATTTTTAAAAAGATGGACTATAGAAAGCATCCTATCCAACTGCATCATAGCTTGGTATGGCAACTGCTCTGCCCAAGACCACAAGAAATTACATGATGTTACAAAATCAGTCCAGTCCATCACGAAAACGAACCTTCCTTAACATTGATTCTGTCTACACTTTCCACTGCTTTGGAAAAGCGTCCCTCAAACCGTGGCTATATGCTCATCCACCATCTGCCATCAGGCAGAAATACAAATGTTTGAAAACACACCAACAGCTTCTCCCCTGCTGTAATCAGGCTTATGAATGTACCTCTCATATACTGGAGTTCATCTTTCTCTGCACCTCTCTGAAGCTTTAACACTATATTCTGTTCTATTACCCTGATGTACTTCTGTAAGATATGATTTGTCTGAATAGCATGCAAAACAATACTTCTCACTATATCTCGGTACACGTGACAATAATAAATCAAATACTCAAATACTGAAATAGTAGGAACTGCCAATGCTGGAGAATCTGAGATGAAATGTTGTGGAGCTGGATGAACACAGCCTGATGCTGCTTGGCCTGCTGTGTTCATCCAACTCAAGTACTGAATGTCCCTTTGTTACTTCTTGTTCCTACCTACACTGCGCCTTGTAATGCAGTTATCTGCAAACCTAGATTCACAACTTTCTATTTCTTTACGCTAAGCATTCATATACATGGTGTAAAGCAGTGCAGATTATCAGGGACATCAAAGAACACTCCATTTATCCCTTTTCTTTGTCTCACACCTCTAAACCAATTATCAATCTATATCAGAATTACCACAATTTCACATGCATTGTTTTTGTTGTAAATTCTTATGCGAAACTTTACTAAATACCATCTCTGACTCCTCCCTTTCTTTCCTCGGTATCTGTATCTAATTCTGAGGATAGGCTTGCCACCGATTATGCATGACGAATCCATCGACTCCCACAGTTACCTCGACTATAGACTGTCACACCCTGCTTCCTGCAAAGACACCATTGTATTCTCCTAGTTTCTTGATCTCAATCGAGTCTGTTCTGATGGCAACTTCAACAAGGGGCCTGTGAAACGTCCATCTTTTTCCTCAAACGAGGACTTCCCACCACCGTGGTTGACTGGGCCCTTAGCCAAATTTGGCCCATTTTCTGCACTTCTCTCCTTAACCCTTCATTTCCCTCCCACAACACTGATAGGGTTCGTCCGGTCCTCAATTTCCACCCCACCAGCATCCACATCCAAAGGATCATAAGTTGACATTCTTGCACGTCCAACTAGATGCCACTACCAAATACACACTCCCCCCACCATCGCCATCAGCATTTTGCAGGGACCATTCCCTCTGGGACAGTGGTTTGCTCCTTTTTCACTCAAAACACCATAGCCCTGATACATCTTCTGCAATTGCATGGGAAAGTAACATCTGCCTGTTTATTTTCTCCCCTCCTCATTACCCAAGGCTCCAGACACATCTCCCAGCACGAAGCAGTGATTTGCCTTCACTTCAATCAATCTTGTCTACTGTAGTGGAGAGAGATAAAAGGTACTGCAGATGCTGGAGAATCCGAGATAACAAGCATGGGGCTGGATGAACACAGCAGGTCAAGCAGCATCATAGGAGCAGGAAAACTTGACGTTTCGGGACACTGGTTCACACTGTAGTCTCCACTACACTGGAAAGCTGAAACCCAGACACAGTGACAGCTTTGCGGAACATCTATGTTCTGTTTGCAAAAATGACCCTGAGCTTCCAGTTGCCTGCCACATCAACCCACCACCTTGTTCTCTGGTCAGTATCTCTGTTCTGAGATTGCTTCAGTGCTCCAGCGGAGCTCAGCGCAAGCTGGAAGAATAGCACCTCATTTTCTGCTTGGGGATCCTGCAGCCTCAGGACTCAATATCGAGTTCAATAATTCTTTGCCCTTTAATAAAGTGAAGAATGACCAATGCCACAGCATACTATTAATGCCCAAATCAAAAAGAACTGAGAGAGGCAATTTAATCTACTGTCATGATCTGGACTTTTGATGTTCAGAATTTTGTTTACTCCCTCAACATTTTCATGGATCAAACTGTCTGTTTTGTGTCCATTTTATTCATGGGCATTGTTTTAAGTTGCATAGCAGTAGATTAATCATCCTTTCTTCTTCCCATTTGCTAAAGTTAAGTTTATTTACAGTAAATAGAGTTATTATTTGTTATTAACAGAACCTGGTGTGAACTGCTTTTGTCTTGAATAGCAGTCAGTCAAGCAAATTGGTCATCTTAATGGTTTAAACGAGTATTTATACATTTGTAGTGGCTTGTGGAATAGTGGGGCTTGATTATCAGCACACTCTCCTAGTTAAGTTGTGGCAGAAAGTAGCATGAGAAACAGCCAAACATAATTTTTGGTGATGGGAATGATGGCTGTACTTAAAAGAACCAGTATAGAAACAATCATTAAATTGTACAAAGCTTATGCATCTGCTACAGGTAATATGATTAGCCAATTACGTTTAATTGTTAACCAGATCATTATGATAATTAAGGTGTCAATATATGGAAACAACATCCCTATGCTATGACACTTGAATAAAATCTGTCAAAAGCTGTCCACTGGTAGGATTAAAACAAGGGCAAGATAAGCTTTACATTTTTCTTCAAAATCCACATTTCATAATGTCAGCGTGCAACGCACACACAAAAACTGAAAATGTTAAACACTTCCCCAGGATTAGTCATTAAAGTTAGGGGAAAACAGAGAAATAGGCAGAGACATAATTACAGTGTGTAAAATATACACACACTTGTAATCAATCACTCTTCATTGTTTTGCAAAGAGCAAGCAAGTACTTAGAAAGCCAACCAACAATACACACTGAAGAAAAAAAAACCCACAAACAACAGCTATTATTCAAATGTGGGTTTCATTACCTGTAATATCTACTTCCCACCCCTCACCTACATTGCAGTCATCTTGAAATGAGAACTGTATTTTGCTTAGCTGCACTTATAATTTTTAAATACTGGATTGTCAGGTACACAATACAAAGAGATCTCTATATTTTCCTCCAATTGTTTGTCAATGTTAATACTAGAAATAACAGCCTCAACAGAATAGTTGATCACTCATCCTGGAAGGATACAGAATAAACTTTTAACACCTCATCCTCTAAAAAAAAAATTACCTCAAATGGGGAAAATCCAACTTCAGTATATGCAATGTGAGACTCAAAGGTTATTAAAGCTGTTTTGAATTTTGTATCCGTTATATTGTACCTTTCATGCTTTCAAAATTATTTATATCCAATTCAGAACATACAGTCATAGAACCACATAGCATGGAAGCAGATCCTGCAGTCCAACTTGTCCACGCTGACCAGACATCCCAATCTGCCCTAGTCCCACTTGCCAACATTTGGCCCAAAGCCCTCTAAATCCTTCCTATTCATATACCCAACCAGATGCCTTTGAAATGCTGTAATTGTATCCGCTTCCATCACCTCCTCTGGCAGCTCGCTCCATAGACGCACCACCCTATCCGCGAAAATGTCCCTTCCAGGTCTTTTTTTAAAAATCTTTCCCCTCTCACCTTAAACCTATGCCATCTAGTATTGATGCATGTTAAAAAAATCTGTAAAATGGTTTCACAACAAACAATTTATTTTATTCAAATCAAAAATCAGGACATAAGCACATAAGAACGAGGAGCAGGAGTAGGCCATCTGGCCCTTCAAACCTGCTCTGCTATTCAATAAGATCATGGCTGATCTTTTTACGGCCTCAACTCCCCTTACCCACCCTCTCCATCATCCTTAATTCCTTGACTGTTCAAAAAATGATCTATCTCAGCTTTAAAACTATTCAACGAGGAAGCCCTAACTACTTCACTGGGCAGGGAATTCCACAGATTTACAAATCTTTCGGTGAAGTTCCTCCTCAATTCAGTCCTAAATCTGCTCCCCCTAATTTTGAGGCTATGCCCTCTTGTTCTAGTTTCACCTGCCAGTGGAAATATCCTCCCTGCTTCTATCTTATCTATTCCCTTCATAATTTTATACGTTTCTAGAAGATCCCCAGCCCCACCCATTCTTCTAAATTCAAATGAATATAATCCCAGTCCACTCAATCTCTCCTTCTAAACCATCCATCTCAACTCTGGAATCAATCCAGTGAATCTCTTCTACACCTCTGTCCCTGCCAGAGTACCAAAACTTCTTTTACCAAGGTCACAAATGACATTCTATGGGACTCTGACAAAGGTAAACATTTTCTCCCCTCTCAACATTGTTTCCATCCAGCTGGGTGAATCTTTTCTCCTGTAGTTCCATTCTTATCTACTGTTCTGGAGCCTGGCACTTCCTTGCTATGGCTTTTCTTCCTGCTCCTGTATTATTGCCTTGGGTGTCCCACGAGAAGTCACCCTATTTCTCATCATGTGTGATACCTTGATATCAACCGAAGACACAACATTAGCTTTCACACAAGGTGAAGACAAGCAGCTCTCTCTCTCTCCACATATGCTGCCAGACCTGCTGAGTTCTTCTAGCATTTTTTGTTTTTGTTTCAACTCTGTCTCACCATAAACTCATAAACTCTCTCTATTTGTCTACAGTTGCTAAATTATCCAACATTCTGTACAGGGTCAGCAGAAATTTCCTCTAATTATTTATCAGGATCATCAAAGCCATTGGTTTCAGTCCCCTACTGATTCCATGCCTTTCCCTCATAACAGGCAGAAACTAAACCAGTCTGTTCACAACATCAGTGTCACATTTGATTGGAAACTAAGCTTTTGACCGGATTTTTGTGTCATTTTTAAAACTGCCCACTTCCTTCTCCTTAATATTGCCCGACTTCTTTGTCTCAGCTCATGTGAAACTGAAACCCTCATTCTTGCCTTTGTTACCTCTCGACTCTACTATTACAACGTACCTCTGTTTGCTCTCCTGCATTCCTCCCTCTGCAAATCTGAGGTGATACAATACTCTGCCATCTGTGTTTTAACCAGCAATAAGTCCTATTTCTCCTATCACCCCAAGGCCAATGGAGGCCCCTGACCAAGTGTCAACTTAATTTTAAAATTCTCACCATCGTTTTCAAATCCCTCCACAGCCTTGTACCTCTATCACTGCAATCTCCCGCGGCCCACAACTCTCCAAGGTATCTGCATTTCTTTAATTCTGACATTTTGCACATTTCCAAATATAATTGCTCCAATACTGTTAGCCATGCCGGCAGTTTCTTATGCTCTAAGCTCGGGAATTCTTTTCTTACACCTCTCTGCCTCTCCACTTCCATTTCCTACCTTCCTCTTTGACCAAGCTTTAGCCATCTCGGCAAATACCTTCTCATGTGTCTCCCTGTCACATTTTGTCTTGTGAAGAACCTTGGAATGTTTCGTTACGTTAAAGGCACTACACAAGTTGTTGCTGAAAGTATTTGTTGGTCAGTGTTTGGCCTTCTGAGACACTTGTGTTGTGACTTGTAAAATAATTAGTGCTGATTTCACTGAGGCAGTCAATTTAATCCTGGTTTTCTTCCCTTTTTCTAAACATTTCAGAACAGTGACTGTTAGGATTCAAAACTGGTTGGTAAGGCAGAAAGCAGAGTAATTGTAAATGGCTGTTTATCCGAATGGAGGGCAATAATCTTCTCCGGGGTTAACGTTACGCACAATGCTCTCTGATGACTTCGACTTTGTATACAAAACCGAATTTTGAAGTTTGCAGATGACACACGATTTAGAAGTGTATAAAGCAGTAAATACAGGAACAGACCTTAGGAAAACACAGGCTGCAGTAATGCACAGTCACATGGCAAGTAAAGTGAACAGAGAAGAATGAATTGAGTCTTTTAAATAAGACACAAAGTAATTACGTAGTACCACTTCAAAGAGAACTGCATGATCAGAGACCTGGAACAGGGAGACACGATCATCGATGAATGACTTGAAATTAAATGCAATTTTGCTTTTTCACCGCTTCCAAGTCAAAGACACTGCACGGACATGACCTCTATTAGGCCTTAAGCCCCAGCATTACTGGCAATCCCAGAAGTGTGTGGGCATAAGGAGGAAGCTCCGTTTTTATGACGCCATAATTACTGCTGTTTTATTTTAAAAGTGATTGGCTACTTCTCCATATTGAAGGAATTGTGGAAACTTGTGATGTTTTGATGCTGCTCGTCATAAAGTCATACAGCACGGAAACAGACCCTTCGGTCCAACTTATCCGTGCTGACCAGACATTCCAATTTGACCTAGTCCCATTGCCAGCATTTGGCCAATATCCCTCTAAACTCTTTCCATTCATATACCCACTCATGCTGGTAAGAACATCAATAACATTCTGCTGGCCCAGTCCTAGTGCCAGATCATGCTGTACTGACACATCCACAGCCCAACACGGTCTCTTGCGAGTCCACCAGTTGTCGCAACAATGAGTGGCTTTACAGTACCTTTCCCAATCAAAAAAACCCACTTAATAAAAAGACTGACTACATCAACCCAGAAATGAGAGTGTGGTCAATAATCAGGAGGAAGGGACAGATTGAGTGGGTGGTTGAAACAACAAATTTTAATTAATGATTGTTGATCGTCCCTTGTCACCTTCGTGTGGATTCCTAGAGCACTGAGACCCCTGGTATTCAGTATAAACAAGGAATTTATGCTAAACACTTAAAAAAAAAAATCACGAGTTTGGCCTCAATAAGATTATGTTCAATTTTGTGCACTACACCATAGAAAGTATATCATAGCCTGAAAGAAAAAGTGTAAGAAGAGTTTACTCAAACGCTGTCAGGGATAAGAGATTTCAGTCATGTGGAGATAGCAGAGAAACTGTTTTCCATAGAGTAAACAGGTTAAGAGCAGATTTGAGACACATTCAAAATCACAACAGTTGTGGCAAAGTAAACGTGAAAAGGATTTTCCATGCCAGAAGGGTGAGTAGATAGAACACAGATTTAAGGCAATTGACAGGAGAACCAGATGCATGTTTTCTCCTTGAACACAGCGATGTCACAAAGGATGGTGGACTCAGATTCAATAATAAACTTCCAAAGGTAAATTAAGGCAATAATTGAAAGAAAACACCATTACAACCCCAGTAGAAAGAGCTGGGGAGTGGAATAATTACATAACTCTACATTCCAAAGAGCTGGAATAAGCATGATGGCCCAAATGATCTGCATTATGTACCTCCTGTTATATAATGCTATACCACAATAATTTTATGCACAAATCTTAATTGATTACCCTACCCTTTCTTCTATTAGTGCTAGCAAGCAATCTGGAAATAGATATAATTCCTCCTGCCTCTGCAGAATTAATGTCCTTCTGTAATTATTGCAATTCATGAATTAACTCATTGCCTAATCCAACTCAGCAAGTTTGTTTCTCGCGCAACTTGCAAACTGTAAATTTGGGAAAATGGGAGAATCATTTGACAGTCAGTATGTTGTCGAATTATTGCTGATTGATGTAGACAGGCAGGGATCGAGGTGAAAAGAAGAGAAAGGGATTCCCCCTTGATATTTGTTGCTACAGCTTCAAAAAAGGTATTGGGGTTCAACACTTATGATCCAGAGCCATTTTTCTGTAGGATTTCTGCCTAATATTGTTTCCTCACTATGTTTACCTAAGGAATGAGCCATAGATCTTTCTGGACTAAAAATAAAAAGCACTGGGAAAAAGAAAATCAGATCTGGTGGCATCAATGGACAGAGAAACAAAGTTAGTGTCTCAAGTCCGTCATAACTGTTCTTTTGCTGCTCATTCATTGATTGGACTGATCTGTCTGCTTTCATGGCAATGTTCCAATTTTATAATTTTGTGTCATTTTTGCCATAAAGGTTAGTTTCAGAATTTAATTCAGACTGAGATTTTGTCCCATTTAAAGCTTTAGATCCCTTTGCTTCAAACAAACTGAGTTCATTTGAAAATAATTTTCTTCTTTACTGGATCATACTCCATACATAAAACTTTCACTGTAGTCACAGATGAAACAAAGGGACAGGTGGCTAACACTGATTCTTACCCTGTGATATTTTCCTCTTTCTTTATTAGGAAATATCTTGACTCCACAGTAACAACACAGATGCATAGCCCAAGGTCACTGCAGTATATAGATCCAAAACGGTTAATATTGAGACGTAGCCATAAGGACTGCCAATATGATATTGTCATACGGACTTGTGAGCAATGTGCAGCTCAGGATCTCAAAAGAGTGAGACCTACCATCTGGTTGTCTCCTTGTCTCTGTGACAATGCCCATTATGAGGGTGGTGTGTGTATAGAATGAGCTGCCAGAGGAAGTGGTGGAGATTGGTACAATTACAACATTTAAAAAGGCATCTGGATGGATATATGAATAGAAAGGGTTTACAGGACATTTGGGCCAAATGCTGGCAAATGGGACCAGATTTTTACACTTCCTGGTCAGCATGGATGAGTTGGTCCAAAGGGTCTGTTTCCATGATGCATACCTCTATGATTCTACATCAATATACCACATAACTATTTATTCACACATATCAAGCAAGTAGTAGTTTATTGCAACAGCCCCTTCCAGTTAGACCAACAACTGTTCTTTCTTCCCCCTACCACACCAGACCGAGCAGGCCTCGATATCCCTGGATTTTAAGAGGATGGTGGCATCAAATGCACCCCACGGTTTTTCAGCATGTTCAGACCCAGCTGGAAGTTTCCTGTTCCTGCAGACAGTCAGCTGAACATTTAAATATGAACCTTACAGTAGGCAGGGGCAGGAAGTTCAGTGAGAGAGTAAAATAAGGACAGTCGGGGTGTAGCTCATCAGGAGGCAATGATGAGCATTTTGGCCACTGGAAGATTTCAAAAGAGGTACAAAGGTAAGTTTCACTTAAACAAGGGAGACAGAGGCAGTGGAGTACGAAGATCAAGAAATACTATAGGGTGACAAAAACAAATTAACAAAAGGAATTCTACATCAATTTGGCAGTGAGATGTCATTAAATATTACTGAGAGTTGGTGTGCATATTGTGTGTTGTTATTACTGGAGGAGAAAAACTGCCTATTCAGTACTGAACTGTAGTTAACCCCTGGCTCTAGGCAATTACAACATTTGATTTGAGAGAAATTATGTACTCAACATACTGCAAGTATATTATTTCAGTGACTGTAAAAAAACTTCAGCACATTTAAAAACAATATGAACTAGATTTTGAATGCAAATTATTGAAGTTCGAAAATATTGGATCTTACATTAGATCAAACTGATTCAAAGTTGAAGACAAAACATTTGTCTTGATAGTTGTCTATGCAGCACATTCTCATTTGTGGTAGGGAGGTGCACTTTCCCCCCTGGCCTGTTCTCCACATTGCTCTGAGCAGAGACAGAGACACAGCCTCTGTTGTAATGCATTAACATTGTGGGTTCTACTTTCTGAAAAGGGAAAAATAACGTCCACAATCAATTTGACAGGTCCTAATTACTGTCTGCCTTTGGAATTTTACCTCCGAACACAATCAATCAGAAATCCATGGTGGCACTATTCCAGCACCTGGTATACATAGATGTTCAAGCGCAAACATGGGTCACTGGCTACAACTACCTTACAGAGGCCCAATTAGCCCAATATATCTAAAGCCTGGGTTCAAATTCAGTCCAGACTGCCAAGATAAATAGCACAAAGTTGGGAAACTTTAGCTTAGTTGTTTCAACCTAGGTCCTTGCTGAATGTAAGTTGACAGCACACACCGCAAATAGTACAACTGTCAGTCTTACTCAGAGATCAATAGATGAATGTAAATATTTGAAGTGGCATAATGAGGTGTCCTATATTTTGAACTGAACCACAGTGACATTTCATTCTGCAACCTCCAGTTAGTCTGATCCAAGAGCATTTGATTCCAAAAACAAGTTCCCATCCCCCACATCCACTCTTCATCTACATTAGAACTCTAAAGAACAAAGGAAACAGGAGCAATAGAACACTCAGCCCCTTGAGGCTATTCTGTCATTCTATAAGATGATGGCCGAGCGCTGGCTACAATTCCAATTCCTTGCCCCCTCCCAATATCCTACAATTCCAAGTGCCAACATGATCTTCACCTTAAACGCATTCAATGATACAGTATCCAAACCCTCTAGGATAGAGAATTCCAAAAAATTCAACAAAAAAACAAACTCCAAAATCTTTTGAAAAGTCGATCATCACAGTCCTCAACAATCGATCCCTTATCCTCAGACTGTAATCCACTTTTCTAGAGACACCATCTATTAGAAACAACCGAGTGTCTACCCAGTCAATACCTCAAAGAATCTTGTATGTTTCAATGAGATTCTCTCTCATTCTTCTAAACTAGAGAGAGAGATTATAAATCCAATTTACTTAGGCTGTCATGATGGAGAACTTTCTTGTCAACCTAACTGCTAAAGTGTAGACAAGAGATCAGCATGTCCAGTCCAGCCAAGCTTTTCTCGTTAACAGCTCATGGCAGCTACAGGTGAATAAAATGAGTGAATTTCATTTTAATTCTTGTCCTACTAGATTAGAGACTGAGAATGTTTGAAAAAGTAGGTCATTTTGTCTCGTCTTCTTAGTAACCTCACAAGTGTGCAGAATTTTATAGACTTATGAACACCATTTTTGGCACTGATCAGATGATCCTCATCCCAAGACAAGGAGTGAAACTGAAAACTGCTTTCTTTTCCTAACCTCCAGCTGTGATGTATGACTTAGGAAAGCCACATCACAAAAGTACAATGAAAAGCATTCACCAAAAACAACATGGGGAAAGGAGAACTTCTGAGAATTAAAATATGGAGCTTTTTAATAAAAATTGAACCCTTGATAAATAGGTGAGACCCCCAATGGGGGCCCAAGGATTGCTGTACAAAAAAAAATTGAAGAGAAAAAAACTAATTCAAATCAAAATGTTGAAAATAAGACCATAAGAAATAGGAATAGGAACAGGCCATTCAGCCCCTTCAGTCAGTTTCACCAGTCAATTGGATCATGATTGCTCTGACATTCTTCATGTCCACTTTCCTATGTTTCCCTCTAACCCTCCATTTCCCTACTGATAAGAATTTATCTATCTCAGCCTTAAATATATGCAAGGATTCTGCCCTCACAGCTCTCTGGTGGCAAGGAATTCCAAAGACTCAAACTACAGAGAAGAAAATCGTCACTTTCATTACAAAGCAGCACTTGCCAAACTAAAGATGTAATGATGCAAAGAGACAAAAAAAAAACAAAGGAAGAACATAGACTGATTCTGTAGTGGACACAGTATTTTGGATGATGCAACATACTTGGAAAAATCTGGCCTCAGCAAAGACCTGCTGTTTGATAAGCACAAGTTAAAAGACAGCCCATTGTCTGGATGCAAGTTTCTAAGCAATTTATAACTGTGATACTAAAAGTAGTTGTTATTCCTAGCTTTAAATGGCCCAGTTTTAATTGTTTGGATTTCACTGACAGTTATTGAGTTTGGTACACGTGTTCAGTGTCAGGAGTTCCACCAGAAATGTTGTTTCGTGTCAGGTGTGATATAGGGTCACATGAACCTGTAGTGGCCTCTTCTGTTCTCCAACCTTTCTGGATTCTGCCAACCCTTTGTCTTGATGTCACTCCAGCTTTCAGAAATCTTGCAATTCATTTCCCATCCTGACACTTGTCACTCCCTTTCACAGCGAGTGGTCAGGAGAGGGAAATGGCGAGCAAGAGGGGTAGGGAACAGCGACTTTTCAGCCAGCAACCAGTTGGGTTGGGGAGAACATGCACAGCAAGCAGGAGCTTTGCTGTGCGTGGGTAGTGGTGACTGAGAGAAGCAGCAACCAGGACAAGCAAGGCAAAAACAAACAAGAGAGTTATAGATAGTGGAGAATAGGAATATGATTGAATCTTACTGGTGACCGTTCAGGTTTTTTTTGTTTATGTTAACATTCTTGCTGTTGACAGGCCATACGATATAGATGATCATGTTTTTCAAGTAAGGGTAGCCAGATGTCATGGGGAAGGCGGCCACTGCCTTGGGGGATTGGGAGGTGTTGGCAGCCACTCTTCTGTGGTCAACTGCAAAATGCAAGCAAGCTCATTTCTGGCCATAGGGCTGGATGAACACAGCAGGCCAAGCAGCATCATAGGAGCAGGAAAGCTTGACGTTTCGGGCCTAGACCCTTCA